>OX421361.1:50440086-51640086 GCA_949126925.1 Cheilosia vernalis
ATGGCATCTAGCTTAGATGCTTTAGCTAAGAATTTATCAAAAGATGATTTTAAAATTGTTCGCTCGTTTTTTAAGTCTGATGATGAATTCAATTTAATGACAACAAAGGGAATTTTTCCATATGAATATGTAAATTCATGGGAGAGATTAAGTGATAAAACGCTCCCACCACTCGATAAATTCTTTAGCACAATTAGTAATTCTAGTTGTACCGAGACGAGTATAAATTTGCCAATAAAGTATGGAAAACCTTCAAGTGTGAAAGCCTATTAGATTATTTGACGATTTACTTAAAAGCTGACGTTTTATTATTGGCTGATATATTTGAGAATTTCAGAAAAATATGTAGAAATATTTATGGTCTGGACCCCTGTCAGTATTACACATCACCTGGTCTATCATGGGATGCCATGTTGAAAGTAACTAAAATTAAATTGGAACTATTAACTGATATAAATATGTATACGTTTATACAAAGAGGTATTCGAGGTGGTATTGTGCAATGTTGTTGCAGACACTCCAAATCGAACAATAAATTCATGAAAGATTTTAAGAAAGAAAATCCGTCTGAGTATTTAATGTATTTGGATGCTAATAACTTATACGGTTGGGCAATGTCACAAAGTCTACCCTATGGCGAATTTGAATGGATAGAAACCGATGACTTTAATGTATTCAATATACCATCAGATTCACAATACGGTTACATTTGGAAGTTGATTTAGAATATCCAGATCATCTTCACGACGATCATAGTGATTTTCCCTTTTGCGTGGAGAATAAGAAAAGTCCAATTGCTAAATTTAGTAAACTCATTTCTGATTTAACAAATAAATCAAAATATGTTATACACTATAGAAATCTTCAACAATGCGTTAAACAAGGGTTGAAAATTTTAAAAATACACAGAATTTTGAGATTTAAGCAATCATGTTGGCTCAAAGAATACATTGATTTGAATACACATCACCGTACATTGGCTAAAAATGATTTTGAAAAGAATTTCTTTAAATTATTGAATAATGCTGTTTACGGAAAAACGATGGAAAATGTAGACAAAAGAAAAGATATTAAAATAGTAACAAATTGGGAGAGTTGTGGAAAACGGTTAGGTGCCCGAGCTCTGACAGCCAAACCTAACTTTCACAGTTCTAGCAAATTTACGGACAACATGATTGCTATTGAAATGAGACGTGTTCATGTAACTTACAACAAACCAATTTATTTAGGTTTTAGTGTTCTTGATTTATCAAAATGGAAGATGTATGATTTTCACTATGAATATATGAAACCAAAGTATGGTAAAAATATTACTTTAAATTATATGGATACTGATTCTTTCGTATATTCTATTAAAACCGAAAATTTCTACAATGATATACTGATGGACATTGATAGCAATTTTGATACATCGGATTATCCATCTGATAATAGGTATAATATACCAAATAAAAACAAGAAGATAATCGGAATGATGAAAGATGAAATGAATGGTGAAATTATAAGAGAATTTGTCGGTCTTCGATCTAAAATGTATTCAATTGCTACTGAAAATAGTAAACAAATTAAGAAAGCTAAAGGTGTTAAGAAAACTGTACTAGATGGTATGAATATAGATGATTACAGAGATTGTTTGTATAAAAAGAAGCTATTTTATGGGAATATGTACATAATTAGATCAAAGATTCATAATATATATACACAATCTGTTAATAAACTTGCACTTAGTTATGTAGATGATAAAAGATATATAATGGAAAATGGTGTTAATACCCTTGCATGGGGACACTACAGTTTAGAAAAATAAAGATGAAAAAAAAAAATGTTTTCTTTGATTTTTATTTAATGCACACTTTTAGTTTAACTGAAAATAAGCTTAACCAATTATAATAAAACATAAATTGAAAAAAAAATGTCTCTCTTTTATTTTTCCTCGCTTGATTCGAATATTGTTTTCATGGAAATTAGTTCTCAGGTTAAATAAGTATAGTACAACAACAGAATAAGAAAACAATACTAACAATACGTTCTTCAAAGATAAGGTATAGTACACAGCCTACATACTTTCTGGAATGCAATGTAGTCTTCTGAGATATTGTATACTCTCTCCTCACCCTCTTGGATAATGTATGCTACATTCTATAAACATATCAGCTCTTTAAGATCATGATATGGTATGAGGAGAAAAATTCATCAAAGCAATAAACAATAGCGTACTATACTAACAAATTAATGATACAGCTTCCTTCTGTGAGGAGAAAAAAGTCATCGAAGCAGTAAGCAATAACGTCCGTACTATAATAAAAAATTAATGCGTTGTCATCATAAATTTCATTATTTATTGACAATCGACACCAATAGTCAAAAATCATATGCAATGGATCCTACAGTCATAGCTACCTACTATCCCTTATTCATGCACTTACAATGGCTCTGCTAGTGAATGAATGCTAGATGAAATAACGTAAAATTTAGACAAAAAAAATTATATGCTATGGCATGGGGTACCCTAATTATGATAGAAGTGTGTAGCATATCGATATAATTAAAAAATAATTTTTGTTGTTTGTTTTTTTCTTAACCTTTCAGATGGTTTTTTGTTTTTTCATCAATTTCTGGGTTGCTGGTTTCGTTTCTTTTTCACTATTTAGTTAGAAGAAATTCGTTATGAATTAAATGTCATTGAAATTGATAGCAATCGTAATGCTGACATCACATCAACAATCAAAAACTATATTTCTTTAATTAAAATTGAAAGTGAGATGCTGAGCAAAATTCAGACATAAATGTTAATGGTTCCTTTTTTAATTTTTTGCATGCCCCTAACTAAGATACTGGAATTTGCTGAAGACTACAAGAGAATTATTCCAAATTTCTCAATCTATATACCAGTGCGAGTAGAAATACTTTTATCAATATTCATATTTATTAGTGTATATGAAACAGGTTTCAAATAGATCTGTTTAATAACAGGGCTATTCTATTTCATACAGATCTGTTTAATAACAGGGCAGTTTAATAACAGGGCTGTTCTATTTCATACAGATCTGTTTAATAACAGGGCAGTTTAATAACAGGGCTGTTCTATTTCATACAGATCTGTTTAATAACAGGGCAGTTTAATAACAGGGCTGTTCTATTTCATACAGATCTGTTTAATAACAGGGCAGTTTAATAACAGGGCTGTTCTATTTCATACAGATCTGTTTAATAACAGGGCAGTTTAATAACAGGGCTGTTCTATTTCATACAGCGCGGTTTAATACAGGAGCTGTTCAAAACAGTATGTGGACCGAATCTGACAAGACGGTAAGTTCTGTAGTATCATGAAGATATCATGTAGATCGTGCAGATCCGCAATAATAGCTGATCAGATTGACCTCACCTGAAATAATAGCTGATCTGATTGATCTCACCTGCAATAAAAGCTGATCTGATTGATCTCACCTGCAATAAAAGCTGATCAGATTGACCTCCGATCAATCAATCAAGCTATTCAGGTGAGATTCGATCAGCTTTTATTTCAGGTGAGATCAATCTGATCAGCTATTATTTCAGGTGAGGTCAATCTGATCAGCTTTTATTGCAGGTGAGATCAATCAGATCAGCTATTATTTCAGGTGAGGTCAATCTGATCAGCTATTATTGCGGATCTGCACGATCTACATGATATCTTCATGATACTACAGAACTTACCGTCTTGTCAGATTCGGTCCACATACTGTTTTGAACAGCTCCTGTATTAAACCGCGCTGTATGAAATAGAACAGCCCTGTTATTAAACTGCCCTGTTATTAAACAGATCTGTATGAAATAGAACAGCCCTGTTATTAAACTGCCCTGTTATTAAACAGATCTGTATGAAATAGAACAGCCCTGTTATTAAACTGCCCTGTTATTAAACAGATCTGTATGAAATAGAACAGCCCTGTTATTAAACTGCCCTGTTATTAAACAGATCTGTATGAAATAGAACAGCCCTGTTATTAAACTGCCCTGTTATTAAACAGATCTGTATGAAATAGAACAGCCCTGTTATTAAACAGATCTATTTGAAACCTGTTTCATATACACTAATAAATATGAATATTGATAAAAGTATTTCTACTCTCACTGGTATATAGATTGAGAAATTTGGAATAATTCTCTTGTAGTCTTCAGCAAATTCCAGTATCTTAGTTAGGGGCATGCAAAAAATTAAAAAAGGAACCATTAACATTTATGTCTGAATTTTGCTCAGCATCTCACTTTCAATTTTAATTAAAGAAATATAGTTTTTGATTGTTGATGTGATGTCAGCATTACGATTGCTATCAATTTCAATGACATTTAATTCATAACGAATTTCTTCTAACTAAATAGTGAAAAAGAAACGAAACCAGCAACCCAGAAATTGATGAAAAAACAAAAAACCATCTGAAAGGTTAAGAAAAAAACAAACAACAAAAATTATTTTTTAATTATATCGATATGCTACACACTTCTATCATAATTAGGGTACCCCATGCCATAGCATATAATTTTTTTTGTCTAAATTTTACGTTATTTCATCTAGCATTCATTCACTAGCAGAGCCATTGTAAGTGCATGAATAAGGGATAGTAGGTAGCTATGACTGTAGGATCCATTGCATATGATTTTTGACTATTGGTGTCGATTGTCAATAAATAATGAAATTTATGATGACAACGCATTAATTTTTTATTATAGTACGGACGTTATTGCTTACTGCTTCGATGACTTTTTTCTCCTCACAGAAGGAAGCTGTATCATTAATTTGTTAGTATAGTACGCTATTGTTTATTGCTTTGATGAATTTTTCTCCTCATACCATATCATGATCTTAAAGAGCTGATATGTTTATAGAATGTAGCATACATTATCCAAGAGGGTGAGGAGAGAGTATACAATATCTCAGAAGACTACATTGCATTCCAGAAAGTATGTAGGCTGTGTACTATACCTTATCTTTGAAGAACGTATTGTTAGTATTGTTTTCTTATTCTGTTGTTGTACTATACTTATTTAACCTGAGAACTAATTTCCATGAAAACAATATTCGAATCAAGCGAGGAAAAATAAAAGAGAGACATTTTTTTTTCAATTTATGTTTTATTATAATTGGTTAAGCTTATTTTCAGTTAAACTAAAAGTGTGCATTAAATAAAAATCAAAGAAAACATTTTTTTTTTTCATCTTTATTTTTCTAAACTGTAGTGTCCCCATGCAAGGGTATTAACACCATTTTCCATTATATATCTTTTATCATCTACATAACTAAGTGCAAGTTTATTAACAGATTGTGTATATATATTATGAATCTTTGATCTAATTATGTACATATTCCCATAAAATAGCTTCTTTTTATACAAACAATCTCTGTAATCATCTATATTCATACCATCTAGTACAGTTTTCTTAACACCTTTAGCTTTCTTAATTTGTTTACTATTTTCAGTAGCAATTGAATACATTTTAGATCGAAGACCGACAAATTCTCTTATAATTTCACCATTCATTTCATCTTTCATCATTCCGATTATCTTCTTGTTTTTATTTGGTATATTATACCTATTATCAGATGGATAATCCGATGTATCAAAATTGCTATCAATGTCCATCAGTATATCATTGTAGAAATTTTCGGTTTTAATAGAATATACGAAAGAATCAGTATCCATATAATTTAAAGTAATATTTTTACCATACTTTGGTTTCATATATTCATAGTGAAAATCATACATCTTCCATTTTGATAAATCAAGAACACTAAAACCTAAATAAATTGGTTTGTTGTAAGTTACATGAACACGTCTCATTTCAATAGCAATCATGTTGTCCGTAAATTTGCTAGAACTGTGAAAGTTAGGTTTGGCTGTCAGAGCTCGGGCACCTAACCGTTTTCCACAACTCTCCCAATTTGTTACTATTTTAATATCTTTTCTTTTGTCTACATTTTCCATCGTTTTTCCGTAAACAGCATTATTCAATAATTTAAAGAAATTCTTTTCAAAATCATTTTTAGCCAATGTACGGTGATGTGTATTCAAATCAATGTATTCTTTGAGCCAACATGATTGCTTAAATCTCAAAATTCTGTGTATTTTTAAAATTTTCAACCCTTGTTTAACGCATTGTTGAAGATTTCTATAGTGTATAACATATTTTGATTTATTTGTTAAATCAGAAATGAGTTTACTAAATTTAGCAATTGGACTTTTCTTATTCTCCACGCAAAAGGGAAAATCACTATGATCGTCGTGAAGATGATCTGGATATTCTAAATCAACTTCCAAAATGTAACCGTATTGTGAATCTGATGGTATATTGAATACATTAAAGTCATCGGTTTCTATCCATTCAAATTCGCCATAGGGTAGACTTTGTGACATTGCCCAACCGTATAAGTTATTAGCATCCAAATACATTAAATACTCAGACGGATTTTCTTTCTTAAAATCTTTCATGAATTTATTGTTCGATTTGGAGTGTCTGCAACAACATTGCACAATACCACCTCGAATACCTCTTTGTATAAACGTATACATATTTATATCAGTTAATAGTTCCAATTTAATTTTAGTTACTTTCAACATGGCATCCCATGATAGACCAGGTGATGTGTAATACTGACAGGGGTCCAGACCATAAATATTTCTACATATTTTTCTGAAATTCTCAAATATATCAGCCAATAATAAAACGTCAGCTTTTAAGTAAATCGTCAAATAATCTAATAGGCTTTCACACTTGAAGGTTTTCCATACTTTATTGGCAAATTTATACTCGTCTTCGGTACAACTAGAATTACTAATTGTGCTAAAGAATTTATCGAGTGGTGGGAGCGTTTTATCACTTAATCTCTCCCATGAATTTACATATTCATATGGAAAAATTCCCTTTGTTGTCATTAAATTGAATTCATCATCAGACTTAAAAAACGAGCGAACAATTTTAAAATCATCTTTTGATAAATTCTTAGCTAAAGCATCTAAGCTAGATGCCATGAATTTAAAAGAATCTAGAAATCGAATCTCAAATGATTTATCAGAAACAAGATTAATCGATTTTCTAAGTGATATATACCTTTCCTTATTCACTGCAATTACATTTATATTACCTGGAATATTTGAGAATTCTTTTATGAACAAGTGGCAGTCGTAGCCCGAAAAATTATGAAAAAATACTGGGATAAATTTCGCTATTTTAAATTTTAAATTACATTCATTATGAGCTGGGCCCCTGTATTTACCTGTCAGATGACAGTGATCTGCTACCCGACTATTATCTAATGAATTTTTGCAAATATGACAAAATTGACTTTCGTTATGAAATTTTAGTTCGGCTTCAGTAAGAGAATTCATCGGCTTCTTAACAGATAAATATGTTTCATTTATATGTTGAACATCGTTAATTAAAAATTCTACAAACATTTTTGATGCATCTAAACCTTTATAGATTCGGAACACATTTAATGTGTCGTCAAAAGAACACTTAATAAAATAACTGAATGCACAAGGGACATGTTCTTGAACTATGGTAGTAGATGGTATATTTGGATGTGGAAAGCAAGTATCTACATCTTTAAGAATACATTCAAAATCAGCATAGATAACAAATGGAACATCCATCTGTCTTTCATAATGACTATATTCTAAATAAGACTCTTCAATCGACGGTAATTTACTAACAATTTTCTTACATTCTAGCTTATGCGTATTGAAATTACGCTCGTTACCGAAATATTGCAGACATCCGTTGCATATATGAAACTTATGTTCATTTGTTCTTATTTGAGTATTTAATAGTCTGAAATTAAAAAGAAAATTGATAAAAAGTACAGAAACTAATACGTATTATGCAATCTTACTTTGAAATATTCTTAATCCATACATAATGGTATTTCTCCATATCCTGTAACAGCAACAAATTTATATGGATTTCCTTTTCCTCAGACGTGATGTAATAAGGACCCACAATCTTCTTATTCTCCTCCTCGTAACCGAAAACATTTACACTTATATTTGTATTTAATTGTTCAAATGCTTTTATATCCTTTATTTTCAATGGAAATTCTAAATCTCCGAATTTAAGTATCACTCCATTATTTAATGAAATTGTTCTTTCTGAAATGTCATTTATGTTGTAGGATGATATCCTTTGCGGGTCAGTGTTTGATGGTACTATTGCCGATATTACACTCCATTTAAAACAATATTCATCACTATTTTTAACGTTTATACACGCTTTTTTATTTGCCAAAAAACTTGGTAGGGCTATAAATTGTGAGCCTCTAATTGGTCTATATTCGCTCATGTTAATTTCAATATGGATAATTCTTATTAATGACCATCCACTATCCCTCTCTTGAAATTCTTCCATTTTTCTGACAATGTTCATACACATTTCTTTATAGAGCGACTTTAAATCTACCGCACACTGGACAAGACACATTTTAGATTGAAATGATTTTATTGATGTCACCATAACTTCATCAGTTTTATTTATTTTCACATATTCACCAAAGAGCTCAACATTAAATTTGAAGTTTGAATGTATTTTTAAAAGCCGGTTTAAATTTTCGCAAACTATATTTTCGGCTTGATTTAAGAATGTCATAGGTTCTATGATTTCTTCGTTTTTGTTCTCATACATCAATGTCTGTATGCGGTTATTGAAAGTGCTTTTGACCACCTTTAATTGTTCGCATGACTCACATGATTTTGCACTATTCTTTTTATGCAAATTTGTGCGAATGTGGGAGTACCATACACTTTTTGGAACCTCTATTTTGCACTCTTCACATATTTTCGTTTTTAAATAACCCGCCGAAGAAGTAGTCGCTTGATTTTCATTATCTACACTAACATTTGTAATGTGATGGTCCGAACGCACACTATGATTCTTAATTTTATGATTTAATAGAGCATCACTCCTGTTTAACACTTTATTGCAAATATTACACTGCACTCTAACATTTTTATGTTTGTTCAAAATATGCCTCCTCAAATTATAATTTAAGGTAAATTCCGTTTGGCAAATATCACAAATAAAGCCCTTCATATTAATTTGTTATATTGTGATGATAACGAGCAAGCGAATTAGCAGTACGTCCTATTTCTAAGACTTGACTTGATTGAATGAATTACAATCCCATTTGCTTTCACACAACTTCCAAGAAAAATCGGAAAAAACTAATACCATGAAATACTACCATGCCTGAACCAGTGTTGCCGCTGGAAAAATTCACAAAAGGGGAATAAAAAGGGGACCCGAGCCGATAAAAGGGGATCACCACAAAAAATACTAATAAAAAAAAAAGAAAACGGCGCCACAATTACATTTACTTTTAACAAAAAAAACAAATTTATTCATCACGAAACACTTCATATCATATGTCTGCATTCTTTTTCGTTCAATAAAGAATAAAATCTTACTTACACTGAAAAAAGGGTACCATTTTGATCATTTTTTAAAAAGTTGGGACCAGGGGTCCTGAGCTTCAAGAGGTTCAAAAGCATCATAAAGAAACCAAACGGCAACACTGAACCTGACTGCAACTGAACTCGGTCATATGAACAGCTGTTTCAGATTGTAGTTTGTAGATAGTTCGGATATGTGGATGACGTCACAGAATTTATTCCCTCTTCCCTGTGCGCCAGGACCGGCAAATTTATACTACTAGATTCGTACATTAATGCGATTAGCGAATAAATTAACAACTTTCGAGAAAACTGTCAAAAAGTTGGTAAAAAACGGAAAAAACCGAAAAAAATGGTGGCAAAAAAATTAAATTTTTTTTTTGTTCAAATCGACTTAAAACCAACTTTAATAGATTCGTACATTAATGCGATTAGTGAATAAATTTACAACTTTCAAGAAAACTGTCAAAAAGTGGGTAAAAAACGGAAAAAACCGAAAAAAATGGTGGCAAAAAAATTAAAAAAAAAATTTGTTCAAATCGACTTAAAACCAACTTTAATAGATTCGTACATTATTGCGATTAGTGAATAAATTAACAACTTCCAAGAAAACTGTCAAAAAGTGGGTAAAAAACGGAAAAAACCGAAAAAAATGGTGGCAAAAAAATTAAAAAAATTTTTTGTTCAAATCGACTTAAAACCAACTTTAATAGATTCGTACATTATTGCGATTAGTGAACAAATTAACAACTTCCAAGAAAACTGTCAAAAAGTGGGTAAAAAACGGAAAAAACCGAAAAAAATGGTGGCAAAAAAATTAAAAAAATTTTTTGTTCAAATCGCCTTAAAAGCAACTTTAATAGATTCGTACATTAATGCGATTTGTGAATAAATTAACAACTTTCAAGAAAACTGTCAAAAAGTTGGTAAAAACCGGAAAAAACCGAAAAAAATGGTGGCAAAAAAATTAAAAAATTTTTTTGTTCAAATCGACTTAAAACCAACTTTAATAGATTCGTACATTAATGCGATTAGTGAATAAATTAACAACTTTCAAGAAAACTGTCAAAAAGTGGGTAAAAAACGGAAAAAACCGAAAAAAATGGTGGCAGAAAAATTTAATTTTTTTTTGTTCAAATCGACTTAAAACCAACTTTAATAGATTCGTACATTAATGCGATTAGTAAATAAATTAACAACTTTCAAGAAAACTGTCAAAAAGTGGGTAAAAAACGGAAAAAACCGAAAAAATGGTGGCAAAAAAATTAAAAAAATGTTTTGTTCAAATCGACTTGAAACCAACTTTAATAGATTCGTACATTAATGCGATTTGTGAATAAATTAACAACTTTCAAGAAAACTGTCAAAAAGTGGGTAAAAAACGGAAAAAACCGAAAAAAATGGTGGCAAAAAAATTAAAAAATTTTTTTGTTCAAATCGACTTAAAACCAACTTTAATAGATTCGTACATTAATGCGATTTGTGAATAAATTAACAACTTTCAAGAAAACTGTCAAAAAGTGGGTAAAAAACGGAAGAAACCGAAAAAAATGGTGGCTAAAAAATAAAATTTTTTTTTTGTTCAAATCGACTTAAAACCAACTTTAATAGATTCGTACATTAATGCGATTAGTGAATAAATTAACAACTTTCAAGAAAACTGTCAAAAAGTGGGTAAAAAACGGAAAAAACCGAAAAAATGGTGGCAAAAAAAATAAAATTTTTTTTTTGTTCAAAACGACTTAAAACCAACTTTAATAGATTCGTACATTAATGCGATTTGTGAATAAATTAACAACTTTCGAGAAAACTGTCAAAAAGTGGGTAAAAAACGGAAGAAACCGAAAAAAATGGTGGCTGTAGTATCCACAAAATCTGTACTGTATTATTATAAAAATGTGTATGATCACTATGTCGAATTGGAATAATATGTTTGACAGATTGCGAGAATAAAGTGACTGGACTGCAGACAAGCAAACAATATATAATATAGAACTCTACATTGGCGACGAGGAGAAAAAAAAAGGAAAAGTAGAAGAAAATAAAAAGCAACAGGACAAATATGAATCTTAACAATTAAAATGGTAAGAAAAAAACAGTTTTAAGTACTTTCGTGCATAAGTGTAAAAATGTAATTTCGTGGTGTATATTAGGTGTATATAAAAAAATGACTTGTACGGGCAAGCTGATTTTGTTCGAGAAATCGACAAATGGTTTTCGGTATTCGCTTAAATGTGAATAAAAATATGACTTGCTCCACAAGCTGATTTTGTTCGAGAAATCGACAAATGGTTTTCGGTATTCGCTTAAATGTGAATAAAAATATGACTTGCTCGACAAGCTGATTTTGTTCGAGAAATCGACAAATGGTTTTCGGTATTCGCTTAAATGTGAATAAAAATATGACTTGCTCCACAAGCTGATTTTGTTCGAGAAATCGACAAATGGTTTTCGGTATTCGCTTAAATGTGAATAAAAATATGACTTGCTCGACAAGCTGATTTTGTTCGAGAAATCGACAAATGGTTTTCGGTATTCGCTTAAATGTGAATAAAAATATGACTTGCTCCACAAGCTGATTTTGTTCGAGAAATCGACAAATGGTTTTCGGTATTCGCTTAAATGTGAATAAAAATATGACTTGCTCCACAAGCTGATTTTGTTCGAGAAATCGACAAATGGTTTTCGGTATTCGCTTATGAATGTGAATAAAAATATGACTTGCTCGACAAGCTGATTTTGTTATGACAGTGTGCATAACTTATAGCTTAATGCTTACGAAAGAAATTGTATTTCATTCTTAAAAGAGAAAGAGAAGAAAGTGATGTAGTATCCACAAAATCTGTACTGTATTATTATAAAAATGTGTATGATCACTATGTCGAATTGGAATAATATGTTTGACAGATTGCGAGAATAAAGTGACTGGACTGCAGACAAGCAAACAATATATAATATAGAACTCTACAGTGGCTAAAAAATAAAATTTTTTTTTGTTCAAATCGACTTAAAACCAACTTTAATAGATTCGTACATTAATGCGATTAGTGAATAAATTAACAACTTTCAAGAAAACTGTCAAAAAGTGGGTAAAAAACGGAAAAAACCGAAAAAATGGTGGCAAAAAAAATAAAATTTTTTTTTGTTCAAAACGACTTAAAACCAACTTTAATAGATTCGTACATTAATGCGATTTGTGAATAAATTAACAACTTTCGAGAAAACTGTCAAAAAGTGGGTAAAAAACGGAAGAAACCGAAAAAAATGGTGGCTAAAAAATAAAATTTTTTTTTTGTTCAAATCGACTTAAAACCAACTTTAATAGATTCGTACATTAATGCGATTTGTGAATAAATTAACAACTTTCAAGAAAACTGTCAAAAAGTGGGTAAAAAACGGAAGAAACCGAAAAAAATGGTGGCTAAAAAATAAAATTTTTTTTTTGTTCAAATCGACTTAAAACCAACTTTAATAGATTCGTACATTAATGCGATTAGTGAATAAATTAACAACTTTCAAGAAAACTGTCAAAAAGTGGGTAAAAAACGGAAAAAACCGAAAAAATGGTGGCAAAAAAAATAAAATTTTTTTTTTGTTCAAAACGACTTAAAACCAACTTTAATAGATTCGTACATTAATGCGATTTGTGAATAAATTAACAACTTTCGAGAAAACTGTCAAAAAGTGGGTAAAAAACGGAAGAAACCGAAAAAAATGGTGGCTAAAAAATAAATTTTTTTTTTGTTCAAATCGACTTAAAACCAACTTTAATAGATTCGTACATTAATGCGATTAGTGAATAAACTAACAATTTTCGAGAAAACTGTCAAAAAGTGGGTAAAAAACGGAAAAAACCGGAAAAAAAAATGGTGGCAAAAAAAATAAAATTTTTTTTTTGTTCAAAACGACTTAAAACCAACTTTAATAGATTCGTACATTAATGCGATTTGTGAAAAATTAACAACTTTCGAGAAAACTGTCAAAAAGTGGGTAAAAAACGGAAGAAACCGAAAAAAATGGTGGCTAAAAAATAAATTTTTTTTTTTGTTCAAATCGCCTTAAAACCAACTTTAATAGATTCGTACATTAATGCGATTAGTAAATAAGTTACCGACTTTTAAGAAAACTGTCAAAAAGTGGGTAAAAAACGGAAAAAACCGAAAAAAATGGTGGCAAAAAAATAAATTTTTTTTTTTTGTTCAAATCGACTTAAAACCAACTTTAATAGATTCGTACATTAATGCGATTAGTGAATAAATTAACAACTTTCAAGAAAACTGTCAAAAAGTGGGTAAAAAACGGAAAAAACCGAAAAAAATGGTGGCAAAAAATTAAATTTTTTTTTTTGTTCAAATCGACTTAAAACCAACTTTAATAGATTCGTACATTAATGCGATTAGTGAATAAATTAACAACTTTCAAGAAAACTGTCAAAAAGTGGGTAAAAAACGGAAGAAACCGAAAAGAATGGTGGCAAAAAAATTAAATTTTTTTTTGTTCAAATCGACTTAAAACCAACTTTAATAGATTCGTACATTAATGCGATTAGTGAATAAATTAACAACTTTCAAGAAAACTATCAAAAAGTGGGTAAAAAACGGAAGAAACCGAAAAAAATGGTGGCAAAAAAAATTAAATTTTTTAAAAATAAAATTTTTTTTGTTCAAATCGACTTAAAACCAACTTTAATAGATTCGTACATTAATGCGATTAGTGAATAAATTAACAACTTTCAAGAAAACTGTCAAAAAGTGGGTAAAAAACGGAAAAAACCGAAAAAATGGTGGCAAAAAAATTAAAAAAATGTTTTGTTCAAATCGACTTAAAACCAACTTTAATAGATTCGTACATTAATGCGATTAGTGAATAAATTAACAACTTTCGAGAAAACTGTCAAAAAGTGGGTAAAAAACGGAAAAAACCGAAAAAAATGGTGGCAAAAAAAATAAAAATTTTTTTTGTTCAAATCGCCTTAAAACCAACTTTAATAGATTCGTACATTAATGCGATTAGTAAATAAATTACCAACTTTCAAGAAAACTGTCAAAAAGTGGGTAAAAAACGGAAGAAACCGAAAAAAATGGTGGCAAAAAAATTAAAATTTTTTTTGTTCAAATCGACTTAAAACCAACTTTAATAGATTCGTACATTAATGCGATTTGTGAATAAATTAACAACTTTCAAGAAAACTGTCAAAAAGTGGGTAAAAAACGGAAAAAACCGAAAAAAATGGTGGCAAAAATTAAAAATTTTTTTTTTGTTCAAATGGACTTAAAACAAACTTTAATAGATTCGTACATTAATGCGATTAGTGAATAAATTAACAACTTTCAAGAAAACCGTCAAAAAGTGGGTAAAAAACGGAAAAAACCGAAAAAAATGGTGGCAAAAAATAAAAAAAATTTTTTTGTTCAAATCGACTTAAAACCAACTTTAATAGATTCGTACATTAATGCGATTAGTGAATAAATTAACAACTTTCAAGAAAACTGTCTAAAAGTGGGTACAAAACGGAAAAACCGAAAAAAATGGTGGCAAAGAAATAAAAATTTTTTTTTTGTTCAAATCGACTTAAAACCAACTTTAATAGATTCGTACATTAATGCGATTAGTGAATAAATTAACAACTTTCAAGAAAACTGTCAAAAAGTGGGTGAAAAACGGAAAAACCGAAAAAAATGGTGGCAGAAAAATAAAATTTTTTTTTTGTTCAAATCGACTTAAAACCATCTTTAATAGATTCGTACATTAATGCGATTTGTGAATAAATTAACAACTTTCAAGAAAACTGTCAAAAAGTGGGTAAAAAACGGAAAAAACCGAAAAAAATGGTGGCAAAAAAATTAAAATTTTTTTTGTTCAAATCGATTTAAAACCAACTTTAATAGATTCGTACATTAATGCGATTAGTGAATAAATTAACAACTTTCAAGAAAACTGTCAAAAAGTGGGTAAAAAGACGAAAAAAAATGGTGGCAGAAAAATAAATTTTTTTTTTTGTTCAAATCGACTTAAAACCAACTTTAATAGATTCGTACATTAATGCGATTAGTGAATAAATTAACAACTTTCAAGAAAACTATCAAAAAGTGGGTAAAAAACGGAAGAAACCGAAAAAAATGGTGGCAAAAAAATTAAATTTTTTTTTGTTCAAATCGACTTAAAACCAACTTTAATAGATTCGTACATTAATGCGATTAGTGAATAAATTAACAACTTTCAAGAAAACTATCAAAAAGTGGGTAAAAAACGGAAGAAACCGACAAAAATGGTGGCAAAAAAATTAAATTTTTTTTTGTTCAAATCGACTTAAAACCAACTTTAATAGATTCGTACATTAATGCGATTAGTAAATAAATTACCAACTTTCAAGAAAACTGTCAAAAAGTGGGTAAAAAACGGAAAAAACCGAAAAAAATGGTGGCAAAAAAATTAAATTTTATTTTTGTTCAAATCGACTTAAAACCAACTTTAATAGATTCGTACATTAATGCGATTAGTGAATAAATTAACAACTTTCAAGAAAACTGTCAAAAAGTGGGTAAAAAACGGAAAAAAACGAAAAAATGGTGGCAAAAAAATTAAAAATTTTTTTGTTCAAATCGACTTAAAACCAACTTTAATAGATTCGTACATTAATGCGATTTGTGAATAAATTAACACCTTTCAAGAAAACTGTCAAAAAGTGGGTGAAAAACGGAAAAACCGAAAAAAATGGTGGCAAAAAAATTAAAAAATTTTTTTTGTTCAAATCGACTTAAAACAAACTTTAATAGATTCGTACATTAATGCGATTAGTGAATAAATTAACAACTTTCAAGAAAACTGTCAAAAAGTGGGTAAAAAACGGAAAAAACCGAAAAAAATGGTGGCAGAAAAATTTAATTTTTTTTTGTTCAAATCGACTTAAAACCAACTTTAATAGATTCGTACATTAATGCGATTAGTGAATAAATTAACAACTTTCAAGAAAACTGTCAAAAAGTGGGTGAAAAACGGAAAAAACCGAAAAAAATGGTGGCAAAAAAATTAAAAATTTTTTTGTTCAAATCGACTTAAAACCAACTTTAATAGATTCGTACATTAATGCGATTTGTGAATAAATTAACAACTTTCAAGAAAACTGTCAAAAAGTGGGTAAAAAACGGAAAAAACCGAAAAAAATGGTGGCAAAAATTAAAAATTTTTTTTTTGTTCAAATGGACTTAAAACAAACTTTAATAGATTCGTACATTAATGCGATTAGTGAATAAATTAACAACTTTCAAGAAAACCGTCAAAAAGTGGGTAAAAAACGGAAAAAACCGAAAAAAATGGTGGCAAAAAATAAAAAAATTTTTTTTGTTCAAATCGACTTAAAACCAACTTTAATAGATTCGTACATTAATGCGATTAGTGAATAAATTAACAACTTTCAAGAAAACTGTCTAAAAGTGGGTACAAAACGGAAAAACCGAAAAAAATGGTGGCAAAGAAATAAAATTTTTTTTTTGTTCAAATCGACTTAAAACCAACTTTAATAGATTCGTACATTAATGCGATTAGTGAATAAATTAACAACTTTCAAGAAAACTGTCAAAAAGTGGGTGAAAAACGGAAAAACCGAAAAAAATGGTGGCAGAAAAATAAAATTTTTTTTTTGTTCAAATCGACTTAAAACCATCTTTAATAGATTCGTACATTAATGCGATTTGTGAATAAATTAACAACTTTCAAGAAAACTGTCAAAAAGTGGGTAAAAAACGGAAAAAACCGAAAAAAATGGTGGCAAAAAAATAAAATTTTTTTTTGTTCAAATCGACTTAAAACCAACTTTAATAGATTCGTACATTAATGCGATTAGTGAATAAATTAACAACTTTCAAGAAAACTGTCAAAAAGTGGGTGAAAAACGGAAAAACCGAAAAAAATGGTGGCAAAAAAATTAAAAAAATTTTTTTGTTCAAATCGACTTAAAACAAACTTTAATAGATTCGTACATTAATGCGATTAGTGAATAAATTAACAACTTTCAAGAAAACTGTCAAAAAGTGGGTAAAAAACGGAAAAAACCGAAAAAAATGGTGGCAAAAAAATTAAAAATTTTTTTTGTTCAAATCGACTTAAAACAAACTTTAGTAGATTCGTACATTAATGCGATTAGTGAATAAATTAACAACTTTCAAGAAAACTGTCAAAAAGTGGGTGAAAAACGGAAAAACCGAAAAAAATGGTGGCAAAAAAATTAAAATTTTTTTTTGTTCAAATCGCCTTAAAACCAACTTTAATAGATTCGTACATTAATGCGATTAGTAAATAAATTACCAACTTTTAAGAAAACTGTCAAAAAGTGGGTAAAAAAACGGAAAAAACCGAAAAAAATGGTGGCAAAAAAATTAAAATTTTTTTTTGTTCAAATCGACTTAAAACCAACTTTAATAGATTCGTACATTAATGCGATTTGTGAATAAATTAACAACTTTCAAGAAAACTGTCAAAAAGTGGGTAAAAAATGGTGGCAAAAAAATTAAAATTTTTTTTTGTTCAAATCGACTTAAAACCAACTTTAATAGATTCGTACATTAATGCGATTAGTGAATAAATTAACAACTTTCAAGAAAACTGTCAAAAAGTGGGTACAAAACGGAAAAACCGAAAAAAATGGTGGCAAGAAAATAAAAATTTTTTTTTGTTCAAATCGACTTAAAACCAACTTTAATAGATTCGTACATTAATGCGATTAGTGAATAAATTAACAACTTTCAAGAAAACTGTCAAAAAGTGGGTGAAAAACGGAAAAACCGAAAAAAATGGTGGCAGAAAAATAAAATTTTTTTTTTGTTCAAATCGACTTAAAACCATCTTTAATAGATTCGTACATTAATGCGATTAGTGAATAAATTAACAACTTTCAAGAAAACTGTCAAAAAGTGGGTGAAAAACGGAAAAACCGAAAAAAAATGGTGGCAAAAAAATTAAAAATTTTTTTTTGTTCAAATCGACTTAAAACAAACTTTAATAGATTCGTACATTAATGCGATTAGTGAATAAATTAACAACTTTCAAGAAAACTGTCAAAAAGTGGGTAAAAAACGGAAAAAACCAAAAAAAAATGGTGGCAAAAAAATAAAATTTTTTTTTGTTCAAATCGACTTAAAACCAACTTTAATAGATTCGTACATTAATGCGATTAGTGAATAAATTAACAACTTTCAAGAAAACTGTCAAAAAGTGGGTGAAAAACGGAAAAACCGAAAAAAATGGTGGCAAAAAAATTAAAAAATTTTTTTTGTTCAAATCGACTTAAAACAAACTTTAATAGATTCGTACATTAATGCGATTAGTGAATAAATTAACAACTTTCAAGAAAACTGTCAAAAAGTGGGTAAAAAACGGAAAAAACCGAAAAAAATGGTGGCAAAAAAATTAAAAATTTTTTTTTGTTCAAATCGACTTAAAACAAACTTTAGTAGATTCGTACATTAATGCGATTAGTGAATAAATTAACAACTTTCAAGAAAACTGTCAAAAAGTGGGTAAAAAACGGAAAAAACCGAAAAAAATGGTGGCAGAAAAATTTAATTTTTTTTTGTTCAAATCGACTTAAAACCAACTTTAATAGATTCGTACATTAATGCGATTAGTGAATAAATTAACAACTTTCAAGAAAACTGTCAAAAGTGAGTAAAAAACGGAAAAAACCGAAAAAAATGGTGGCAAAAAAATAAACATTTTTTTTTGTTCAAATCGACTTAAAACCAACTTTAATAGATTCGTACATTAATGCGATTTGTGAATAAATTAACAACTTTCAAGAAAACTGTCAAAAAGTGGGTAAAAAATGGTGGCAAAAAAATTAAAAAATTTTTTTTGTTCAAATCGACTTAAAACAAACTTTAATAGATTCGTACATTAATGCGATTAGTGAATAAATTAACAACTTTCAAGAAAACTGTCAAAAAGTGGGTAAAAAACGGAAAAAACCGAAAAAAATGGTGGCAAAAATTAAAAATTTTTTTTTTGTTCAAATGGACTTAAAACAAACTTTAATAGATTCGTACATTAATGCGATTAGTGAATAAATTAACAACTTTCAAGAAAACCGTCAAAAAGTGGGTAAAAAACGGAAAAAACCGAAAAAAATGGTGGCAAAAAATAAAAAAATTTTTTTTGTTCAAATCGACTTAAAACCAACTTTAATAGATTCGTACATTAATGCGATTAGTGAATAAATTAACAACTTTCAAGAAAACTGTCTAAAAGTGGGTACATAACGGAAAAACCGAAAAAAATGGTGGCAAAGAAATAAAAATTTTTTTTTGTTCAAATCGACTTAAAACCAACTTTAATAGATTCGTACATTAATGCGATTAGTGAATAAATTAACAACTTTCAAGAAAACTGTCAAAAAGTGGGTAAAAAACGGAAAAAACCCAAAAAAAATGGTGGCAAAAAAATAAAAATTTTTTTTGTTCAAATCGACTTAAAACCAACTTTAATAGATTCGTACATTAATGCGATTAGTGAATAAATTAACAACTTTCAAGAAAACTGTCAAAAAGTGGGTGAAGAACGGAAAAACCGAAAAAAATGGTGGCAGAAAAATAAAATTTTTTTTTTGTTCAAATCGACTTAAAACAAACTTTAATAGATTCGTACATTAATGCGATTAGTGATAAATTAACAACTTTCAAGAAAACTGTCTAAAAGTGGGTACATAACGGAAAAACCGAAAAAAATGGTGGCAAAGAAATAAAAATTTTTTTTTGTTCAAATCGACTTAAAACCAACTTTAATAGATTCGTACATTAATGCGATTAGTGAATAAATTAACAACTTTCAAGAAAACTGTCAAAAAGTGGGTAAAAAACGGAAAAAACCCAAAAAAAATGGTGGCAAAAAAATAAAAATTTTTTTTGTTCAAATCGACTTAAAACCAACTTTAATAGATTCGTACATTAATGCGATTTGTGAATAAATTAACAACTTTCAAGAAAACTGTCAAAAAGTGGGTAAAAAACGGAAAAAACCGAAAAAAATGGTGGCAAAAATTAAAAATTTTTTTTTTGTTCAAATGGACTTAAAACAAACTTTAATAGATTCGTACATTAATGCGATTAGTGAATAAATTAACAACTTTCAAGAAAACCGTCAAAAAGTGGGTAAAAAACGGAAAAAACCGAAAAAAATGGTGGCAAAAAATAAAAAATTTTTTTTTGTTCAAATCGACTTAAAACCAACTTTAATAGATTCGTACATTAATGCGATTAGTGAATAAATTAACAACTTTCAAGAAAACTGTCTAAAAGTGGGTACAAAACGGAAAAACCGAAAAAAATGGTGGCAAAGAAATAAAAATTTTTTTTTGTTCAAATCGACTTAAAACCAACTTTAATAGATTCGTACATTAATGCGATTAGTGAATAAATTAACAACTTTCAAGAAAACTGTCAAAAAGTGGGTGAAAAACGGAAAAACCGAAAAAAATGGTGGCAGAAAAATAAAATTTTTTTTTTGTTCAAATCGACTTAAAACCATCTTTAATAGATTCGTACATTAATGCGATTTGTGAATAAATTAACAACTTTCAAGAAAACTGTCAAAAAGTGGGTAAAAAACGGAAAAAACCGAAAAAAATGGTGGCAAAAAAATTAAAATTTTTTTTGTTCAAATCGATTTAAAACCAACTTTAATAGATTCGTACATTAATGCGATTAGTGAATAAATTAACAACTTTCAAGAAAACTGTCAAAAAGTGGGTAAAAAGACGAAAAAAAAACGAAAAAAAATGGTGGCAGAAAAATAATTTTTTTTTTTTGTTCAAATCGACTTAAAACCAACTTTAATAGATTCGTACATTAATGCGATTAGTGAATAAATTAACAACTTTCAAGAAAACCGTCAAAAAGTGGGTAAAAAACGGAAAAAACCGAAAAAAATGGTGGCAAAAAATAAAAAATTTTTTTTTGTTCAAATCGACTTAAAACCAACTTTAATAGTTTCGTACATTAATGCGATTAGTGAATAAATTAACAACTTTCAAGAAAACTGTCTAAAAGTGGGTACAAAACGGAAAAACCGAAAAAAATGGTGGCAAAGAAATAAAAATTTTTTTTTGTTCAAATCGACTTAAAACCAACTTTAATAGATTCGTACATTAATGCGATTAGTGAATAAATTAACAACTTTCAAGAAAACTGTCAAAAAGTGGGTGAAAAACGGAAAAACCGAAAAAAATGGTGGCAGAAAAATAAAATTTTTTTTTTGTTCAAATCGACTTAAAACCATCTTTAATAGATTCGTACATTAATGCGATTTGTGAATAAATTAACAACTTTCAAGAAAACTGTCAAAAAGTGGGTAAAAAACGGAAAAAACCGAAAAAAATGGTGGCAAAAAAATTAAAATTTTTTTTGTTCAAATCGATTTAAAACCAACTTTAATAGATTCGTACATTAATGCGATTAGTGAATAAATTAACAACTTTCAAGAAAACTGTCAAAAAGTGGGTAAAAAGACGAAAAAAAAACGAAAAAAAATGGTGGCAGAAAAATAAATTTTTTT
Organism: Cheilosia vernalis; assembly: GCA_949126925.1. NCBI lineage: Eukaryota > Metazoa > Arthropoda > Insecta > Diptera > Syrphidae > Cheilosia > Cheilosia vernalis. Next base: position 50,462,052 of record OX421361.1, read on the forward strand.
TTTTGTTCAAATCGACTTAAAACCAACTTTAATAGATTCGTACATTAATGCGATTAGTGAATAAATTAACAACTTTCAAGAAAACTGTCAAAAAGTGGGTAAAAAACGGAAAAAACCCAAAAAAAAATGGTGGCAAAAAAATAAATTTTTTTTTTGTTCAAATCGACTTAAAACCAACTTTAATAGATTCGTACATTAATGCGATTAGTGAATAAATTAACAACTTTCAAGAAAACTGTCAAAAAGTGGGTGAAGAACGGAAAAACCGAAAAAAATGGTGGCAGAAAAATAAAATTTTTTTTTTGTTCAAATCGACTTAAAACAAACTTTAATAGATTCGTACATTAATGCGATTAGTGAATAAATTAACAACTTTCAAGAAAACTGTCAAAAAGTGGGTAAAATACGGAAAAAACCAAAAAAAATGGTGGCAAAAAAATAAAATTTTTTTTTGTTCAAATCGACTTAAAACCAACTTTAATAGATTCGTACATTAATGCGATTAGTGAATAAATTAACAACTTTCAAGAAAACTGTCAAAGTGGGTGAAAAACGGAAAAACCGAAAAAAATGGTGGCAAAAAAATTAAAAAAATTTTTTTGTTCAAATCGACTTAAAACAAACTTTAATAGATTCGTACATTAATGCGATTAGTGAATAAATTAACAACTTTCAAGAAAACTGTCAAAAAGTGGGTAAAAAACGGAAAAAACCGAAAAAAATGGTGGCAAAAAAATTAAAAATTTTTTTTGTTCAAATCGACTTAAAACAAACTTTAGTAGATTCGTACATTAATGCGATTAGTGAATAAATTAACAACTTTCAAGAAAACTGTCAAAAAGTGGGTGAAAAACGGAAAAACCGAAAAAAATGGTGGCAAAAAAATTCAAATTTTTTTTTGTTCAAATCGCCTTAAAACCAACTTTAATAGATTCGTACATTAATGCGATTAGTGAATAAATTAACAACTTTCAAGAAAACTGTCAAAAAGTGGGTAAAAAACGGAAAAAACCCAAAAAAAATGGTGGCAAAAAAATAAAAATTTTTTTTGTTCAAATCGACTTAAAACCAACTTTAATAGATTCGTACATTAATGCGATTAGTGAATAAATTAACAACTTTCAAGAAAACTGTCAAAAAGTGGGTGAAGAACGGAAAAACCGAAAAAAATGGTGGCAGAAAAATAAAATTTTTTTTTTGTTCAAATCGACTTAAAACAAACTTTAATAGATTCGTACATTAATGCGGTTAGTGAATAAATTAACAACTTTCAAGAAAACTGTCAAAAAGTGGGTAAAATACGGAAAAAACCAAAAAAAATGGTGGCAAAAAAATAAAATGTTTTTTTGTTCAAATCGACTTAAAACCAACTTTAATAGATTCGTACATTAATGCGATTAGTGAATAAATTAACAACTTTCAAGAAAACTGTCAAAAAGTGGGTAAAATACGGAAAAAACCAAAAAAAATGGTGGCAAAAAAATAAAATGTTTTTTTGTTCAAATCGACTTAAAACCAACTTTAATAGATTCGTACATTAATGCGATTAGTAAATAAATTACCAACTTTCAAGAAAACTGTCAAAAAGTGGGTAAAAAACGGAAGAAACCGAAAAAAATGGTGGCAAAAAAATTAAATTTTTTTTTGTTCAAATCGACTTAAAACCAACTTTAATAGATTCGTACATTAATGCGATTAGTGAATAAATTAACAACTTTCAAGAAAACTATCAAAAAGTGGGTAAAAAACGGAAGAAACCGAAAAAAATGGTGGCAAAAAAATTAAATTTTTTTTTGTTCAAATCGACTTAAAACCAACTTTAATAGATTCGTACATTAATGCGATTAGTGAATAAATTAACAACTTTCAAGAAAACCGTCAAAAAGTGGGTAAAAAACGGAAAAAACCGAAAAAAATGGTGGCAAAAAAATTAAAAAAAAATTTTGTTCAAATCGACTTAAAACCAACTTTAATAGATTCGTACATTATTGCGATTAGTGAATAAATTAACAACTTTCAAGAAAACTGTCAAAAAGTTGGTAAAAAACGGAAAAAAACCGAAAAAAATGGTGGCAAAAAAATTAAATTTTTTTTTTGTTCAAATCGCCTTAAAACCAACTTTAATAGATTCGTACATTAATGCGATTAGTGAATAAATTAACAACTTTCAAGAAAACTGTCAAAAAGTGGGTAAAAAACGGAAAAAAACCGAAAAAAATGGTGGCAAAAAAATTAAATTTTATTTTTGTTCAAATCGACTTAAAACCAACTTTAATAGATTCGTACATTAATGCGATTAGTGAATAAATTAACAACTTTCAAGAAAACTGTCAAAAAGTGGGTAAAAAACGGAAAAAAACGAAAAAATGGTGGCAAAAAAATTAAAAAATTTTTTTGTTCAAATCGACTTAAAACCAACTTTAATAGATTCGTACATTAATGCGATTTGTGAATAAATTAACAACTTTCAAGAAAACTGTCAAAAAGTGGGTAAAAAACGGAAAAAACCGAAAAAAATGGTGGCAAAAAAATTAAAATTTTTTTTTGTTCAAATCGCCTTAAAAGCAACTTTAATAGATTCGTACATTAATGCGATTAGTGAATAAATTAACAACTTTCAAGAAAACTGTCAAAAAGTGGGTAAAAAACGGAAGAAACCGAAAAAAATGGTGGCAAAAAAATTAAATTTTTTTTTTGTTCAAATCGACTTAAAACCAACTTTAATAGATTCGTACATTAATGCGATTAGTGAATAAATTAACAACTTTCAAGAAAACTGTCAAAAAGTGGGTAAAAAACGGAAAAAACTGAAAAAAATGGTGGCAAAAAAATTAATTTTTTTTTGTTCAAATCGACTTAAAACCAACTTTAATAGATTCGTACATTAATGCGATTAGTGAATAAATTAACAACTTTCAAGAAAACTGTCAAAAAGTGGGTAAAAAACGGAAAAAAACGAAAAAATGGTGGCAAAAAAATTAAAAATTTTTTTTGTTCAAATCGACTTAAAACCAACTTTAATAGATTCGTACATTAATGCGATTAGTGAATAAACTAACAACTTTCGAGAAAACTGTCAAAAAGTGGGTAAAAAACGGAAAAAACCGAAAAAAATGGTGGCAAAAAAATTAAAATTTTTTTTTGTTCAAATCGCCTTAAAACCAACTTTAATAGATTCGTACATTAATGCGATTAGTAAATAAATTACCAACTTTGAAGAAAACTGTCAAAAAATGGGTAAAAAACGGATAAAAACCGAAAAAAATGGTGGCAAAAAAATTAAAATTTTTTTTTGTTCAAATCGACTTAAAACCAACTTTAATAGATTCGTACATTAATGCGATTAGTGAATAAATTAACAACTTTCGAGAAAACTGTCAAAAAGTGGGTAAAAAACGGAAAAACCGAAAAAAATGGTGGCAAAAAAAATAAAAATTTTTTTTGTTCAAATCGCCTTAAAACCAACTTTAATAGATTCGTACATTAATGCGATTAGTAAATAAATTACCAACTTTCAAGAAAACTATCAAAAAGTGGGTAAAAAACGGAAGAAACCGAAAAAAATGGTGGCAAAAAAATTAAATTTTTTTTTTGTTCAAATCGACTTAAAACCAACTTTAATAGATTCGTACATTATTGCGATTAGTGAATAAATTAACAACTTTCAAGAAAACTGTCAAAAAGTGGGTAAAAAACGGAAAAAACCGAAAAAAATGGTGGCAAAAAAAATAAAATTTTTTTTTGTTCAAATCGACTTAAAACCAACTTTAATAGATTCGTACATTAATTCGATTAGTGAATAAATTAACGACTTTCAAGAAAACCGTCAAAAAGTGGGTAAAAAACGGAAAAAACCGAAAAAAATGGTTGCAAAAAAATTAAAATTTTTTTTTGTTCAAATCGCCTTAAAACCAACTTTAATAGATTCGTACATTAATGCGATTAGTAAATAAATTACCAACTTTGAAGAAAACTGTCAAAAAATGGGTAAAAAACGGATAAAAACCGAAAAAAATGGTGGCAAAAAAATTAAAATTTTTTTTTGTTCAAATCGACTTAAAACCAACTTTAATAGATTCGTACATTAATGCGATTAGTGAATAAATTAACAACTTTCAAGAAAACTGTCAAAAAGTGGGTAAAAAACGGAAAAAACTGAAAAAAATGGTGGCAAAAAAATTAATTTTTTTTTGTTCAAATCGACTTAAAACCAACTTTAATAGATTCGTACATTAATGCGATTAGCGAATAAATTAACAACTTTCAAGAAAACTGTCAAAAAGTGGGTAAAAAACGGAAAAAACCGAAAAAAATGGTGGCAAAAAAAATAAAATTTTTTTTTGTTCAAATCGACTTAAAACCAACTTTAATAGATTCGTACATTAATGCGATTAGTGAATAAATTAACGACTTTCAAGAAAACCGTCAAAAAGTGGGTAAAAAACGGAAAAAACCGAAAAAAATGGTGGCAAAAAAATTAAAAAAAAATTTTGTTCAAATCGACTTAAAACCAACTTTAATAGATTCGTACATTATTGCGATTAGTGAATAAATTAACAACTTTCAAGAAAACTGTCAAAAAGTGGGTAAAAAACGGAAAAAACCGAAAAAAATGGTGGCAAAAAAATTAAAATTTTTTTTTGTTCAAATCGACTTAATACCAACTTTAATAGATTCGTACATTAATGCGATTAGTGAATAAATTAACAACTTTCAAGAAAACCGTCAAAAAGTGGGTAAAAACGGAAAAAACCGAAAAAAATGGTGGCAAAAAAATTAAAAAAAAATTTTGTTCAAATCGACTTAAAACCAACTTTAATAGATTCGTACATTATTGCGATAAGTGAATAAATTAACAACTTTCAAGAAAACTGTCAAAAAGTGGGTAAAAAACGGAAAAAACTGAAAAAAATGGTGGCAAAAAAATTTATTTTTTTTTGTTCAAATCGACTTAAAACCAACTTTAATAGATTCGTACATTAATGCGATTAGTGAATAAATTAACAACTTTCGAGAAAACTGTCAAAAAGTTGGTAAAAAACGGAAAAAACCGAAAAAAATGGTGGCAAAAAAATTAAATTTTTTTTTGTTCAAATCGCCTTAAAACCAACTTTAATAGATTCGTACATTAATGCGATTAGTGAATAAATTAACAACTTTCAAGAAAACTGTCAAAAAGTGGGGAAAAAAAGGAAAAAACCGAAAAAAATGGTGGCAAAAAAATTAAATTTTATTTTTGTTCAAATCGACTTAAAACCAACTTTAATAGATTCGTACATTAATGCGATTAGTGAATAAATTAACAACTTTCAAGAAAACTGTCAAAAAGTGGGTAAAAAACGGAAAAAACCGAAAAAAATGGTGGCAAAAAAATTAAATTTTTTTTTTGTTCAAATCGACTTAAAACCAACTTTAATAGATTCGTACATTAATGCGATTAGTGAATAAACTAACAACTTTCGAGAAAACTGTCAAAAAGTGGGTAAAAAACGGAAAAAACCGAAAAAAATGGTGGCAAAAAAATTAAAAATTTTTTTTGTTCAAATCGCCTTAAAACCAACTTTAATAGATTCGTACATTAATGCGATTAGTAAATAAATTACCAACTTTCAAGAAAACTGTCAAAAAATGGGTAAAAAACGGAAAAAAACCGAAAAAAATGGTGGCAAAAAAATTAAAATTTTTTTTGTTCAAATCGATTTAAAACCAACTTTAATAGATTCGTACATTATTGCGATTAGTGATTAAATTAACAACTTTCAAGAAAACTGTCAAAAAGTGGGTAAAAAACGGAAAAAACCCCAAAAAAATGGTGGCAAAAAAATAAAATTTTTTTTTGTTCAAATCGACTTAAAACCAACTTTAATAGATTCGTACATTAATGCGATTAGTGAATAAATTAACAACTTTCAAGAAAACTGTCAAAAAGTGGGTGAAAAACGGAAAAACCGATAAAAATGGTGGCAAAAAAATTAAAAAATTTTTTTTGTTCAAATCGACTTAAAACATACTTTAATAGATTCGTACATTAATGCGATTAGTGAATAAATTAACAACTTTCAAGAAAACTGTCAAAAAGTGGGTAAAAAACGGAAAAAACCGAAAAAAATGGTGGCAAAAAAATTAAAAATTTTTTTGTTCAAATCGATTTAAAACCAACTTTAATAGATTCGTACATTATTGCGATTAGTGATTAAATTAACAACTTTCAAGAAAACTGTCAAAAAGTGGGTAAAAAACAGAAAAAACCCCAAAAAAATGGTGGCAAAAAAATAAAATTTTTTTTTGTTCAAATCGACTTAAAACCAACTTTAATAGATTCGTACATTAATGCGATTAGTGAATAAATTAACAACTTTCAAGAAAACTGTCAAAAAGTGGGTGAAAAACGGAAAAACCGAAAAAAATGGTGGCAAAAAAATTAAAAAAATTTTTTTGTTCAAATCGACTTAAAACAAACTTTAATAGATTCGTACATTAATGCGATTAGTGAATAAATTAACAACTTTCAAGAAAACTGTCAAAAAGTGGGTGAAAAACGGAAAAACCGAAAAAAATGGTGGCAAAAAAATTAAAAAAATTTTTTTGTTCAAATCGACTTAAAACAAACTTTAATAGATTCGTACATTAATGCGATTAGTGAATAAATTAACAACTTTCAAGAAAACTGTCAAAAAGTGGGTAAAATACGGAAAAAACCGAAAAAAATGGTGGCAAAAATTAAAATTTTTTTTTTTGTTCAAATGGACTTAAAACAAACTTTAATAGATTCGTACATTAATGCGATTAGTGAATAAATTAACAACTTTCAAGAAAACCGTCAAAAAGTGGGTAAAAAACGGAAAAAACCGAAAAAAATGGTGGCAAAAAATAAAAATTTTTTTTTTGTTCAAATCGACTTAAAACCAACTTTAATAGATTCGTACATTAATGCGATTAGTGAATAAATTAACAACTTTCAAGAAAACTGTCTAAAAGTGGGTACAAAACGGAAAAACCGAAAAAAATGGTGGCAAAGAAATAAAAATTTTTTTTTTGTTCAAATCGACTTAAAACCAACTTTAATAGATTCGTACATTAATGCGATTAGTGAATAAATTAACAACTTTCAAGAAAACTGTCAAAAAGTGGGTGAAAAACGGAAAAACCGAAAAAAATGGTGGCAGAAAAATAAAATTTTTTTTTGTTCAAATCGACTTAAAACCATCTTTAATAGATTCGTACATTAATGCGATTTGTGAATAAATTAACAACTTTCAAGAAAACTGTCAAAAAGTGGGTAAAAAACGGAAAAAACCGAAAAAAATTAAAATTTTTTTTGTTCAAATCGATTTAAAACCAACTTTAATAGATTCGTATATTATTGCGATTAGTGATTAAATTAACAACTTTCAAGAAAACTGTCAAAAAGTGGGTAAAAAGACGAAAAAAAACGAAAAAAAATGGTGGCAGAAAAATAATTTTTTTTTTTTGTTCAAATCGACTTAAAACCAACTTTAATAGATTCGTACATTAATGCGATTAGTGAATAAATTAACAACTTTCAAGAAAACTGTCAAAAAGTGGGTAAAAAACGGAAAAAACCCAAAAAAAATGGTGGCAAAAAAATAAAATTTTTTTTTGTTCAAATCGACTTAAAACCAACTTTAATAGATTCGTACATTAATGCGATTAGTGAATAAATTAACAACTTTCAAGAAAACTGTCAAAAAGTGGGTGAAGAACGGAAAAACCGAAAAAAATGGTGGCAGAAAAATAAAATTTTTTTTTTGTTCAAATCGACTTAAAACAAACTTTAATAGATTCGTACATTAATGCGATTAGTGAATAAATTAACAACTTTCAAGAAAACTGTCAAAAAGTGGGTAGAGTAAGTTCGGGTATTGTGGTATATGCGGGTAATGTGGTACAGGCAGTTTTCTCGAAAACTGAGTATGCTATGGGAACTCCTGTTAAAGTAACCATTAGCGATTGCAGAGAGAACTGCGATTCGTGTTTGCTCACGTTTAAAATCGACCACGTTTTCGCTTAGTTGTTGCAAATGTGTTAATGTGTGCAGTGCAGTTTTTTTCAGGGAAAATTTTAAGTGTTTGTTTGAAGTAAAAAAAAATATTTTTCGAGCCGAACATTTATTCAATTGAAACAATCAATTTGCCATTTACTTGGAATAACTGAAAGTTTTGCTTAAAAAAATTGATTTCATATTTTTTTTAATTTTTCTTATAAAATATTAAGTTTCGGCTTATGTGGTACAGTAGCAATAGGCTAAAGTGGTATGGTATACCACATTACCCAACTGAAAAGTTTTAATTTAAAATGTATTTTTTAATTTTATATGATACAGGTTGTTTTGCAAACATGCCTAAAAAAGGTGAAATTAGAAAGTGGAACCTAAATGCTATGTAGAGCGCAATTCAATCTTAATAAAATTAATAAGAAACGATTATCTGTTAATGTGGTATAGTGTACCACATTCAACCACAAAGTGTACCACATTACCCACCGCTTTCCTAAAATGCAATTTTTGAGGTCAGAGGAAATCTCAGTAATATTTTTTGTTTGGTAATGATTGGAATCTTGCTAAATGTTGCTGAATGATAGTTTATGCTTGCATGAAACACGCTAAGGAATTTGAATGCTTTCGGTTTTATACTTTATCCGTAATGTCCAAAATAGAAACATGTATACCACAATACCCGAAGTTCCTCTAAAAAACGGAAAAAAACGAAAAAAATGGTGGCAAAAAAATTAAAAATTTTTTTTGTTCAAATCGACTTAAAACAAACTTTAGTAGATTCGTACATTAATGCGATTAGTGAATAAATTAACAACTTTCAAGAAAACTGTCAAAAAGTGGGTGAAAAACGGAAAAACCGAAAAAAAATGGTGGCAAAAAAATTAAAAATTTTTTTTTGTTCAAATCGACTTAAAACAAACTTTAATAGATTCGTACATTAATGCGATTAGTGAATAAATTAACAACTTTCAAGAAAACTGTCAAAAAGTGGGTAAAAAACGGAAAAAACCGAAAAAAATGGTGGCAAAAAAATTAAAATTTTTTTTTGTTCAAATCGACTTAAAACCAACTTTAATAGATTCGTACATTAATGCGATTTGTGAATAAATTAACAACTTTCAAGAAAACTGTCAAAAAGTGGGTAAAAAATGGTGGCAAAAAAATTAAAATTTTTTTTTGTTCAAATCGACTTAAAACCAACTTTAATAGATTCGTACATTAATGCGATTAGTGAATAAATTAACAACTTTCAAGAAAACTGTCAAAAAGTGGGTACAAAACGGAAAAACCGAAAAAAATGGTGGCAAGAAAATAAAAATTTTTTTTTGTTCAAATCGACTTAAAACCAACTTTAATAGATTCGTACATTAATGCGATTAGTGAATAAATTAACAACTTTCAAGAAAACTGTCAAAAAGTGGGTGAAAAACGGAAAAACCGAAAAAAAATGGTGGCAAAAAAATTAAAAATTTTTTTTTGTTCAAATCGACTTAAAACAAACTTTAATAGATTCGTACATTAATGCGATTAGTGAATAAATTAACAACTTTCAAGAAAACTGTCAAAAAGTGGGTAAAAAACGAAAAAAACCAAAAAAAAATGGTGGCAAAAAAATAAATTTTTTTTTTGTTCAAATCGACTTAAAACCAACTTTAATAGATTCGTACATTAATGCGATTAGTGAATAAATTAACAACTTTCAAGAAAACTGTCAAAAAGTGGGTGAAAAACGGAAAAACCGAAAAAAATGGTGGCAAAAAAATTAAAAAAAATTTTTTGTTCAAATCGACTTAAAACAAACTTTAATAGATTCGTACATTAATGCGATTAGTGAATAAATTAACAACTTTCAAGAAAACTGTCAAAAGTGAGTAAAAAACGGAAAAAACCAAAAAAACCGAAAAAAATGGTGGCAAAAAATAAACATTTTTTTTGTTCAAATCGACTTAAAACCAACTTTAATAGATTCGTACATTAATGCGATTAGTGAATAAATTAACAACTTTCAAGAAAACTGTCAAAAAGTGGGTGAAAAACGGAAAAAACCGAAAAAAATGGTGGCAAAAAAATTAAAATTTTTTTTGTTCAAATCGACTTAAAACCAACTTTAATAGATTCGTACATTAATGCGATTTGTGAATAAATTAACAACTTTCAAGAAAACTGTCAAAAAGTGGGTAAAAAACGGAAAAAACCGAAAAAAATGGTGGCAAAAATTAAAAAATTTTTTTTTGTTCAAATGGACTTAAAACAAACTTTAATAGATTCGTACATTAATTAGTGAATAAATTAACAACTTTCAAGAAAACCGTCAAAAAGTGGGTAAAAAACGGAAAAAACCGAAAAAAATGGTGGCAAAAAATAAAAATTTTTTTTTGTTCAAATCGACTTAAAACCAACTTTAATAGATTCGTACATTAATGCGATTAGTGAATAAATTAACAACTTTCAAGAAAACTGTCAAAAAGTGGGTACAAAACGGAAAAACCGAAAAAAATGGTGGCAAAAAAATAAAAATTTTTTTTTGTTCAAATCGACTTAAAACCAACTTTAATAGATTCGTACATTAATGCGATTAGTGAATAAATTAACTACTTTCAAGAAAACTGTCAAAAAGTGGGTGAAAAACGGAAAAACCGAAAAAAATGGTGGCAGAAAAATAAAATTTTTTTTTTGTTCAAATCGACTTAAAACCATCTTTAATAGATTCGTACATTAATGCGATTTGTGAATAAATTAACAACTTTCAAGAAAACTGTCAAAAAGTGGGTAAAAAACGGAAAAAACCGAAAAAAATGGTGGCAAAAAAATTAAAATTTTTTTTGTTCAAATCGATTTAAAACCAACTTTAATAGATTCGTATATTATTGCGATTAGTGATTAAATTAACAACTTTCAAGAAAACTGTCAAAAAGTGGGTAAAAAGACGAAAAAAAACGAAAAAAAATGGTGGCAGAAAAATAATTTTTTTTTTTGTTCAAATCGACTTAAAACCAACTTTAATAGATTCGTACATTAATGCGATTAGTGAATAAATTAACAACTTTCAAGAAAACTGTCAAAAAGTGGGTAAAAAACGGAAAAAAACAAAAAAAAATGGTGGCAAAAAAATAAAATTTTTTTTTGTTCAAATCGACTTAAAACCAACTTAATTAGATTCGTACATTAATGCGATTAGTGAATAAATTAACAACTTTCAAGAAAACTGTCAAAAAGTGGGTGAAGAACGGAAAAACCGAAAAAAATGGTGGCAGAAAAATAAAATTTTTTTTTTTGTTCAAATCGACTTAAAACAAACTTTAATAGATTCGTACATTAATGCGATTAGTGAATAAATTAACAACTTTCAAGAAAACTGTCAAAAAGTGGGTAAAAAACGGAAAAAACCAAAAAAAATGGTGGCAAAAAAATAAAATTTTTTTTTGTTCAAATCGACTTAAAACCAACTTTAATAGAATCGTACATTGATGCGATTAGTGAATAAATTAACAACTTTGAAGAAAACTGTCAAAAAGTGGGTGAAAACGGAAAAACCGAAAAAAATGGTGGCAAAAAAATTAAAAAAATTTTTTTGTTCAAATCGACTTAAAACAAACTTTAATAGATTCGTACATTAATGCGATTAGTGAATAAATTAACAACTTTCAAGAAAACTGTCAAAAAGTGGGTAAAAAACGGAAAAAACCAAAAAAAATGGTGGCAAAAAAATAAAATTTTTTTTTGTTCAAATCGACTTAAAACCAACTTTAATAGATTCGTACATTAATGCGATTAGTGAATAAATTAACAACTTTCAAGAAAACTGTCAAAAAGTGGGTAAAAAACGGAAAAAACCGAAAAAAATGGTGGCAAAAAATTAAAAAAATTTTTTGTTCAAATCGACTTAAAACAAACTTTAGTAGATTCGTACATTAATGCGATTAGTGAATAAATTAACAACTTTCGAGAAAACTGTCAAAAAGTGGGTAAAAAGCGGAAAAAACCGAAAAAAAATGGTGGCAAAAAAAATTAAATTTTTTTTTGTTCAAATCGACTTAAAACCAACTTTAATAGATTCGTACATTAATGCGATTTGTGAATAAATTAACAACTTTCAAGAAAACTGTCAAAAAGTGGGTAAAAAACGGAAAAAACCGCAAAAAATGGTGGCAAAAAAATTAAATTTTTTTTTTGTTCAAATCGACTTAAAACCAACTTTAATAGATTCGTACATTAATGCGATTAGTGAATAAACTAACAACTTTCGAGAAAACTGTCAAAAAGTGGGTAAAAAACGGAAAAAACCGAAAAAAAATGGTGGCAAAAAAATTAAAATTTTTTTTGTTCAAATCGCCTTAAAACCAACTTTAATAGATTCGTACATTAATGCGATTTGTGAATAAATTAACAACTTTCAAGAAAACTGTCAAAAAGTGGGTAAAAAACGGAAGAAACCGAAAAAAATGGTGGCAAAAAAATAAAATTTTTTTTTTGTTCAAATCGACTTAAAACCAACTTTAATAGATTCGTACATTAATGCGATTAGTGAATAAATTAACAACTTTCAAGAAAACTGTCAAAAAGTGGGTAAAAAACGGAAAAAACCGAAAAAAATGGTGGCAAAAAAATTAAAAATTTTTTTTTCAAATCGACTTAAAACCAACTTTAATAGATTCGTACATTATTGCGATTAGTGAATAAATTAACAACTTTCAAGAAAACTGTCACAAAGTGAGTAAAAAACGGAAAAAACCGAAAAAAATGGTGGCAAAAAAATAAACATTTTTTTTGTTCAAATCGACTTAAAACCAACTTTAATAGATTCGTACATTAATGCGATTAGTGAATAAATTAACAACTTTCAAGAAAACTGTCAAAAAGTGGGTGAAAAACGGAAAAAACCGAAAAAAATGGTGGCAAAAAAATTAAATTTTTTTTTGTTCAAATCGACTTAAAACCAACTTTAATAGATTCGTACATTAATGCGATTTGTGAATAAATTAACAACTTTCAAGAAAACTGTCAAAAAGTGGGTAAAAAACGGAAAAAACCGAAAAAAATGGTGGCAAAAATTAAAAAAATTTTTTTTGTTCAAATGGACTTAAAACAAACTTTAATAGATTCGTACATTAATGCGATTAGTGAATAAATGAACAGCTTTCAAGAAAACCGTCAAAAAGTGGGTAAAAAACGGAAAAAACCGAAAAAAATGGTGGCAAAAAATAAAAAATTTTTTTTTGTTCAAATCGACTTAAAACCAACTTTAATAGATTCGTACATTATTGCGATTAGTGATTAAATCAACAACTTTCAAGAAAACTGTCAAAAAGTGGGTAAAAAGACGAAAAAAAAAACGAAAAAAAATGGTGGCAGAAAAATATTTTTTTTTTTGTTCAAATCGACTTAAAACCAACTTTAATAGATTCGTACATTAATGCGATTAGTGAATAAATTAACTACTTTCAAGAAAACTGTCAAAAAAAGGGTAAAAAACGGAAAAAACCAAAAAAAAAATGGTGGCAAAAAAATAAAAATTTTTTTTGTTCAAATCGACTTAAAACCAACTTTAATAGATTCGTACATTATTGCGATTAGTGATTAAATTAACAACTTTCAAGAAAACTGTCAAAAAGTGGGTAAAAAACGGAAAAAACCGAAAAAAAATGGTGGCAAAAAAATTACAATTTTTTTTGTTCAAATCGACTTAAAACCAACTTTAATAGATTCGTACATTAATGCGATTTGTGAATAAATTAACAACTTTTAAGAAAACTGTCAAAAAGTGGGTAAAAAACGGAAGAAACCGAAAAAAATGGTGGCAAAAAAATAATTTTTTTTTTTGTTCAAATCGACTTAAAACCAACTTTAATAGATTCGTACATTAATGCGATTAGTGAATAAATTAACAACTTTCAAGAAAACTGTCAAAAAGTGGGTGAAAAACGGAAAAACCGAAAAAAATGGTGGCAGAAAAATAAAATTTTTTTTTTGTTCAAATCGACTTAAAACAAACTTTAATAGGTTCGTACATTAATGCGATTAGTGAATAAATTATCAACTTTCAAGAAAACTGTCAAAAAGTGGGTAAAAAACGGAAAAAACCAAAAAAAATGGTGGCAAAAAAATAAAATTTTTTTTTGTTCAAATCGGCTTAAAACCAACTTTAATAGATTCGTACATTAATGCGATTAGTGAATAAATTAACAACTTTCAAGAAAACCGTCAAAAAGTGGGTGAAAAACGGGAAAACCGAAAAAAATGGTGGCAGAAAAATAAAATTTTTTTTTTGTTCAAATCGACTTAAAACAAACTTTAATAGATTCGTACATTAATGCGATTAGTGAATAAATTAACAACTTTCAAGAAAACTGTCAAAAAGTGGGTGAAAAACGGAAAAACCGAAAAAAATGGTGGCAAAAAAATTAAAATTTTTTTTTGTTCAAATCGCCTTAAAACCAACTTTAATAGATTCGTACATTAATGCGATTAGTGAATAAATTAACAACTTTCAAGAAAACTGTCAAAAAGTGGGTAAAAAACGGAAAAAACCGAAAAAAATGGTGGCAAAAAAATTAAAAATTTTTTTTGTTCAAATCGACTTAAAACAAACTTTAGTAGATTCGTACATTAATGCGATTAGTGAATAAATTAACAACTTTCAAGAAAACTGTCAAAAAGTGGGTGAAAAACGGAAAAACCGAAAAAAATGGTGGCAAAAAAATTAAAAAAATTTTTTTGTTCAAATCGACTTAAAACAAACTTTAATAGATTCGTACATTAATGCGATTAGTGAATAAATTAACAACTTTCTTGAAAACTGTCAAATAGTGGGTAAAAAACGGAAAAAACCGAAAAAAGTGGTGGCAAAAAAATTAAAAAATTTTTTTGTTCAAATCGACTTAAAACAAACTTTAGTAGATTCGTACATTAATGCGATTAGTGAATAAATTAACAACTTTCAAGAAAACTGTCAAAAAGTGGGTGAAAAACGGAAAAACCGAAAAAAATGGTGGCAAAAAAATTAAAATTTTTTTTTGTTCAAATCGCCTTAAAACCAACTTTAATAGATTCGTACATTAATGCGATTAGTGAATAAATTAACAACTTTCAAGAAAACTGTCAAAAAGTGGGTACAAAACGGAAAAACCGAAAAAAATGGTGGCAAGAAAATAAAAATTTTTTTTTGTTCAAATCGACTTAAAACCAAATTTAATAGATTCGTACATTAATGCGATTAGTGAATAAATTAACAACTTTCAAGAAAACTGTCAAAAAGTGGGTGAAAAACGGAAAAACCGAAAAAAAATGGTGGCAAAAAAATTAAAAATTTTTTTTTGTTCAAATCGACTTAAAACAAACTTTAATAGATTCGTACATCAATGCGATTAGTGAATAAATTAACAACTTTCAAGAAAACTGTCAAAAAGTGGGTAAAAAACGAAAAAAACCAAAAAAAAATGGTGGCAAAAAAATAAAATTTTTTTTTGTTCAAATCGACTTAAAACCAACTTTAATAGATTCGTACATTAATGCGATTAGTGAATAAATTAACAACTTTCAAGAAAACTGTCAAAAAGTGGGTGAAAAACGGAAAAACCGAAAAAAATGGTGGCAAAAAAATTAAAAAAATTTTTTTGTTCAAATCGACTTAAAACAAACTTTAATAGATTCGTACATTAATGTGATTAGTGCATAAATTAACAACTTTCAAGAAAACTGTCAAAAAGTGGGTAAAAAACGGAAAAAACCGAAAAAAATGGTGGCAAAAAAATTAAAAATTTTTTTTGTTCAAATCGACTTAAAACAAACTTTAGTAGATTCGTACATTAATGCGATTAGTGAATAAATTAACAACTTTCAAGAAAACTGTCAAAAAGTGGGTAAAAAACGGAAAAAACCGAAAAAAATGGTGGCAGAAAAATTTATTTTTTTTTTGTTCAAATCGACTTAAAACCATCTTTAATAGATTCGTACATTAATGCGATTAGTGAATAAATTAACAACTTTCAAGAAAACTGTCAAAAGTGAGTAAAAAACGGAAAAAACCGAAAAAAATGGTGGCAGAAAAATTTAATTCTTTTTTGTTCAAATCGACTTAAAACCAACTTTAATAGATTCGTACATTAATGCGATTAGTGAATAAATTAACAACTTTCAAGAAAACTGTCAAAAAGTGGGTACAAAACGGAAAAACCGAAAAAAATGGTGGCAAAAAAATAAAAATTTTTTTTTGTTCAAATCGACTTAAAACCAACTTTAATAGATTCGTACATTAATGCGATTAGTGAATAAATTAACTACTTTCAAGAAAACTGTCAAAAAGTGGGTGAAAAACGGAAAAACCGAAAAAAATGGTGGCAGAAAAATAAAATTTTTTTTTTGTTCAAATCGACTTAAAACCATCTTTAATAGATTCGTACATTAATGCGATTTGTGAATAAATTAACAACTTTCAAGAAAACTGTCAAAAAGTGGGTAAAAAACGGAAAAAACCGAAAAAAATGGTGGCAAAGAAATTAAAATTTTTTTTGTTCAAATCGATTTAAAACCAACTTTAATAGATTCGTATATTATTGCGATTAGTGATTAAATTAACAACTTTCAAGAAAACTGTCAAAAAGTGGGTAAAAAGACGAAAAAAAACGAAAAAAAATGGTGGCAGAAAAATAATTTTTTTTTTGTTCAAATCGACTTAAAACCAACTTTAATAGATTCGTACATTAATGCGATTAGTGAATAAATTAACAACTTTCAAGAAAACTGTCAAAAAGTGGGTAAAAAACGGAAAAAACCAAAAAAAATGGTGGCAAAAAAATAAAATTTTTTTTTGTTCAAATCGACTTAAAACCAACTTTAATAGATTCGTACATTAATGCGATTAGTGAATAAATTAACAACTTTCAAGAAAACTGTCAAAAAGTGGGTGAAGAACGGAAAAACCGAAAAAAATGGTGGCAGAAAAATAAATTTTTTTTTTTTGTTCAAATCGACTTAAAACAAACTTTAATAGATTCGTACATTAATGCGATTAGTGAATAAATTAACAACTTTCAAGAAAACTGTCAAAAAGTGGGTAAAAAACGGAAAAAACCAAAAAAAATGGTGGCAAAAAAATAAAATTTTTTTTTGTTCAAATCGACTTAAAACCAACTTTAATAGAATCGTACATTGATGCGATTAGTGAATAAATTAACAACTTTCAAGAAAACTGTCAAAAAGTGGGTGAAAACGGAAAAACCGAAAAAAATGGTGGCAAAAAAATTAAAAAAATTTTTTTGTTCAAATCGACTTAAAACAAACTTTAATAGATTCGTACATTAATGCGATTAGTGAATAAATTAACAACTTTCAAGAAAACTGTCAAAAAGTGGGTAAAAAACAGAAAAAACCAAAAAAAATGGTGGCAAAAAATTAAAAATTTTTTTTGTTCAAATCGACTTAAAACAAACTTTAGTAGATTCGTACATTAATGCGATTAGTGAATAAATTAACAACTTTCAAGAAAACTGTCAAAAAGTGGGTGAAAAACGGAAAAACCGAAAAAAATGGTGGCAAAAAAATTAAAAATTTTTTTTTGTTCAAATCGACTTAAAACAAACTTTAATAGATTCGTACATTAATGCGATTAGTGAATAAATTAACAACTTTCAAGAAAACTGTCAAAAAGTGGGTGAAAAACGGAAAAACCGAAAAAAATGGTGGCAAAAAAATTAAATAAATTTTTTTGTTCAAATCGACTTAAAACAAACTTTAATAGATTCGTACATTAATGCGATTAGTGAATAAATTAACAACTTTCAAGAAAACTGTCAAAAAGTGGGTGAAAAACGGAAAAACCGAAAAAAATGGTGGCAAAAAAATTAAAAAATTTTTTTTGTTCAAATCGACTTAAAACAAACTTTAATAGATTCGTACATTAATGCGATTAGTGAATAAATTAACAACTTTCAAGAAAACTGTCAAAAAGTGGGTGAAAAACGGAAAAACCGAAAAAAATGGTGGCAAAAAAATTAAGTTCAAATCGACTTAAAACAAACTTTAATAGATTCGTACATTAATGCGATTTGTGAATAAATTAACAACTTTCAAGAAAACTGTCAAAAAGTGGGTAAAAAACGGAAAAAACCGAAAAAAATGGTGGCAAAAAAATTTAAATTTTTTTTTGTTCAAATCGACTTAAAACCAACTTTAATAGATTCGTACATTAATGCGATTTGTGAATAAATTAACAACTTTCAAGAAAACTGTCAAAAAGTGGGTAAAAAACGGAAAAACCGAAAAAAATGGTGGCAAAAAAATAAAAAATTTTTTTTGTTCAAATCGACTTAAAACCAACTTTAATAAAATTCGTACATTAATGCGATTTGTGAATAAATTAACAACTTTCAAGAAAACTGTCAAAAAGTGGGTAAAAAACGGAAAAAACGGAAAAAAATGGTGGCAAAAAAATTTAAATTTTTTTTTTGTTCAAATCGACTTAAAACCAACTTTAATAGATTCGTACATTAATGCGATTTGTGAATAAATTAACAACTTTCAAGAAAACTGTCAAAAAGTGGGTAAAAAACGGAAAAACCAAAAAAATGGTGGCAAAAAAATAAATTTTTTTTTTTGTTCAAATCGACTTAAAACCAACTTTAATAGATTCGTACATTAATGCGATTTGTGAATAAATTAACAACTTTCAAGAAAACTGTCAAAAAGTGGGTAAAAAACGGAAAAAACCGAAAAAAATGGTGGCAAAAAAATTTAAATTGTTTTTTGTTCAAATAGACTTAAAACCAACTTTAATAGATTCGTACATTAATGCGATTAGTGAATAAATTAACAACTTTCAAGAAAACAAAAAAAAAAAAAAATTATTTTTTCTCCCGTTTTTTACGTTTTTTACCCACTTTTTGCCAGTTTTTCCGAATGTTGTTAATTTATTCAATAATCGCATTAATGTAAGAATCTATTACCTACAGTCGGTTTTAAGTCGATTTGAGCAAAAAAATAAATTAATTTTTTTCTCCCGTTTTTTTCGTTTTTTACCCACTTTTTGACAGTTTTTCCGAATGTTGTTAATTTATTCAGTGATCGCAATAACGTAAGAATCTATTACAGTCGGTTTTAAGTCGATTCTTACAATACTTCGATTATACTGAATAAATTAACAACATTCGACAAAACTGCCAAAAACTGCCGGGTAGATTTTTCATATTTGAACGTGCGAAATCTTAACATAACTTTTATGCATAAATTTTAATACCGAACGAAGGATATTTCGTCATAGTGTCTTTTAAAGACAACATATAATGCCAAACTAAGGCACCATCAATTATAAATTTTCGGAGATTCACCAATTAATATCTTTAATTCCAAGTATATACCATTGAAAGTTGCGCCTTCCGCGTGGAATAAAACGTGTCACAAAAGTCAAAGGAATTTTTTGAGAGGAATTTTTCTGCAAATGCAACAAGACCCAAAAGACATCAAAGTAAGACCGACACCCACTCCAATAAGCAAATGCTCACAGAATATTTATAGTGGAATTCGTAAAGGAATTTCCTTCATTCTCATCTTTTCTTCGTTTATTATCATTTCAGGTCCTTCATTCGTTGAGGCCGCATTTGCGGAAAGTACAAGCCGGACTTTAAGGCGGACACAAATCCCATGCTTGAAGGACTATTGAATAATGTACGTTCTTACCCATGCTATAAAATAGGCGCTCCTAAGCCATTTCTTGCAGCCACCACAGGACACGGAGACGATAGCTCCTCTCCTCATTCAGCACAACAAAAGGAGAAAGTATTATAGTGCCATTAGGAGCAAACTGGGATTGAGGGTACTTGTAGTATATAATTGGAGTATAATGCCCACACACAAACGCTGTTCAAATGAATTCAAAACTGAATGACATGACACAGGACAAAGGGAACCACTTTTAAAATCTTATGATAAGGCGAAGTGGATCATAATATATTGTGGGGTGGACGAAATGAGATATTGTCATCGAATTACTTGCGGATTCGGATGCCATTTCATATAATATATTATAATTATGCCGACGTAGTTGTGCTTGTATTGTAACGTTCTCAGGTTATTCTCGATGAAGTTGTTTTCATTGCAAAAGGAACATTGGTTTTCCTATGCACTAGGGGTATAAGAAAGTTGTTCTCGTGGTCTATGAAATGGAGAGGCGAAATTTGTTCGATATCGGACTCTTCTTTTTTCCTATTGGAGATGTAAAACTGAGGCAGAACACGTCAGCCAGCTGTCCCAACTGGTAAACTAGGGGTTTTGAACACTAATTTAAAACTAAAGTTAAATGTTTTAATTTTACGAGTATCCACTTATTAAACACAGAGACCGTATGCGAAATACTAGACAGTTGTCGTTAAGCTTGTCTTTGACAGCCAGCGAAGCTATTTGGAATCGTATTCTTAAAAAGAACATTTCGACAAACTGATTACAGTTGCGGAAACCATAAAGGAAACTACAGTTGATTTAATGGTTTCCTTTCGCTGAAAATGAATGGCGCTGAAAGCAGTTCACCAGAAAGCTAAACATGAACTGCTGCTGCCAAGTAGGTAACTTTTAATTGTACCGAAGATTCTACTTTACTTTGATTAGCTGAGATAATTTTACTCCGACTATTGCTACCTGTCAATTTACTTGTTGCGAAAATGATCCACAAATCAACTAAGTTGCACTGAAATCATGCAAATTTTTTTATAACACTGAGCAACTGCAAATTGATAAAATAATATTCACTGCAATGAACAAAAACATAATTTCAGTTGGAATTTAAAAATGTCTTGAGTAAATGAACTAACTGCCAGATTATTCATTCACATATTCGGATGAATCTGCGCAGCGGCAGACGAAAATTCACTTGCTACCCCTAAAATTATGCCGGAATATTTTCTCCGCTTATTCGAAGTCCAACGAAAGAACGCATTTATAAAATCGCTTCACCATTTACGTTTACCCTCGTTCAATTCAAAAGCGAACATCGCCACTCAGTTGCATCGAGTTCTTTTCACGTGGTGGTTGTGTGTTGATAAACTCGCGTCTCTTTCATTTCACGTGCGTTTTTCAAAACTCATTCAATCTCAAGTTATCTCACTCACTTTATATCACCATTCACCAAACACCACACTACCTTCCTCTGTCACACTTGTGCAAAAAACAAGAAAAACATAAACACAAGGGAACAAAAGTTACTCATTCTCGCTGTCAGCTGTCAAGTGGGAAACTAGATTTTTTCTTCTTTGTTGTTTGTCATCCGCCGTCGTCGTCGTCCAAGTTGATCGTCGTGTCGTTGTTATGTGTCACTTTCAATTCTTTTTTGTTTAGCGCGTTTTTCTGCCCACTACTCGTCTTCGTCTCTAGTATCCGACTCCAGTGTTTATAGTTTATCGTGTTTATTTACATTTCGAATTCACGTAAAGAAAATGCATCCGAAAATTGCTGTCAAATAAAAGATGTGTGCGTGTTTTTTTTTTGTTCTCATCGTTCGTACTGCAGTCGCAGTGTGCGCAATTTGATTTCGTTAGTAAAATCAAAAAAAAAAAAAAAAGGAAAAGCAAATATTTTTAAAGTTTTAAAGTGCTATCCACGAGGCAAAAATGAGAAAAAGGTAAAAGAAAATTGCGAAAAAAAATATTTGTGAACGGTGTCGGTGTGTTTTCCAAGTGCAATGCTAGTGATGTGTTTTTTGCGTTATTGTCCCTGAGACACACTTTAGTGTCTGCTGATCTCTTCCTAACCTTCAGAGTTGAATAATTTCCATCACAGAATATGTGTCAATATTTCCGCATTTTGAGATCTTTTCGGTACTAGTCTTAGAAATTGTTGATTCAATTCAAATTCAGTTCAATTCACAGCTACATAGACTGACCGCAATCCTATGTGAAGTCTAAAGTGGGCAAGTGGGTATAGTGGTTGCGAAGATTTTCTTGTCGCTGCCCATGTGCCGTGAGGAAATCCAGATTTGAATAATAGCTCCTGGATAGTGTGCAGTTTTCCATTTTTTGGGGTCATGTCAAAAATTCAAATAATCAGCAAAGAAGATGAGAAAATGTTCCGCAAGGCTGTGAAGGAATTTTCGCCAAGCAAAATTAACATTTGGGCAGAGTAGCGCCGCATGTGGTTCGTCTGGAATGTGCCAATATCCAACATTGCTGCAATAAAACAGAAAACACATTCAATATACAATACAATACACATTAAGCAAGGTACGTAAGGGTATGGGTAGGCTAGACCAGAGTATCCCCTTCCCCTATCCCGTGGGGGCTACTACCTATGAGTTCATATTCGAAAGACTAATTACTCGCCTTGGAAAAAGTTTATTGTTTCGTTGTTTTGGCTTAAAATTGCCGTCTTTGATTGGAAAAAAAAAATTGTGCAAAATAAAAATGTTTTTCTCAACAGCGAAAAAACGATACGCAGAGCTAATGGTCTGGAAAAATGCGAATCAAATATTTTTCTAATTGAGGCAGTTTTTTTATTTTTTATTTTTATTTTAGTTTTAGTTTACAGCTACATATCACTGCTAATATTTATATCGTGATTTTTACTTCCATGCATAGTGATAATAAAAATCCTTCTGGTATGTTTTACTTCGCGGTTCGGCTCAGGCATTCTTAATGCTTCCATCACGTATTTATAAATTCCCTTCTACAACAAAAACATGCACTTATCACAATTAGCCTTCAATAGAACATGAAAAATAACATAATTCCAGTTGTTGGAAGAGGGAAAAATGCTGAGATGTCACATTGCTGTGTTAAGTGGACATGATCAGTGATTTAACTGCCCTTTGTACCTACCTACATATAAACATAAAAAACTTAACCGATGACTTACTTCATTGTGAGCTTCTTGTTCAACCTCGCTCCGTTGTTTAATATAAAAGGGGTAGGTACAGCATTGTGAAAGTAATATTTCTTGCATCTGACACTACTATGGCCATTCTGGCGGCTTTATTGTGTTCAGCCAGTAATGAAGGTATACTCCTAAATATGATGTACGAAAAAACAGCATTAATTCCGGTTTACTACTAAATTAATTAATCAAAGTATCTAGGTTTCGGCTCTCCAGTACAGGGAATTCAACCAGAAACAGGGCCACACGTTGATGGCGGACAACATCTACAAGAATCTATTTTTTGTAAGTCTGACAGCTGGCTGACTTGATAGGTTTGTTCCTTTGTTATTTTTTATTATTTTATAATTTAACTAATATTAAAAGTTAATATTAAAACAAAAACATAGCTACCAAATCCTTTTGGCTAATGTATGTTCCTTTACTTTTGTAGTAAGAATGTGAAAAACTGACAAAATGGCAGTGGTAGTGTTAAATTCTCTCACAGAGAGAGATACTTACGAAAAAGTTAGGGAAGCCTTTATGTTCGTTCGTGTACTTTCAGCACAGAAAAATGAAAAACGTCAAATCTCAAAAATAGTGAGAGAAATCTCTCAATTTCAAGAGAAGTACCTGACTCTGACTGGTTGCCCTACAAAAAGATTAAGAAATGTCATTTTGAAATTGTAAAATAAACGTCAATGTTAAAAAATGTGTGATAATATTCTAAAAGCAGTTTTCCAAGTTTTCAGTGAAATCGAAGACGAATACGAAATTTTATTCGAGTTAATTGATGTAGAAGATATTCTGAGTGCGTCAGAAAAAAAATAGTTGAGTTTTCCTTGTCAAACGTTTGAGCTATCACTTAGTTGTCAGTTTTAATTTTTCTGTAAGTCGAAATTCGACGAATAGAAAATAAAGAAAATATTAAAAATGTAGCAGAACAACTTTTATATCCTACTTTTCTTTATTTGCTTATATCCTTACTCCTAAAAATAATTTATCTTGAAAAAATCAATTGTAAAAATACATAATTTCGGGCATTTAAAAGGACAGCCGAAATATTGTTCTTTCAATTTCAACCAGCGAATAAGTAAGAACTTCGAATTCTCTAAGGCCATATTCCTATTAGGTTCAAAGTGATTACTTTTGTTTGTTTTTAATAAAATGAAATCGTACTATTAAAATAAAAAACCTACGACTTGTTTTATTTTACTCCCAAGAGGTAATTCAAAGCTACAAAAATGGATTTCTCTCTAATTTTTTTTTGCGCATACTTTCTTAGCAATTTTTTAATAATTTCATAGCGTAATTTATGAAACTATCGTCGTCGAAGCGATTGAACAAAACGACGTCGTTTTTAGTTTACTTCGTATAACATAATCGTCGCATCGTTCGATCGAATCGTTCATCGATTTAATTTTGAACAGAAACGACGTCGTCAGACGATCATCGCCTTGCGCGAAGAGAGCCCTGATAAGCTTGAAGAATTTTCTAATTCACTAACAAAATTAGTTGATTCATCTATACATCGCGATAAAAGTGATTCGGAATGAATCAACTTATTTTGGTTTTGTGGAAAAGTTTGTACTGATTGAAGTACATTGAAAATTACGCGGAAGAGATTGTCCATTTCGTCGCCACTTTCAAAAATAATTTCTAGGAGAACATTCAGTTTTTTTTTTGCCGCTTGTTGGGTACCATTTTAATACGCAGGAAATGACCTTCATAGATCATAGTAGATCTAGAGCAGCCAATTATTTTCTACTGAAAGAAACTAGATTTTTGAATGAACCCAGTTTTTTTTTTTAAGTATCGAACTTCTGTTTTTATAAAATAATATATTATACTCTCTGACAAGAGTTAATCGGGAACAGAATCGACTCATTTTGGTACTTTGCTTATCCATTACTTTGGGATTAAGGTAAGTATCAGGTGCTAACATAAATAACGACGATTGGAAAAAACCGCAGTACATTGGCGGCTTAGGCTCGCTTCCGTTAATTAATCTACTCGAATCCAATCGTATGAGTGAGTGTGCAGTGCTTTTAACTTAATGGAGGCCAGTTCAATTGATTTTCTGCAATTTTGTGTTAAATACATAGGTGTGCTTAGGAATTTGCGAACAAAGTTATTTCAGTCTTTTTTTTTCTTTGTGGCCTTTTGGTAGTTGAAACTGTTTAGGAACAATGTCAACTTACTAGATTTGTGAATATATATTGTGATTTTGAGACCTAAGAAAACTCTGTGGCAATAAGTTGAAGTAGCTTATGTCGACATAAGCCATATTCGAGTTTTTTACATTATAAAATTCTCGTTTTCCTTAGCTTTCTTTTAGTTCAGGTCCCATCACTCTACGACAATTAAGAACCGTTAAATATGAAGAAAACTGAACAACTTTAATTTACTTGGACTATGTAATCCAATAGATTTGAAAAAATTAAGATAAATTTCTTTTGCTCACACTGAAAAACTACCAAAATTGACATAAGCTACTTCAACTTATTGCCACAGAACTATTTTTGAAAAAAAAAAAATATTATTATAAATTAATCTTCTTTTTTTTTAATATTTAATCAAGATGAATATTTGAAAATCTAGATTTTTTGAAAGATTTATTGCCGACGTCTGTGAAACTTTTTATGACCAATGAATTTTCTTTTAAATTCAACTCGTTAAATGGAGACGATTTTTATTTCAACGACTTCAAAAATGTCACCGATTAAATATTTATTACGTAAATTTACGGGAGTATTAAAGAAAGTGAACAATTGTAAAACAGTTTTCTACGTACTTCCATAAATCATTTTTGTATTTTCTAATGATACCAAAAATCTTTCATCGAAATCATAATTACTTAAAAAAGGCTGAATTCCAAATCACAGTAAATTAAACATTAGTGCTTCATTCAAGCGTTCCAAAACGCAAGCGGATTACTATCATGCAATGCAAACGTTTCCAAAACACATTGCAAACGCATCAACTACGCCAACAAAAGCAAAACGTAGCATCGTGAATGAGATGTGTAGGAAACGCTGCACTCATGTGCAGAAGAAAATTATAGGAACACCTCGTTTGAGAAGCGCTGCATCTTTCGCAAACGCTTACGTGTAAACGCACCCGCACTACCAGTGGCAGCCATGTTTTTTCGTCCACTTTTCGCCTAGTTTATGGTTTTTTTCTTTAACACCCTATGCTCGGTTGAATCTAATTCAAACCTCTATCTTTATCTACATATAACACGTAGAAAAATCGCCCCTGTGCTTTAACATCGTTTTCAGATTTTTCTGAACATACCATTCGTCACAATATCGTTTTGAAAATTTACGCCATAGTCGAGCGCATAAGTGCGAGCGAGACGACAACACCACCCCACACGAAAAACTCTTAGATGTAAACCACGTACAGCGTTGATTCGCTTGGATTTTTAGTCAGTCAGTATCGAGAGTCAGGTTCGGTTGGTTGGTAGGGCACTAGCGCATGGTCGCATATTTTTTTTCTCGGCATTTTGCCACGTTTTCATTGTTCGCGCATCCTAAGTAGGCGGCCATTGTGTCGACCGAAAAAAAACTAAATCGCAAATTAAAAGTTAAATATCGCGATTGTGATTCGCCGGCGAGGGAATATTGAGTTCGGTGAAGCCGATCAAATACCCGCAAATCGTTTCGCGCATTGTTTTAAGAAAAGCGAATAAAAGAAAAAAAAAACCCACGATATATATATATATCGCGAGGAAAAACTTCTCGACCGCGTGTGTTGAACCATACCTCGTGGATACATAAAACCACCCCCACAAAAAGGGAAAGAAACAAAATCGAGAGTCGGTAGTGTGCTTTACGCCATTCCACTCGACCGAAAATAATTTTACGTAAATCCAACCCCGCGCAAAGAAATAAAATTCCTGACGCGCCAAAACATAAAATTAACACCATCAATACCCAGTTAAGGGCGCTGAAATCGTGAAACATAAAAGAAAAGAATAGTTAAAACGTATAGAACATTGAAAGGGAAAAATTCCCCAACGTCCCACGAAAATAATATAAATTGCGCAGCACATAGCACAGTCGTTGCACTAGCGAAGCACCACACCTCAGAGCTAAGACGCAGTCGTGCATCCATCCTCCAGTAGGTGGAGCGAGCATCACCACATACCATCACCCCATCGAATACACCAACCTTCGGACTTCGTTTGAGACGAGACACCAACCTCAACGATAGTCACCTCATCGAAATTCACCTCTTCGTCAACACTGCGCCTACCGATATACTTTAAGTTAAGTAGTTTGGGTCCAATAAAATTTCTTGTTGTAAACATTTATACTTCTCCAAATGATTTTATCTTCCACTAAGGTATAGATCCGCGAATTAAAGCATATCAAAGAGCTTATGCATAACATCCTGGAAGGAAAGGCGGTGCACTGCAGTCCCTCACCACGGATCGCGTTCAGGTAGTTATCCCCTGAATAAAGAACGGGGTAAGTTTGGAATAAATTAATCTCATTTGGAAGAAACACAGTGTATTAAAAGTAGTATTGGCCCAGTTGTGATAGGCTATAGCGTTAGAGAGTGGTCGTGTCGATTGACCCAGTTTAGTCTTGTCGTCGCTTATACATTGTAAAGTGAAACTAAATAACGTAAGGTTAGGTTCGGATCGGTGCGCCAGTGAATTAGTCGTTAGCATTTGTGACACTCTGTGAGGAATCTCACCAATGAGAGCGTGAGCGTATAATCTTCGTCGTGGAAGCATCAACTTGATTTTCTTTTATTATACACGCGGACGCAATAACTAGTCACGTCCCACAACGCTGCATTACGCGAGTAGATAGGCCACGGGTACATGCTCTGGTCTCTACGTCTAACATCGAAGGGTTATTGTTTTTCGTTAATTTTGTTCTGGCTGTAAATGATAACGTAATCGAGCGGCAACAGTAAGATTTGTATGTCCGCACTTGTACTGACTTGTGTTGTAACGTCCACCCCCTTAATTAAGTACTAGTTTTAAGATCTTTTGGTTTTGAATAAAAATAAGCTTGTGAACTTCACGAAGAAGAACAATCATGTGTGTTCATTGGCTTTGGAATTTAGTTTAGGTTTCGGAAGCAGCCGCCAGATGTGCGGATAAGGAAGTATTGAAGGGAATGTCGGCCATGGGGGCGAACGCGATCCGAGGTGGTTTTACGCAGTTCGGTTCATGGTTGTAGTTTAGTAGTTAGTAGGATATTCGGACGTTAGGGGTCGTCGTTCAATAGGAGCGTGACGACGACCATGGTAGCTTGGCCTTGGTGCTAAGTAGGGGTGGGTCAGCTCAGGGGAAGATTACTTCCACCTATTTCTTCCCCCACTTTCTTCTTTTTCACTGTGGATGTAAATATTTCAACGGATCGCACTACTCGGGCCTCGCAATCTTTATTGTTAGGGATAGTGGTTTAATCCGGTCGTGTCCAACATCTTTTACGATCTATCTTTTTTTGAATTAACAGGCATGTAAAACTAGAGGTAACCCCAGTCCAGGGCCTGCAACAAGATCCCCACCCACCGAGGGCTAGCGCGGGAGGAAGTGGGGCCACCTGTAACGTACGTTCACGTTACGGAACGCAAGCGACCCCTTCTGCCATGTCAGCAAACACGCAGGCAAGTATTAACCTATACCTACGCGCAACTGAGTTGACCAACAACCAAACAAGAACAAAAAGGAAGGTCGAAATTCCTACGCCCCGCTACGCGAACCATACCCCATCCATCACTTAAACTACCCATATACCGCAAGGTCACAGGACCCCTACGGCAGTCCGGGCAGCATGACGGATGGGGTTGTCCAGGCCTCCTGCAACCAGGCATGACCGCTTCCTCCCGCGCTAGCCCTCGGTGGGTGGGGATCTTGTTGCAGGCCCTGGACTGGGGTTACCTCTAGTTTTACATGCCTGTTAATTCAAAAAAAGATAGATCGTAAAAGATGTTGGACACGACCGGATTAAACCACTATCCCTAACAATAAAGATTGCGAGGCCCGAGTAGTGCGATCCGTTGAAATATTTACATCCACAGTGAAAAAGAAGAAAGTGGGGGAAGAAATAGGTGGAAGTAATCTTCCCCTGAGCTGACCCACCCCTACTTAGCACCAAGGCCAAGCTACCATGGTCGTCGTCACGCTCCTATTGAACGACGACCCCTAAAGTCCGAATATCCTACTAACTACTAAACTACAACCATGAACCGAACTGCGTAAAACCACCTCGGATCGTGTTCGCCCCCATGGCCGACATTCCCTTCAATACTTCCTTATCCGCACATCTGGCGGCTGCTTCCGAAACCTAAACTAAATTCCAAAGCCAATGAACACACATGATTGTTCTTCTTCGTGAAGTTCACAAGCTTATTTTTATTCAAAACCAAAAGATCTTAAAACTAGTACTTAATTAAGGGGGTGGACGTTACAACACAAGTCAGTACAAGTGCGGACATACAAATCTTACTGTTGCCGCTCGCTTACGTTATCATTTACAGCCAGAACAAAATTAACGAAAAACAATAACCCTTCGATGTTAGACGTAGAGACCAGAGCATGTACCCGTGGCCTATCTACTCGCGTAATGCAGCGTTGTGGGACGTGACTCGTTATTGCGTCCGCGTGTATAATAAACGAAAATCAAGTTGATGCTTCCACGACGAAGATTATACGCTCACGCTCTCATTGGTGAGATTCCTCACAGAGTGTCACAAATGCTAACGACTAAATCACTGGCGCACCGATCCGAACCTAACCATACGTTATTTTAGCTTTACTTTACAATGTACAAACGACGACAAGACTAAACTGGGTCAATCGACACGACCACTCTCTAATGCTCTAGCCTATCACAACTGGGCCAATACTACTTTTAATACACTTTGTTTCTTCCAAATGAGATTAATTTATTCCAAACTTACCCCGTTCTTTATTCAGGGGATAACTACCTGAACGCGATCCGTGGTGAGGGACTGCAGTGCACCGCCTTTCCTTCCAGGATGTTATGCATAAGCTCTTTGATATGCTTTAATTCGCGGATCTATACC
This sequence comes from Cheilosia vernalis, assembly GCA_949126925.1. Taxonomy (NCBI): domain Eukaryota; kingdom Metazoa; phylum Arthropoda; class Insecta; order Diptera; family Syrphidae; genus Cheilosia; species Cheilosia vernalis. Next base: position 50,491,951 of record OX421361.1, read on the forward strand.
TTAGTGGAAGATAAAATCATTTGGAGAAGTATAAATGTTTACAACAAGAAATTTTATTGGACCCAAACTACTTAACTTAAAGTATATCGGTAGGCGCCGTGTTGACGAAGAGGTGAATTTCGATGAGGTGACTATCGTTGAGGTTGGTGTCTCGTCTCAAGCGAAGTCCGAAGGTTGGTGTATTCGATGGGGTGATGGTCTGTGGTGATGCTCGCTCCACCTACTGGAGGATGGATGCACGACTGCGTCTTAGCTCTGAGGTGTGGTGCTTCGCTAGTGCAACGACTGTGCTATGTGCTGCGCAATTTATATTATTTTCGTGGGACGTTGGGGAATTTTTCCCTTTCAATGTTCTAAACGTTTTAACTATTTTTTTTCTTTTTGTATCACGATTTCAGCGCACTTAACTGGGTATTGATGAGGTTATCTTATGTTTTGTGGCGTCAGGAATTTTATTTCTTTGCGCGGGGTTGGATTTCGCGGAATTATTTTTGCCGAGTGGAATGGCGTAATGCACACTACCGACTCTCGATTTTGTTTCTTTCCCTTTTTGTGGGGGTGGTTTTATGTACCCACGAGGTATGGTTCAACACACGCGGTCGGGAAATTTTTCCTCGCGATATATATATATATCGTGGTTGTTTTTTTTTCTTTATTCGCTTTTTCTTAAACCAATGCGCGAAACAATTTGCGGGTATTTGATCGGTTTAACCGAACTCAAAATTCCCTCGCCGACGAATCACAATCGCGATATTTAACTTTTATTTGCGAGTTTTATTTTCGGTCGACACAATGGCCGCCTACTTATGATGCGCGAACAATGGAAAAAAAAACGTGGCAAAATGCCGAAATTAAAAATATGCGACCATGCGCTAGTGCCCTACCAACCAACCGAACCTGACTCTCGATACTGACTGACTAAAAATCCAAGCGAACCAACGCTGTACGTGGTTTACATCTAAGAGTTTTTCGTGTGGGGTGGTGTTGTCGTCTCGCTCGCACTTATGCGCTCGACTATGGCGTAAATTTTCAAAACGATATTGTGACGAATGGTATGTTCAGAAAAATCTGAAAACGATGTTAAAGCACAGGGGCGATTTTTCTACGTGTTATATGTAGATAAAGATAGAGGTTTGAATTAGATTCAACCGAGCATAGGGTGTTAAAGAAAAAACCATAAACTAGGCGAAAAGTGGACGAAAAAATATGGCTGCCACTGGTAGTGCGGGTGCGTTTACACGTAAGCGTTTGCGAAAGTTGCAGCGCTTCTCAAACGAGGTGTTCCTATAATTTTCTTCTGCACATGAGTGCAGCGTTTCCTACAGATGCAAATGACGTTTGACATTTCAGTTTAAACCGCCAACTAACACGGATTCATCGCTCAAATCGCATATAATATAGTATAATTTGAAATAATTTCCAAATTTTACTTTGACAAATATACTATATGCAAAGCAGCATCTGTCATCAGTGTGTATTCACAATGCGCATTTTTTTGACGTTTTGGAATTCAGCCATATTTTCGATTACTGAGAAACTTTGACACCCCAAAATGTCTATTGAGTATACCAACTCACTTAGATGGACAATTCTATACAACACTTTTTGGTTATTCTTAAAGCAGCATCTAGAAATCAGAACTTTCAAGGTCGGTTCTAGAGCCATATTTTATAAAAGGATTAAAACAGTCGCTCTGTTAAGCGCTTTTCAAAATGCATACTTCAGCGCTTTTTTGAAACTGATCCTGTGAACCCGACTACAACTACATATTAAACTCATTCACAGCCGGTTCGTAAACATTTTTGCTGAATTGGTTAGGCAATTCAGGTTTTAGACTCAACTTCCCCACAAAAGTTCTGTCTCAGAAATTCTAAAGTGTTCTATCTGTCAATACGGTCAATAAATGTCCGTGCTGTATTCTATACAAATTGTAAACGAAATTAAGTGAAAGTGTTGATATGGGTGCTTATTTAATTTAAAGGAACATTTTATCCTTTTGTACCTAACGACTGGGCTACCGCAGACAACTTTTAGGTACCCGACTAGAGTCATATTGATATTTTTTTGGGGATTTTGGGGATACGTCAAAGTTAAAATCTACACTAACAACCGCCGCGTAGGTCCTTAACAGAGTTAAGAAAAAAATAATCGACAGGGCTCATCGCCAGCATTCGTGCTATTTCCCCCAAACTTTGAAACGGCATACATCTACTCACAGTTGACGGTTAATCTCGTTTCGCTTAACACACATATTTCTGTTTCTTTAATTCTTTTATGGTGCAGCAATGCTTTTTCTAAATTGAATTTAGTGATAGTTAATTAACGACCAACATTGTAATGAACAAATTTGATAACCGCTGCTCGTAAAATCGATTTACCGCCCACAACCCCTACAGAGACAGCTATTTTTACCGTGCTACTGTAGTGATCGTAAACGTACATTAAATTTTATTTAATCTCACGGAAATTCTTTTGAAATTGTGCGAGTCGGTTGCAGTTCAAAATCATCTCATAAAAATCGGTAATGGGAGTTTTTGTTTGTCGGTTCTATTATTAGAAATCATTTGATTATGCTTACATTCAGTTCAAATGTCCTTGACCTTTGTGCTTACAGAACCGAATTTATTTGCTCAGTCGAGAGACTATTGTGTGCCGAAATCATTGGTTCATTATTATTATTGACAGTGTTTACATCGTGCAGTTGAAAAATTAATTTACATAATTTCAAAAAAAAAAAGTTGTAAATATTTGCATACGCTAATGTTACCAATTTTTTAAAATTCTTTAAAAAATCTGACATTGTTGAAGGAGTTGAAATTTTTGCTGAAAACTTGTTCAGGCTTAGGCGTTTGACATTTATTTGTTGTTGGTTGACAGGATACAAAAATCACCGCATTCTGTGTGTTTTAATTAAATAAATTAAAAACAAATTGAACTTACTGCAATTTTTTCGGATACGTATTGGGCTTGCAAGTTGTCAACGCCCAACATTAAAATTCATGTACGCGTTGCAACGTCTCTTATGTCATTCCAACTTCAATTATTTGTTGCAGTGTGACTAAAATCAACTCTTGTAAAGTCAGTAGTTGGTTGATATACTTTTGGACTTACCCTTTTTTTGTATACCATACTACGGCAACACCTGGCAAGCTGAGCTGAATAAGGGAGAACGAGTGACTGTCATTAGGTTTTTGCGGGCTCTAAAAAGAATCGAATAACGTGCTAGCTTAATCATCCAATTTCTGATTCTCTTTTATAGAATACAGAATAAATCTCTTCGCCGTCGCAGCCATCTTAAAAATTCACCCTTTTCTTATCTTACAATAGTGTGACCATTCTCGTTCATTCTCAAACTGGAAATGCATATTTTACAAACTTGTAAATTTACTGTCTGAAATTTAATCAGAAAACAACATAAAATTCCAATGAATAAGAAATTTTCCTTCCTACAATTGAAAATATACTTCTGGTTCACCCTTTAGTAGCAATTTGTGTCCAACCATAAGTTTTAGGTTAATCGGCACTCGTTTCATGGATTTCATTTCCCAATTAGGATTTCATATTTTGCATGAGTGGGCTCTAATTCAAGTGGTGCCTGATGCACAGACTTGAGTGCTGTTCTTCGTATTTGCTTTTCAAATATTTGTCCTCTCGCTGGATTGTCAGTCAGTCAAATGACAACTTTTCTCAACAGGAAACCGAATTTGTTCAAAGTTTTTCTTTTCCTACTATAAAAAGTTTCGCATTTGCTGGTTACACATTTCAAAGTGAATAATTGTTGATACCTACCTACTACTCAACATCGAATGAAAATTACAGTTGTGTAACATTGTCATAGAACCCATCTGTGTTAATTTATTTCCCAGAATGAAAAGGACTTGACAGCTCAAAGTGAGAGGGCAGGTTAATTATGTATACACGCACAAACAAGTTATCAGCACTTAAAAGAGACGGACACGAAAACAATTGTACACGTACATGGGAACAAAGAAAGTCAAACAAATTAATGAACAGAACAGACGCCACTTAAGAAGAAAATCACAACTGGAATAATTTACTTGAACAGTTTATTTTGGTTTCCGATTTGCAGAACGATACGAAAAATCCACGCAGTAAATTGTTTACTTTCGGAGAAAACAGCAACATTTGTTTGAACTGTTCCACTTTATTGACAAGCCGGGGTTAACGATTACATGGCACATGGTGCTGTGCTTTCGAGCCTGTTGTTTACTCAAATTCAGCAAATTCAGATTGGAATGTGGTCAAACAATGTGGGTAAAGGATTGTGTTGCTATATATTTTCCTGTCTTAAGGTGTTATGTCAATATTAATGATTTGGTAAAAAAAAAACACAGATTTCTCGCCTGCAAGTACTCTTTAAAGCATAGTTTCTTTTTGGAGGTCTCACAGCGACCCCATCTGAAATGATATGAAGTTCCAAAAGGGCAGGAAGGCGAAGAATTATTTGGTGAACCTAAACGTTGCCGTATTATTTAAAAAGTAAAAAAACGCAAGGTAAAAAACCTAATTTTTGCGACTTCGACCAATCTTAACAAATGAAGTGCCACAGAATCGTGAACCAAATAATTGCAAAATTTTGAACTTTAAAATAATTCCTAAAAAAAACATCGACGAAAAGTGGGAATATAGGTATATTAACAATTTATAAAATAAAAAAAACTCGTAAGAGTTCTCGCACTATAAAAATAAATAGTTGGCGCAACGGGCCTGTAGGGACCCTGGGCCTAGCTTCTCACAACCATTCGTTTTGTGTGAGTTTTTTCATTCTTTGGAACGAATGGAAGGGATCTACAATTTTATGCCGATTCCAAACGGCCGATTGAGAAGCTCTTTCAAGACAGTTATAGGTACTCTCGGATGTTTGTCAGACGTTCGCGTGAGGTGGCGCAGTGAAAAAAAAACCCTGAGTAGGAATTTTGGTTTTTGCGGGATTCGAACCTGGGACCCCCGCTAAGTAGTCCAACACACTAACCACTAAGCCACTGCGCCTACTCTAGCACTATACTTTCTCAATTAAAATTTCGTACTCGAGATGTCAATCAATTCTATGGCATTACGATGATAGAGGAACTCAAAAAATTGTGTCTCGAAATTCTGCCCGCCTGTCTGTCTGTTTGTCCCTGTGCTCCTGACCCATGCAATCTGAACGGCTGTCAGATTTGGAGTTTGTGGGCGCGGTAACCTCCAAATTAACTTTACTTCCCATATAAAATGTTCATAACAGTTGGATTTGTCCGAAAACTGCTCTAACGATTTCAACCAACATTTATTGACATCTTGCGACAAACTAATTTTTAAGCGACAGAAAACGCCTGTGTGTGCTTACTGCCCAGCCTTAGATATTCCAACCACTCTTACCTTCTATACGAAAAGCCGTCTTATGCTTGTTCCTTTGCGTGCAAATGTTTGATATTTTATTTATAAATTTAAATATGCAACGCTTTTGAAAAGATTTCACTATAAAAGTTTCCCAGTTGGAAACTTTTCAGCAAAATCAATTTTACTTAAAACTTGTAACAATGTTTTACTGAATTCTTTAACCGAGATCCTCTCTCCTCGTAATCCTGCTTCCATAATTTTTTTTTGCATTCTGAAAAATGTGTGCATGCAGATGAAAAGTCCCACAATGGAGGAAATTTTGTTCATTTTGCGGCAGAAGATGCAAATTTATTTGCTGCAACTATGAAGCTCAGTTACACAAGTTCCATACCGTACATAGGTGTATTGTATACACATTCCTCTGCCTGGGTCACAGGGGCAAAGTTTCGCTGTCTTAACCATAATACCAATTTAAGCCGCCAACATCTTAACTGCCAGTAATAATTAACCATCTCCTCCAGACCTTCGTATTCCGCACCCCTCCCTCAGACTGTGTTCGTTCCAATTACTATAATGAAAGGAGGTGGGCGGGTATAATTGATTCATTGACTTACACACAACATCGCATCTTATAGGCTATACAGTACATATAAACTTACGAAAGAGAAACAAATTATTTAATGTTAATGAGGAGAAATATCTAAATTGCATTGGACATCACCGTAAAGGGGGCGGTTTCACGAGTTTTCCATTCAATTAGGAAACCACGACAAGGTCGCAAGGAATGTCGGGAGAAAGTTTCGGACAAGTTTTATCCCCAACCGCGCGCCGGCCGCCATCAGCATCGAAAACCGATGAAAGTTGAAACAATATCTAATTTAAAAGATGATTAGGGAATTACTTCCTGTGAGGGCATTCGCCGTTGATATATTTTCCAAGAGCGGATCCAAAATAAGCCTCACTAAGATCAAATGAAACTCTAAACCTCTATGTAGGTAGTTAACCCTTTTTCTGAATTAATGAGAGGGAAAGTAATTTTCTTCTACCAATTTGGGGGTAAATGTAGCGAACACATCGAAAGGAGAATAGATATTTTTATCTGAATCTTAAAATTGCGTCGAGGCGCAAAATTTATGGTGAAACATTATCCAGGGACACTGATATATATTTTGAAAGTGGGATGCTGCCACTGAAGTGTTTCCATTATAAAGATTTGGATGAGCTATTGCGGATGAGTTTGAAGCTTAGTAGTAGAGGATTTATTGGATTGCGTCGAAAATATTGAAGGCAAACTAAATTGATGTTAAAAATGAGGACAAAGCGCGGGGTTGGTCAAACTCACAGCACCAATTCCAACGCTCATCACTCAGGCAAATGTTCCCCACGAATTTAAACCTCGCGTCTTATATTATACTAGTTACCATATTTTTTGGAAATACTGATTTTGTTAATGGAGCTTTAAAAAGGAGAAGCTCTTTTAAGACAGTTATGCTCGCAGATGTTTCCCAGACGTTCGCGAGAGGTGGCGCAGTGAAAAAACCCTCAGTTGGAATTTGCGTTTTTGCGGGATTCGAAAATTCTCGGTTGGCGATTGGAATACTCTTCAATCGGACAAACGGGTTGTTTTATTTACTGTCATTTGGGAAGCGATATAAATGCTCGAAGAAGTCTTTGAAAGTTTCTAATATATGAGCAAGGTTGTCAAACCGCCTCACTGTGGAAAAAAAAAAATGTTAAACGTCATTACGGGAAAATATAACTCTGATCTTTTTTGATTTCTAAAAGAATCGTAAGCAGAGCTTCAAAAACAACAAACAAAAGATTTGTCCGACATTTCATTTAATTTATAGAGATATTAAAAGTTGAGTTATTTCCTCTTTTGTTTTTAGAGTTAAAAATTCTACTTTCTTTTCGCTTTTAGGTTATTAAAAAAATATATTTTTCTTGAATGCGTCTTAGTTATAATGTAAATAAATTAAAATGTTGCAATATAAAATACGTACTAATATGTTTAATCAATAAAAAAATTCAGACCAGTTTTGCGGTTTGCATGGAGCTAAAAAAAAGTTTCAATTGTTTGGGGTTTCTGTCCCCAGAATTTTTAACCATAACTATTTTTTAAACCATATGCAAATATCTGTCTGCGACTTTTTACACTCTTTGGTGGTATTGTAATTCATTTAAAAAAATTGTCCGATTGCTAACATTTTGATAAAATGTTGTGTTAGTTATTTCATTTCTGGGAAAAGGTACAAACGTTTTTGTTTTTTTTTTGTATGGGGGTTCGCTGGATGGAAAAATCATAAGACATTGCAGATCAAGTACGCGAGGGATGCTTCTGCGATAGTGAGGGACTCGAACAACCTCTAAAAACTCTAAAAACTGACTGACTGTCGTCATCCCAAATGGGATTGCACCTAGTCGTTCGACTAAACGGCAATTTATTTTTAATTTATTTGAATAATTTAGAAGAAGCATCTGTCGTTTGTCGGATTTCGAAACTTTTTTGTTTGAGGATATTACCTAATCTCTTGGCCTTGGCCAACTCTTATAGATCAAGTGGCTTATCATGTAGAATACGCTCTACATGATAACGTATTGCCTTAGTTGTGAAAGAAGTCCGCCCACTTCAACGTCCCCTTTTTGAGCTAATTTCCCACCACTCTTGAACCACAGAGCTTAGCACCAGCACAAGATCAATTCCTAAATAAAAGTAAATAGTTCCAGAAGATTGCCAAATACAAGAAGTGTCATCTGCGAATATGTTCACGGCATCAGTGGTTCCTCTTGTTTGTCTAAATATGTTGGTTCGTGTACTTTTTTCCTATACTGTTTGGCGTAAAACGTATCACTAAGCAGTTTAAATAAGAAATATCGCAATATAAAAGAAACTTCTTGCTGAAAACATTAAAAAAAAATTTTCGGAGACCGTATCCATACACTGTTGAGATCAGCTTTATTTCGGAACACCATGTTAACACTGAAAATGTAATTTTCTTTGTTTCTTATAAGACCAGCAGCAGCTATGACTACTTTTAAAGTGAAACTCTCATTGGATGAATTTTGTTCTGAAAATATTCTACGTCTGCAAAAGATTGTGAAACACCCTGTAGAGAATATTTTTTTGAAAATTTACTTGTTTTACTTAATTTTTTTTTAATGCAGAAAATATAATATCCCGCTAAATTTATTCTTTCAAAATTTATGATTTTATCAATGAAAAGCACTTTTTTTCTTGGACCACAGTGTTGCGAATTCGGTCTTCCAGTTAGCTATCGCGTTCATAATAGTTGGCGACATTTTCGCCGCAGTCGCCACCCACATTTAATTGCCCCGTATTAACAAACACATTGAGACTAATTAACAAGATAATTGTAGACGACAATATTATCTCGGGCAACATTGCGAACTCATTCGCAACTTATAGTTAGCTTCCACACAGCTATGTCTACTTTGGCCACCCGCCACTAAACTATCGTATTCGATTACCAAATTGATTGTTCGGAAATAAAAAGAAGAAACAGTCTCAAGATAACAAGTTAAAGTTTCACGCTGATTGGTGGCATTGGACTGTAATGCACACGTTCAGTAAATGGAAACCTACTTCGGTTGGTTGGGACATATAATACGATTGGAAATCGAATTGATTTGCAAAATAAATAAACCCCTGCAAGTAGGTAGCTTGTGCGTCTCTGGAAAAAAGAATCGCGTCTCAGTTTCAAGTTGCAGAGTGTCATTAACCTGGAAGCCGACAGGCTGGCAGAGACGTTTCCAAACTGATGTGGCACTCGCCTGTGTGTCTGCGTGTAAGTGAATCAAATCTAAACACGTTCGTTCAATATTATTGTTTATAGTCAGATCGAGGTACATTTATTCCGAGTGCACAGACAATTGGACACGTGCCATCAAACGTGTATTTCTTGATTTATCAACAATGGACATTTGAATTCGCAATTCGCTGACGATTATGAGCGTATGGAAACCGATTTGTTAAGCAGTAAAAATGATTTAGTAGCACGTTTTCTGGAAAATGTGGTTTCTTTGTAATTTGCAGAGCGCCAAACGGTTTGTAAATGTGTTTTCGCAGCGAGAATAATTAATACTGCAGGTAATAAAATCAGAAAATTCTTCAAACACTGCTGATCAATAAAATTGTTGGCATGTTCATTTTACTACTTGGTGGTATACATGCACATTTAAAATGCGTCTACAAAGGAGATGCAATCAATAATTTCTGGTCAAGTTTAGTATTTTTTTTTTTTTTGAATTATATGTATTTATTTTTGTTGAACAAAAAGTCGAGACAAATTTGCCAGGATGTCGACAACGACTGACTCTGATTGACGACTCATACCAAGCTTTTAATTCTTTTTGAATTACCTGTCCTCGGCAAAAATCCCTTAATTTTTAAACTTTTAGCAATTTACTTGAAAGCCGTTCTATGGTATCAGGCCCGTTTTTTTCTGTACCTTTCTTGACCATCATTTTTCAACCCCACTCACAAAAGACTTCCGACGAGACGTTTTGATTTCCTATGTCCTCCAGTAACCTCATCGCGATGTTGGCATATTCTACAAAAATTGGTTTCATATTAATTAATGCTCGTCCTTTTCAATATCACTACCACTATCATTCTCACTATCACCATCGACCATCATCTTTGCTTTCTTGGACAGCCGAGTTTGAGTCGTCGCCGTCACCATCTGTGACTGTCCTAAAGAGCTTCCTTGCTCAATCTACTGATCTTTGTTTGAGGCTTGTTTGTTGAGTTTTCCTGCGCTGAATGTGCTCACATCCTCGCAATCATCAAGGTAACACGATTTTTAATCGGGCCACTATAAAACCCACCAAAAAGCCTTTCAAATCAATTGACATCATTTGCGAATGCACAAATCACAAACAACCCCAGCTTACAAAACTCATTAAAATTAAAATGAACCATTCGCATGACAGAAACACACATGTGACCCATTAAAGCAGTGCACTTTCCAGAAACGGAACAAATTAATGTCGTCATGCATCTAGATCAATAAATTTATTCCAAGGTCACGTCAAGTCACCCCCACTCCCACTTTCTGTCTTGTGTACAATCGCACTGCTTCCCGGCACCCGGAGGCTGATTTGCACTGCCAAAGCTATGTATGTCAAATAAAAATGTTAATGTCTCCATTCAAGTGAAATCATAGTTTTTTTCCTCAAATGGAATTTGGAATTATTCCTGCCAGCTCATGGTCGTGGTTGCACACAGTTGTTGCAGATAGAAAAACCTGCGTTTCCAAGTGATTACATAGTTATACGTTGTCACCGTCTTATCCGACATCCCCCCGACAGTGACTTGGAGCGTGGTGCGTTTTTCATCAAGGATATTGTGCCCTTGTATTTGATAGTAAACACACACAGCAATCGGATCGATTGTTGGCAGACGTGCTTTCACGCAATGAATAGTTTAGTGCGCCTAATGAGGTACTTACGCGTATCACGTTTGAAAGTCATTAAAGAGCGATAGCTGGCGATGGCTTTTGCTGGAGGGCTCTGTGGGAAAGTGGTTTTCGGTTGTTGGTGGTGGTTTTCGTGAAATGGTGGAATCTAAGTAATTATTGCGGATCGCGACTGAGAAAATATGTAAATTGAGTTCGAACTGACAGGTGTTTGAGAGGAAGCTTGTGGTTTTTATAAAGCAATTTATTTTATGGAGTCATAGCTTGGTTAATCATTCCTTATTGGTTCGTTGATGTGTTGCGGGCTTCTGATAGATGGGGACCTAAAATTTATTTTGCTGGTATACTGGAATGGAACGTGGCCGAAAACTGACCCAATTTGTCTGAAACTTGTAATTATTTTTTTTAAGGATCGCCTGAATTCACAATAAAGGTTGTCACAAATACGGTCCTTTAATCGGTCTTTAAAGCATTGCAAGTCATAGAGAAACCATTTAAATTAATTTGAACCATTTTTTGAAAATCAATTCTACAAATTTAATCATAAAGGAAAAGAAAAAAATCTTAACCATCACGATTTCGGGCACAAAAAACTCTTCGTAAAAAGGTAAAAATTTGTTCCACGATTTTCTTTCCAATCTCGACATCAACATCTCCTGAACAGCTTCCTCAAATAAGCCTAACATTCGCACAAATCTGACACAGAAAACAGGCTTACGATTTACTCAAAGATCTTTCGTTATATGTCGCCTCAAAAATACAAATGTAGCCGAAAGAGACTCGACAAAAATATTTTCCGACGCCGATACAAAACACTCAAAATTACAGTCCACATTTATCCAAGTAGACCAAAAATCCCACCTGAATAATTTTAAGAACAAGCAACTGTATATAATAGGCGCCATCAAATATGAGTACACGAACTTAAACCTAAAGTCACTACAAATGCATCTGGAATGCGTCAAGAAGCCGGCAAACAAGTCTCCAAAAATTTTTTTTCAGTGTTTAAAATGTACTTAGAATGAGAAAATATTTTAGAACAAATTTCTCGAAAACGCTCGAAAAAATTGCTTATAACATTTGGAGCTTTTAAAATCATTTCTGAAATCATCGCCAGCTGATGATTCAATTCGATCGAAAAATTGGTACAGATTTTATTGAAATGTCGGCCAATTCCTAAATTCAACCGAAAAATCAATCAAAGGGTATTAAAAATCACGATGAATTTGGGATCTAGAGTCCTAATTAGAATGTTATTTTTGTACATCTTTGTGAAAGTTCAGAAATCCAACTACTCCAAAAGTTGGTTCTAATTTCGGTCGAACATTGTCCATAAAACTAATTTAAAAGTCCAACACGCAAAAACAAATCATCGCCATAAAAATCGAAGCACATAAAGGATTCATGGAAAATGAATACTAAATCACCAAGAAGCGAGTTAAAGTCTTCTCTACAACCGACCAAAATAAACCCCAAAAGTTGCCTTGAGAGCAAAACTAAAATCATACCGAAAGTTGTATAAAAAATCTCACATAAATGATTGCATATCTTAAGAACCGCAATGTAAAAATTTTTACTTTTATATATATATTTTTTAAAAAAGCCTTAAAAATTGCTCCGAAAAAGGAAAAATTCAAAATCTCTGTTGTGTCGGCTTGTGACCTAAAAATTTTGAACAGTCCCAAAAAAATTAAAAACACTTTAAATGGTCCGAAAAAATTACCTTATTCATAAAATCGAATAAATATGTCCTAAAATCAGTGTCAATAACCACCCAATAAATGTAGGTACCAAATTGTTGATGAAAAAACTCATCCCAAACGGAAAAGGATCAAAATTGCTCCAAAAAGATAAAGAGCTTAATATTTTCCATCTGACAGAAAAAATGATCTAAAAATTGGTTGAAGTAAAAAAAATGGTAAAATAGGCAAATTCTCGCTTCTACGATTGAACTTTTCCAATCGTTTCAAAGGTTAATAGTGAAACGCCGAAAGACGCGCATAAAAACTCAAATTAAATTAAAACCGCTCTACAATCAACTTGTCAAACTTGCTCCAAAACGTTCGAAAATCGTCGCAAACACAGGACAGAAAAATTCCCCAAAGTGACAGTGTTTTTGCGTGTATTTTTTAGACACCTATCTCCTCCATAGTTGGCCAATAATAAATGTCCTTTTGAACAACATCGATGAAAAAACGACAACCGCCGGATGATTATAACCTCGTGCTCTCTAAGTGAAAAAAAGACAAAAAAAAAAAACAAACAAAAGAGGTCCTGAGGCATACGAGTGTATAAATAGTGTACTTAATAAAACAACACCCACCCTAACTTTCTTCAACTAAGAATGTGTGCTTGACAAAAGTATCCACCACTTGGCTTCCTCTGTACTTTATTTATCTCATTATGATACTCTGTCTTCAGTACTTCGCGCCCAAGGTCCCTACTCACTGCGAAACTAACGAGAATATCCTTTCCTTACAAATAAACTTAAGTTGGCATTAGTCTTTTCCCAACGAATGTCAAGAGATGTCGTCCTGCTGCAGAACTTATCTAACAAACATTCCGCAAGTTAAAGTGTCCCATTTCCGCAGAAACACACTCGAAAGACTGTTTCCCTTTTACCCCCGTCTAACAACAATTTTTATATACATATGTATACATATAATGGGACAAGATTTACTGTACTCGTAACCTTGCACAAATTCATTTTCCAGACTACCTTGGACACACATTCGTTCACATAGTTATCGCCTTACTGTCGCAAAAGAAATAAGAAAAACGCGGACACCACAATATCAAGACCGCGCAACAGATGACTGTAAATATATATGAAAAAAAAAATCCCTCCCACACTCATACTGAACTTCAAGTCCAATTTATTGAAATGAAAATTTATCCCTTTTTCACGCTTAACTAACTTCAGGATACAATTTCTTATCTCCTAATGCGCGCAGTTGCTGCCTACTCCCTATTTCCGGGGTAAACCGACTACCATAGCTTGAAAAACAATAAAACCGAAAGTGATTTTGTGTGGGGGGCTGCCTAAATCGACTCATGAGTTGAGAATATCTTGGAGCATATAAAAACTCCCCCAACTAAAGAAACCATCTTCCCGAGGACAAAATGCCGCAGGCAGTGGTTGTGATTGTGACGATGATGGTTACAGTGAACTCTTTCGTTTTGTACTACACCCAATATCCTTCACGGCACATTGACTAATCCTTAGTTTATGGAAATGCGCACCTTCAGCGTGGAAAGAAATGTCATTGTAAAAACTTTACAAGGACACATACAATTCTTGCAACAAGAACAAGTACCCGAGGGGAGACAACTTCGAAGTGTTATCTTTACTCGAGACGTAATGGTGACAAATGGAGTACCTGTGATCTTTAAAACAATTGCCAAAGTGGAAAGGGATCCATTGTTTTAAACAGTTCATGGCTTCAACTGGTGGATGCGTGGGCGTGCTGAAAGCAGTTGAAGGAGTGTAATAAATACAACTTTACTGGAGGTATCCATTATTGTGCCAAGGCAAATGAGTAATGTACTGAATGTTAATTTGATTGACAAGTGCTGTGATAGCGAGTTACATTTATTTGAAAATATAGTGTCCCATCCGAGATGAATATGAATTTGGATGTGTACCCTTTTCAGATTTGCTGTGGACAAGGAATTGATAAAAGGAGAGACAGTTTTCGCATAAGCGCCTTTGGTTACCAGAAGGACCAAGAAATGCTTAAATAATTTGATGAAGTGATAAGGATACGAGTATCTCGCCGGGGCAACACAATTGAATACATTTCAAAAGGGTTGTTGCTTTTTGAGAGATTTACTTTCGAACTTTAAATGCTAAAGTTCTTATCGTAGATGACTCCTTTTGTCAACGGAGGAAAAGTTTTGCTATCCTCAAAGCTGCATTGTGAGATTGGAATGGAGCTGCCAGACCGTTAGTGGGAAGTTGGCGGTAACGCCTGCAAACCTGGTTCATCCATTGATTCCTCATTATAATGCGTTTGAAGGGATCCGGAAACTCAGTAATTCCACCCATCAGTGCTGTCGTTTTAGAAAGACTTACAACACCAAAAATCCTTCCTAAATGTGTGTAACATCTGATTGATATATTTTTCGTACCTTCTTCTTCTTTGCGCTCGCTTATGGTTGCATAATCTTCCTATACACATTCACAATAACTTCTTCTATATGTTCGCTGTTTGTTGTTCCGCGAAGATTAAGCGAATCGCAGAAGATTCTTCCAAGTAGCAGCTCAATAGTTTTGCACAAAATATAGCACCATTATGGCATTTCCTTCGCACAGATTCGCCTGTGAGTTCTTCGGAGAATCCCAGGTAAATCATGTTTCATTTAAATCGCTCGATGTAAAAATTAATCTCGGTGGAAGAATCGCCAAAACCCGCACAATAAAACAAAATGCGAACATCTAGAGGAAGCTTGTGCCAACGATATGAAGATCTACTTTATTTATCAATAATAATTTCAAAAATGTGAAGAGGATAGAAAAATAGACAGGTTATGATAAAATGTTGTCTCTCTCTATTTTCAAATAAAAGGCCTCTCAGAAGGGGAATCATTTTCTTCAATAGAGATATCGGGGTCCCTAATACAGGATTTTTGTTTATTTCCAGGTGTCAAAATATTCAGTATATTTTTGCGGTTTCAACATGCAGATTTTGACGCTTTTCGATGGCTTAGAAAATTACAAGAAAAAAAAATGTACTACCAAAGTTAGAGCTGAGTTGAATATTGGTCAAAAATTGGAGCGGCTGATTGCGTCTGTGTAAACAAAGGTGTGCTTATTTTTTTTAATGAAATCTTCCTCCGAACATGACTACATTGTCAAAATAAAATTAATGTCGATGTGCCAAACGGTGTTTGTTGTTTTGCTAAAAATGTAAATCCTATCACTCTTTTTTAAACCCTTTAAAATGATACGAAATATGATATTGGCGATATTTATAAAGGCAGAAGAACGCCTTCGCTCAGTGATGCGCTGTGATCTATCGCCAGGGATTCTTAGATAAACTTGTTGGCCAACGCTATTTTCTCGACCGATCATCTCGGACGAATGGAATGCGAGTCGCATTGGTGTCTTTCGACTTGTGATATCAGCTATGATTATATTAAAATTTTGCACGGTTTTACAAGGATTCCGTGCACCAATTTTAGCACCATCGTGCTGTATTAACCTTCAGAAATAATATAGCTCCTCTAAAACACACCAGCCAAAATCACGCACCAACAATTTAGCTTTTAGTGGCAGCAACCAGAACCCAAACAAATACATCAATAACACTAACAGGCACGTCTGAAAAAGGTACAAGAAAATACATCTACTCCCGAAATATCTCTACAGCAGCGACACAATGAAAAACCACACAACTACCGTCAACACAATGGCACTTCATCATTCATAAACAAAAAAGTCATGCCAAACCACAGCAATTTTCGCCTTCTTCGCCTTATTTATATAGCCGCACATTGTAAACAAAAGTAACCTCACCCACCGTTGAACAATGTCGCTCATTGTTGTTCCACTTTTCACCACTAATTAATGCCTTCCGACACTGTCTACCCTTCGCGTTGGGGCTGCTATAAATACTCCTTCAGCAATTTCAGCCACTGAAAGGAATAAAAATAGTCGAACAAAAACGACCTGCAACAAATATGAATCACTGCGTTTCTACCAAACTGACACCGGTACCTTGGAGCTCGCCGCCGCCGACGCCACCACACATTTAAATATTTCACTGAAACAGTTATCAAAGGTGCACTTTGTCCTGCTGTTTTACATAAATTTGTGCTGACCAAACTCACACACTCGCACACAATCCAACTCACAATAATAAAGGCCAATCGACAAATTGACCTAGTTCCTTGCGAGACTTTTGCCCATGCCATGTGGTGCGCTTCGGATGACGTACACACTATACATATACACGCCACCCATATCACCAGCACTAGGCAAGGAAAAAGTACGAAGGACATTGTTCGCCATGTGAGCTTCCGACGGGTCGTTAACTGGTTATGACCGGGAGTTCGAATTTTGTCGTGTTTTGTTATTTATGGCTCTCAAAAGGATGCACCCTATTTGACATGTGTTGCACCAACTGCATAATGGCCGGCCTGTCAACACAATCAATAATCAATTAAAATTCAAAACACTACTGACAATAGCGCTAGTGGTACATACATATATTCAGCCAAACTTTAACTAAAAAAAGCAAAAGCGAATGCGAATCATGTTAGGCGAGTTTATTTGCTGTACTTTCGACGTTCACTGTCAATGTCAGAATACACTGTAAGTGTCATTGTAAAAGAATAGCTATCGAAAAAAGGTGGGAGGGAACATGTCGACTGTCGACTCCCCACAGTTCAGGGTCGTCATTGTTAGGCTGGAAGTTTCATAATGCAAGCGTAATAGTCACGAAGGACGTACTTTTTCACAAGCGGAACAGGGATATTACTGAAATATTCACGTAAATTTGGATAGGTATGCACGTATTTGTGTTTGTGCGCCCGAAGTTACTTCAATTCCATTATGCCCTTGGAGTCTGGCTTTCGGTGCAAAACAACACATACCCACAAGGGACACAGCGGACGAGCGCTTCAAAGGCAGGCTTCCTGCAAGTTAAATCCAGAGGTAAATAATTAGATTCCAAGATAATTGGAATTTATTTCGTTAGCTACGGTTTTGCATGGAAAAAGAAAAGAGACAAACGAAGAAGAAAAATCCCTCCTGCTTACAAGGGGTGAACAATTCATTACGCTGGTCAGGACCTAAAGCTTGTGTCATAATCAGATTTTTCCATAAAGCAGGAAATATTTCTGAAGGTCTACCAGAACCGTAATTACTGGAATTATCGCTAAACTTGCGCTTTATAGTATATTTTCGGACTTCCGTGTGAAATGCGCGTATGTTCGGGCATACAGTGGAGTCCATGAATGACCAACGGACGTACGGGCAGATGGAATATTTTTACGTTTGTACACTCCCTAATTGCGATCGGTTGTTGAACTTGTATTTATCAACAGGTGGCATACAAATATAGTACTAAAATATTTTCAATTTCGTTTTATTAAACAAGAGAACTTTATAATGACGAAATAAATTTACTCACGCAATGGCGGATATAAAACAAACAAGTCGTCCAAAAAACACCACTCAACTTCTATGTAAACCCAGTAACTTAAAAAACTAATTAAAAATGTGAAGTAAGTCTGACAGCAGTCTTGCTGCATTTGTCTGACCAATAAAGTCGAGGAAACCCTGTCTGAATTCTCTGTTAAATATTATTAGCACATCAATTAATTGTCGAAAATGATTTTAAGTTGTGAGTTGTGACATTGGTTGGTTAAGCCATTTTGCTGAATATTTCAAAAGGTGTGTTTGTTTCAACAACCCAATGTTCCAGTTCATAAACTTAATCCATTTATATGTACCGCGTTTGTAAGCCATTGAAATTACTTGTCGATCACATGAAATTTGTATTAATCTTGCCGAATTTTGACAGCTAGCGATGTTGATGCGAGAAACCCCGCAGTTTGTGACATTCCCTATTAACAGATTTCCGAAATGCACTTTTTAAATTAAGTGTCCTAAATTGTGGGGTGTTTATGTTCGACTTTCTAAATTTGAAAGCAAGACGTCATTTCTTACCATGATTCTAACTTTAAAGTGGATAAACAGACTTCATCATATTTAAAGAAACTATCAACTACTATTATGTAGTTCGTAGAACAGAAGTATTAAGCCAAAATGACAGTTCTGGCATAAACAAAAAATCGCATGTCATTCCAACAGGGCAAGAGTGGCTGCGTTCATCTTTCGAGTCACTCGGTGTCTTTTGCTTTGTTAGTTTAGAATAACAAATTTTAAGAATTTGGAGGTTAAAATCATTAATCAAGTTAGGCTTCTTTTGTATAGCTTCGTCACGTTATGTAAATCTCTGTTTCACAACTTTTGGACCTATTATTTTGTAAGTATACCTGCTTGCAACGTTTAAAGCTATCAGCTTAATATTTTTAAAAGTCCACTCAATGTCTACAAGAGATAAATTCTTTGGTGGTGAACAGACAACTCAACACAAAATGTTTTACCTACAATCACATCTTTGAGTAGATTGGCATCTTAGATGTTATCGACTCGACTCCATCAAAGATAAACAAACACTAAGACAATTATTTTGAAGGGGAAATGTTGGTTTGACCACTGCTGAGCAAATATAAACAGTCATTTGAAACATGTCAACAAGGCCATCATCCTAACCCCTTGTTTATTGACATGAAATCTCAAAAACACTTGATTCGTCGTTTTTTGTGCTTTCGGATTGCCTTTATCTGTTTCTCGATGATGTTCTCATACAGTGGGCTTTTTAATGTTGGACAGCACACAGTATAAAATTGAACATGATACAAGGACTAGAAATAGAAACATGAGGAAATGGAAGTCAATTGTTGCGCTCAGCAATATGTCGGCAGTTGAGCAACCTAGTTGTCGATGCTCGCTATCATAAAAACCTCTTCTTATTTGATTTACTGTTGTCATTTTAAAATGTGATAACACTTTCATCACCTACTGTGCAAGTAGCAACTAACCTCATTGCTCCGCCCTTTGTGTGAGTCAATTTTATGTTCGTGACTAGGAGTACTTTCCGTGACGTTCCTGGAAACGAAAGGGTGTTAAATTTAGTTTTTGCTTTCAGGGTTTTTTTTTTGTAGCCTAAAGTATAATTTTTTGTGTCTGTCTACTTAGCAAGTTGCATGAATTTATTTTTTTAAATTCACGACTAGCTATGTAATAATGTTTGAACTTGAACTTATCATGTCCTTAAAAACACGCCTTTGATGGAAATCAATTTTATAAAAGAAAAATACGTTCCTATGCATTGTGAATATTCAACAGGCTTATTCGTATGCCGTTAGAAAATGAAAGAACAAATTATCTTACAGCGGCTTTTATGTTTTTTTTTTTTGATGAGATGTTTATATTGTTTATAAAAGAGCGAGCGAACAGTGTGTGCAAGTCCAAGGACGCTTTTCATTCTCTGGCTTACAGAATACATTGTTGGACGACGGTGTGATCGCACGTGCGGGTATGTATGACAATGAAATAATGTACTCGCGTCAGACTTTGCACCTTTTGTTCCTTGCCGGAGACTGGATCACGTGCGGATTTGCCTTGACATTACGCCTTTGATCGGGTGAGGTTGGAAACGATTTTCTTATAATTTCCTAAGGAGATTCAGGTTTAGTTTTGGAACAATGTATTTTAGAGGTACCTACTGACTGACATAAGAGAAGGCGACGAACAGGGGAGACAAAGTTTTCATTGATGAACTAACTAAATCGAAATGTATTCAAATGGGGAGGATGATCTTTCTCTAGATATGGTTATGCTGTTTTAAAAACATTACCAGCAGCAGTTACGCAGTTTATGAACTGTGATCAACTCAAATGTCGACGGTTTCTTGAACGTAAAAAACAAAATGTGCACCACTGGATCACTCGTAACTTAAGCTGCTCGAGCTAAACTAAATTTTATCTGGTCTGCAACTTTTCTCTCCAAACATCAGCTAGAGATAGAGTCCTGGCTAAGTTTTGACATAGAGAGTGCATTGGATAAATGTCACCAAAAACAGCTGGCCCTTAAAAATAACTGACATCAAAAATTCAACTCTCTCCAATTTAGACCATTTCCGATTCTAGCTATACTCCTCGACGATGAATTTACTAAAAAAAACTCATCCTTGCTTACTTCTACCGCTCTCCGCAATACAAAAACGCAACAAAACAACAGAACACAATGATCTGTCAAGATTTAGGTTGAAAAAATGTGCCGCCCATTAAATTGGCACGCTAAATTTTGACAGATGAACGATGTATACATTCAGAAACAAAAGTTTATTTTTTTAACTCGAGCAGCGTACCATATAGCTAAATGGGTTCCCTTGGGTTCCCTTAAAGTATGGGAGCGAAAATTTAGCTCGAGCAGCGAACTAAGCTTTAGTCGCAGAAGAAAGTAGTTTTCTCTTTTGCAACTGTCAAGTCTGTTTGTCATGAAAAGCACATTTTTTTATTTAACTCTTAAAAGTGCTACAATAACGAAATTGCAGGCAAGTCTTTTGCTCTTTTGCATACAGAGAATTGAACGAAAGAGAAGCTAAAAGAAAAAAAACTGAGTGTATTTTTTTACCGTTGGAACTCTGGTTGCATTCGATTTCAAAGTCAGGCGACCAAGTGAACAACAAATCGGCTCTGAATTGAATAAATAATTGTGTACTCTGCGATTTTAAATACTTCTTTGTAAGTAATGTTTAGAAAACTGGAAACAAATATCACAAATTATATATAAAAAACCTACAGAATTTATTACTCTATTCTATTGGATCTCTGATCTAATTGATGTGAAGTTGCATACCTTTTGCACACAACAATACCTTACAAACCGTTGAAAGAAAGACTCCCCATCAAGCATCCTTTTAGTTATTTCAATAAATTCATCACTAAAATCACTGGAAGAAGGTAGTCAGCATTTTTCCAACTGACAACATGACATTAGTGTGCCTAAAATAAATGGCTAACGAGTTCAATACACATGTCTACTAAAGGCGCCACCTGAATTTCCCACAAATCATCCTTAAAATCAACAGGCACCTTGCCTCCCGCCAATAAATCATCCAATTATTGGAATAAATAACCACAAGCAAAGGATGACGTTGCAAGAATGGAGCACCCAAATAAATATTACTTCGGAGGAACCATCATTTGTCTAAGGATATCCTTAAATATTTAATAAAAATTATATTTGTCTGTAAATAATTGTTTACATTGGCAAATGACCCTTTTGTTGTTATTTGTAAATGAAAACAAAGTCAAACCCTGGCATTTTGTCAGTCGTTACAAAATATTGGTTCGCTCTGTTTCTCTTGAACAACATAAACAATGGAAACAATAATGTTTAAAGTAAAAAATGAAAATACAATTAATGCAGTTGGTACGGTAGGTACGGATAGGTGTGGTTATTTTTTGCAATCTATTTGTGAACGATGAATTTTTGCCGATGCTCTGATGAGGGCAAACTCAAGTCTATACTGACGGAACATAGACGAGTCGGGCAAAACGTCAAAGTGGACAGCTTTAATAATTTTAAGGGACCTTCCTCGATGAATTCCGAAAATGACATCGCTTCCGAGATAAAGCAAAGAATAACGCTCTTCAATCACTTATTAGAAAGTAAGCATTTGTTAGAAAATATTAAGGACTGTTTATAGATGTACTTTTTTTTATATGGGGTTTGACATCCCCCTATAGTCATCTAGCTCATAATGATAAACATAAGCGAACAAATTCGTAATCTAATCACTTATCATTCGATTGGGGTACAAAATCATTCACTGATTAAGAAAAATCTTGCCCAACGAATTTCTCACAAAAGAGGTCGCTGTGCTCACTTTTCGCTTGTAAGTTGAACCACCTTCTGAACGTTCTGTCCACTGAACGCGTTCCCCACTATTTCTGTTGTTTCTGTCACAACATATTTAAAGACATTTTGAAGGGAGAAATTGCAACTTTTTTGGAAATTCATTATTTGACAGTTTAACCTGGATGAATCAATAATGAAGTGTTCATTGTTAAACGTAATTAATTTTTTCCACAATAGTTTTGTTCTCGTGCGGGAATGAATACAACAATCTTTCTTGCATACAACAATCATTAAAATTGCATCCTGTAGTCCTTTCGATACGATGTCCTCCGAACGGATTACGGACATGAAGAGGAACAGCATATCGACCGCCTTTCCACCACAAGCCTGTCCGCAGCACTCAAACGAGGGAACTACTTGTTCGTGGATTAATAGCATTGTACTGTACCATGTCAGACGTGGGCCGGATTACTGTGATGCCTGGCCAGCCACATATGTACGTTGCAATTTATTAAGGTTCTGGGATGTTTTTAAATTTAAATTCCCATCCCAGTTCGAGAGCTTGCTTACAGTCTTTAATATTACCTTTAGCGGGGTGGATTAATATTTGATGGGGATTGAAACTCAGATTAATTTTCCATTGTACAGAGTACGGGCTTTGTTTTTTTTTTTGTACAGCGAAGTGATTTTGAACTTGAAAGGATACGTTTGAACTAAATCCCACCACCGTCGACTCAATATAGCAAAACATGGCGCCCCCGTTTCTATTTGCTGATTTGATTGAAAAGTTCAATTTGGATTTGTCGTTGTGAAAATAAACCAAAATTGTATCGTTGCCAGGCGAAAAAGCAAATTAAACGCCGAATTTAATAATTATTTTTCTAAATTGTGCATCCGCGTGTAGGATGTAGCGGAAAGGATTTAATTAACGATAAATAGGCTTAGGCGTGTTTATTTGCAAATTGCGTTCAGTAAAAGCAAACAGGTTCTAGTTGGTATATCAAATGTTTGCAATTAGGATTTGTTTAGAGAATATTACAATTGAATTATTTTATTACAGTCGAGCGCATTCGTGTTTGCTTATTCCCTCCTATTTGTTGATGGATCTATACGAATCAGCGGGAGTATATTGTATGGAAGCCAGAATCTGTTTTTCCAAGCTGAACGAATTAATTTACTGTGCTTGGCTGCATACACAATCACGCGAATGAAATTGGGACGTGTCCGTGCATCAATGGCAAACGAATTAAATAAATGCCGTGTGATTCAAACAAGTGTTGGATTGGTGTTCGCTTTATGAAGTTCGCAGTGCATACGAAAGAGTTAAATATCTGATGGAATTTTTATCATTTAAGAAACGGTCACGGCTACGGTATGTCCGCAATCCGCAAAAGCCCACTTACTCGCAAAAGCTCAATATCATTTTTATCAGCACGGAAAGAATTGACATAATAAAAGTGACATATCGCTTGTCATTTGCAATCAACAGAGCTGACTCTTTGTAAGTTCTTAAAAAAGCGACTTTTGTTTACAAACAGAAGTTTGTGGTTGTTTGATTTATTACTACTGCTGCTTTCGAAAGTTCATTATGTGAAAGTTCAGTTCGATTGCATTTGGATTACTCGATGTACACATTTTATCTGTCATATCAATGCGGGTGACATTTGTTTTGCGCTGTCAACAATATGTGCGTTTCTTTTTAAACAAGTACTGAAAAGATTTTTAAATCCCAAATTTGGGGATAAATTCTGTTGGGGAGTTGCTGACCAAAAACAAATTTTTGTACAAAAATGTAGTAGATTGCTCAATATGACAGATGTTTGCTCGCACATTGTTTGCAATGGTAAACAAACGCATCTGAAATATCTAAGCCAAATAGGAAAAAAAAAAAACAAACACAACCTGTCGGGTAATAACAAAACAAACAAAATGAAAACCAATTTCAAATCATCTGTCAGTCAGTCATTTGACAGCTGTTTTTTCCAGTTCCTACTTTGTACAAGAATTCGTATTTTTTTCAGTTTTTTTGTGACAATATCGGGAAATGTAATTAAAAATAAAAGGCAAACTTAAAATTCTCTTGTCAATGTTCTAAAAAAGTTGAACGTAAATTTACAACACATTTCCAACACACCTTCACAACAGCATAACCAAGAAAACAGAATTTTTATATTAAATAATAAATATCTTTAAAAAAATTGCAAAGATACCATCTGCCACTGTCAAACCATAAAGCACACAAACGACACAAACTCATAAATGTCATCAGCGAAACAGATCAGTGACGATAAAGCGCCCTGAAAGTGTAAAATGTAAATAAATGAAGGCGTGCAATTAAAAGTGATACAAAATTGAATTTGGCTTTTATGTCTACTCGTCGGTGTCGTCAGGAAATTACGTTAAAATCTACGATAGAAGGAAAAAGAAAAACACTAAATCGCTGCTGCGGTTCACACTTCGCAGATGCGAAAGTAATAAAATCTCTCGCCATCACGAAACCGGAACCACCAAGCCAGACAACGCCAACGGTGAGAACGAGATGATGTATAGGCATTTACGAGACACGCAAAGTTCTGGCCGGGCGATGTCTGAGTCGAAAGAAAAATGTGAAACTCCAAGGATAAACATCGTCCGAGCTGTTGCTTTGCACAGGAACAATGGACGAAGTGATAAAAAGGGAAAACGATGTATTTCATTATAAAAGAGGGTAGTAAACGATTAAAGGGGACATTTTCTACAGTGTTGACCGCTTGTTTGGGCTTTGGATTAGTGCCGGCTTCTTGGATTGTTAAACATTTGACATTGACTTGGATGTCGAGTGTCAGATGGCACTAGCTGAATTATTGATTTACTTATATAGAGATAAAACAAAACTAGGCTTGCTGAACACTAATTGGGTTCAATTTGTACCAATTTGGAAGGATTTGTTGTCGTTCCAAATGTCAAAAGACTCACGTAAAGTCAGAAGCGACACGAAGCAAAGTTGGGCAAACTAAATGACGGTCTTTTTGAGTTCATTTGTGCGGGACATATGGTTAAGAATTTTTAAGTGGAATTAACTTAATTTTATTAAATGCTGTTTTAAGGACATTTAAGTGAAGTTTCATCGAAAATTGATATAAATTAAAGAGATACCCTGTCAGCAGCAGTTTCGAAGTAGATAAGGATCTGTTATACGTATTTAAATAAACTTTATATAAACTTTCAAGTAAAGTCAATTGACATGTGTGTCCAAAACATTGTTAAATATACTGACGCCATCTTTTTTTTTGGTTGTTTTTTTTCCAGTAAACACTAAATAGTCATCGTGCGAAGATTTACTACTAAACTACTTGCTACAGCTTTGGCATAAGCAATAAAATTCCAGGGATTTGTCAAATATAGACTCGGAAAAGGAGGAAAATATAAACCAACTGTCATCTGTCAATGTAATTAGAATAATAGTAAACGAAATAAGTATTATTTCGTCGATGCAACTCCGTTGTTCAGTTCAGAGAAACCAGTTTTATACTTTTCTATATTACTTGCGATATTTACTAAACAAAGTATAAATAAATATACCCATTTATTCAAAAGCTCTATTAATTCAATGTAATCTGGAGCTTTGTGAAATTAAATTGAAAAAGTCGTAGAAAACATCGTCCTTTCACGCGCTGTCAGAAGCAGCAGGTCGCTGTACGACAAACAGATTGACAAAGCAACAAAATCTTTGACAGCTACTGTTCTCTTTCAAGATCTACTGGTTTTCAGTGGCTTTTGACACATCACTGCATCAACATTGACAACCACGTTGGACCTTAATTTCCAGATTTTTTTAGTTAAGAGTTAACTAAAAATACATTTTTTTCCATTTATAATAAAGTTGCTGTCTATGTTCACAATGTATGGGAACGTTCAGAAATCTAGTAAATATGTCCGACAGCCGTCGATTTAATTGACCTGACCGACTTTAAGTTGGCAAAGGATTCATAAATAATTTTAATGTAGTGTAGCCGAGCAATCTTGTCAAGAATTTTTGAATGGAGTACTAAATTGACACTTTAATTGTGACGTTAACGGTCAATCAAGCTCTTAATTAGGGAAAATCTCATCCAAAGCAGCGATGCCAGATGTGGGGATTTTTCCCCATTTTGGGGAATTTTTCACTCAATGGGGAAAATGGGGAAAAATGCTCTTAAAATGGTGAAAAACGGAGATCCATGGCCATGCATGTTTATTAATTTTGCATAATTTAAAAATAAAACTCGTGTAGTACCTTCAAACATCACCGCGTTTATAGAATCTAAGTGATTTAGCTCGAAACTGAAACACTTTGCGGAATTTAACAGAAGAAATGTATGCTGCAAAATTGTTCAAAAAGTTGCGTTGATCTTTGCATCGATAAATGCTCCAATAACTATTAGTGTATCGATGTTTAATAACTTGAATTAGTATAATTTATAGCTGAAGTACCTACCTACCTGAAATATTTTTGTGTGTATATTTTTTTTTATTTATGTAGGTACCTTTTAAATTTATAATTTACTTTCAACCTACCTCGTTGTTTATGAATTATGTACCTATGGTGCCTTTTGAATCTATTCAACATACCTGCAATATTTGCTTTTAATTAAACTTATTTTGTATTAGTTTACAGACAGACTTTGAATATTATTTGTTTTTTGTTTTTGTATTACCTTCTTAAAAAAATGGCTTTATAAAAGAAAACAAATTTTTATTATATAAAAAGGCGTATTTTCTTCGATGAATTGGAATGGGGAAAAAACGGATATGGAATGGGGAACAAATTTTAAAAATTCTCCAAAACTGGGGAATTCATGCAAAAAAAAATCTGGCATCACTGATCCAAAGAAATGTCGACTTAAGGCGAATTAGGCCAGATAATACAACTTGTTTTTTTTTTCTCTTTTTTAGTTTTGACCTCCGAATTTGTGTTTTCCTTTTCGCTCAACCAGAACGCACTCTAAGCTTAAAATAAACTGTCTGAGTAGTCTGAGTTAGAAATCTGTGCACTCATTTTCACAATTTGAAGTGAATTTTTGTGTATATACCCACATGACAATTATTGTTTCATAAATAAATAAATAAAAAATTCAGATCGCTCTGAATTAGCTTGTCTAAAGTTTTTGTTGATGTTTTCCGCGAAACTAATAATCATTTTCACTGCCCATGCCCAGGCAAAAATTGCGTATTGTGACCTAAAAAATATTTAGTGTATAAGTATAGTATTATTATCCTTATTAATCTTTTTGCATATTTTAGTAATTTTTTTTCATATACCAATAACATGTGCGCACACAAAAAACTAAAATGGAATAAGCAGCAATAATCAAAAAATTAATAAGCCAAAAATGACAGCTCGCCGTGAGTTACAAAATGGTGGACTACAATTACAATTTTATGTACATTAAGGAAAGAAGTACAGTCAAAAGTGAAAGTTTTACATTTTTACAGGAAGTGTGAAGATTTAAAATGATTATTAGCAAGGCCCTCTGTGTTTGCCTGTTTCTCGATTTGTTCAAGTCTACAGACTGTCATCTGTCAGAACAAAAAAAGCACATCGACAGCGGGTTGATGTTGTATAGAGTCCACCCACATTAAAGTCTGCTTTAGTCCATTGAAACTCGTACATATTTGCTTTTATTGTTTCAACCTGTCTATTCGGCGCTAGTGGAGTGCGACTCTGTCTTAGTCACCATCGCTCTACAACTCGGAGTACAGTTTTGATGACGTCTGTCTCTAAATTTGTCCACTATCCATATTCGCCGTCATATCGACATAATATTCAAATGCGTCAATGGCTCACCGACCTTTTCGTATGGTATCACAATAGATCTATAACTTTGACGTAGATTTGTCTGAACCTTTCCAAGATAACCACCCAACCTAACCTTTCCAAAAGAATGGGGTAGTGACTGTTCTACTACTGTGTCTTTTGACATAAAAACCAGTTATACCAAACATTATTGACGTTACAACCAACTTACTCTGTAAAACTAATAATTCACCGGAGCTTTAGTTGTGTGGCTATTTTTAGCTACTATTGTTGATCACTAGATTGGATTTTTAAATTATCCAGAGTTTGAGTGTCTTTTGACATAAAATTGACACAATCGTACCATAAGTTTAAGGTAACACGTATTGGGGATGTCTTCGATATCATTTTCGACGTTCCTTGCCATCGACAGCACTGTCAGTCAATCTTTCCTTTTACACAATTGTAAGACTAGAAACTCAAGTCAGTTTTTTGTTGCGTCTCTTGCACAACTTAAAAGGTCTTTCCCACCGAATTGAAAACAAAACTTTTCGGAGCTACTTTCCTGTCATTTATTTGAAAAACACCACCGAATCAAGTTTAATGATGGAGTCCGTAAGAAATTGGCGAATGCACTGAGTGGACCAGAGGAGCGGCATGCAAAACGTGAGCGGAATGGACAACTGGAGCAGCATGCACGGTCTTAAGTACTGGCAGGGCGTGATGAACATGCGACACGACCGGAGCTGCATGGACGATAGGCGCAGCATGGACAACTGGAGCGGCTACATACGACTTGACAATTGGAGCTACAACTGGCGTCACGATGGTCTTGCTGTGGTACTGAGTATGACTCTGGTGGGAAACAGCGCTGGGTGCCGAATGAATGGTGGCTCCAACAACGACTGGTTCCACGATCGAGTGGGTGCTGAGATGGCCTGGCTTAGCGACAGCCACAGCAGCAACGGCAAGGATTACAACCTTAGAGTAGAAAAGGATTTATAACCAACATCAAATATTGAATGCGACATTTTTTCTTTTTTTTACTTACGAATTTGAACATTTTGAGTTTTTATTTTTTACTAGTTGCTGGTGAGCGTTTAAACAGCTGACTGATGCCGACTCCATCGGCGGCAGTCACTTTTATACTTGATTTGCTTTTGCGGTCTGTATACTGTCCTCTTGCCGTCCAACATTTGACGCGATAATATCACAGGCACTCTTGTTTGACAGTACCACTGTGTTCAGTGGGCATTAAGTGTCGGGTCATTGTGAGTAACATATTTCGGTTCACCTTGAGGGTGAATACTCCATGTTTTCGATGTTTTCCGCCAGATCGACACAGCGAGTGCATGTTTCGTATGAAGGACGGATTAGGCTTTGTCATTAGAGGTTGGCTGGTTGCGTAAGCCGCCGCTGTACACGAAATTACACTTTTAAATGGCTTGATGTAATTTTTTATAGTTGATTGTGCGGATACGAGTACGTTTGATAAAATTTACCACAAGTTACTGAGGAGTGTCATTAACTTTGAGATGACGCAGGGTCATCGACTGCATCTTGTTTTTGGAAATTTTATCTTTTGCCAATTGAATATATTTAAATGTGAAGTTGTTCAACTTTAAAGGGGGTACAGTTTGTGTAGCATAAAACGAAGTCAGGCTGGAGCTTATAAGATCTCAGGTTCTTTGTACTTTTTCTGCCTTTCAGGACAGAACCAAATCCGGATTCATTTCGCTGCCAATCAAAACGAGTCCCATTGTTCGTTTAAGGCCACCCAACTGTCTAAGGCTTTAACGCAGCTGCACTGGAAACTCTACGAGTACAATCAATCTGCACTTTCTCGAACTTGATAGTTGAACAAACATCACAAAGCTGTCCTATTAGTTTCTTTGATTGAAAGGAGGCACACATTCTGCCATTTGTGTCGTTAAATCCGGAAAGAAATCGACGAATATACTTCGAAAGAGCTCGCCTTGTGTCCTCTATGGATGTGACTTTCAGATGGATGTGCTCGTCCTATCTCTGGGCATAGAAATCCCACGCCATCTGAAGATAAATCCGAGCATAGTCATATAAACGGATTTGCTACACGTTTTCCAAATAAACAGACATTCACCACACACACATATAGATAGTTCAATTCGATGTACATGAGCGTAGGACACTGAAATGGTTTCCCCATAAAAGTAATTTGAAACACAGTCGAAAAGAAGGGTTCAAATGTTGGTTCGATTGGGTGGCAGTCCCTCGACAGCCATAAATTTGTGTTAAAATTAGAGGGAAGCACTAAATCGAAGCCGACCCAAAATTTATTTTTCAATTGCATGACTTTAAATGCAGACACTCATATTGTTTTTTTTTTTTTTCATTTCAGGCCTTCAAGCAAACCCTCAAAGGATCTTCAATCATCCATCAATTGGCGCGGCAAAAAATATTAATCATCACTAAAAGAATCCGCACAAAAGAAAGGGGGCAACCGAAAAGCCAACGCACCCATGTTGGGGAAACTAGTGCTATCCCAGTGCTGCTGTTGCTGTAATCCGCGCCACCTTCAGCCGAAAGGACGCTTTCAAAAGGTAACAAAAGTGGATCTTATTACTTATCCGCACAGAGGAAGTAGCACGCTAAGAAGAAGGTGTCAGTGTCACTGCCATTTGTGATCCAAGTTGTCCTCATTCTTTTCGCTCTTATTGTTGGTATATTGTGTTGGTTATCCTCAGGTGGAGGACCCAATCCTTCTTCGACAAATAAACATACATATCACCATTATCATCACCATCATCGCATTACCGAACCCAGAAAATATGACGGGCTTATTGACTCCGATGATGTGAACGCGCGACAATCTGTGCGTGTGTGTTAGGACATTTACACAGCTCTTTACACTCCCCGTCTGGCAACTTGATTTCAATTTGTGTCAAAGGTGGAAAATAATTTAGGAGGCAAGCTGAAGCCGCTAAAGGGTATTCTCGTCACAAAGACGTCGTCGCAGCACCGTCCCATCAACGATACAACGTCGACACCAAATCGCAACAACATTGAGGCGACGACAAAGGCGGCAGTGGAAAAAACTAAAGCGGGCGTCCGGTGGAATATGTTGAAGCAGAAACGTCAGTCGAAACAGAAGCCGAAAGCCAAACCGGTAAGGTCGCCCTTGGAAATGGGCGTGTATGTTTACCCCGCCCCATACTTAGAATAACTGCGTAATGTTTGATTTAAGTTGAATTTTTTTGTTTTTATTATTTGAAGTTCCGTTATTTTTTTGTTTATTTATTTTGGCGCTCGCACTACACTTGATTAAAGCTATTTTAGTAAGGGTAGAGTAGATTAGTTTGTACAGTTTGGTTTTTCTTCACTTTTGACGTTTTTGTTTCGGTATTTTTTGTCTACCGTTTTGTAGAGGCCATGACATTTTAATTGGGAAGGTTTTTTGCTGGAGGGATGCACTTTTTGTGTTGCCTAGATTGTTTGCACAGGGCCAATTAACACAAAAAGTGACAGTTACTTTCTGTCAGTCGGTATTAATTGTGTCAAAATAATTATTGCTACGACCTTTAGCATTTCGCAGTTCTTGAAAAACCAAAGCATGCTCAAAATAGTTGACACATAGTCCTCCCTACAGATGGCTCTGGAAGCGAACGATTTGGAAGAAACCACTTACAGGGATGTGACGTTTTATTAGTTTGAGCTGCTGCACCAGCTATTGGGAGATATTTTCGATTGTGAATTTGCAAATCGAATATTGAACAAAGATGGTGGTCCGTGTTTTATTTTGTTGCAGTCTGAAATATTTTACAATTTATTTAAATCATCCATCTTACATCACTCACATTATATTTGCGTAAAAAGAAAACTATGTAAAGTTTGAGTTACGATTCCGTATATAAATAAATGTTTTCCTAATGTCTTCCAAATGTCAAACGAGAGCTAGGACAAATTCTTCTCAAAAGGTGTCGCATGCATCTGCGTGTAATTTCTTCTAATTTAATTGAAGAGCCAGTATCATAAACTCAGAATCAGTGCTGCCAAAAGTAAATTATAATTCTCATTTTGTCAGACAGTGTAATTTGAGCTGAATTTCATGTTTCTCCGTTGTTTATTAAATTAACTATAAAATTGACAGTTTAAAGCGAAACTTTAACTGAAGTGGATACCTATAAACATTTAACATCTGAATGCATCAGAAAGTGCAAACGATTTCAAAAATACCCTATGAACTGAGTTGAAGTCCGAAAATTTGTGTCAAACATTTAACAGTCTAATCGTTACTTCATTTATAACTTGCTATATGTATTTAACAAACAATCAACATTTTATTTGTGCTTACCGAAGTGGGCATAAATCACCTGTCAGCTGTCAAATTAGTTGTCGCTGGAAAAAGTGTTGTCAATTCAAAACGGAAATTCCGTAAAAAAAACAAACCCAGTAAATCTGCTCATCAAAAGCGTCGGTAAAGTTTTGCTTTTTTATTTTTAGCATAGAACTAGACGTCAGATGTGAAAATGAAGTATATGTTGATATTTGACGTCTTGGAAGACACCTTTTATGTACATCTAAACAATGATCGTG
Organism: Cheilosia vernalis; assembly: GCA_949126925.1. Lineage (NCBI taxonomy): Eukaryota > Metazoa > Arthropoda > Insecta > Diptera > Syrphidae > Cheilosia > Cheilosia vernalis. The sequence continues at coordinate 50,524,496 of OX421361.1, forward strand.
CGAAACTTGTTAAATATCACGAAATCTTGAAGATTTCAGGTGTCAAATTTTACCTCATTTTGCCATCTTGACTTAATGTCAATGCACATTTTCACAGAGCAGAAGTAGAGAGATCAACTTCACGTTACTCTTAAGTTCTTTATCACACACAAAAGACACTACCCCTGTTCGTTTTGTGTAAATTATTGTTTACGTCAAATATATTTGTTTTTTTTTTTTTTGTTTTCACATGCTCACCCTAATTTTTTGACTGCTGTTATCATGACAATGTTCTTATCGCTTACGAACAAACACCACACCGGTTGTTTTCTGCTGTGTGGTTGTGGTGTCTGGCGAACTGGTAAGAGAACGACTCACTTGTGCAGTCTCTTTTTTATTGCTAAATGTGCCGGCGACATTGTTGTTGTGTATTACTATTTATTGGTTTTCTATAAAACGTTCTATAAAAAAGAAAGAAAAAACGCGCATACGGCACCGACATTGATCCGTGAGAAGTTTCAATTTAGTCAGCCTACCTATCGATGACAGAACGTGTGGAATTGTTATCTTTCAAGAGTGTATCTGCAAATGCGTAATAGATACTCGGTGTATTTGTGAGTCAGTCGGCGCGGCAAATGTAATTCATATTTTTTTTTCCGGAATTTTCGTTAAGTTTCAACTCATTTAACAGACAAAATCAAGGAAAAGAAATGTACTATCATACCGAATGGGTGTTTGTAAGTATTTTCAACGAAAGATTAAGTGCTCCGAGCTTCTGTGAAAATAACTGCCGTCGCAATGTGAATTTCGTCATCAATGCAGCTGTGATTCTGTCACTGACAGCAATTAATAGACACACACAATGACCGATAACTTTTGTGTACTATACATACATCTGTATGTGCTTGACCGAGTTTGTTTACATTTTCTCTTTAATGCGAGCATTTCATGTTCGCAGTGTTTTGGTGTTCTACCGGTTGACATTTCTCTTTTGTTTTTACCAAAATATGTGGAAACATAAGTTTGGTTTTATTATTCTCGTTGACCTGTGAATATTGGATTGCTGACTTCAACAACATTTTCAAATGACACTTTTCGAACCGAGTGCACTTTTATTCTGATTAATCAGACGGAACCAACTGTGTGATGCAGCCGATGAGTATTTCTAATTAAGAGCTGTGGCTGTATTTCACTCTGTTGATAGAGTCATTAGACGACTAACTGCCGTCGGGAGGAAACCGCTTCGAGTCTGGATTAAGTAGTTTTATCTGGAATAAATGTTACGACAAATAGCGATCAGTTGAACTGGATTTTGACCGGCGCTATTCCAAATTGCTCTCTAATTTGTTTATGTTTGGGCGGAGAACAGACAACTATCCGCATTCCAATTAAACAGTGTTTTATATTGTCTGGGGTTATTGACGTTTTGTCGATTATTTTTTAATTCATGCGCGCAATTTATTGAACATTTCTTACAAGCATTCGGCCTTACTAATAATCCAGCACTAATGTCGTGAATTAGTTGGATGTCAGTAAAAATGTACAGCATTTGTGAAACGGTACCAATAAACAATTAGACCTCCGCATTTACTAGTGCGACCACTTGAATCTATTACTTTTGTTGCCATTGCAGACTTCAATTTTAATAATTTGTTTTCGTGAAAAACAATGTTCTTTCGCAACGAGGATTTTATTCTAAAAATAAGGAATACATAAATTGCACTAATTAAATTTGCCCAACAAATAAATATCTTTCAAAGGCTTTTTGAAGCTTATTGTAAGCAAAAACAAAGCACAATGTTGTAAATGCACAAAATATCCGCTGATCTGTCAAATATCATTTATATATATGCAAATCAGTAATGCCCTGTCGTTCGATCAGACACAATTTTCGGTAATTTTTATAATATGCTTTTAATTGTTTTCTAATACTACTTCACGATTATTTTATAAATGCAATTTGTGTCGTAATAAAATCAATTTCAAAATATTCAATAAACGGAACACAGTTTATTTGAATGTTTTGATTTATTTGTAGGGCGACAAAGCATATCAAAATTTATTGGGGGTCTAAACATCACAATTGCATCGTTAGCAAGTGAATATTTTTGAAAATAGAAAATGTAGACAGTTGATTCATTTCAGAAATCAAATTGAAATCTCACGTAGGAAGCTAGGAAACGTGTTAAGAACTTATCGCTTCCGGTCTTGAAAATAAATACAATTTGATCTATTAAAAATTGTATGGGATATGTATATAATATTATTTAGTTCGGGAAACTTAGTAACAGATAAAAGTTTAAATTATCGCTGAAAAATAGAAAGCGCACATTTTTATGCACGAAAGCTGTCATGTTTCCTCATCTTTGTATTCACACATATTCTCGTTATTCCTTCAGAAGTAAAAAAAAATGTTATTTTGTGTGTATTTTGCTGAGTGCTAATAATTCTATTCCTACAACTATATTTTCCGCGAAGTGAACCTTTTCACACCAACCATTGTTTCATAAGAGATCCACATTCTCGGTAAACAAACTCCTTTTGCAAAGAGTTTGATAAGGGTTTGGTTGCAGCCAAATATCTATCTGAGTTGCCTAAGGTACTGACAATTGTTGATGTATGAGCCGTCCTTACTTAAGTAGGAATATTTTTACCGCTTTAACAGCGTAATTCCGGGCGACCAAATAAAAACTCTTTTTACAAGCGAAAGTGCTTTAAAAAATTCAAGTTTTTATTTAAGATGGCCGAATACTGCCAAAGATCAAAAATGTCTATCCAAAAATTTACGCATGTGGTTTTAGTTTGACGTTTTTCGACCACTGTGAAGAAAGTCTTTGAAATATCCCATACTTATGTAAAACAATTTTTTTAGTAAGCATCCATTCGTTGCTTGCAAAATATTTAAAAGTAAAACCTATAAATAAAAAAAATTTCTTTCAAAAACCAAAAAACCCGACTGAGTGTAAAATAAGATTTAAAAAGATTTAAGACATTTTCAAGTATAACTAATTTACAATCGAAGACTAACTACCCAATCTGGCCTCCGACTGCGAATTAGTTATACTTGAAATTGTCTTGTTTTAATCTTTTTTACAGATAGTCGGGTAGTCGGGGTTTTTTTTTTTGTAATGTATATTTTATATAGTAACTTGTTTAGCCTACGACACTCCCGGAAAGAACACCAATTTAATGACACCTCACCCTTAAAAATCGGTCAAGCCGTTTGGGCTACAGGGCGTCACGTAGGAACTTAGATAGGATACGCGCGAAACTCATAACCCTTCCAGTGTCCAGTCCAAACTTGTGTTTGTTTGTTAGATTTAAAAAGGATATGTCAGATATGTCTGTCGTCAAACAGCCATTTTTCTGTCTAATGCCCGACATAAACATGGCTTTTCAACATTAACATTTGACCTTACAGCTAGCGATATTCTGGCAACTCTATATTTGTTTATTGGTAGAGGGATTTTGGAAAGTGGGTCTTCTGCGTAAACTGCCAGACTAAAGTTGATTATTGGTAAGGCCGATTGTATTGTCAAAATAAATACACTGCCTGCTGATCATTAGTTAGCAGCAAATGCAATGACACTGCCTGCTGATCATTAGTCATCAGCAAATGCAATATATTTACCTGAACCTGTCATAAATGCTGTTCACGTCTAAGCTCAGTTTGCGACATATGGGGTTCGGTTTTGAAATGTGTCAAAAATTGAGGTTATATTTGAAAACTTCATTCTATATGCAATGATGAAGGGGACATTGGCATTTGCAAATAAATGGTGAATCCTCGCGGCAGCCTTTTGTCTAGTTTAATAAAAAAATGTAAACTGATTTAATTTGCATAAACCCATGCGTGAACTACCCCACAACACTGCTAACAACTATCGTCGATAAACGCATTCACTTGCATAAATCATGCCTGTCTGCGAACATAACATCTGTATAATTCCCACCGATGTATGCATTATATTCCCCTTTCCCAGTAGGGTACACTTTTAAAACTTTCTACACCCAATTCGCTATGCAAATTGCAGAGCAACAAAGGACTACACATCTGATGACTGCAAATGTTCGAAGAAAATAATTCGATAAAAATGTTGCGAATAATTTCGCGCTTCTCCTTAAAGCTGGTTCGTTCTACTTTTCACAACTCTGAGACAGTCCGCCACGCAAATCGATGAAAGATCTTATAAAATCCAACCAAACTTTTGGCTATGTGATACCAAACTATACCCAACGTCCATATGTGCTGGTGGAGAAATATTTCTGTGCCCGATGTAGCGAGTAGTCATTTCGAAAGTGCAGTTTGTGGGCAGCTATTCATCTCGAAGCCGGCAAACTCCTAGAGCCAACTGTAAACTAAATCAAATCTGGGTGTTGCTATAGTGACGGCCAAAGTTTAAAAAGTGTGCACCCAGTGAGGACACAAGTTTGCCAAGACAGAATATCGAATAGAGAAGTTGGTCCTTGGTCGACGGCACATTATTACGCACAGGATACAAATCTTGTTTGCATTAGGCAGGCATCAATGCAACTAGTTTGAGGTCTTTGAACTATATTTTAGAAGAAGATTAGGAGAAGAAAATATTTTTCTTGGTCGACCTCTGGTTGCTTCTTGCCAGAACTGTATGCTGAACTTTTAAAGAATTGTGTGTCTTAATATTTTAAAAAGTTGGTTAAGTTATAGAAGGATGGATCGCTCCATCAAAAAACTTGAACGCTGATCACCTGAAAATGTCCGCATTTATCAACTGAGCACTAAACTTGTACTGAATTCAAGTTCTAGCCTCAGCAGGGAATGGCAATGAGCTGCAAAAATAAACGAACAATCGCATGGCCTTTTCATTGGATTGGTATTCAAGTCGAAGCATTTTAGTCCCATTTAACAAAAAAGGCAACACCTTGCCCTGGTATGCTAACCTTTGAACTTGTCCCACAAAAATACACGGACAAATTCACCCAAAAAATTCGGTAAATGCTGCCAAGTTTACGAGATAGCAAAATGTTCAAAATATCCAAACCCACCGCCAAACTTTTACGAAGCTTAATGAAAAATGAAAAAAAATTTATCACCTTCGCATACCACCCTCATTCCCTTCGGTAGAAGCCCTACAAGGACAGGTGATTTGATTCGCTCTTCAATAACTTGCTAAACTAATGGACTTGAAGTCTCTTTTCAGCTTTAAAAAATATAAGCCCGGTCTCACAAAAAAAAAAAAACCAAAATGGAATTTTACTTTGTTGGAACTGAGAAAGTTTCTGCGTTCCTATTCCCGAAGATTGTGTTGAAAAATTGTGTACCTCAGTTTACAGCCATTAACGGGGAGCCACCCGCTCACTCAAAACGAACATCATTCACGTTCGAAAGTCATTCGTTATTTTATTTCCATTATTTCGTTTTAGAAGCTTTTCGAAACAGCGATTAGTAAACCGAATTCGCATTTCAGTCAAACGTGTCTGACCACCGGATTTCTAACGACTCTGTTAGATGAAAACGTTCAATATTTTTCGCTTGCATTACTCTTGGTGTAACATTGAAAACGAAAGGAAGCGATTTCATTGACGTTTTCGTTTTGCTCTATGTAACTCTTAAAACGAAAGACGGGTTCCGTTTCATGCGAAAGGAATACAACGACAGCCTTTTCACTGACGCTTTTCATTTTAGCGAAAAGAGAAAACGAAAAAAAGTTTTCGCTTGCGCTTTTAATATTTTTCGTTTAACGTATCGAAGGTGACTTGAAGTCAACAAAATTCAGCATCACTACTGAGAGAGTTGTCGAAGGGTCAATCCCGCCCAAAACCATAAATTGCAACTCAAGGTTTTTTCCAATGCGCCCCTTCTCGCGAGCTCTCCTAAGAAAGCTTCTCAATCCAGATGTTCGTATTCCGCATTAAATTGTGGGTCCCATCCAATCGCCCCAAACATTTCAAATGTTCCGCATAATACCTCATTGACAGATCAATTTTTCCAAGTCTCACAAAACCTTTAAAAACCTTCTTAGAGTCATCCAATCTTGCTCAGACATAGTCTTCCAAAAAGAAAAAAAAAACTCCCACCCACTTCAAAAATGGTCAAACCAAAGATCCTCTGTCACTCTATTAATAGACATTCGTATTTAACAGATCCACCAACAGTTTGCTGCTGTCCATTTAAACACTTTTAGTTGAAACAATTTAAAGGACCTCACCGATTGAGAAACCGCTTTCGTGTGAAGCACCCTACCATATACCAACTGACACGTTCAAATCCTTGAAGGTGCCAAAGAAATACAACGTTAAAAAAAACACGAGCATCCTTTTATACCGTCCAAAATAAGTGGCATGAAAAAAACGTCCTCATATACAGAAGGATGCAACTGAAAAAACAAAGAAAACCATGTGCAGCCAAGGATACAATAATTTCTGGAAGGGTTTCAAAAATTGTGAAATGAAAACGTCTAAAACACATTTCACTCTGAAGCGAAATGAAGTCCTCTAAATGGATATTGTTGTATAGCTTTGATACACACGTTCTGATAATGCTATGAATTTGATTGAGCCTTTGAACGTAGACAACGACTACCCACATAGAGTCACGAGGAGAGCTCCTTGAATTGGTTCCATGTGCATTGGCACCACGCAGAGAAACGGAACTTGCCGTCGCAGTATGTATATGGATATATTCAATTCGAATTGGTGTAGGTGTGCTCATGCTTTACCGTCAGTGGCAGGTTTATTTCTTATGAAAAATCGCTTGTTTCCGAGATTTCTATGGGAGACTGACACCGCCCACGCGTGGCCTACAACGATAACCTCTTAGCGGTGACGCGCAGTAAGTGTCAGCAAAAGCGACATTTCCCTTTTTAAAGAAACACCTTCGAACAAATTTGATTTACATGGTTCCACAGCAAACAGATAAAAGTTGTTTTCTGGAGACAAAAATTCCTTTAAACATAATTAAAAGTTTTGTGGCAACAATAATGTATGCAAGGCACAAGATTTGTTCTCTTATCAAATGTGCGAGTATGCCGGGGAACCTACGAGTGGGTTGGTAATGTTTGAACTTTTGGAACTTTTCGAACTTTTGTAGAAAAAACGCCTACAACAGACAGCATCCTTTGGACTTTGTGATCATTTAATCCCAGTGGCAATTTGAGGGCATTGTTTTCACTTTTTAACACGTACTCGTGTGTGTTCGCAGAAGCTATTAAACAAAAGTAAGGCGATAACCGCTGTTGGGAAGTGGTTCCCTGCAAGTGTACTCATGGGGAACATTTGCGCTAAACATACTGGCACGTAGTTTTGAGACTTATATCCAGAAGAGAACTTCCTTTGAGTCAGATAAGGATTTCCAATTAAGTTACCAATGAAAGTGGGGAGTCCACTTGTCCCTCGCAAGGGCTTATATAAAGGTACTTAACCCCAACACCTTTTGAACCTTTTTCACCTTTTGAACCGTTTATACTAAATTGTAAATACCAATTAAATCGGCCAGTATATTCAAAACCAATTCTATCCATTCCATAACAAGAACTCAGCTCATTAACTGACCCGTAACCTTTCCCACTGAATACCCACATCAGTCTTGTCACATTTATAAATAGCCTCCGACATTTGACAAGCCCCCTCCACATAGTTCCGGTTAAATTACACACTGCAGGCCTACAAGCCAATCTAAAATATACCCTATCCATAAATAGGCTGAAAAGCCGCATGCCCCAAGCGGTAGTTGGTCTGACAATAATTACTTTTCCGTAGTCCTTGCGGCCAAAAGTGCCAACTGCCTCTGCCAACTAAAACCAAAGTATGTCACAGTGTGCCCAGAAATAGAAAACTAACTGAAATTGTTGGCAATTTGTTTCGACTTGATTAACTTGTCCCCATACAGATATTGCCACCCTGACTTACATTAATGACTCCCCGATGCCTTCCCATTTCATAATCGAACTTACACTCATTCTGCATGAATTGATATGAGTCCTTAAATTATAGGAAAAAAACAGTAACAACCCCAAAGTCGAGCCTATACTTCCTCGGTGCCGGGTGTGCGAAGTCGTGTGTCGGAACCATTGAACAGACAGCTGTTGAAAGGGTTAATGTCATTTTAAAGTCCGGATACAACCTTGGAGTGGGTTTCGCCTTTTCACACAAAGTTAACCTTTCACTTGCGAAAGGATACACGACAATTACTCGTACATCCACTGCAGACGATAGGTACAACAAATGTTAACATTAACTCCGGAATGGAGCAATTTACTCGGAAAGTTAACACGAGCCCAAAGCCCAAGCCGTGTAGTGAGAAATTATAAAATCCCTTTGTGCTCATTCGGGTGTGGGTGGGTGGTTCGTAGTTAGATGTACGTAACTGGGTGTCTCCGCTAAAACGAGAAGAACCAAAGGATGATGCGTGAGATTGTTCAAGTGTTTCGAAATTTGATTCGAAGATCCTTTCCGCCGGATAATGCCAGCACATTGCCAGCACGACAAAGGTAATTCGATGCGGCTGGGTAATTATTTCGCAAGACATGAAAACATCTGTATGTATGTGTGCCTTGGCTTTTCGCGAAATGGCTCATATTAAAAACCCGAGTACATTCAGATGACTTAATTTCCGCATCAGTGCTGTTTAAGTACTCGTATGTGTTGTGGGCAAACATATTGAGAGGAGGCTGGAAAGAGACATTTCCGCATCTAAAAGGGGATACGACCTATTTACTCGTGTATGGATTTTATGAAGATTAAGTATGTGAAACAAATTGAAGTACCCTTTTTAACTTTCGATTACGTAGCAAGAGAAGGATATTTTATTCGTACAAAATCTCGAACTCGAAATGTTTATCATTTCTGACATTTAGATTATGGAGGAAATAAAAAGAGTGGGTTGCAAAATTCTGTCCGCATGTCCAGAGGCCTGTAGCCTAAACTGCTGCCCGGATTTGGAGTTTGGGGGCTTATTTCGATATTAATGGTACTTCCCATATAATATGTTCGTACCAGTTTGATTTGATCGAAAACGGCTCTAACGATTTCAACCAAAATTCATATTCGATATTAGGTAGATGAGGTTATCATGACTGCATACCCAGTTTTTGGATAAAAAATCGAATAAATGAACTTTTGAAATTTCTACATATGTATCTCAAAAACGGTCCATACGATTGTAACAAAAACGTATTTCTAAGGTAATATGGTCCGTTTTTCCGCTCGGTTTTTCACTACTACTATACTATCGTAGAATTGATATTTGAAAAAGGCATTTAAAATAAGTTTATCTGAAAACGGCACCAACGATTTCGACCCAAATGCATACTTAGAGTCAAATTGATGTTTTTTTTTAAATGATTGCGTCCTTAATTTTCAATTGAAATCACCGAAAACTAGATTTTTAAAATTCTCGAAAACTCCATTTTCGACTGACTAAAGCTTTGAAAACCAAGTAATCCTGACCAATATCTAATACTCAGTTATCAGTTGATAGTATTTTTTAAACTAAACATCGAAATATGTGTTACTGTTTGGTCTGCCTAATTTTACAAAAATCCCTCCAAAGATTTTGATCAAAATACATATTAAAAATAATATAAGTATTCTAAAAAATATCCCCTACTAAGTTATTCTCAAAAATTTCGAATACATAAATCAGTTTTTTAATTATTTCTCCAAATTGACTATCCAAAATCCGATCTGTGTTTATATATTTTTTATTAAAAGCTCAATACCGCACTTCCGTTAAAAATACAATAACAGCAAAACTTATCTTTAGCAAATATCACCCACTTCTTTTTTTTTATCAACCATAAGGAATATGAACCTAAAAGTTATTCCAATTTGGAGCTTATAAAATCAAAAAATCCCACTTAATTTACACCCCCACACAAGTCCATCGGAATATTCACTTTATAACTGGTAATGCAAATTCAAAAATAAATCTCTGAATTTTTCATAATATATCCATGTAAATCTATGTAAAGATATCGGTCAACAACGAACCCTACTTCCACTCATAGACACCTCAAACCAGCGCCATTAATCTATTCCAGTCAAAAATAAAAGCGTTCCCTAAAAGATCAGAAAACAGAAGCTCCTGCTACACTTTGCTTTGTTTTAAAATAATGCAGCAAGGCTTACAACTCTTTATGTTTGAATGTTTTATTTTTAAACATTGTAATAGGGTTTTTTTCTTTTTTTGTACACTTTTTTCTAGTTGGGGCTATGGTAACCGAATCCTCCCCTAACATTTTGTTCCACAATTTTTCAAAATTAAATTTAATTCATTTGTAATTTTGACGGGAACCATGTTTTTTAAGAGTTATTGGGACTTGCCAATAAACATTTTTAGTTTCGATTCTAAATTTAAGTAGTTCACAGCGGCTATATTTTCCATACAAATTTCGCAATTGTGAGCATCCGCAAATTTAAATTTGAGACTAAAATTGGCTTTTAGTAGAGCGCATTGACTCGCTAACAGACCTCCTACAGTAAGTTAGTCATGTGAAAGTTACGAAGCGTTAGTTATCTTCTAAAAATTATTAATATCAATTTCAGTTTAACGAATGTGTTTGCCAATAATAAGGCCAAACATGTAGTTACGCGACAATTATTAATATCCAAATATCGAAATCCAAAGAAAGAATTGTCTAATTTTCCATTTTTTGGTTGCTATACGATTTTTTTTTTTAATGAGTTTTAGTAAAAATCATTTGTTCTATTTGTTTTGGATTAGGGTTTTCGTCTCGATTTCTTTTTACTTTTTAAGTTTCGTACCTAACATTTTCATTTCTTTTTCGAGCAGTGCAGACATTTTACAGAATGCAATTAGAATTCATTTTTTTTTTAATATTCCCGTTGTTTCCTAATAAAGAAACGTGTCCCATTACGAAGAAGGATGTTATCCGAAAAATCTTCATCTTCATCTTTATAATTTACCAGGACCCAAAAGTGTTGTCATATTAGAACCTCGAACGGAATAACCTTTCATTGTAGCTGCTGTCTCAAAGTCGAACGTGTATTTATATCGAACTGTTATATAAAACTAAATTTTTGGCCTATCAATTTCGCTCTTTAAATCAGGAAACTATATTCCGAAACTCTAGTCACCATTTTCTTAAGAAATTTAATTGGTAAACATATTTAAATAATAATTTGCTTTTGCCAGACTTCTGTGAAATGTCGCGTCTAAGTGCGGCTGATGAAATTCGTCCTGGTAGAAATGTTACCCTAACTCCCGTAAACGAGACAAAAAACAAATCTGTTCACCCTGATGTGGAAAGCATTTATTTGGACATATTCAATACGTTGGCATTTTTGTGGTATTTTATTTTTATTTTACTCAATTCATTCTAATTTATTCATAACAGTGTTTTAACATTCGATTTACATGTACGTATGCGGAACCCAATCGTTAGTTCTGTCGCGTGTGGAAATCTGATACAGGAATTAGTAAATAAAAAAAAAATCCATGCACTCATTTGTGATTTATATGATATGTAAAATCGCACAGCTCCTATTTATTAAGTTTATTGGACAGCAGATATTTGGGTTAGATTAGGCTGCATGTCAAAGTGCGGACATTTTGGACGACACACGATAATGCTGACATTGACAGATAAACTTGAACATGTAATGGTAGACTGACCGATTGGTTTATTTGTGGCGTTTAGCTAGATAGTGGACTGTAAACTTTTAAGAATAAAAAAAGCTGTTTAATAAACAAATAACCCTTAATTTGTTTAGAAAAAAATGCATACATTTTTTGGTACGAAAAACCTTTCATTCCACTGAAATATTTCATTTCTTTACTGTCCCATCTGTTAGGTGGTTGATTTCTTGTAATTGTTTTCGTAGGGACCAATTTTTCTGACAGAATTTTCGCTATTTAATTTACGTAGGTAAACAAAAAACGAACAAAAATAATTTTCATACTGTTCCAACTTTTTCGGTTGCTAGGAATATTGAACACTGATTATATGCAATATCGACGGAACTTGTTTTCGTTTCACGAGCAATTTTTAAATGAGCTTGCTTTCGTTTCGTACGTAAAGTCGAATAAATTCCGCGATCCTACGTCCGGGGATGTTTCAATTTGACCCCAGACTCTGAAAGCAATGCTCATCATCCCAATAGCCCAATTGTGTTCTTTTCTTTAATTAATACATTGTCTGTGCGCATATCTACACACTCATGCACAATCGCAATCAGGACTAAACCTTGGTTTCCACTGATGGAACATTGTTCTCACTGATTTGATGAAATGATGACGATGTGTAGTCGGGGAACAGCAATCAAACAAATCGCTTATCTTCGGAATGAGCTGGCCGATTTCGATGAAGTAAAAACTAAATGTTGCAAATTTCCTCCTGTATTATCTGTTCTTATATCCTGTCTGTTTACGACCCGAAAATACATAATTACTATAGTGATTGTCCGCTGCAAGTGCGGTTTTTATAAGCACTACTGAGCGAGCTAACCCAATAAAACATTTTGGGCCTTACTTATAATCAATTTTAACCCTCACACTAAATATTTCCTGGGTCACAATATGCAGTTATGTATGGAAAATTTCGCCATTGTGAGCTCGAAAAATTTAGCCTGGACACTAAAAATGATTATTAGTACCGCGGCATATTTTTTTTTTTTTTTTTTTTTTTTTTTTTTATCCGAGGGTAGGTGAAAATCTTCCAAAGACACTATGAGAATAGCAAGCGCGTTCTCATAGTAGTGTCAGATTTTTACTGACTAAAAACACCACCCTTCTAAAGATTGTTAGATACTGCAACTAAGATATAACTTATCAAGCAATTTTTCTATCATTAAATAAAAACTTATGACAGGTTACTTTCCAATGAAAGATCCTGCGTGTTCCGCAAATTAAACGCGGTTAATCTTATCTTGCCAAGTCGAACGGTTTCGTTCTTTGTAGTCGGCGCAATAAATTGCTCTCGTCCAAGATTTGTCGGACTGTATTGTTGATATGTCCGATTAGTCGGTTTCTATGCTTTCTCGCGAAGCTTCTAGATTCAGCTTCGATTGTTGGAATTCCGAGATCCCTATGGATATCGTCGTTTCTAATATACCATGGTGCTTGTACAATTTCTCTAAGGACTTTATTTTGAAAAGTTTGTAGAATATTGACATTTGTTTTCTTGGTACAACCCCAAAGTTGTATACCGTAGGTCCACACCGGCTTTAGCACTTGCTTGTATAAAAGCAATTTGTTCTCAGTACTGAGCTGGGAATGTTTTCCGAGTAACCAGTACATTTCTCTATATTTGATATCGAGTTCTTTACGTTTCATTTTCACGTGCGAACTCCATTTCAGCTTTGCGTCGAGTGTCATTCCCAGGTATTTGGCCTCGTTTGCAAAGGGTATTCGGGCCAAGTTTAGAAAAATTGGCAAGTCATTAGTTTTCTTATAAGTGAAATTCACGTGAACGTTGAGGGCGATCCGCCAGTTCCTTGTCCATTCATTTACCTTATTCACTGCGGCTTGCAGTTTTGTAGTCGCTTCTTCGATTGTATTACCTACAGCTAGGATAGCTGTGTCGTCGGCGAACGTAGCAAGGGTAGTGCCATCTTCCCTTGGTATATCGCGAGTATATAACAAATAGAGAAGCGGACCAAGGACGCTTCCTTGCGGTACCCCGGCCGAAATTTCTTTTAGCTCCGAGTATTCATTTCCATTTCTAACCCGGAAGAGTCTATTCCCGAGATATGATTCTAGAATATCATATAGGCTTGCGGGGAGAACTTGTCGTAATTTAAATTTCAAGCCGTCGTGCCACACCTTATCAAAGGCTTGTGAGACGTCAAGGAATACACTTGAGCAAATCTTTTTTTCTTCAAATGCTTTCTCGATTACGTCAGTAGTTCTATGTACTTGGTCAATCGTCGAATGCTTGGTTCTGAACCCAAACTGGTGGTCAGGGATAAGATTATTGTCTTCAATAACCGGCTGTAGGCGCCTAAGCAATATTCTTTCGAAGACTTTGGAAATGACCGGAAGAAGGGAAATCGGTCTATACGATTTTACTTCATTTGGCGGTTTTCCTGGTTTTAAAACCATTATGACCTCCGCGACTTTCCATTGACTCGGCACGTGTTTTAGTCTGAGCGCAGCATTTATGATATGAAGGAGCTTAATTAATGCTTTCCTTGGAAGAGCTTTGAGAACTTCTCCGGTGATCAAATCATAACCAGGAGCTTTCTTAGGTTTTAGGGATTCGATTTCACGTTTTAGTTCCCTTGGCGTTGCTCTTGAGAGTGTTGAATCGTCAGGTTGTAATTCCGTCCTATTAGTATTGTCGTAGATCGCTTGGCCATCGTACGGTTTAAAGGTTTCTTCTAGATGAGCGGCAAAAACGTCCGCTTTTTGCTTATCTTCCCTTGCCCATTCATTTTGATTTATTCTAATTGGCGGCGCGGGGATTTTGGGCCTTTTGGTGCCTTTTACAGCTTTCCAAAGTGAATAATTGGAATCTTTTTTCGCTGTTAAACTTTCAAGGTAAGAACCTATCGCACGATTTTTAAAATCCTTAATGACTGTCTTCAACAAATTGCACAAATAATTCAAATGTGCTTTATGTTGCGGAGCGCGACTCTGTTGCCATTTCTTGCGCGCCTTCCTTTTTTCGTTGACCAATTCTTTTATTTCGGGAGGATATCGTAGCCCGTATTTGACCGGCGTTTTCCTTGGATTAGGCGTATTATTCCAGGAGGCGAGCTGTACGATCTCGACGAAGCGATCAACTTCAACTTCAAGTTCATAGGGTGTCGTAAGTGGAACACTCAGTTGAACATTCTCTTCTATTTCGTTCCTAAAGCCTTCCCAGTTAGTGTTTCTACCAGTTAATCTCGCTGGCTCTAGGTTATTGACTAGTTTTACACTCAATGTTAATATAACCGGTGAGTGGTCAGATGATAGATCAAAGCTCTCTTCAACTTTAATGTGGTGGGTAGGTATTCCTTTCACGACGAAGAAATCTATCAGATCAGGTAGTTTTGAAGTATCAGTTGGCCAGTAGGTCGGTTTGCCCGTCGAGAGGAAATCGCAACTGTATTCCATACCTGCCCCATAGAGCATTCTACCTTTTCGCGAGATATATCTGGAGCCCCAGAACGTGTGCTTCGCATTAAAATCGCCGCCAATAATGAAATTTGGTTTGAGCGATTTAAGCAGGTTAGTAAAATCACTTTTTTCAAGCGCGGAACGCGGTGGACAGTAGATAGATGAAATTCTAAGAGTACGCTGACTATTTTTAACTCGAATCGTGCACAGTTGCATAGTTTCGAGCTCTATCTTCAGGTCTTCGTATTGTTCAATGCAGTCTTTAATAAGCAATGATGATCCACCTCTGGCGTTCCCCGATGGGTGACAAGCGTGGAAATCATTATATCCTTTTATTTTTAAATTCGATCCCTTTTTCACGTGAGTTTCAGAAATCAAGCAAATGTCAATATCTTTCTCGCGTATGAATATTTCCAATTCGCCGAGTTTTTGTAAAAGCCCGTTTGCATTCCAAGTGCATATTTTTAACATTGGTTTTTCATTCATGTTATTTTTGAAGCACGCGTTTTCCGTGAATTATTTTCGAGCTTAACCAAGCGATCGAGAATAATTTTATTTATTTTGCTTTGTTCTTCAAGTTTCTGGAGAATAACTGAGAAAACATGAGAAACAGGGTCCGGCGAAGTTTCAACGTTTTTCGCTCCTTCGAATGCCGCGGCCTGAGCGTAGGTCTGCACTCTGGCTGTTCGAGGGCCACTATTCGATGGCTTTCCTGATGGTAACTTTTCAGTAGCGTTTCTTTTGACAACAGAGGTCGAGGGCCTTTCTATTGTCTCTCTTTCTCTGACAATGCTACGCTTTTGAACCGGAGGTTTTATATTGCCTACTACCTCCTGGGCGGTCCTACGCTTTACCTTGGTAAGCGGCTTTGTTTTTTTATTTTGGCTTTTGAGTAGCGCATCTCTCCGTTTTTGTAACTCCTTAGCTACTTCACAGCCTCTATAATTTGCCGGGTGCTTTCCCTTACAGTTAGCACAGGTAGCGGAGGATTTTTTGTTTGCTCCACAGTCTTGGGAGAAATGACTTCCGGCGCATTTTACACATCGCGGCTCTTTTTTGCAATACATTTGCGTATGATTGAATTCTTGGCAACGTTTGCACTGTGGAATTGTTTTCAAATTTCTGCGCATGGGCTCGATTTTTACCACAATATTAAGTATGGTTTTAATTCGGTAGATATCTTCGATATTATCAGACCTATCGAAGGTAAGCATAAAGAGCGGAAGTCCACGCCTTATCAGGATGTCCTTATCTTCTTCCGTTTTTTGCTTCTCTTTCTTGATGATATTTACGGCATCAACAATTTTAAACCCTTTGGAACGGAGGTCGTTTATAACCTCTTCTTTGGTGCATGAGGGGTGGAGTCCCCTCGCTACAACACGATGTGGCCTTTCTGACTTTATTTCAAAAGTATACCACTGGATCTTCTCGGTATTTAGCTTTTGGGACACTGCCCGGTAGTCTTCGTGGTTAACGACGTTAATTTTCCACGCATTATTCCTCAAAGATGTTACCTTAAATTCCGATGTTATCGTTCCTTTAAGGAGGCTGTGGAACTTATTATACTCCGTTATCCCAACGACGTTTATGGGAGGCGGTGGACGAATTTGCCCTCGGAGTTGTTTTTCTTGCGGTACTTTACGCGTTTGTTCTCTTAGAGGCTCGACTTCAGGCGAAGAACCGGCTCTCCTTTTCTTACTAGGTCTTTTCTTAGGGACCCGATTCGTTTCGCGTGCTAGCTCTTCTTCGTCAGTGTGGTATTCCTGACTAGGCAAGCGTGGTGGAGTACATTCGCGTTCTTTCTGAGAATTAGTGTTCCTTAGAACATTATTTTCTTCTTTTAACAGTTCTATCTCTTTCTTCAGAGTTTGAAAGAGTAGATCCATTTCCTTAAGCTTGATTCGGAGTGTTTTAATTTCTTCCTCAGAGCTTATATCTTTCACTGAGTCCCGTTTTTCACGCGCTGGCGCTCCCGGCGGACTTCTTTTCCCGGGGTTGTTCGATCTTGATGGAGGCGATCGAGATACCCTTGAACTTTTAATAAAAGGGTTAATGGACTGCAATAAGCGGCTCTCCCCAGAATCCGTAGAGCCGACCTCCGAAGAGGGTGGATTTTCCAGTAAAGCTGGACTGCCACCTGGGGTAATTAATCTTTTCGTTTTGTTCATTGCATTTTTTGTATACACTATACGCTCGGTATACGGAGGTTGGATTTTAGTCGCCTCTTACGACAGGCATGCCTACCTCGGGTAAATTCTAACCCCTACCCGAAGGGGGTAATGAGGACTCACCCATTCAGTTCAGTAATTCAGTTTGTTTTACATATTTTCTGTCTGGCCTACAACATGCAAGGCACAATATTCTGTTCGTGACTTTGTTCGGATGTCTCCCCCAATCTGAAGTCATTTTTCTCAACCCATATCCGACTATATTCCATATCCCAAAACACACCCCATTTGAGTGGAAAAGTCTTACGCAACTTTATCAAGTTCACCCCTTCAAGTCAGTCAGAGGCAAAGCACCCCAAACCAACTGGCTACCTTGCACAATTTCGCTAGTTATACCCTAGTCCCTGTCCATGTTCATCAAGTATTTATTATGTGTGTTACAGTCTTCTGATCCGGCACGTGCACCTGGATTATATGCTTCTCCGAAGTTCAAGTGTAAGTTCTAATTGACAAGCGACTGATATAATCCCCAGCAGAAAGTAAGCTATTTCCATCCTGGGGGATATGATCGCCTTCTAATGCCATGAGCACAAATAAAAACAAAGTTTCAACAGTACTGACAATCTGTCTGTAAACTGTTGCAAGTCTGATTGGATAGAATTGGAATTGGACGGCGAGAAATGAATACCCTTGAAACGAACTCCGTGGGTTCTTGGAGCCCCTGTTTTAGTTCGCTTCGTATCCAACAATTTCGCCGACAGCAACGAGAAAAATATATAACCCTAGGGTCATAAAAAATTCAAGTCGATGTGGTATAGGTGGCATTCGCGAACGGCCTAACGAAAGTCATTTCCCGTGATCAATTTGAATGTGTGGCTCTTATTTCGTCTGTCAAAATAGAAAGTACTGTTCATGTTGTTTGACAAAGTTTCTATTTGATAAGTCAGTTAAGCATTTTTTTTAAATTATACAGATATTCGCCACGAGGAATTTTAGTCAAAGAGATTTGTGGGAAAAATGTATAATTTTCTGAAGATACATATTTGCAATTTTTTTCCGCACCAGGAATTTATGTACATAATTGCATTTGTTTATCAAATGGAGTTTGGGGCTTCATTATGTAAAGTATTACTGGTTATTTAAGCAATGGAAAAGGATAAGGGGAATTTGAATATTGTTTTTGATTCCAAGGATAGGGCTGTGATTTTAAGAGAGACCTTCAAAATTCCAACCACTTTTGGTTTCCTGACGAATTTGTACTCTCCTCCTATTTTTTTGCCGCTGGTTACCAATATAAAGCATTTCAATAGATATTTTTTTTATTTTTTCAAATAGTCTGTAATGAAAACTGCTCCCAGGAAAAGAAGCTGGGCACTTTCACATGCAGGATGGGGACAAGCGGCTTATGTCCCAAATTGAACAGGTTAACTTAACCAACAGTTATTTACGAAAAACTTTTCTACGGTTCGAAATGCAGCTGCCCCAATGATTATTTGAGTTTTTTTTTGTGTAGACTTCCCTCGTAAAAAGTCGAAACTATTACGCTTCTTTTTGCAGAAATGTGTTTCTTCTGGTGGTTTTCTAGAAATTTAGGAGTGAAATTATGACTAAATAGAATAATTCAATTTTTACTTTTGTTATAAGAACATATTCGTCCCCAGAAGTATATGTGGAACGTTGAATTTATTATTTTTTAAATTAAACTTAAAATAATATAATTTTTTCTAGACACACAACTGGTAGTATATGGTTACTAACATATTTTTAAATAGCCTTAAAAGTAACTAAATAAATCTATGCTTTGTCCTAGAAGATAATAAATAATTTAAAATGTCAATAATCTCAGCAATTTTTTATTAATGCTACTGTTACCACCAAGAGTAATTTAATCGTTTTTACTATTTACTTTGAATTTAATAAATTAAATTGCTATATTTTGTAATTAAAAATGCTCTGACTTGCTTGCCCTTTATACCAAAATGTTCTTCTATCACAAGCCCATTGGTGTACACAACAAGTGCTAAAAATGTATTAAATTCAAAATATTCACCACACAACTTTTAGAGAACAATGTATTTGCCCAAAAGAAAAAAAAAAAAAAGAAAAATACTTACATCCATATCAATGTCCATAAAAGTTCTCATCGAAAGTCACCGAAAAATACAGAGCTTGAAATAGCGAGTAGGTAACTATTATTAAATATCTCTATCCAACTCACAAACTTTCTCCCAGTTTGTGCTGTTTGATACAGCTCTATATGCGTTTAAATATAAAAATTACAGAAAGAGAACAAAATCACAAAGAAACGAGTAATGCGATATATCGATACAACTCACAAACTTTCTCCCAGTTTGTGCTGTTTGATACAGTTCAATATGCGTTTAAAGAAACATATTACCGAGAGAGAAATAAACCACAAAGAAACGAGTAATTCCCTTCTTGGTCCATAAAGCTCAGAGATTTTTCTTTACCTTTACTGATAAAATTACATTCGCGTATTTGTCTGTACAAGAATTCATTCGCATAAAGCAAGCAAGCAAGAGCACTCACAAAATATCGAGTAATGAGTATTTTTCTCTTGTGTTGTTAAAGCTCGCAAATTTCTGCCAGCATGTTATGTTCAAACCGAGATCCACAAAGTGTACACATATTGACTGAAAATGCTACAATTCACAAACTAAGAAGTACCGAGTTATTTCTAGTTGAATGATCAAGATACATTCGGGTACTGGGAATGAATCGAGCCGCAAACGATGAAAAATTACACCGAAATATAGAACTCACAAAGTAGCGAATAACGAGTAATGAGTATACTCCCCATTTTGCCCCGTTTTTTTTTTTAAATGTGTAAGTGTATAGTTTGAATAAAACAGAGATACATTTATGTATCAAAAATTTACCAAAGAAATTAATTTCTCTAACAAGCAACGAGTAATTCTCCTTTGACTTTATAAAGTTTCAAACGTTTAATTTTGAGTCTTATTGGTACCTTCGCATATTCCACGTACTAACTTTGAATCATTTATAATAAGCTCTACACAAGTCTTAATAAAAGGAAATCGCACAAAGAAAGGAGCAATGAATGTTTTACCTCTTGTCTCTTCCATTTTTTACTATTTGAATTGAACGAACGCAACAAAGTCTTCGGACGTTTTCATCAATAATCGAAATATTAAAGGTAGTAACTCACAAAATAACGAGTAACTTCCACTTGATTTTATAGAGCTCAGAGATTTTTCGGACATTGGCGTAGATACTTGATTTGAGTCGAACCACGCAAAGATCATACACGTTCTCAGAATAAGAGGAGAACTTACAAAATAACGAGTAACGAGTACTTACCCTCTTGCCTTGTAAAAGAGATTTGTTTCCAGCTGTTACTGTTTGAATCGAACGCCAAAAAGTCCGTATATGTTTTTATCTGCGTTCCTAAACGCAGCTGGTCGCAATTTTTTTGAGGCTGGACAACACCTCAAGTGCTTGTTATTGGGCCCATTCCTTTCTGTTGGGATTATACTAATAAACCCTTCTTCTCCCAGTTTCCTACATTTTAAAGCACAATGTTTTGCAATTTTGTGCATGATTGTCGGAAACTGACTGGTTTACTAATTATTTTCTGCATTTGTTTGTTGTTGAGGTTTTCCGTTTTGTTTATCGACCTGTTTTCTTGAACCTGCCCACATCTGCTGTGATTGTTATTGTAAGGACGACGTAAGGAATATATTCTTTTCTACCCACATTGTTGCATCTCTAATAGTCTCCATCCCCATGCACGGTTTATATTTCACTCTTCTTTTTTTTTTTTAACAAACCCAACACTATATCAAAAGTCAAAAGCTGTTTTTTTAAAATATTTTCCTGCACTCAAAAATAGAAGCGCCATATTTTTTTTCAAAGTTACCTTTAATTCGCAACCAATTTATATCGCTTCCTTGTAGTTGGCTAACTCTTTTGAGTAGTTTTGTATTTAATTTTAATTTGTAGCAGATTCCTATAGTAGAATTAGTTAGTAGAAAATATTTTTTCCTTAAATCTAGCTTTATATGGTGTGTGCGTGCGCGCGTGTATTATTCGTCTTGGTGAGGTCAAATCTAATTTTTATTTTTATTTTTTCTTCTTTTTTTTCTCTTCCTCTCTTTCTATGTTAATTTGATTTAAATAAATGAAATAAAAAAAAATACAAAAACCAAAAAAACAAATGAACATGAAATATACAAAATGTATCAAAATGTATCTATCCTTGTCTCGAATAAAGATACCATGGGGCCTGAAAAAAATCTGTTGGGGGCTGATACATATTACTGTGCCGAGGGTAAGCTAAATATTTGATTTTGTTTATAGTTTTATTGAGTTTTGTTGAACTTTTGTTTTTATGTTTCTTTGAGTTGTTAATTATTTTTAATGAATTGTTATACGTTTTACTTTAAATTTTTGTTTTGCTGATTGTGTACATATTGTTAGCTTTTGTGTTGTTATTTTTTTTTATTTTTGAGCACATAAGCAGTGAAGAAAAATGTTAAGTGCTCCCGTTATTATTTGGTTTATATAAATGAAATTTGTTTAAACGTTGTGTTTGGTGTAAATTTGTTAAAGCTGGACGGTATTTAACCCCCTCGGACAAACAAAGGCCTGCCGACTATGTGTGGGTGTTTGACCCGTGTTATGCATGAGTGAATATATTAATACAAATGTTTGAGTTCCATAAACAATTGTTAAATGTTTCCAATAGCCGCTTGTTATGTGTAGCAGTAAGTGGTGCAATCATTTTTAAAATGTATGGTCTTACTTATTTGTATTGTGTACGATTATTAAAAAAAAAAGTTTTAAAAAAACACTTGTGGAACTTTTTCTAGTTGTTTATTTATTTAGTTTTAAATAAATATTGATTTTAGTTTCGAATTTTTTTTGCCCTAGTGGGGCGCCATCAACTACTTTCAAATCAGAGCGGTTTTTAGTAAAAATCGGGTTTTGCTCTCAGATTTTATGTGCAAAGAAATAGGCCGATTGCAGTGATACCTACGTCTATTAATGTTATTACAACCGAAAGCCCCTGTAGCTAGTGCTGTAATTTTCTATTAATATTGTAAATTAATTTTACTTATAAATAAATATTAATAATAATAATAATGCTATTAATGCTGGCAAACACTGGGTAAAGTTGAGCTGAATTCGAGATACTATTCGTTACATTCAACTTAATTAGGAATTTGCCATATCAAGGCAGCTCTTTTAGTGATGAGACTACTTCACTTTTGAACATTTATTGAATAAAATAAAATAAGTAAAACTGACTGAAGCCATAGATTACGAGTATGGATTCTGTCTAGGAAGAAGAATGTTATCCTATCAACCCCCGAAGAAATAACCAATCTATTGCAACTTTCCATTCAGAGTTCTACGGCTTAAAATGCTCAAAAAATATTAAACTAAAGTCCACTTGTTTCTAAAATAAATTTGTCACCTCTTCTCCTACGTTTTTAAATAATTGTCAGTCAAAAGCCGTGAAATCTTTAGCAGAATTAGATCAGACTTACAATGCAACCAAAATGTCATTTCAATAAAGGATTGCTTCAAATATTCCTAACGTCTTTGGCGAGCCTAACTGGCGCCCGGGAATGTTTGTATAAAACAAATAAATAAGTAGATAGAGAGCGGCTAACTTGAGAAGCTCTTTCATCACAGTTATACACACGGATATTTATTAGAGGCTTGTGAATGGTTGGGCAGTAACAAAAAAGAACCTTGATATATAATTTGTGTTTTCCGGGGATCGAACGTCGGAGCCCTCGCTCCCTCGAGATCCGTTCGCAGACGCAATTTTTGACTAAAAAAATACCTATCTGAATAAATTTCGAGGATTTACTAAATCACCGGAGCAGAAACACAAATGAACGTAATATACCTACACATCTACCTCGCATAAGTAGTTCTCTGACATTATTTTTCTTTTATATCAAACAAAACAACTGAACCAGACATACAGAAAGAACAGGAGAATTTTATTTAGATTTCGATTAAAAAAGATCACAAGGACAACAAGCAATCATACCCAAAAAAATGTCCTCTACTCTGTTGTCGTTTCAATCTACCTGGGACCCTATGAAAAAAGAAAACAAAAAAAAAAAAAAATACAAGACTACTACTTCAATTTGTAGATATACTGGTAGGTACTATGCGTGAACACATTTGGATTATTTTGTGTTGCGATGTTTCACAAAAGGATATCACAAGCTCACAACGCCGCCATCCATCATACAGTAGCAAATGTGAAATTTCCATTTCTTATTGTGACCGAGGTTGTGAGAACAGAAATGTCCTGGCAAGTTGTGAATAATGAAAGAGGTTCCTCGTTAAAAGTTTTTTTTTTTTTGTTTAATTTTTTTTTTGTCCAACAATGCATTTTCCAAACAAATTGTGATTTTATATTCACGTTAACTCGCATTGATTCCATAAAATGCATGGGCGCAATTTAATATGGGAAGTCCTTTAAATAAATAAATTCAAGAGATTTGAATTGTTTGGTAACGATTTCTTAAATATTTTGTTCAACACAATCTCAGAGGACTTTTGTCTCACAAAATAAGCTATCGACATTTGTGAATTAATCACAGTTTTTTTCAAGCTGCAAAAGCAATCGTCCTACCCACGGGTCCTGCTGTAATAAATGCTCATCTCATTTGTACAGCTAGAGCATGCATTCCAATTCATTGATTGAATGTCTCTTTCCACCGCCAACAAAGTGCGTTAAAAATTCCATCCAACCTCGAGCGGAAGGACGACAACAATTCGATTCAGTGAGTGTAAAAAAAAAACGCAGCCATTGTGCTACGCAGGAATACATTCCAATCGCATACACAACATTAAAAATAAGTTTTCACATCAATGCCTCTACGATGACTCGCCCATGCCTAAAGAGGTTCATTAAAGCTCAATAAGGCATCGCAGAGGCAACAGCACAAATTGGTACCGACTAAGCGACAGTGCGCAATCGAAATGAAAATCATTTGCAATGTTAATGAGGACGATGACGGTAAGACATGTAGTCTATGGCAAAGTAATTAGATAAAAAAAAAATGTCATAGTGCATGAAGCACGAGGATAGCTAATTAAACCAATTACTCTCAGGTTGAACACTCTGTATAGCATAACTATGGTAGTCGAGGAACTTTTGTCATAATGAGGGGAAAAGTTTCCGCAAAAAAGAAATCACCCAGAGTTGTGACTTGTGATTTACTCGTTTTTCATGTAAGCTCTATGAAATGGACAGAAAGTTGTGATAGACAAGAGGTGAGAAGGACAAGGGATGAGTATTGTTGTATTCGATAACTGGAGGATATGGTTGGGTAGATTTATATCCCTGTTATTCCTCAACATGAGGATAAATAAGGAGATAGGAAATAGAGGTAATTGTGGATTGTAGTTGGATGGGTAGCCATGGAGTAGAAGCGGGATATTCGGAACCTTGAGTGCATAGACCAAGTGCGATAGGGATAGTCTATTCGGCAATGTTTTGTCAGTTTTATTGTCCGCTTTTGAGTTTCAAAAAGTCTTAAGTAAACATGACCAGTTATATAATCGTTGTACTCGAGCTTGAGTCGATTAATAAGTCTTGCTGAGTATTGTATGCATCGAAGAAAATATTTATCAACGTCTTCAGAAGTTGTACCTCTGAAGTTTCCATAAGCACACCTCCCAAGCGTTTAGTTGCAAGACCGTGGTTAGTGGGTGTTTTTTGATATCGCAAATGTCGGTGTATGTTTCCAAAGATGCTTTCGTGATCCAAGACATTTCATAGGCTCACCATAAGCAGGGCTTCACTGATCTCATAAAAACATTCGTGACTGAGTATCAACGAATTCTAAATACTGCCACAGAAGAGGAGATCTTTTAACCTTTTTAGACCAGGTTTTACCCAGAGAATCTGACTAAGCGGTAAACTGTTTCACGACAGTTATACCTACTCTCCGATGTTTGTCAGACTCTAGCGAAAGATGAAATAGTAGCAAATAAAACCTTAAGACTTAATTTGACCTCTACCGGTTATTGAACTTGAGACCCCTCGCTCAGTAGATCAGCACACTAACCGAACACACCCACTGCGCCTACTCATACTTCTCTGAGGAAGTTAGTTTTCTTCCTGCCGCATACATTCTGAGGTTCGGTCTTTCGGCATTTTTCAATAGTATCCACAGAAATTTTTGCATTGACCGAGTTGACCATTTCTATTATAGAAAATTTAAATGTCTGCCACCGAAATGTTGTCA
Source organism: Cheilosia vernalis (assembly GCA_949126925.1). Lineage (NCBI taxonomy): Eukaryota > Metazoa > Arthropoda > Insecta > Diptera > Syrphidae > Cheilosia > Cheilosia vernalis. The sequence goes on from OX421361.1 coordinate 50,549,950, forward strand.
TTATATAAAACATAGTTCTTTGTGAATATTAATGACTAAAATTAAAGTCCTGATAACACAGACCTCAATAGCATTTTTAATTTTCTAAGCCAGCACCCTGAAAGGCTGCAACAATTTGTAATAAAATGCCAACCGCTGCTTACTTCATTTGTAGTTATTTGTAGTTTGAACAAATTTTCGACGTATTCTCCATCATTATGAGAAGTTGCTGTGTAGATAAGAAGTTTTTGTATATATTTCGTGGGAAATAAAAATGATCGTGAGACAATACCTAAAGTGCATGCTATTTTTATTTTTTCAACTGCAGGTTTTAAGTGCATCAAATTGTCTCGCACAAATTTAAAACGGCTTTCGTGATAGGTATCTGTGAGGCGATTAAATGCACCTTGAAAGAAATAATAAAAGAAATGTTCTGAACCGAAATTTATCATTTTCTTATTAAACAAAAAATTGTGTCACGAATTAACAGTTATGGTAAATAAGGAATCGATTCCAACATGATAAATTTGTACGTATAGAAAAATATTATACTGTAAGACATTTTTCACTCAGAAAGCTCGCATAATTCACGCCCGCAAATGTGCATAAACGTCCCCTGGAATTGTGCATAATCTTCCTCTATGCATACGCAATTACTTCTGTTTGCATTTTGTTGTTCTACGTTGTTTTTGGCGAATCGCCGGCGATTCTTCTTTCGATCTTCGCCGCAAAATCAATCACTATAAAACTGTGCCACATTTTTCACTCAGAAAGCTCGCATAATTCACGCCCGCAAATGTGCATAAAGCTCCCCTGGAAGTGTGCATAGTCTTCCTCTATGCATTCGCATTTGCTTCTGTTCGCATTTTGTTGTTCTACGTTGTTTTTGGCGAATCGCCGGAAAGTCAACCAAGCAAAATATAGTCGGAGATTCTCAGATGAACTCGCTGGTGACTGAAGGTCTTCTTTCAGGGAAGTTCAGGAATTTCTAAGAACTGCAGTGCAACCAGTGACACCCTCAAATCACCGCCTGGAAAAAAGTCCCGACTTCGATGTTTTTTATTTGCCAGATCAGCCCTTGAAGTTGATGTTAAAGGTGAATTTGTTAATGAGAATTATGCTAGGCTAAGAATAGCTCTTCGATATAATTGTACCCGAAAGACGCACGCGATAAATTTATTATGTGGATACAAACAAATTAGGGTTAAATGTTCGAAGTAGAAGGTACTCTCTCCACCCGGCTTTCTTACTAAACTTTCCATTCGATGGTAATTATTACCGTTTCAGGTTCCCCGTGCCCACATAAATTTGACTATCCAGTATAAACTCTAAGGGCGCATAATTAGCAGAGCCTGTCCCATCCCGGAACCTTCCACATTTAAGGCACAATTGCTATTCGTAACAGGTATGCATTTATGTCCCAGTGGAAATTAAAACTTTCCCCAACCAATCTTACCTTCAGTTCAATCCTAAACGAGGGTTGTAATGCTAATTACGTCAACCTAACTCGTCTCAATTCTAGCACATCAAAGAAGCTGCTAATTTGTTAATAAGTTCTTCGTCAAGTCCCTTCCATCACCCTATTAACTGCATTCCATTGGGCGCGTTGCAAACAAATTACACAACCTTATTAGCAAAGGTAAATAAAAAAAAACTTTATCAACAAATTAACATTTTAATTTATGTTCCACAAGTAGTCGCTCTTTCTATCTCTCTCTGTGAGGTGTTTGCGCATATTATTTACGATTTATTTGCCCGACTATAACTCCCGTCGTCTATGGCGAAAAAAGTAAATACTTGAGTTTGTTTTTTGGAAATAAAATATTCGAACGCACGTTGCTTGTGTATGTGAGATATATTTTTTTTATCAGATCTTTGCTTGAGAAATAATTTTCCCCATTTTGACGAGGTACCTGTGGAAGGCGTTAGCGTCGTCGCGTCGTTAACGTGTACTTTCATAACTTTGATATAAAAGTTTTTCCTGTAAAATTTTTCTTTTCTTTTTTTGTATTGCTATAAGTTCAAGTTGTATTATTATTTTGTGGAAAAGTGTTACTGGCTGTTAATTACGAAATGTGTTGAGCAGTTTAGTTGCTCCGTTCTTTTTTTTTTTTTGTTTAAATATTTTTTTTCACAAGTGTTGTTCAGACGAAGTAACGTCTTGTAGAAGTTTTATCAAATTTTTACTCCTTTAATCTCAGTGTTTATTTTGTTGTTACAATTCTTTTGTGCGTGTTTGTGTAAGCATAGTGTGATTATGTCAAAATCGAATACAAAACGTTCCAAGGTACCCGGTGGTGTTAAGAATGCACGCAAACGTTCGTCCGTGTCATCGACCTTAACAAAAGTTTTAATTTTGAATGTTAGAGATTTGTTAAAAGCACCAGACCCCCAACAGGATCCCGGCAACGATGAGGTAGCATTTTCTTCATTTGTTGTTTAATAACATTTTTTTTTTGTAAAGAATATATTTGGCAAGGAATTTGAGTGGACATCAACAGCAAGGAGTGGATATGGTGTTGTAGATTTTGTTTAACTTTTAAATGCGAAATCAAATAGGGACGAGTACGAGTAAATTCGCTAAAAAGGGGGTAGTGAAGTTTGTACGCGATGTAAAGCAAAAAGCGAATTTCAGTTGGCATGTGCTAGTTGAAACTTTTAATTTTGAGGTTATATGTGGAATTTTTTGGAGAGCGAGTACATTTTGTGGAACGCAAAGAAGGGACTATATAGAGGGAAATGGCAATAAGCCGACGACGAACTGCCACTTCTACAGAATCGGTTAAGCTACTAAATGCACTCCTAGTTGGCTCTAAAAGGAACTGATACTGGATTGTCATTTATCCGCCAACTCTGCACAGCTGTTGAGTACATAAGCCCAAAATGGTACCATGGGCCAAGCCACATTAGATTTTATATGTATGTGTATGTGTAAGGCAACCGCCTCACCCTAAGGCCGGCACTTTGAGGAGATACATTTAAACTTTTAATGAAAATCAGTCAGAATTTAGTCTCCCAGATTGCGCTTCATTGCATAGCAGCGTTGCTCATTTAAAAAGGGCAGCCCACCTCTGACAATAAGTTCTGTGGGCGAATGTCGGGTTTTTTATTTGACATATTGTTTAAGAATATTTCGGCTGCATTTCGAACTACGTCAGCAATTCATCATCAACCTGTCTTAAGGGGTTGTTTGAGCAGTTGACTTCTAACAGTCAGTGCGCTGCCTCGATTTGTTGGACCTTACAAGAGCTTGGATTGAGGCAACAAACACTTGACAATCCATATTAAGGGAGGTTCTGTGAAAGTAAGTTTCAACCGACTTCAGCCAATATTAAAAAAAAGTGTTAAACACTGGGGACAACTGATTACAGAAATCTGTGCGTTTGGAGGACCTTTGCTCCCCAAATAAAGATGCGTTCCTTCATTCTAGAAATCAATCTTTATCCAGGTTGAAAAGCCAAAAGTCGTCAAGAGTCATAAAGAGCCTATAGATCATTGCTTATCAGATTGCGTATATTATTGGCTCAATTCGGTCTTACTTGTCGAAGCTACCAAGAGTGCAAGGACCACTTCGAACTACTTGAGTGTAGTCAGTTGTTCTCGGAGCAATCGCAGTTCCAAACTCACAATTTGAACTCCCACAACGATTTTCCATTTACACGTTAGCAAAGCTGATTACATTCCCATAGTGACCCCGAGTTGATGCTGCACTGCTGTCAGCACAGACCTTTTGAAAGGGGTAATCATTGTCCGTTCGATTTGTCTTCATAGGAGCTACCTTTGTTTATATTTTGGACGTCCTGTGAAATCAACACATCGGTAGCCGACCTTTCTTCATCACGGATTGACCAAATTTTAGTTATGATGCGGACTTCAATTGCAATCTTCAAAGGACGCCACCAGATCGACAGGAGACACAACAACGATGAACGCCAGCTCAGAAGAAACAGGGTTGTAGCCTGGGAAAAGGATTTGTGCTGAACACTTACTCGTACATCTTGGGACTATGATTGTACGTTGTGAATGGCAGGCTTCCATTTTTTCTAGAAGTAAAACTTCTTTAAACGAAAAAGCTACACCAAACCTGAGATGGTAGCACGAGTGCCAGAGCAGCTTGCCCGAAATCTATGCCTCGTTGGGCAGTAACTTCGAACTCCGATGAAACGAAAAGGCGACAGAAAACGGGAGAAGTTAGTGCTCGAATTTGCCATATTGGGCAGTTTATTATAAACGTCGGGTCTTCACTTTTAATTTGTGAAACTTGTTATGGAAAATAATTTCGAACTCCGATGAAACGAATAAGTGACAGGAAACCGGAGATGGTAGCACGAGTGTAAGGCAGCCTGCCCGAAATCTACGCCTCGATAGGTAGTAACTTCGAACTCCAATGAAACGAGAAGGCGACAGAAAACGAGAGAGTTTATTGTAAACGTCGGATGTTCACTTTTAGTTTGTGAAACTTGTTTTGAAAATAATTTCGAACTCCAATGAAACGAAAAAGCGACAGGAAATCTGAGATGGTAGCACGAGCATCCTGCCCGAAATCTACGCCTCGTTGGGCAGTAACTTCGAACTCCAGTAAACCGAAAAGGCGACTTGAAAACGGGACTATTTTGATAGAACTGGGGCAGAATGAGCCATGGTTGAGGAATGATGTGGCGACTGCACGTGTCATTAGTTTAAAATGTTATTTATCGGGCTCATAAAGTCGAAATAGTTATACAGAAGGGAAAGATGTGTAACCATTTTTGAATCAAATGCGAAGTCGTGTGATTCAAGCAGAAATTGACCGCGTGCTTAAAAATGGGATCACCTATTACCTTGCTTCATTAATTTACTCTTCTATCACCTGCATTAATTTTCTTGCATTTTCACGGGTCCTGTAAAAATTAAAAGTTCACGGGGGCATGTTTTATTTAAGACCTGTGCGTGAAACCGGGTAGGTCCCCCTTAACTGCCTTTCTTTTTATTAGACACTTATGACTTTATTATTGTCAACTCAGTTCTTTGTTTTACCAAAGCCAACTTAATATGTTTCCGCAATTTAGTGTTAAAATTCCAAACCTATGCCTGCCTACTCTTGCTGCCATTGTCCACTAAATGCTGCTCCTTGCTGTACCGCGTATGTAGTGTCCCTTCCTGATATATAATGTTGCAAACCAAAAAAAATAAACCTTAAGAACATTTATCGTAAGTTTCCTACGTTTTATTCTTGTTTTCGTTGTTGTGTTTCTCTCTCCCCTATCTATCTATCTACCCTAACTTTGTCTTTACTCCACTTGTTTTTTCTGTACAAAAATCTTCATACAACTATCCGTTCTCCTTAAACGTTTTTAAAAAACCCAACTGAAAATATTGCTCGGCAATACTCGTATCATTGTGTCGTGTACATGAATGAAATGTTTGGTGTCTTCCTTTTTCCCCCTCGTTGTCAATACGTTTAGTTTTTACCAAAAATTGAGTATCACTTTCTTGAGTTTGATTTTGTATTTCTTTTGAAATTTTTGTTGTAACATTTTTTGTTGAATTTGGTTTTTTGTTCTTTCGAAAATTCTATTAACTTTCACATCAGAGGCAAAACGAGCTAATTTTGTTGTTAAACTCAGTTGCAGAGCCAATTGTTTATTAATTAAATAACTTCATTGCAGCACCAACCCCGCAGCTGGATTGAGACAAATTTTCAAAAACGAGAATGTATCAAATTCATACCCTGCCCCAAGGACGAAGCCAAGTGAGTATGCAAATTGAGTTGATGCGAATTTGAATTTGCCTTAAACTATACATTATAAGTTTTTATCTATATTCAGATTATTTGGTTGAGGATATTTTTTTGTTTGATTTTCTTTTATTCGGATTTTTCTAACTTTTTTCTATGAGCGTTGGAGAGAGAAAGTGTGAAGCAACTAATGAGCTATATCCACGAAGGACTTCCCAAAGGGAATGGGGGCGAGGGTAGATTGAATGTTTTTCGATGCGTTGCATGATTGTGCCGACGATGCACTGAGCTGGATGAGGTTGAGGCGTTGCTATGCGAAATTAATTTTAGATTACGGAGGTCTCCCGGCACATGCAGTGTGCAGAAGTTGATCCGGCACGATGATGTGCGGCGGTATTATGCTTCTGGTAATATTAGTTTATTTTGTGGCTTATTGCCGCCTCTGAAATCATTTTAACATTCTGATTAAGCAGCGAGGAATAACTGGAGGTTTCTTGGCCAAACCTCTGATGTGTAAATAGGAGGACGGTCTGAGAAGTTACGATGTCATGATAGTGATTTGGAAAGGATTGGTGGTTTGCTATGGCAACATAGTTTTGCGAAATTGGTGATTGGATATTTTTGAAAATTCGAATAACTGTCTTTGAGGCAGAGGCTCCCCAAAAGCATTTATTCGTGAACGAGGACAAAACCAGGTATCAGCGGTAGTGGTGAAGAAACATCGACGAAAAGTGTGAAACATAAAAATAGAAAGCGATAGCTTTGATAGGCTAGATTTAAGCTCGTAAATTGCATTAAAAGAGAAGTTTCACTTGTCAACCCCCTTCCGGTAGGGGTTAGAATTTACCCGAGGTAGGCATGCCTGTCGTAAGAGGCGACTAAAATCCAACCTCCGTATACCGAGCGTGTAGTGTATACAAAAAATGCAATGAACAAAACGAAAAGATTAATTACCCCAGGTGGCAGTCCAGCTTTACTGGAAAATCCACCCTCTTCGGAGGTCGGCTCTACGGATTCTGGGGAGAGCCGCTTATTGCAGTCCATTAACCCTTTTATTAAAAGTTCAAGGGTATCTCGATCGCCTCCATCACGATCGAACAACTCCGGGAAAAGAAGTCCGCCGGGAGCGCCAGCGCGTGAAAAACGGGACTCAGTGAAAGATATAAGCTCTGAGGAAGAAATTAAAACACTCCGAATCAAGCTTAAGGAAATGGATCTACTCTATCAAACTCTGAAGAAAGAGATAGAACTGTTAAAAGAAGAAAATAATGTTCTAAGGAACACTAATTCTCAGAAAGAACGCGAATGTACTCCACCACGCTTGCCTAGTCAGGAATACCACACTGACGAAGAAGAGCTAGCACGCGAAACGAATCGGGTTCCTAAGAAAAGACCTAGTAAGAAAAGGAGAGCCGGTTCTTCGCCTGAAGTCGAGCCTCTAAGAGAACAAACGCGTAAAGTACCGCAAGAAAAACAACTCCGAGGGCAAATTCGCCCACCACCTCCAATAAACGTCGTTGGGGTAACGGATTATAATAAGTTATACAGCCTCCTTAAAGGAACGATAACATCGGAATTTAAGGTAACATCTTTGAGGAATAATGCGTGGAAAATTAACGTCGTTAACCACGAAGACTACCGGGTAGTGTCCCAAAAGCTAAACACCGAGAAGATCCAGTGGTATACTTTTGAAATAAAGTCAGAAAGGCCACATCGTGTTGTAGCGAGGGGACTCCACCCCTCATGCACCAAAGATGAGGTTATAAATGACCTCCGTTCCAAAGGGTTTAAAATTCTTGATGCCGTAAATATCATCAAGAAAGAGAAGCAAAAAACGGAAGAAGATAAGGACATCCTGGTAAGGCGTGGTCTTCCGCTCTTTATGCTTACCTTCGATAGGTCTGATAATATCGAAGATATCTACCGAATTAAAACCATACTTAATATTGTGGTAAAAATCGAGCCCATGCGCAGAAATTTGAAAACAATTCCACAGTGCAAACGTTGCCAAGAATTCAATCATACGCAAATGTATTGCAAAAAAGAGCCGCGATGTGTCAAATGCGCCGGAAGTCACTTCTCCCAAGACTGTGGAGCAAATAAACAATCCTCCGCTACCTGTGCTAATTGTAAGGGAAAGCACCCGGCAAATTATAGAGGCTGTGAAGTAGCTAAGGAGTTGCAAAAACGGAGAGATGCGCTACTCAAAACCCAAAATAAAAAAACAAAGCCCCCTACCAAGATAAAGCGTAGGACCGCCCGGGAGGTAGTAGGCAATATAAAACCTCCGGTTCAAAAGCGTAGCATTGTCAGAGAAAGAGAGACAATAGAAATGCCCTCGACCTCTGTTGTCAAAAGAAACGCTACTGAAAAGTTACCACCAGGAAAGCCATCGAATAGTGGCCCTCGGACAGCCAGAGTACAGACCTACGCTCAGGCCGCGGCATTCGAAGGAGCGAAAAACGTTGAAACTTCGCCGGACCCTGTTTCTCATGTTTTCTCAGTTATTCTCCAGAAACTTGAAGAACAAAGCAAAATAAATAAAATTATTCTCGATCGCTTGGTTAAGCTCGAAAATAATTCACGGAAAACGCGTGCTTCAAAAATAACATGAATGAAAAACCAATGTTAAAAATATGCACTTGGAATGCAAACGGGCTTTTACAAAAACTCGGCGAATTGGAAATATTCATACGCGAGAAAGATATTGACATTTGCTTAATTTCTGAAACTCACGTGAAAAAGGGATCGAATTTAAAAATAAAAGGATATAATGATTTCCACGCTTGTCACCCATCGGGGAACGCCAGAGGTGGATCATCATTGCTTATTAAAGACTGCATTGAACAATACGAAGACCTGAAGATAGAGCTCGAAACTATGCAACTGTGCACGATTCGAGTTAAAAATAGTCAGCGTACTCTTAGAATTTCATCTATCTACTGTCCACCGCGTTCCGCGCTTGAAAAACGTGATTTTACTAACCTGCTTAAATCGCTCAAACCAAATTTCATTATTGGCGGCGATTTTAATGCGAAGCACACGTTCTGGGGCTCCAGATACATCTCGCGAAAAGGTAGAATGCTCTATGGGTCAGGTATGGAATACAGTTGCGATTTCCTCTCGACGGGCAAACCGACCTACTGGCCAACTGATACTTCAAAACTACCTGATCTGATAGATTTCTTCGTCGTGAAAGGAATACCTACCAACCACATTAAAGTTGAAGAGAGCTTTGATCTATCATCTGACCACTCACCGGTTATTCTAACATTGAGTGTAAAATTAGCCAATAACCTAGAGCCAGCGAGATTAACTGGTAGAAACACTAACTGGGAAGGCTTTAGGAACGAAATAGAAGAGAATGTTGAACTGAGTGTTCCACTTACGACACCCTATGAACTTGAAGTTGAAGTTGATCGCTTCGTCGAGATCGTACAGCTCGCCTCCTGGAATAATACGCCTAATCCAAGGAAAACGCCGGCCAAATACGGGCTACGATATCCTCCCGAAATAAAAGAATTGGTCAACGAAAAAAGGAAGGCGCGTAAGAAATGGCAACAGAGTCGCGCTCCGCAACACAAAGCACATTTGAATTATTTGTGCAATTTGTTGAAGACAGTCATTAAGGATTTTAAAAATCGTGCGATAGGTTCTTACCTTGAAAGTTTAACAGCGAAAAAAGATTCCAATTATTCACTTTGGAAAGCTGTAAAAGGCACCAAAAGGCCCAAAATCCCCGCGCCGCCAATTAGAATAAATCAAAATGAATGGGCAAGGGAAGATAAGCAAAAAGCGGACGTTTTTGCCGCTCATCTAGAAGAAACCTTTAAACCGTACGATGGCCAAGCGATCTACGACAATACTGATAGGACGGAATTACAACCTGACGATTCAACACTCACAAGAGCAACGCTAAGGGAACTAAAACGTGAAATCGAATCCCTAAAACCTAAGAAAGCTCCTGGTTATGATTTGATCACCGGAGAAGTTCTCAAAGCTCTTCCAAGGAAAGCATTAATTAAGCTCCTTCATATTATAAATGCTGCGCTCAGACTAAAACACGTGCCGAGTCAATGGAAAGTCGCGGAGGTCATAATGGTTTTAAAACCAGGAAAACCGCCAAATGAAGTAAAATCGTATAGACCGATTTCCCTTCTTCCGGTCATTTCCAAAGTCTTCGAGAGAATATTGCTTAGGCGCCTACAGCCGGTTATTGAAGACAATAATCTTATCCCTGACCACCAGTTTGGGTTCAGAACCAAGCATTCGACGATTGACCAAGTACATAGAACTACCGACGTAATCGAGAAAGCATTTGAAGAAAAAAAGATTTGCTCAAGCGTATTCCTTGACGTCTCACAAGCCTTTGATAAGGTGTGGCACGACGGCTTGAAATTTAAATTACGACAAGTTCTCCCCGCAAGCCTATATGATATTCTAGAATCATATCTCGGGAATAGACTCTTCCGGGTTAGAAATGGAAATGAATACTCGGAGCTAAAAGAAATTTCGGCCGGGGTACCGCAAGGAAGCGTCCTTGGTCCGCTTCTCTATTTGTTATATACTCGCGATATACCAAGGGAAGATGGCACTACCCTTGCTACGTTCGCCGACGACACAGCTATCCTAGCTGTAGGTAATACAATCGAAGAAGCGACTACAAAACTGCAAGCCGCAGTGAATAAGGTAAATGAATGGACAAGGAACTGGCGGATCGCCCTCAACGAAACTAAATCTGTTCACGTGAATTTCACTTATAAGAAAACTAATGACTTGCCAATTTTTCTAAACTTGGCCCGAATACCCTTTGCAAACGAGGCCAAATATCTGGGAATGACACTCGACGCAAAGCTGAAATGGAATTCGCACGTGAAAATGAAACGTAAAGAACTCGATATCAAATATAGAGAAATGTACTGGTTACTCGGAAAACATTCCCAGCTCAGTACTGAGAACAAACTGCTTTTATACAAGCAAGTGCTAAAGCCGGTGTGGACCTACGGTATACAACTTTGGGGTTGTACCAAGAAAACAAATGTCAATATTCTACAAACTTTTCAAAATAAAGTTCTTAGAGAAATTGTACAAGCACCATGGTATATTAGAAACGACGATATCCATAGGGATCTCGGAATTCCAACAATCGAAGCTGAAACTAGAAGCTTCGCGAGAAAGCATAGAAACCGACTAATCGGACATATCAACAATACAGTCCGACAAATCTTGGACGAGAGCAATTTATTGCGCCGACTACAAAGAACGAAACCGTTCGACTTGGCAAGATAAGATTAACCGCGTTTAATTTGCGGAACACGCAGGATCTTTCATTGGAAAGTAACCTGTCAAAAGTTTTTATTTAATGATAGAAAAATTGCTTGATAAGTTATATCTTAGTTGCAGTATCTAACAATCTTTAGAAGGGTGGTGTTTTTAGTCAGTAAAAATCTGACACTACTATGAGAACGAGCTTGCTATTTTGCTATTCTCATAGTGTCTTTGGAAGATTTTCACCTACCCTCGAAAAAAAAAAAAAAAAAAAAAAAAAAAAAAACTTGTCAACTGCTGGTACAAACAAATGTATTGATATCACGGGAGACTATATTGAAAAATTAATTTTTTTGAAGGTTTAAACTTTTTTCTAACATACCCATACCGAGAACACATTAAACGCCCCTTGTACATTGGCCAAAGTTACAAGCGGTAAAGAAGAAGAGTCACGTAATATCGGAAAATCAGGCGAAACTTCGTAACAGACAGCTAGGCAGCTAGAGACTATCTACCCAAGCAAAGTTATAAGCTCTTTTATGACATCACAACGGATATCAAGCGAGAAGTCACACCTACCAGTTGGTGCTTCTTTAGCTTAAGAAACATATAGAACAGAAAAACCCTATCAAGAAACAATACATAGAGTCTTTATGTAAGACACGTTTCTTTCCAACCCTGCTCTAAGCCGCAGAATCATGGACTTTAGCGAAAGAGTCCGACTGGAATGGAAAATTTTAGGAGTGATTTTCTTCGCTTTTTAACTTTCTCCATTATGTAGTAAGAGAAAGATATTGTTTTCGTACAAAATTTCGAACTCGAGATATTAATTAATTCTGATATTACGATGATAGAGGAACTCAAAAAAGTGGGTCGCAAAATTCTGTCCGGTCTGTCCGTCCTTCAACAGGCCTACAGCCTAAACGTTCAAACCTCGGATTTGGAGTTTTTGGGTTTACAGTTCGGGAGCGTTTTTTTTTTTTTGCAAGGTAACCTCAATATTAATGGTACTTCCCATACAAAATGTTCGTACCAGTTTGATTTGATCGAAAACGGCTCTTACGATTTCAACCAAAATTGATATTTAAGCTTAAGTAGATAAGGTTACCAAAACTGCATACCCAGTTTTTGGCTGAAAAACCAAATAATGGTACTTCTGAAATTTGGACCTATCTCGAAAACGGTCCATACGATTGTAAAAAAAATGTATTTCTAAGGTAATGTGGTCATTTCTAACTTGAAAGCAAACTCAATTTTCCACCGTAGAATGGATTTTCGAAAACGTCATTTTCTAAAAAATTGGTTTTCCTAAGTTTATCTGAAAACGGCACCAAGGATTTCGACCCAAATACATACCATATCTCGAAAACTCCCTTTCCGACTTGAATAAAACTTTGAACACCAAGTTATGCCTACACGACACCCCAAACAATATCTAACACTCAGTTTTCAGTTGAATAGTTAAGCAAACGTATTTTTCAAACTAAACATCGCAATATTTGTTACTTTTTGTTCTGCATTATGTAACAAAAAATCCCTCCAACGATTTTGATCAAAATACATTTAAAAAATAATATAAGTACATATTCTAAAAAATCCCCTACTTAGATTTTCTCGAAAGAATCGAACAAATCAGTTTTTTTTTAATTTTTTCTCAAAAATTACTACCCAAAGCAGATCTTCGTTCATATATTTTTGTTTAAAAGGCTCAATACCGCACTTCCATTAAAAATACAATAACAGCGACGCAAAACTTATCTTTAGCAAATATCACCCACTTCTTGTTTTTGTTAACCATAAGAATAATGAACCTGAAAATCATCCCAACTTGGAGCTTACACAATCCGAAACTCCGAATTTACTTGCACCCCCACACACGTCCATCGGGATATTCACTTTATATTTGGTAATGCAAATTGAAAAACAAATTTCTAAATTCGTACATAATCCATGTAAATCTTTGTAAAGATATCGGTCTACCACGAACCGTACTTCCAATCATGCACACCTCAAACCAGCGTTACTAATCTATTCCAATCAAAAATAAAAGCATGGCCTAACAGATCAGAAAACAGAAACTCCTGGTTCAAAAAGCGTGTAGAGAAAGACAGGTTGTGAGCAATGGGGGGAGATGGGGGAAATATCAACCAACTTGTACCGTATAATTTAAGAAAGACCACGCTTCTGGATATCCTCGGACTAAAGCGCCACCAACCTACTAATTGAGAAGTAGCATCAAAAATGGCTGCAACTAGGCCGCCATTAGCTTTTGAGCTATTCCAATTCAAAGTCTCTTTATATTTTCATAACCTCATTTATAAGGTGTGACGCATTTTAGTCAGTAATCTTTTTCTACCGTTATTAAATAATTTTTCTTCTACACAATGATCACAGCAAACATGTGATCGAAATTGGCACGCCACAGAAAAAGCATACTTTCCGCATTTCCGCACAACAAAATTAGAATGTAACTATTAACACCTGCCTGGGTAATGTAACAGTTTAATTCTAAATTGTCAAAATCGTATACGCTCGCAAATTGACAAAACAATACAGTAGTTAAAATTCAAGATCTGTATGTGCAAATATTTGTCACGAACGTATTGACTGACGCAGACCAAAATATTAGCAACTCCACAGCGGAGATCTGCAAATGAAACTACACAGAAAATAAAAAGAGTTACTCACCTACTTGTTACTTTGTTTGTCAATATCGTACAATTTCCTATCGTGGCTGGTATATTTGCACTTCATCAACAATTTGATCCGCTCAACGGGGTGGAAAAATGTTTTATGAAATGTGTGCTGTTATTTTTCGATACGGTGGCGTATACGTAACTTTTTTTCTCTGATACTTTTAGGAGTATTGTGACACTGTCAACATAACCATTGATGCTTTTACAACAAATCGAAGGTGGTAACTTTGTGGTATATAATTAAAGTATTTTTTTCTTATTGTTTGTTGAGGGATTTGATTTTCGTGGTGACGCGGTTTTTGTTTCGGATTTGAATGGAATGACCAGTGTTAAGTGAACTAGCTGGTTTGGTTTTGGCAACACTAGTTTTGACAGATGACGTGTGTTTAGTACCTTGTGTCACTGTCAAACAGCTTCAGTTTGGTTTGCAATTTAACCATGGATAGTCTTACAAATGAACAACGCTTGCAAATTATTGAATTTTACTATCAAAATTCGTGCTCGGTTCCAAATGTTCATCGCGCGCTGCTTCCATTTTATGATCGGCATTCTCGACCTTCTGAGCAGTCTATTCGGAAGATTGTGACCAAATTTCGCACCAAATTTACTTTGTTGGACATTAAACCACCAACACGTTTACGTACTGTGCGTAGTGAAGAAAATATTGCGGCCGTATCAGCTAGTGTGACAGAAGACCGCGAAATGTCGATTCGGCGCCGTTACTGTCAATGGTGAACGCTACCGAGCGATGATAACAAACTTTTTTTTGCCCAAAATGGAAGTTCTTGACTTGCATGATATGTGGTTTCAACAAGACGGTGCCACATGCCACACAGCACGCGAAACAATGGCGCAATTGCGAGGCGAGTTTTGTGAACAGTTAATTTCACGTTTCGGGCCGGTCAATTGGCCGCCTAGATCGTGCGATTTGACACCATTAGATTATTTTTTGTGGGGGTATGTCAAGGCTAATGTGTATAGGGACAAGCCCGCTTCGATTGACGCACTGGAAGCCAACATCCATGCATTCATTCGTGAGATACCGGCCGATATGTGTGAAAGAGTATGCCAAAATTGGACTCAGCGGATGGGCTACCTGAGACGCAGCCGCGGTCAACATTTGCATGAAATTATCTTTAAACATTAAATTGCAAGGTTCAAATTTTTGTGTTTTTTTTTTTTTTAAAGTTCTAAACCTCTTAAAAAATCGCCCGTTATAATCCGACAAGTTTACCAATCGTGCAGTTAAGTGAGGTTCTTGGGAGATGCTGGTCAACTTTTTTAGGGAGCGTTATAGGAATTCCCTCCACGTTTACGCATCGCAGTTTGCTTACATAAACCGAGTTCACTATCAACGAATAAAGAAGGAGGGAAGGTGGTAGGACCTAATATCTGGCGACTGCAGTGGAGCTGCACAGTGCACATGTTTGAAAAGCTACAACCTTCGAGCTGAGTAAGAAAGCCAGGCAAGAATTCCCAACAAAATTGAGGATCATTTTGGAAAGTTTGTTGCGAACATGTATGGACCATTGAGCGAAAAGAATTCAATTTTGAAAAAGCCAAATAATGTGTCAGCCATGTTGAAAATTGAATGAGATTTTGCCAACTGACACGGGTGGAGTATTTATTTAAGTAGAACTGATTGGTGAACCTACTTTTCGACAGCATTTTACAAAGCTTTAGGCATGCTTCACAACTGATTGGTGTTGTTGAGCACAGAAGTAGGAGTTTCTTTTTGAGACGACCCGCTGTGTGCTTATACAGATTGATTGTATTGGAAATTTTGGCCCATTGAAGATTCATGCCGGAGCTTTATGGTGTCCATTCGCTCTAGATATCCTCACCATCATAAACGACTGATGAAATTCAATCATGTAGTACTCAATCATGGATGAGCTAATTTAACCTCTGTTTAGGAAGGGTCCACTGTCAGACTTGCAACTATTTTTAAGGTGCTGTTGCAAATTTTGACGTCAGCTTAAAACTCTTCGCACTGCATTTTAAGAACAGTCACAAGCCCGCGAAAGAATAAAGAGAAGCTTGGACTTGCTAATAAAGATGCCAGTAACTGCGCCTGAAGTCATTCACTGTAGCAAGGTTTCAGTCTTCTCCAAAGCGGCTTTCGTTCCCACTTTCGTCTGTTACATGCAAATGCGGTATGTAAGGCAGACATTCATACGGTATCCAACTTCTGTCGGGTCGAATCAATTCTGAACCGACGCCGACGACACGTTAATTTTTTGCCTCTCTGGTCAAAATTAAAAAAACCGCTTCGAAACTACAATAGCAGACAACTAAACAAGTTGAAAGATTTTAATTGCTCGCCTGCAGGCTTGGCTATAATTTTTCAGCACAACAGCCAGTTGGGTGGGTTTATCCTTCAGTGCTTTTCTCACCCGCTGTACGTTGCATTTTAGATGTGTTGTCGGGCAAACATTTTGTACACACCTCCCTCTGCGATATGCGACATACGAAGACGCGTTTGACTTCAATTGCCCCCTCTTATGGTTTTATTAGAAAATTGCTTTCTTAGCCCGAGGTAGTTGGCCGGAACGATTATTTCCTGGTGCAAAAGGAAACACATACATAGGCACCTTAAAATATTGTCTGTTACAGACTTTAAACAGTGTATCGTAAACACTTGTATCGGGTGTACACCTGAGGATAAACCGTGTACCTAAGCCAACAACCCTTTTTGAAACACTCCTTCCTTTTTTTTCTGATTGCTCAATC
Source organism: Cheilosia vernalis (assembly GCA_949126925.1). NCBI lineage: Eukaryota > Metazoa > Arthropoda > Insecta > Diptera > Syrphidae > Cheilosia > Cheilosia vernalis. Next base: position 50,566,342 of record OX421361.1, read on the forward strand.
CCGCAACTGACCACTGGGGAGGTTTAATTGAAACCATTTCTCACTACCCCCCAAGATGCAGATAACAGCGTTTGCCATTATTTGACTTTAACAATTAACCCCGAGAAGGCGTGCCCCCCGACACTCGGTTTGCACGAAATAAGGTCACATCCGACTGCCTTTGGAGGGCGCTCTTCCCGAAAACCCTTTCAATTAAAATTGAATGGAATATACTCGTACAAACGCGAGAGCATACTTGAACGTGCTCTCCTTTCTTGTTGGGAAATTTCCCACCACAATCTCATGCACATAGGACCCAGCTCAAAGGAAAGAGGAAATTATTTGCCTAGACTTATTTTCTTCGAAAACTCTTTACAGCTCATGCAATTAATTATTCCTTGCAACGTTGTGCCCTAGTCTCCAACTTGACGAACCTAGTTAAATGCCGAATGAATGGCGGGAGTTAGCTGTGTCAGTTTGGCGCGTTTCCTAGTTTTCTCCCTGTGACACATACTCGTATGTAACGTCAGGAAATTGTCGTACCCAAGAAAGTCCTTTCGTAATTATTACTTTTGTAATTTTTTCCGCTATTCTGGAATTTTTCTTTCACACAATCAAAGATGAAAAAGAAACTCAAAGACCTGCTCCTCAATTTACGACGCTGCAATGGAATTCATTTAGTTTCGAAACAAAAAAAAAGCTGTAAAACAATAAAGGACGAACCCTAATGCTGGATAAATGCAATTGAATATCTGAATCTCGATTCTCTGGTAAAAGGCGAAATTTGATATGGCTGTTCGGCAGCTTCGCCCCGCCTGAATGTAGAAGGCTCTTTTAGTAATTCAATTACGGGGTATAGGAAGACCATTTGAAGGGACAAGCATGGCGTGGGCGAAAAGGGTCGTGGGAATTTACGGAATTACATTTATTTCGAATAAAGATGTTCGTGTAAGGGGTGGAGAAGCCGTGGGCATAAAGTATCATCACTTGTTGGCTTACAGGGGAATAAAAAGGATTTTCATTGCCAAATAAAAGAAGGGAAATGTGTACTTTCTATAACACTTGTTGCCACATAACCAAATAAATGATTTTGGAGTTTTATAAACGTTTTCGGTTGTTTCTTCGTCAAAAAAAGTATTTGGCCAGTTGATTTTTATAAATCTCTAGAAACTATTTCACCCCGGTCTGATTGAATGAGCTTTATCGCTTTATTGCTGGCATCGATCAGATGCGTGGCTTGGGATCGTCGATTGACGTGTTTCGTAAGGAGTTGTTGTGGGCAGGGGAAAAATGGGTGACGGCCTTCGGTTTTGAAACCACGTAGATTGTTAGACATTCTTTGTTTAACCTTCTTGTGCGTGGACATCTTTGTAATTATTTAACAAAGCCGTAGGATTATGGAGACGTGACAGAACACTGCCACGACGCATAAAAGGATTCCCAGAGGTCTCTCAAGATCCGGCCAACACATTCCAACATCCAGAAGAGTTATTTTGGCAAGTTGTCTTTTGCTTCATCTGAAAATTTAGTTACGAACCAAAATCTAACATGGTCTTTCATTAAATCGAATACTCTCGGTTACAATTTTTGTAGTTCATGTTTAAGCTTTGGGCTTATAGAACCCAAGTTTCCAGAAATGGATGGACATATGTCTAGGCCTTGCCGCAAGGTTTGAGAGAGGTTTAATGCTTGAAAGCTTCCAAAGGAAAGTCTTCTAAAATTGCAACACTTACCGACCAAATATAAAAGAAAAACCGCCAGGCTCTGATTTCATTTAACCAACGACCAATATTTACGTCTGTAGATTAACAAAACTAAACCGAGAAGTTGATGCGCCCCTTAAATGAGCTGCAAATTTAACAACCTTAGCTATACAAACGCTCAGTTTATTTTTGTTTTGTTTTTTTAAAATCTGTCTGACACGATTAAAAATCTTTCCAAAAAACAAGTGCTGCTATATTTTAAAGTGGCATCACTTAGTACGAATCAAAAACCATACTTCTTTTGAGTATCTAATGGTTACTTTGTCGACGTCGGAGGTGATGTTATGCGTTGCACCATATTCATTCTTGGAAGTTGATGTTCGCAAGAACTTTTTGAACTACACAATGAATAGAACAGCTAACTGCTGTACTTATTTTAAAGCTTACATGAGGCTAGAAGGGTCGTAAGCGAGCTTCGCACCCTCTAACGGATTTTGTAGCTGCTAATGTTGGTTGGAATCGCCTATATTTGACGGTAAACCACGTCAAAGATGGAGGGTTGCTTTGTCGACATCTAAATATGAAATAGATCCAGTTTATCATTACAAAAAATCAGCCTGCGCCATCTAGTACCTAAACTTTTCTGAGCAGGTATGAGAGAATAATTGTGTGACCTGATCCAGACACAAAAGTTCAGAAAACCATGTTTCGATTCGCTTTTTGGTTAAAAGAAGGGGGACATCGGGGAGAAGGCAGCCATGCTATAAGACTCCTTTTAAGAAGTTGTAGTCGATGAGCTTTTGAGCTCCGAAATAAGGTCATTGCAAAACAACTAGAATATCTCCGCCTTCGAAGACGGCCTTTTGACAGAAGGTCCTATTGATAAGTGACTTTTTGATGTGTAAACATTTATGCGCGCGGTATAGGATTCTGGTAGAGTAATTCCAAACATAGGACTTTATGCAACGGATATTGTGTAACGGATATACTTATACATCCGTATTGCGCGCTGTTGGAATCTGTTGGAGTAATTCCAAACATTTAACTTTCTGTAACGGAAATGCGCCATTGCATATATTTTATCATTGCATATGTTTTTTGCATATGTTTTTATCATTGCATACGTTTTTATAATTGCATACATTTATGAGCTGAAATAAAGCATGTTTTTGAAGTTATTACTTCTTTAGGCGCGGCGCGTTGGGCACTTTGGATGGAAAGAAACCAATAAACTCGCGTCACTGTTACCGTCACCGTCACCGATCCCAATGAAACGTTGTATGTGTGCATGGTTGTATGCAGCTAGAAAGACAGGATAGTTTTGGACCCGATAGGTGGCGCTGTTGTCCGTTTTCTGAGAAACTCAACCGATCTCATTGAAACTTTGTTTGTGTGCATGGTTGTATGCAGCTAGAAAGATAGGATAGTTTTGGACCCGATAGGTGGCGCTGTTGTCCGTTTTCTGAGAAACTCAACCGATGTCAATGAAACTTTGTATGTGTGCATGGTTGTATGCAGCTAGAAAGACAGGATAGTTTTGGACCCGATAGGTGGCGCTGTTGTCCGTTTTCTGAGAAACTCAACCGATCTCAATGAAACTTTGTATGTGTGCATGGTTGTATGCAGCTAGAAAGACAGGATAGTTTTGGACCCGATAGGTGGCGCTGTTGTCCGTTTTCTGAGAAACTCAACCGATCTCAATGAAACTTTGTATGTGTGCATGGTTGTATGCAGCTAGAAAGATAGGATAGTTTTGGACCCGATAGGTGGCGCTGTTGTCGATTTTTTGTTGTTTCATAATATATTAAGAATACGGTTATTACAATTCCCTCTTTTCTCAATGACGTGTATCAAGCCACACACATACCGCACGCACGATGTTTACACATACATATTTCGGGACTGTTGGATACAGTCGCACAGTTTTTTTTTATCGGTTATCGAAAATGTGACATCAGTTTCATACTGCCATCAACGCCAGGCGCTTTTCAACCTAGAACTTTTTCAACAGTTTCACGGATCTTGACTATCGTTTAAGTTTGAAACAGGGTGCAAGATCATGCTGGAATTTGTTTTTCCCGTCCGTCTCGTAGTTTTTCACCTGATAACTTACTGACTTGAAGAAACGAAAGCTGTGGACGGTTCACACAAGTAGGATACCCGCGACCCCCTTATTCGATAAGCCAAAGAAAATTACTAATTGGCTTTTGCAGCGAATAAGGCAAAGACAGTTGTCGACTGTATGCACTTATTACAGAAAATCGCGTGTCCCAATTGCTTAGCTAACATGTGCATTGTGCAGCTAGACTGTACCGTCAGAAAAGCCCCACAACAATAACCAAAGACGATACAATTTTGGTTAAACCACACCCAAACCTCATTATACCCTTTTTAAATAAAGAGCCGCATCCCTTCTGATTAAGACCTTTCCATTCACCTCCGCAATTTATTTTTTCCTGACATTACAATACGAAAACTATTAAAACTTCAACCGAACTCAACATACCATAACCACAAACTATCTGTCAAATACCTGTTGTGTCCAAGCGGAACCCTGACCATCATATACTCCAACTTGACCGCACTCAGGCCAACTTTCACAGTCAGAAAATTTGTCTCCAAACGCATTAGCACAAGTTAATAGAAAACAGCATGGCACTCAGAAAGGCCAAGGTCACTTGAGGACAATATAAAGGGATACATCATCATCAACCCCGAGGAAACCCACGTCAAACTTGACAAATCGAGATGAATATGTTTAGGCGGGTGTCAAAACTTTGAAACATATTTTTTTCGCTCCCGTCAAGCTTTGATAATCATACGTCTTTATGACAGGGAATGATGGACGTTTTCCATTACCAATGACGTTCTTCACATAAATTCACCCAAAGTCGACTGGGAAATTCAACAATTTTCTCGCTATTTCGGGCAAACATTCCAAATCCACTTTAAAATCCAATTTCTCCCCTAAATGGGGACAAGAAATTCTTCCGACCAAGTTCTCTCCCGTAAAACTGAATGCTTCTCCCTACATGATTTTATTACCATTAAGTTGTAAGAACCTCCCATCACCATGGCTCTATTGTTTTCTTAGGTGCTGCTGTGGACAGTCCCGGCCAACACATCAAGTCATACCCGGCATCGAAAGCGGCTCCCCCGGTGATGTGTGGCTACCCTACAAGCATACACGTGCTCAACCCACCGATGCATATGGCACAATCGAGTTCCAGGGTGGTGCGCATCCCACAAAGGCCCAGGTAAGTGTGGTGTGCTCACACAAAGTGGAATTTAAATTCGTAAACACTTTTGTAATTGAAAAACTTACAAACATACAGTATGTACGACTGTCGTTTGATACCCGACCCGAGCTGCTGGTGCAGCTCTTCAACAAGGAGTGGAATCTGGAGCTGCCCAAGTTGCTGATCACGGTGCAGGGTGGCAAGGCGAACTTTGAACTGCAGCCGAAGCTAAAGAAGGTAAGCGAGATTGATATGTCTTATGTTAGTGTGGGTGCGTCGGTCGGTTGAATTAATCATCTGCAAATGGTTATATCCTTGCTTGTCAAGTTGTGTTCAAGTGTCGAACTGCTCCATTTCGATTGGATTGGAATCGGTCTTGGTGTGATGCAGCACCTAATAAATCACTTTACACGAAGCGGTACTGACATGTGTTTCATGTTTCTTTGTTTTGCAGGAGATCAGGAAAGGCTTACTTAAGGCGGCGAAAACCACTGGAGCATGGATATTCACCGGCGGCACAAATACAGGTGAGACGGAGTTCTTTATCAAAATGTAAATCTCAGAGAGAGGGATCTAGGAGAACGTCGAATCAAACTCAAAGTCGAGACAGCCAGACCCTAGAATATAACAGGTTATACCGCATTATCATAAAAGCTGTCTTGGGTGGCTTTTGTGTTTTATTGAGCATTTATCTACCAATAAAACAGGCGTCGTTTCCGTCACTGAATTTAGTGGATTTTACAAGCAAAACTATAACAAATTCCGTAACGTATTACTCGATCACGAATGCAGAAATTCAACCCCAGGCTTTTTTAGACGTTCCGACATGTCGACTTGACAATATGGGCAACGATAGACTTGATGGACATATTATGTGCACACTGTGATTGCTTTCACAAATTCGCATGTGACTGTCCGGACTTTTAGCTTAAAACTTCTCGAAAAATCCCACACCGTCATATTCAAGTGTTCAAGTGGTATAAGAATAGTGGCAGCATTCCCGGGAAGCCATTAGAAGTGCTGCCTCTGATGCGCTCAACAAGGCGACCACAAAATAAGGAAGCATTAACTTCAATGTCGAATGCTAGCGAGCGCATCTGTGCTGTCGAAAAGACCCGGTGAGAGAAACGCTTTCGAGGACACCTTCGGGTAGTGAAGAAAAAACAGGAAATAAATGTACAACTTGGTCTAAAAAGTTCCGATCCGGGGAGTATATTCCCTACAGGTGACAGATTCACAATGTTGTCATTTATTTTACTTAGCGCGTGAATCCGTAATGTGGTTTGACTGAACCAAACTGAAGAAAAGGCACCGCGAACTTTATTGTGCATTTCACGTCTAAGAACGTTCCGCCATAAACAAGCACAAAATTCTATACAGCTCGATAGCTCCACTTGACATCTTCTTAAAGACAAAACCCAAATGTGTTCCGCTAAATTTTGTGTATTATTTATATTTCTTCTTTCCATTAAACCTTTTCCAGCTCGTTGACAACTCTGGAAATTTTTTGATATTTATTGATAAAAGATATCTCTGTACATTTGAGAACTAAAAATAAGGTTATGAGCAGTCTTCTTCTGTTCTTGCTCTCCAATATTGGGCATCTTCCGTGATAGTGCAGCGTTTACCTTTGCTGCTCCTTCAACTGGATATTGACGAGTTTTTTGAACATTAGTCTCGCGTCTATGATAATGCCGAGGTAGTATAGTTCGGAGACCGACAGTTGCCATTATTGTCAATATAACCCTGCTGCTGCCGATAAGTACAGTTACTGTCTTCTCTTTCACTTACATATTTGTAGCCCCACTGGAAGTAGTCTCCAGAAACTTAGCTATACCGCCTATATTGATATATCGACGGCAAAGGTATCGGGATACTCAGTTTTAGTCATCTTACAATTGGGTTAATAATAGCCGACCTAACACGCAACCTTGCGGAACGCCACAACTTTTGCTGTGCTGCCTTAGCCCGCCTTCAGTATTGCAACACGTCATCTGTGAAATAGTCCTTCACAATCGATTTGGCCCTTGACACGGTGTTCATTGGATTCCATGTCTGCAGGTGCAAGCGTGCAACTACAGTGGTACTCAGCACATCGCCAGTAGAAAGAGCATTGGCGATGGAATATTTTCATATCCCACTCCCTTATACAGGTTATTGTAGAACTCCAAGCAAACATTCAAAAAACAAAAAACACAAAACATCCACTCTATAGTTATATTTGGCAAAAATTTTGGAAAACCTGTAACACCACGTAAGTTATTGCAGTCCATAAGATTCCCACTTTTTCCTTAGCTTAGACTAGTGCCCCAAAAAGTAGATGGCGCTACCTTCCTTAATGCCCACACCACATATCCGTTGGCCTCCTTCACTTTCGCTCCATAGATAAACTGATTTTGCTATGCCTGTACCGGAAGCCCTTTGGTGACCCCAGACATGTCCTATTCTCTATCAGTAATACAATGGAACAGTGAAAAGGGCACCCCATTCTGTTCAGTAGTTCAGTTATAAGAATTAATGTACTGCAACAACAGCGACATCAACCGGATTTCATTCGAACGAGAACGACGGCAGTATTCGTCAAAAAAAAAAAAACTAAACTGTCGAAATTTGAGCGAAATCGGTCGAATCGTTTGTGAGGGGCTGTGGTTTAAATTCTGTATGGGTCAAAATTCTGTTTTAAAAATTCTCCAAACAATAAAAATAGGTTTGGAAAATTTTCAAAATTAAAGCTTTTTAACATTTTCCAAACCATTTTTTTATTTTTATAGAATTTTGTAAAGCAGATATAAAAAAACATTTTCCTTCTTTAATTTGTATTTTTTTAATGTTTAAGTCCTTTGCTGCAATTTTTATTAATTTTAATTAACTTCTTTTTTAACTTTTTGGAAATTGAATTTTTTTTAAATAATTAAAATTTTGTTTTGTTGTTTATATTTTGTTTGTAGGAAAAAAATAGAATTCGTTTCCTTAAAATGCTTGTCTATATTATTTGTTTGTACGCAAAGAACAGAACAAGCTGTTTTTTTTTTTGGTTTTCAGCTGCATTTTGTAAAAAAAAAACAGATTTTCGAAAGCTGCATTTTTGTGCGAAAAAATAAAAGTTTGCAAAGCAGAATTTTGAAAACAGCATTTCGGCCCGATCCCGTTTTTAAGTTTAAAGGTCATTTGATACTATAGTTGGACCCGGCCTAACTCCGTTTTGCCCAAAAAATTCGAATAAATAGATGTTATGGAATAATCATGAAAATCGGCCCAACAGTTATCGGTTGTCGAATTTAACCCCGAAGGAATTATAACAATATATTTTTGATATTTTTTGATACATTTCTTTCAACAAATTGGAGGTCAACTGAGGTTAGTTACTGTGACACATATTTTTAAAGGGCAACTCATCTTCTTACAAAATGAACTTTCTTCGGAAACTTTCAAGGAAAAGTCTCGGTATGGTGCATTCTTTCGAACTTTTGCGACTTTTTTTTTTTTTAAAGGTCGTACTGCTTTGGTAATCACTTTTTAAATAAGTTTTCAAAGCGTTCTTCAGAAGTATAATTTTTGTCGCTTTTTAATGGGCGAAACCAGCTGTCTAAATACCTACACACACTATACAATTTCCAGAAGAATTACGACGCGACAGAGGGAAACTCTCCCAGTGTAAGCAGGGGTGACAGTTCAACTTGAGCTCGCTGAGACCCCTGTTAGATGTTAATTTTGTTTTAATATCTTTCATTGTTACACAAATTATGACAGAACCCCGCTCCTCTTTTGTGTTGCGTAAAAGTCCGTTGCCCGTTCATTTAGTTTGCAGTGACCACACAAATTGTATCCTACTTTAAATTTATAAAAAACTTCCCCCAGCAAGTTTTTTATCTCCTCCACAACCAACACCTCTCCTATTTCATTCCCCGACTAATCCAGAAAATTCTTTTTGCGGAACATTTTCAGTGGGCATATCCTTCATCTTCTTAAATGCCAAATTGCCCGAGACATTTGCTCACGCAAATGCAATTACGCATACCCAAATGCCAACCAAATTCAGATCCAAATCAACCCGCTTTCATGCACCCTCATTATTTATAGTTTGGAGAAGTCTACAAATATGTTTATAAATAGTAGACGTAACAACCCCTTGTGTACTTACGTGTCGTGCCTCAAAGCGACACAAAGCCCCCCAAATTAGCTCAACAAACAAATTGTTCGTCATTTCCATTTCCACGTCCGTACAATATCTATCGCATTTACGGTTTGACACGTCTCCAGAAACACCTTGTGTATCACCCTTTTACCTGCAAATGCCTCAAATGAGGACGATTGTTTCGGCAAATGACATCCTTTTCACAAGCCCTCAGTAACAGATCGCACACGCATTCCTTGTTCGGGGGGAATAATTTAATAAAACCCGAACCGGACACCTGCTGGCCAGCATCCCCGACTCAACCGAGCATGAGACGTATCCGAATACATGGGCGCTCTGCATTGGAGTACGCTACTACGCAACGACTCCAAGTTCCGTGTCGTGTCAATGTTTTGAAGGAAAACACGAAACCTATTTCCTCGGAAGCCATATCCTCTTGATGAGCTGCGTTTGATTTAATTCAACTTTCGTTCTCTTTTTAGGCGTCACAAAGCAAGTTGGCGACGCTCTATTACTGGAGGGACAACAGCGGACCGGTCGAGTCGTTAGCATCGGCATCGCTCCTTGGGGCATTGTGGAGCGAAATCACGAACTTTTAGGACATAATCGTGAAGTGCCCTGCCACAGTATCAGTTCGCCAAGGTAATTCTTTTAAATTTCTTCTGCAGATTTATGTTCACATTTCCCCACCTCGTTACAGATCCAAATTGGCTGTGCTCAACAATCGTCACGCATACTTTCTGCTCGTCGACAATGGCACTCAGGCTAAATACGGTGCGGAATTGATTCTGCGACGCAAACTGGAGAAGTTCATTTCAAATCTCAAACTACATCCATGTAAGTATAGGTATACGAATCTCTGGGTGAAACAATGATAATGAAAGTTTTTTAAAATTTTCAAAGTTTTCCTTTCTCAGTTGTGGGTGGCGGATTGCGGAGGTTGCTCAATTTGTTGGTCGATTTACTATTTATTGTGATTTCTGGGTACCATTGGGTTGTTCTTTAAATAAGAGCTTCCGTTCCGTTTCGATTGAGTTTGGGGTTTGCTTCTATTTTTATTTTTACTTTGTTTTACACTCAAATGGGGGAAAAAAAATCAATTGAAGGAAAAAGTTTTTGTTCGTGGCCCGTTTTTATTTTTGATAACTTTTCACTTCTATTAAAGTTGAGGGTACGGTCCGGGGCGGTCTACACTGTGCACTCATCAAAGACAAATTCACAAAAGTAAGTGGGAACAATCGTCAGCGAGTTTATTATTGTTTTTCATATGAAGCTTTAATTTGAGCTGCCCTCGGAAATACTTTTTTTAAATTTTATGTCAAAAACTAATCAAAAGAGACAGTGAGTACCATCCACATAAAAGTGGATATATTTTTTCCTGTTCTCTGACGTGTATGCCTTTGTTTGTGATGGGAGTAATAAGGTATTTGTTTTGTGGTTTTTATGCGGAGTAACAACAAACGGTGGGACTCTTGAAAACAGATTTATGGGTGTAAGTGGTCTGTTTGACTTTGAATGCAACTTGCACTAGAAACATGTAGAGAGTCGCACTAGTCCGGGACTTCGTGGTCATTACCAGCAGAACATTTGCACGCTCAAAATGGTTAGAAAGATTTTTTTTTTTTTAATTAAGGTAGATGTAAGGTCAAATAATTCACCGTGCGTCAGAACTCAGAAACGGGTTTAGTTGGAAAGGTTGACAATCATTAAAATTTGTATCCTCACCTTAAGCACTTTCCAAATGGATTTTAAAATATAACTGTTATTGACTCAATTAAAAAACGCGACTCCAATTCAACTCTTTAATGAAATTAAAAAATTAGCTTAAAGCTAAGTGAAAATGATCTGTGAGCTCTCGGGAAGAAAAAGTAGAGATATAGACGGGAGTCAATCCAGTTGTGGCGGGAATGCAATAGTTCTTTCTGACAGCTTCTTTTTTAGTCGGCTTATCGAAAGTACCATATTGATGCGCCGCTACAGTAGTGCCAGATCACATCAACAAAGCTTGAGGAACCACAAAATGTGTGATTACCCACGATCTGGCAGCTCTGCCGTGGTGTCCCTCAAGGTGGGCACTTTGGTCCGCTACAACTTTTTCTGCTTCCCACCAGGGTCTTCCCAGAGAAACTTTACCTGTCCACAATAGAAAGAAGTACGATGTTTAATAATAATAATAAACAACTAGATTAGCAACCATTCAATTGCTACACTAGAGTTAAGGGTAGGAAAGGGGAACAACAAAAAACATGTTTTCTGGGTGGCTGCAAGAGCGAGTATATTTCCGTGTCACGTGGATCCCAACTATTTATTCTAATTAGCGAGACCTGTCAAATTGGATGGAGGTTTTGTTTTTAAAAATTAAAAAATTTTTTTTGAGCGACATCCAATTTGACAGCTGATTTGTGCGTTTTGTGGTTGTTTATTTTTTAGATCCATCCAAACACTTATAGAAAAACATAATGGCAACAATTTTTGTTGGGTAAAATGAACCCAAAGATCAACGTTTTTAACTTGTTTATATAAGAATGCAAGGCAATGATGTAGGAAATTAGTTATGGAGAGTATAAATTAATCTTACGTTGAATGACTTAGGCCCGTTTGCTTATAAATAGGTACTATTTAGCGATTTAAGTTCTACTTAAATACCTTATGGGCTATTTTTTCTATGTCATAAACTGTCACATAAGGTTTTAAGTGTAACTTAAATCGTTATGATTAGTATCAGCAAACGGGCCTTAATTCTTGAAAACGTAAGAACGAGTTACTGTCATAAAAAATAAAAGTTACAGCTAAAATTGCAACCTTACAATTTTTGAAAAACTTAATATTCTTCGCTTAAGAATCGTTTTTTTTTTTTTTCTCTGAGTGCATGTTAACGGTACAACTCATGTGACTGAAGAATGAAAGCCTTATTTTCTCATACTGTCTACAGCAAAATAAAATATATAGATCCTTTTGAATATGACTGCTGATACAGTTCTTCATTGAAAATGTGAATCTTCATTTTAATGTTCGTATTTTGTTCTTCCACGAGTGTTGTGGCGAATCGGAGTCGACAGTTGCTTCGGCATTTGCCGTCAACAATTTTGCACGGAACAGGTACCGCCTGGGTTTTTCATATGCGAATGGTTTTATTATTTTTCGAACTCAAGAGAACAGAAGGTTTTGGGATCTGTAAAATTTAAACCGATTTTATGACATATGGTTATTGGTTTTCGTGGTGCTGTAATTTGCATTGAAATCGGTTTTAAATGCGTTCGGAGACTTTCACAGTCAGCACATTTTGTTTGTCAACTTTCAGCGCCACAAACATAAATCAATAGAACATATAATCCTCAACCATTTTGGGAGAAAGTAAGACAAAATGTCCGCTCCCACAAGGACATGCCATTACAGTCGTCTGAATTCATAAATTTTGTTTGTGAGTCAAGTGGGAGCAACATTTCGAATGGAAATATAGAAATACGGACTCTCTCCGCTGGCGTGGATTGGACGATTCCTTTGCAAATGTAATAAGAACTTAAAAGTTATTTGGAACTCATAATTTTTTTTAGAAAGTTATGGCTTTCAATTGGAAGGGTTCATTTTCTTAGTCGAACATATTTTTTATCTGCTATTTGCTTGTTTGATGTTTTAACGCGTTCAGTAATCTCTAATCTGACAGCTGGCTGACTTGATGTGCTTTTGTTTAACTGGCAACGATTATTATTTTTATTCAGTGGACATTTATGAAAAGGTAGCCGAAAAGTCCAATGAAGAATTTCTTATACATTACAGAAAAAACAGCGCCTTTTGACGTCTGTCTTGCTACCGGCCTCGAGGTATGCACACGCGGTTATCCGATCTCTTTGGTTTCTTAACCTAACCATATCTCCAGTTACTAACTTTGTAAATCTAATGGAGTAATTATAAAACAAAGAATTTAATAACTATAACGTGAATGACAAAAGGAACAAACAGAATACCCAAAAAACTAGTTTTTCGCCTTCCGGGTAAATCTAGTCCATTTCAATCTAGTTTTTGAACGTGCTCATTTCTTATTTTATTCTCGAAAGTCAACAGTCGTTTATTATCACAGTTGTCAAAAGTAAAACCCTTACCACCAGTCTAATTAAATCCCATTGATTGATCTAAATAAATTGTCACTTGTTACCATTGAGAACGCAACTCCTTGTCAGTTTGAAGTTTCACTTGTGCCTTACAAATTCGGCAATTCAGACTACAAGTATGTGCAGTGTGTAGCTATGTGTCACATCTTTTAGCTTAAATAATAGTCCTTCGTTACAAGAAAACCCTATTACATACCCATTGATTCCTTTTAGTACATTATGCGCGTCACTGATTCCATCAATTGTTTGTGCGATGATTTAAAATCATACTTACTTATTGAAGCAGACACATGAACTTATTTTCAGGGAAGTGTGCGAAAAATATTTTTTCTTTTTTTCCAAGACTTTTTTTTTTTTTTATTCCCAATGTGCGAGTGAGAACAACATATTTTAGTAGAGGTATGAATATGAGAGACTTAATCTCGGAGAATGTGAAATCTCTTCTCAGGATGTTTAATGTACTTAATTTGTTTTTATTATAGGACTGTATGTCCTGTGCAAGTCCATATTTATGAATCATTAACCGTACCGCATAAAATTCGTACACTATGCATACACCAACAGGATTTTATGACTCCATCGGTAGTATGAAGCAGATTGCTCTTTCCTTTTGCATGCATGAATGTTTTATTTATGCACATGAATTATTGTGAGTCCGGTTAATTGACTTGAAAAACTATGTTCACATAAAACATCTAGTGTTATACTGCGAAAGCGGAGTGTTTTTCAAGTTTGTTAAGTGTTCTGCTTGCTATTAATGCCTTCGAAATAGTTTCAGTTCTAAATAGTACTTTCCTTCGACTAAGGCTTTAACTTGTTGGCAGTCCTTGTATAATATGTAAATTCGAAGCATTTTCACTCTAAGATTTTTTTACACTATATTTCGATTGGAAAATAAAAAAGAAAATACTTTTTGGTCTAAATATCACTTTATTTGTGGATATTTTGACCACTGAAACTGTCTTTTTCAATTGACATCGACTTTGACATTTAACTGTAAACAAAAAAATTGCCTCTGCCAGCAATGCCGCCAAAATTATTCTTTTTTTTTAATAAAGTCTGGAAAATGCAACTTCAACTACACTTCCATGTACTAAAACAAAAAAGGAAAAACAAACGTTCTACCCCCTACATTTTGATAGAACTTACTCTCAATGAAATCGACATGAGATCCCCTGAGTTCGTGTAGAGTTATTTCCTCACATCCAACACAAAGAGGGGGTGTGCCAGAGAAGCTATCTTCTCCTTTCATCTAGTTTACATGACTTGTTTCTTACCTTTGAACTCTTTTGAAATGCTTTCAAAAAACTCCTGTTTCCACAGCTAAACTTCCCCTAGCAATCTTGGTACGTGTATTGCATATGATTACCTTTGCCATCAGGATCTATTGTGAACCCATTCGGGGAAAATGACAATATTGTGTGTTGGCACATAAAAACGTTCTGCAAATATTTGCGGAGCACTGGAGGAGCTCCATCCAAACGGGTTTGTTTTCTTGGACGCATCAGAAAAATTCAGTCTTAAAAAATGCATCAATAATTTCGAGTGACACTGCTTCTATTGTCGACATAAAAATATCCAACACCCCCTTCCCTAATACATATACTGAGAACAGCTAACGGGGCAACATATAATGGTTATGCACATAGTATGCTCGTTCCAGTGACCGAGTGAGGAAATGTATCGATACAAATTCCGTGACTCACTTGGAAGCTCTGGGATTATACAACGACCGGAGTGAATTTATCTTTAAACATTTTACGAGGTAAAAATGGTTAAAAGAGGTATTTATACAAGAGAACTTTGGCGCAGTTGGAAAACGCACAAAAGAATAGGAAGAGACCTTTTACTCCAAATGTCTTCCAGCAAGTAGTTGTGGAAGAGTCCTACCACCACCTCGAGACTGTAGCTTAAGAGAAGTTAATATTTTTTACTTTTTCGAAGCTTAGGGAAAATGCTGGATAAAAAAATAATAAATAAATAAATGAATAGTTGGCGCACCAGGATCCTGTGTTGTATACGAGTAAATCTAGGCCTTCCTCTAACTATCCTTTTGAGTGTGGTTTTTGTTTTTGATCCTAAAGGGAAGGGACGTACAGTTTTATGACGAGTTTCAACAGCTGAATTGATAAACTTTCTCAGGACAGTCCAATGTTTGACAGACGGTGGCGATAGATCGGAAGTCATTCCGACACGTACTAAAATGGAAGATGGCGCCACAGTTCCATAGATCTCTTTGCGCTTTAGAGAACTTTTAATGGGTTACTGATCGTGATATTTCAACTCCATTGAAAATTGTTAGATGGAGTCATTTTTAGGATCATATATTAAAAGACAATCCCCACACATTAGAACCAGTGTTCCCAGACTTTCAAGACTGTTTTTCCTTTTGTTTTTCAGTTTGTCACTTTTAAGAGCAAATGCATTAAATTCCTAAATTCGAAGAAAATAATTTTTTCCCCTCGAATTGAAATTTTCATTTATTTACATATGAAAAAATTTAAAAAAAATGTTTGAAAATTAAAAAAAGTAATATCAACAATAATATACAAACAAATATACATAACTTACAATGATTTCTTTTTCATTAGATTAAATATCAAAACGATTCGGCTAGGTGCAGAAATGGGAAATAATGTCTCTTCTTTTTTTTAACATTTTTCACTGTTTATGAATTGTGTTCTATTTCCTACAAAAAAGTGAAGTTATTGCTCACTTTCAGTGAGAGATAACTTCACATAACATAGGTGAAATGATTTCCCAATCGAAGTGAAGCTATTTTCCATGTGAAGTTATTGCCCGTTAAGTTATTGCCCGTTAAGTTATTTCCCTGCACAATTCAGATACACACTAATTCTGACTTAAACGTCCGATGGGCTGTTTTCTTTTATTTTTGGAATGAACATTTCATTCTGAGTACCATGTTTAAATTTGCTTGTAATAAAAATGCGTTTTAATCTTTCTTTTAAGCAATTTAAGTTTCACAGAGATTTTAAATTTTTTACCCTTTTTTAAGCTTGTCCCTCTTTTTATTAAAAAAAAGCGGCAACACTAGCGCTTGACCTCTCAATTTGGAATCACTGGTTAGATCATTAAATAGTTATAATCAACATCCGCAAGCTATGGCCACAATATTATTGTTCTGTTTTTGTTGGGATTGTGGAAGTATTTTGGATGGGATCTGAACCTTCGTCGCAATTAAACACGTCAAACCCGACTCCACAATTTTTATTTACATAGTTTTGTATCCGTTTACTTGCAGATCCCGCCTGTTTGTAATTGACTACAAAACACGCTTAGAGTGAACAATGATGGCAATAGTCTTTGTTTTATTGAACATCTGTTTCGTGTTGTTGTTGCATGAGAAAAGTCCCACTTTCCCTTGTTTTACTTGGAAAATGTCCATTACTAGAGTCCAAATATTATCAGGGTATATCCCCAACTAACTGCATTTGTTGAATGAAACCTGTAAAATATCTGTTCGAAAATGTGTTCAGAAATCCATGGGACATCGCATATTCTTGACAAACTGTATCAAAGTTTTACGGGTTTTACTTAATTTTAACTTCAAAAGGACCAACTTGATCGTCTTTATCAGAATTTAAAATATTTAATTCATCTGTCAAAGCTCAAGACGATGAACGACTGTGTCATGATTAAAATTGACGGAAAGGTGTTGTGACTTTCATTATCCTAGTACTCTAGAAATATGATTTTGTCATACGCTGATGCATCAGCATCCGATATTTACAATCAAAGAATAGAAAATTTGACTCCAAACTTTACCGACTGTGCAGCAAAATAAATTTTAATGAAAAACGAACTCAACGTCTACGATGATTTAGGGGAATTGTTAAGTGAATGGACAAGTATATACTCGGGGCCGTAGAGCCTTCGAATCTTATCCAGTGTAACAACTAAGTAGTACAAGACCCTGCCTTGGTTGATGCGTGCAAATGAAAAGGACCTTTCCTTTGCAAGATTAAACTTTGGAAGCTTTTTAAAGCTATCCATTGATTATTTTGCATGACCATAGCTAATCCTTAAAAGACTGCTTCATATTTTCGTGGCAGTTAAAATTATTTTAACACAGTCAGAGATCACCATCATGGAGCAGAATTTTAACTGCTTACCCGCTCAAGCCCCACCCAGCACTGCAAGCGGATAAGTTTATAAGGATTCATCACATAGAACTCAGACCGATATTTGTTTTGCAGCGGATAATCTACGAGTGTATGCACAGTGGATTAGTGGTTAATGTGTTGGACTAATAAGCGAGTGGTTCCAGGTTCGATTCTTAAGGTTTTTTTCCACTGCGAACATCTGACAAACATCCGAGAGTATAACTAACCTGAAAGAGCAGTTAGCGGTTTTTACTGGGCATAAGATTGCAAATCCCTTCCATTCACTTCGAAAATGAAAAACTCACAGAATCTATGCCGTGTTCCGTCTAGGGTTCCGCCAATTATTTTTTTTAATCTACTATTTTGGCAGTGGATTTATTAAGAGGCAGGCTCAGAGTATTCTCCAGCAGTGAAGGCCTAATGCGTGCTTTCGTTCAAGGCTCAATCTCGTATATCCCTCTTGTGCTAGTTCAAGTAGTTTTCGGCTTATCCGTCCAATACCCACTGGAAGCAGTGCTAAAATTTTCTTTGAGAGTTTTGTACAAAACTTGTTGTTTGGGGTACTTCATAATTTATAGTCTGACATCCAGCTCCTTGCCAATTGAGTCTGATGCTACCCCGTTTTTGTTAGAGTTTTGCTTCCACTTCTACACCAGTTTAGGTCGAAGACTCTTCCATCAGCTGTGTAGCTGCTGAGGTTTTTAACAGTTTATAAACAGTTTGTCCTATTTTTGTTGAGGTAGCTAAGTCATTGCAAGCTCATCCTTTCTAAAAATATTTGAACAAATTAAGCAGTATTAATCGAATTTAAGCTTAGTGTTTATTTCTGAATAATACTGGACCTCGACGAACTTACCTCAGCCTTTAAGATTCGTAGAATGTTTATCGCGATTTGCCTACAATTTGCTGAATTCAACCTTAGCCCACTTTGGTTTATTTGGAAGAGAGTCTTCAGAGCGGCCGTGAAGTTTAAGTAAGTTTTCAGGACCAGTGGGAAGCAGAAAGACTTGACACAATTCTTAGCAGCAAAAAAAGAAAGAGGAACCAGGTATAACCTCTTTACCTGAGAGCCCATTCCTCCAGACAGCCGGTGCACATGGAAGGCCTTTTTTCGGTCAAAGATGGATTCAATTTATTGCAACAAAAATTACTTAGCTCTACCAAAAGTCCGATTACGCCAGTCTTTGTCTCAGCTGGGAGTCTCGGTTAGAAACAGTGGGAAGCTGTTTAAAAAAAATCATATTTCCGGGTCTTTTTTTTTCAGTCGAAATAGGATTGGAAAAAAATGCGCAACTTCCAATTTTTCAAACCAATATCGCCACCTTTTCCAAACTATTTGCCCACGTCTGTCGTGAGAAACCAACCCACACAACACCTTGATTTATGACTCCCTGGACATGCAACGAAACCTACCTTCCACTTTCATTAAATAATTCGGCTTCGAGAGATTTGAAGTAGACCAGGTCTTTTCACAATTAAAACAAAAATCCAGATGGTTGCGGTGCCTCAAACCAAAGCCAGTGCAGTGCTTAGTGGCTCTCCCTTGTTATTCTGCGGATGAGCAGCTCTTCGGAGAAGCTTCTCCTACAAAGCCTGCGCTAACCTAATTGGCAGAAGTATCTCTGGAAATCTCCCTCTCATCGATATCCACTTGCAGGTAATTCCTTTATTTTTTTTTTAATACATTAACCATCATTATCCAGTTGATCCGTTGTCCTTGACTCATGGCCGCAAATTATGCAATCGATAATGTGGTAAATTGCTCATGAAATTGTGAAATTGGATATCGTTCGATATAGTCCACATTAACTCGATTAAATCTGCTCCCCATTACAGCCGGAACAATATTTACCATAAAGCAAACCAACTTCCACATAAGTGGCTAATTACTGCAAACAATCGACACCGGCTGGGCAATTTGTAGCCGCCCCTCCACCCCGCACTCAGTATCGCAGTATAGGAGTACCGACCACATGCATATACAACTTGTCTGCCTACATCGAGCTATAAATGGGGTTTTTTGAATTTTCTATTGCAGTTACACATTCCAGCACGCCAGTGGTCTGCCTCGTTATCGAGGGTGGAACGAACACAATACGTGCAGTTCTTGAATACGTGACAGATACACCACCAGTTCCGGTTGTGGTATGCGATGGATCCGGTCGTGCAGCCGATTTAATAGCGTTCGTGCATAAGTAAGTCTCGCTGAGCCGCACGTTTGCGACTTGCAAGTTGTTTGTGGGGTTTGACCAGCTGGATTATCCCATCGGCCAATATCCTGTTGACCATTACAACCGAATGGTGACTTTGATTATGAGTTTCGATTTCCGTTCGACCGAGGGACAAGCGGTCACACAAATCCCCTGATTGCGAATGCAAATACAAACCAAGTCGCAGCGGCACAGGAACGAGGAACACAAGCTAACTTTTTTTTGTCATCCTTGTAGATATGCGTCAGATGGAGAAGAACAGCCTGTCCTGGAATCGATGAGGGAGTATTTGATCGGAACGATTCAGAAAACTTTCGATGTCGGACTGGAGCAGTCGGAGAAGCTCTACCACGAACTTTTGGAGTGTACGCGCAACAAGAATCTGGTAAGTGTATTCGATTTGCAGACGTCCTGGCGATTTGCCTCGAATTTATATTTATCGTCGTATTTAAGGCTTGTACCATGGGACAGGTTTGATTTTGGTTATTCGTCGGCTGCCTGACGGTGTACACACTGACAGGTGGTGGGATACATGCTGGCGGGTTAATGAGACGTAAATGTTATTTGAAAGACAAGCCATATCGGTCGGTAGGGAAGACAATATCGCCCTCGCTTTGGCATTTTCAAATGGCATTGACATTTATGGGGGAGGATTACGCATAACAAGGATTCTTAACAAACAGAACGTTGGATGAACTTTTTCTTTTATTGCGTTCTTGAGATTATTTTATTCGATGCCTTTGGAGGAAATTGTAATTGAATTCCCATTCGCGTAATTTGATGGTGTCTGGTTGTGGCAGTAAATTCATGGATTTTTATTAGACGGTGGACCCGGGGTGGGAGTCCGTTTTCAATGAAATCGAAACGTTTTTCTATACACCCTGAATGGATGGACGAATTGGTTGTGTCGACCTTTTGATTAGGGGAATGGTGGCATAGGAGCGACGATGCTTTGGTGTAGATAATAGAGATAATAAAGAACACACCCGGAGCTGTCTTTATGCACATTTATAGCAAGTCAAGGGTTTTTTTTTTTTGCAAAGCCCTCACTCAAAACACTGTATTTTTTTGGAAATAATATGTTTGCTTGCCGAGAAACACTTTCTGCTGTGGAATTATTTATTCAATTCGTAGCGGAACGAGCGATTTCTTATTCAATTCATCTGCCCAATTTCCAAAGCGACTGCGGAGTACCTACTTGATTTCAGGCTGCCCTTGTATACACAGAAGTGTTACCGTACATCGTACATGGAACACGGTACATTCACATTAATTATTTATTTTCTGTATTTGCTCATTCATTCAATTGTGTGCAATGGAAATGGTACAGTAACAATTGGGTGATTGAGGCACTTTTAAAGGCAAATTTGACAAAATGTGCTTTGTGACCAAAAAATGTATGGAAAGGATGAGAAGTTTGTAAATTATATAACGGGTGCGCCATCTTGAATGTCGGAATGTAGAGTAAATTGAAAAATTAAAAATCCGACTACGCCTAGGACATATAAACTTAACACATTCACACCTCATCAAAAAAAACAATCCACCAATCTGCAACATTTGCCGAAACATTATTCAATTAACTTTAAAACATTTAAAAACGGATTGTCAATCAAAAGTCAAGATGCTATACAAACATTTTTTTCCAAACAGTTTTTTTATGCAAGCCCTGTCATAGCCCTCAGAAGTATTAAAGAGGTTTTTAAAATACTTACAGAACTTAAGTTAGAAAATAGTAATTAGCCGAAGGCCCAGGTAGCTAGTGCTGTAAGACAATTTAAACTGTTATTTATTTACTTTTTAAAATAATATTAATAATAACAATAATAAAAAAAATTTAAATTATCAGAAAAGGAACCTACATATTTCCATATATAGGTTTTTTAACTTTCTTCATTACCTAGTAAGAGAAAGATATTCTTTTCCAACAAATTTCGAACTCGAGAAGTTAATCAATTCTGACATTACGATGATGGAGGAACTCAAAAAAGTTGGTCGCAAAATTCTGTCTGGTCTGTCCTTCTGTCAGTCTCTCTGTATGTCCGTCCTTCCACAGGCTGCCCGGATTTCGTTCAAACTTCGAATTTGAAGTTTAGGGGCTTACAGTTCGTAAGGTTTTTTTTGCAAGGTAAATTCAAAATGAATGGTAGGTACCTACTTCCAATATAAAAATTTGTACCAGTTTGATTTGGTCGAAAACGGCTCTAACGATTTCAACCAAAATTGATATTTAAGCTTAAGTAGGTGAGGTTACCATGACTGCACACCCAGTTTTTGGCTAAAAAACCGAATAACGGTACTTTTGAAATTTCGGCA
This sequence comes from Cheilosia vernalis, assembly GCA_949126925.1. Taxonomy (NCBI): domain Eukaryota; kingdom Metazoa; phylum Arthropoda; class Insecta; order Diptera; family Syrphidae; genus Cheilosia; species Cheilosia vernalis. Next base: position 50,588,157 of record OX421361.1, read on the forward strand.
TATCTCAAAAACTGTCCATGTCCATACGATTGAGACAAAAATTAATTCCTAAGGTAATTGGTCATTTATAACTTAAAAGCAAACTCAGCTTATCGTACAATGGACTTTTGAAAAAATGTATTTTATTTTTAAAACTTAGTTTGGTTTAGTTACCTGAAAACGCCAAAAACGATTTAGATAAAAATGCAAGCTTATAGTGAAATGGATGTTTTCAAAATTATTGTGTCCCTAATTTTCAATTCGAAGCACCGAAAACGAAAATTTTAAAAACCGCCCATATCTCGAAAACGGCTTCTTCGATTGCGATAAAACTTTAAAAACGAAGTAGTGCTTCTTACATCCCGAACAATAACTTATAATCGGTTTTCTGCTAAAAAATAGTTTAATTTTACGAAAACCGCTCTAACAAATTTTTATCGAAATACATATTTGGGATAACAAAATAACACTTTTAATATCCCGTACTTAGTTTTTCTCAACAAAAAAAATCGAATAAACAAGTTTTGTAAATATTTCTACCCAAAAGCCAATCTGAGTTCATACATCCTTTTAAATCTCAATACCGCATTTCCGTTAAAAATGCAATATCTAACAGCGACACAAAACTTATTTTTAGCAAATATTACGCATTTCTTCTTTTCAACCATATTGGATATGCACCTTAAAATAATTCAAAGCACTTAGTGCCTTACAGATCAGAGACTCCTACTACGTTTCCATCGGTATTTTCGGTTTATGACTTCTTACGCAAATTCAAAAACATGCCTCTTAAATCTTACATGTATATCTATGCAAAGATATCGGTCTTATACGAACCCTACTTCCGATCATAGACACCCTAAACCAGCGTTACTAAAATATTCCAGTCAAAAATAAAAACATGCCTAGCAGATCGGATAACCGAAATTCCGACTACACTTAGTGGAAGAACATAAAAAAGTACAGTAGAAGCTTATAAGTTTTAACTCTCTAGCCAGAACATGCGACAATTGCCTGTTACTGAGAGCTTCAACTTTTAAAAACTCACATCGTTATTTGATATTATATACTGCCATATCAGATGAATAACGCAAACGTGAATTTTATTTAACACCGTTCCTTTTTCTGTATTTTATGAACCGTTACTTTTATGTAGAATTGCTTACCTACCCATCAGCAGGGTTCTCCCTGCTCTACCTACCCGTTTACCTAATTTACCTACCTAGTAAAATAAGAAAACAACCAATCAAACTGTTGATCAACGAGAAAGTTTTGTTCGACCCAGTCGTGTACTTTATTTTATTAAGTTTGGTCATTTAAAATTGATTTGCACTAGTTTTTTTAATACAGCATCAATCAAGTTGCCACCACTATCGACGAAATCAAAATGTGCCCATTTTTCTGTGTTTTCGTTCACTTTTCCGTGGCCAGTCGCTATTTTTTGACAGCACACGTCCTGGAAATGTTTGTTGCAACACTCTTTCCTATCACTTCAACCAGTTCATTGGAACGTCTTGGGTTTTGAAGGCCACGATCTCCAACTGTCCCGTGGTCAACAAATTTCGACACCAGTCAGACGTTGCTTGATGGCCAAAATAATTTCGAAGATATGTAAGTTTTGCATACAACTGAACGACTATTTTCAATGAACTATTTCCTCGAGTTGTTTCGGGTGCGAAAACATGTCTACTCAAATCAATCGTCAAAAAATGTCAAATACTTTCATACCGACATAAAAGATGGCGCACTCCGTATAAAGTTCGGCTGCTGCACACAAGTAACTTGACGAATAGGGTCCTTCCCTGGTTAAGAATGATCTCCCAACACTTCTTAAACACCTTGAAGCTAATATTTCTTGACTGTATTTTCAAGTTTTAAAACATGCAACCAACTCATTCCATGGAACTGTAGATGTACTTTTAAAGTTGGTTTCTAATATCGGAGGACCGGAATTGAAGATCGACGGTCGCAATTCAAGCTTACAATGTAATTACAGTGTAAGAGGCACTTAACCCTGTCTAACTAACGCATTGAAAATGATTAAAAATCGTTGCTTGCCACTTGCTCAAGAAGTGCGAAGCTCGTGTTACAGGTTAGACATAGTTCTGCATCGCAAAGCCTTAAAAACAATCATGAGCTATGTTAAGTGATATGAAAAATTACTCCCAGTGCGAGCTGAATGTTGATATTTTGAAACTCGGATTACATTGCAATTGTCGGGGCTGCTGTTGAAGCTGATGTCCGTTGCATTTATGGTGTGTCACAGCGTTCACTGTCCGAGTGTGTTTAACGCGTTGCTCAACGTCACGATGCTTGGTATAGAGCATGTGAGTGACAAGGCTGCAAATTTCTCAATGCAATTTGTAAGCTAAACACATTCAATGGGATGCAGTTGGTTAATTCGTTTGCATTCTTGTAACAGCCGGTTAACTGACTCACTTTGCAAAAGGCGCGATATTTCTTCAAGGGCCTGGGTTTCCATGCACCGACCACCGACACTCAAAACAAACTGCCCAGACGGACATTTGTTTACGATAGACAAAAAAGATCAGCCGGAGTTCAATCCCTCTACAAGGACGTTGGTTTTAAGTGGAATTACTTCAATAACGAGTAATTTTCACTACCGTAAAAAAAGAAAACAAAACAATCAAACAGGGTCCTGAAAGCCTCACTTGTTGTACGATCTCATTGGAAACTTTTGTCAATTACCACCGTGAAAACTTTGACTATCACTGCCAAACAAAAGGAAACATCCCTCCCCCGTATAGCAAAGGTAATTCGCATTTGACACTAATCTATTCGCCTTCCCCCTCTTACGTTAATCACCAGCTATGTACCGAGTACCCACCGTCCCAGGATAAACTATTAATCTTGTTTGCATTATCATCATTATGGGTTCCCCATCCTTAGATCAGCATTTTACGCTGTAATTAATTACTCTAGCCACAAATGTGTATATAAAACCGAGGGAATTCAATTTCCAGATAACTGTTTTTCGAATCCAAGAGAAACCGGAAGGCGAAGCCCAGGAACTGGATCAAACAATCCTCACGGCCCTCTTCAAATCGCAACATCTTAGTCCGCCCGAGCAATTAAGTTTAGCTCTGACATGGAATCGTGTGGATATAGCACGCAGTGAAATATTTGTCTACGGACAAGAATGGCCAACGGGTAAGTGAGGCACAAAATCGCCGTTGCCGTTTACCGGATGAGAGGATATATTTCTTTTCATTTCCTTCTTCGCCATTCACACACAGGTGCTCTGGATGAGGCTATGATGCAGGCGCTGGAACATGACCGAATCGATTTTGTGAAACTTCTGCTAGAGAATGGAGTTTCGATGAAGAAGTTTTTGACAATACCGCGCCTCGAGGAGCTCTACAATACCAAGCATGGTCCGGCGAACACGTTAGGGTAAGTGCTCGGCTATGTAGCTAAGCTGTTTGAGTGTTTGTTGTTATTTTAAAAACAATTTTTCGTTGCAGGTACATTCTCAGAGATGTACGGCCACATATCCCGAAAGGATATATTTACACATTACACGACATAGGATTAGTTATTAACAAATTGATGGGTGGCGCATATAGGTAAGTGTTTGATGGATGGTGGCCTCAGATATGGAGACGGTACACCATCGACGACCTACGACTACTGTGCAACGAACTGCTTTAGCCAAGGACCTGTTGGTTGAAGGTCGAATACAAACCAGATACGACATGAGCTTTATGGGATCATTATCGTTCGCCACAAAGATTGACACTGGGCTAGACTATTACCTACTCAGACCCACTTGGGAGCACGATTTATATTAATTTGTCACCGGCACAATTGTCGTACAAGTACTAGCATGAACTAGGCATGAACAATCTGAACGCACACACATCGACATTGTCGCCAGCAATTATGATTGATTGAATTTCTTTTCCATCATCGTAGACATGAAATCAATAAATCAATGGTTTGTTCGGTACACAGTCATGCACTCAATAAAAACTGCTCTGCCTTTGAAATAAAAATACAGTTTTATGTGATTGAAAGGATATTTTATGACAGAGTGGATTAAAGGGGGTGGGTTGCCGACGCAACCGGTGGCAGTTGTTGCATGAAATTGAATTGAGCTAACCACCAATAAAGTGCATGCACTTTAGTTGCTCTTTGATATTGACAACTATGTGCCATGTGTACTTTAAGGGTGTTTAGTAGCTCTTCTGTTTTATTAACTGAGAAATTGGTCGTAAGGCGTTTTAGTTTTCGTCCCTGAGTAGTCTTGTTTGATGGGCTGGCGTTTGCCTGACGCTTTACTAAGTTTTATTTTATTTTGCATTTTTTGGGACTTGGTGTTTCCAAACATAAAAGGATCGATAACTTTTATGATTATGGAAAAGGAGAGTTAATACATTTCACTTCCTGACGAATTTAAAAAAAATACGCAACAAAACCTTCTTAAAAATTGAATTGTTTTGGGAGGAATTGCGTTTAATTTGTCGGTACGCTCCACATCTATGAAATACTAACGTAATTGCTTCCGGGTTATGAGAATTTTCGGTGCGTAACGAATTTTGAAACGCACTTAACGACTCCACACATTGAGTTGCTAGATGAAGAAAGGAGTATTCAACCGCCTTTCACTTTTCGTTAAGCTCCAGTTTCATTAAATGGCAATTTATCATTCCGCGGCATCAGAATTTCTCCATCATAACGAATTTTGAAACACACTTAACCCTCGCTACTATTGGATTGCTTCGTTGTGAATGAGTCCTTCAAATGCGCTTAATTTTTGATACTTTTCTGTTTTATATTATTTTAAATTACCTCACTGCAATATAAGATTTACTTCGTAACGAAAACTGTAACATTTGTTGAAATCTTTACACAATCGTGTGGCTGTGCTACGAGTAGGACTTTCAGTTTGATTTTCCTTTGCTACGCTTTTTTTGTCCAGCATCCCTGCCAACTTCCTCTAGATTCACATATGAAATTTTATTTTGTAACGAATATGGAAACATGCATTACTCACTGCACTATTGGGTTGCTTTAGGAGAAATCTTGTGTTAAACGAGTGTCCGTTTTAGCCACGTTAAACTACATCGATGTGAGAAGCCTCACTTTGTAACGAAAATTGAAACACATCTGAATTACTACCAAATTAGGCATGTGAAATGGTGCGTTTAATCGCGTAATATTGAAACACGCTAAACCTTCTCTAAGGATAGTTGCATAAGGAAACTGGTGCTCAAAAGTGTTGCATTTTTCGGCACGCAAAAAAATATTTAAATACTAACTACTTTTATTTGTTTACCTTCTTATTTATTTATTAATTCATTGCTCTTATTATCACCAAAGAACAAAAACCCTTTATAGACATAAGGCCACAATATTAATATTTAAAGCTACATAATATGACACAAAGTATAAGTTAAAATAAAACACTTTTTGGAGAAGACTTAAATAAAAAACTTTTGGTAGATGTGATATTTTTCCCTCTATGAGGAATTGAACTTCATTGTCTCCAGAGTAAACATAGACTGAACTGCTTATAGAACATAAGTGATGTTATCGCATGAATCAGTTTGTTGCATCAAAAAAAAATAGCTTCGCTTGTTCGGAAACAGCATGCTATGTCTGGCTGGACTCTCGTTTTCGCGGGAAAGTTTTTCTATGGAATATGACCCAATATTTTTTCATGGGAAACTTAACGTTGAGTCATACAAAAAGCAAACAATTTTAACTGCACATCCTCTATCCATTATACGGGTTTCTTGTTCGTAACGAATTGTGAAACACGCTCAACGTACTCAACGATTGGAGCTCGACCAACTGTGAAATTGCAGGAATAAAATAACACTCACTTCATAACGAAAATTGAAACGCACTAAACTCACTCAACGCTCTCAACAAGCGGAGCTTGTTACTATTTTTTCCCCTTTCGTTTCCCTCAGGTTTCACAAAATCCTTTGCCTACCGCGATGAGGCAAGATTCACTTTGTAACGAAAATGGAAACACTCTGAACTCACTTCATTATTTTGTTTGCATCATGGAGTTCTCAAGGAGCAGAGCTTGTTAGTGCTTTTTCCTTTTCGTTAGCCTCATGTTTCACAAAATTCTTTGCCTACCCCGATGAAGCGAACACTCCGCCACTTCGTAACGAAAATTGAAACACTCTTACCTCACTGCGCTTTTAAGTTGTTGCGTGTGGAAGTTGACTTTTCCTTACAATTCTACATCATACAAACATATTTCTTAAGGACACTCCGAACTCCAACTACGAAAAAACTTTCGCTTCAAAAAATTGCCATCACCTCCCAAATCATTTCGTAAACACTGTTACAAGTCCGATGCCTCCTGTTACAGCGTTTTCTAAATTGCTTTTGATTTTTTTTTTTTTTTTGCTCCCCGCCAGGAACTCAGTCCACTAACACGGAATGAAATACCTCCGGGCTTTTTGAAATGCAAACAGCTACCACACTAAATTACAGAAGGGAATCAAAAACACAAAACTGCCAACTGGAACAAGCTATTCGCCCAATCGAAATTACCATAGTACATGTTACAGGAGGCCTAAGAAAATCCACTCATATCTTCTGTCTAAATTTATTCGAAAAGTAAAATTTGCAATTCTCAAGATCTGGCTATGTATTTATACACGAGCCCACCACCATCGACTTTACAACCCATAATGGAAACAAGAAGCTGTCCCACCCAAGGAGACCACATCTAATCGTTAGAACCGCAAAACACTTTAGAGAATTACAAAATTCCCTTTTTATGGTCCCGCAAAATTAACATAACTCATTGCAGAAGCTAATTCCCACTCCAACATCTATTTGATCCTTTGTTCGATACACAATCAATGCCTTCCGATGCGTGGTTGCGGTAAGTGAATTATTAAACTGAACAAAGCACTAATTGCGAGTGCAAGATTGCCATTCGCAATTATCCAAATTCATTTTTTTCCTTCTACACCTGCTCAGATGAAAACGATATCCTGCCGGCCCATTCTCCGTCGAGATCCATCAGGTAGATATACTGAAAATGTGCTCAGATAACGATTAGGTTAACGAGGGACAAGGGTGGATAAAAAATGCTGCATGTTCTGTTTTGGCTACTGTCGTTATGGCTCGAAACTAAGTCGTCTGTGTTTTGTTGTCTAATTAAATTCATAGGTACGCCGACAGAGAAGAAGCCAAATATTTTTATTACACAACGGAAGGGGGTCGCAAATGCCGTTTTAATTAATTTGACAAGAATCACTTCTCCACTGGGGGACTTGCTTTGAATGTGAATGTGCCTGTGATTGAATTCCGCCCCATGAATTCGAAACTAATTTCGGCGTTCAAAGGCGGCCAGATGGGTCGTCTGTCTGTCTGTCTGTTGGCTATGAATATTAATGAAACTAATTTCGTCCAGTGGCACTTTAAATTTTAATGAACTAGACCACCCTGTGTTGGTGGGGGAAACATCTGCAATTAACTTGTTTAACAAGTTGTAAGCTTGACGGAAATCATTTTCATGATGAAAAACAAAAGCGAAAAATTGATATGCGTTGCCACTGCACAGTGCGTAGTTTATGATGAAGAAACCCCCTTTCGCCTGTTTCTACTTTGCAACATTACAGCGCTGCAAAAATCGTGCATTCATTGGAGTTTTCTACGCGGGTGCCTGCTAGTGAAAGTTGCATCCCTTTAGCGAAGTTTTCAAATTAAACAAAAAGGAAGGAAGCTGATATTTGGAAAAAGGAAAAAATTACCGCGCTGAAAGGCAAACTTCAGAATCTTAAATGGTATTAGTTTCTGGGGAGAACAGTGTGTAGTGTAGCCCGCAACGTGCGCAAAGTAATGGAACTTGTATATTGCAGCTGCTTCGAGTAGCGATTCTACAAAGTGATGGATGTTGTGATTACAGTTTGGAATCAAAACTCTGATGTAGCGGAATACGTTGGTGCAGAGTGGGCGGTTGAACGACTTTAAGGTGTTACTTTTGATTTTCGCATTTTTGGCGGGAGTTTGCATTGGGTACGATTTTGTTAAAAACACTTTCAGTTCCCGAAAAAGTAGTCGCCGTTTATTATTCATCGCAAAATATTTTTTTTCGATTGTGAACGAAACAGTTTTCCTGACCCACATCTTTCACTGTATGAATGTCAATATGCTGACAATAATTTCGGACTGACCCCCAGGCATAAGTACTCGAACAATATTTTCCACGTTTTGCGCAAGAAATATATTTTTTTTTTTTTTGTACATTTATTTATTTATTTATTTACAATTATTCGCCTGCACAGAGTTCAAAATAACTCAGATCATGGTTCTACTAAAATTAAATCAGACATGAGAGTTGTTATAGTAAAAAATGAAATAAAATAAATAATTGTATCAATCCCACAACTTCCAACCGGAAAATTAATATTTTTGTTAAATGTCCACCCACCTGTGAAAAAAATAATAAAAAAAAAAAAAAAAAACAAACAATTTCCGGTGATTTATCTCCTCCGAATATTGCACAGCTTCCGCGGGACTTTTTATTTATTTATTTTTACGTTTCGTTTGTTTGTTTTGGGTTTAAACACGCACAAACTTACTTCATATCTACATGATACATTTTTCGGCCACTCACATTTCAAAGTCAGTCGTGAATTTGACAAAATGCAAAATATTTATTTCGGTTTAAAAATAAAATCCCCTAAAAGTCGGTAGCAAATGGACCACCTAAAATGTGCTACCACAGCGAAAACATAAATCGACCACAAAAATGGATTTCACTGAAATTTTTTTTTTCGTGGTACACCTTAAATTAAAATAAAAGGAGATAGAATGCAAATGGAACTCGAGGTAATGGTGAGTTTTTAATTTCATCTACGGGTAAACGTGCTTGTGGTTGTGCTACTTAACGTATGTTATCTGGTAAAAAACCTTTTCTTGTAAATAATATAACTCTTTAACAGCAAGTTTTAGCAGTCCCTAAGAACATAAACAGGTCAGAGAAATTCAGTTCTCTATAATTAAATCGTATTAATTTTTGTACTTCTAGATATGGGTAAATTGAAGAAAAAAATTTAACCTACCTTAGATGGCGAGAAACCAACTTCAAGAGCTCTCTTTTCCGCATCCACATTTATTCCATGTGACGAAGTATTTTCTGTAAGAGTGATATCTAATATTTCACAAAACTCCATAGTTGCCCAAAACCATTTTCCGCACCGGTGCGGAGTTGGTCAACTACCTTCACTGGGATATATTAATTTTCAACTTGACATGATAAAACCTATGTTAGTCAACAACTCCCATCGCCTTTTCTTTATTACATATCCCATTCAAATTCATGCAAATAAACGAAGCAGCATACCGCAGTCCATAAAAAAAAATACATTCTCCCTCTTCCACTGAAAACAACCTTTTCAAAATCGACAACTTTACGACTTCATAAAAACAGCCCTCTGCACACTCCTAGTTACATAAATGTTTTTATTCGACAAGCTTAGCAAATGACGGCGTCCCGCAAAAAAATCCTTATAATGAATTCAATTTCGACTCACTGAGTTGTTCCATCAAAGCGTTACAAAAAATTTGTTTGACTGTGTGGCGTGTCTAGTTTCGTCAGAGATAATATTTTAACGAATCGGTGATTTTTATTCTTTTGGCCGCCTGGGCGTTCCAAACAATTGACAGAAATACCATCAAGAGGCTTCCAATTTCGACTTGTATTTTTATTTATTGACTATTGATTTTGTTGGTTTCATTCCTCGAAGGAGGTTGACTTGGAAATGTTCTCTATTCTTCGAGGAGCACTATTGTCAGTGAACGACTCACAATAAGGGGATGATGTTTATTTGGATTATGCTCAGCTGAATGCTTGTGTGGAATTAAACAAGTTGGATGAGAGGAATAATGAATTAACTTGTTGAGTTTGAATGGTAACGTTGGGACACAGTATTCCGTATGGTGGCAGCATTTTTCCTGTCTTACGAAGCACACGTTTTTCATTGTACCACTGGCGTAACCTCTTTGTAGCAGCTAAAGAGGTTATGCCGGTGGTGGGCTGATACTTAAATACTTGTTCTGCGTTTAGCAATAGGTGGAATGATAGCGTATTTAGTCTCGTTCTGAAAGAAACCGAATCACTTTAGATTGCTTTATTTATAAGCGTAATGGTTCCCTACAGGCTTAACGCCTCATAAAATATTTTTATTGTCCGAGTTAAGGGTATAGGACGAAGGATGAACTTCGACATGGGTGTGGTTTCTAAATGCATTGGTAAAATTATTAATCATCATCTCACTGCATTAATACATAACCATCCAAAGTCTCCGTACACTTTTTTTAGTAGGTACTATGAAAGAAAGGGAATGAAACTAACACCCCTATTGCGAAGATCAACTATCAATCTGTTGACGATTGACGAAATTTATCAATTAAAATCGATGTTGGTATTGCGAAACACAATTGATAAAAATATAAGCTATTGTGAACATAACGCAAAAGAAAAAGTTATTGTGAATGGAAACTCAACTTTGGCAGTTCTAAAATATTTTTGATTTGAACAGTGATTGTTACGACTTTCGCAAACAATTTAATTAAACAAAAATTACGAGTGTTACAAATCTGTGGACTTTATGAAAAAACATGTCATCAGTGGAATTATTTTGTGATGATGACCAAGGCGAGACAGATTAATATTTATTTAATAGAAATATTTATTTAATATGGTGTGTCGATTTTCGACCAAGAGCCAGGCTAGTACTAAATATATCAGTTGTTGTTAAAATAAAATTAAAAATATCTTCAAAACGACTAAAATTATTAATTTGCGATGCTTCCTGACATTTCTGTTGCCTTTTCATATTTCCATATGTCCATTTTGCCTGACACTTTGCGGTCAAACCACCATTGATTGGTTCGCAGCTATTTGTGGTTCATTTGATATAAATTACCATGCCCAACTATGGCTGGCGAGTAATTGTCAACATAAGTAGCTGCACATGTGTCAAAGCTGCATTTTAGCTAATTCTTTAAAATCTTAATAAATTCCCTTATATCGCAACTGGTGTCCTATTCAGTAATAAAATATCAATGAAACAAAAGCCAAAGCCGGTGAATTCGAATTTAAAAAAAAATGTTACGTATACGCCACCGAACTTCATTTTTATTGTTTTATTTTTTAAATACGTACTTTTATTGTAAGAGACGAACAGAGAACGCTTTTGTGGTAATATGGACGTATTCAAAAATACAGCTTACCAAGTTTTTTTTTTTTATTGTGCAAATATTGCCACCAATAGAAACCAACCAATCGAAGGCAGCGCACATTTTAAGCATTTATAAAAATATAAAAGTTATATTTATTACAGCCATGTGCGAATTTTTCAATGACAATCGAAATTGGCTCTTCTACCCACAGAATATTGTATCCAGAAAGGGATAAATGACACAGAGGCGCAGCAATAAAATTAAATGAGGCTGACAATATATATACGGATGTCGTTAATTGATTCAGCAAATCGATGTGCCTGTCACTCGGAGATTCCAGCAGTACTTAAAGCCGCAGAGCTACGAGAGATGGAATCGATATTCGATAAGTTGCATCGACAGTCAGATTAAAGTCCTTTAATCAAACCACTTAAATCGATAATAGTCAGGGATTGTCGCACAATGCATTATGCGCTCAGAGCCAAGTCAATTTATTCTTGGTCCCAGGTCACTGCAACATATATGGGAACGCATGAGACGACTTGGCAAAAAAGCGGCGGGGAAATGGCGACGTCAACCCACCCTTGAGTACTTTCAAGGAAATGATCAAAAGGAGCATACCAAGTATCGAATTCTGTGTACCTCGAAATGGACCACGAGAGTACCAAGGAAATCCTTAAACAAAGAAGGACAAAGCTGAGAATACATATAGGAATGCTCTGAACGGTCACGAAAGACCTTCTCAATTAGCCCTTTCGACTCGATATAAAATTTTAGATCCCTTCCATTCGTCCCAAAATTGAAAAACTCACACAAACCTAGCGTCCCTACCGACCTGTTGCGCGCCAACTGTTTATCTGCAAATATAAAGCACTTTGAGTTCCCCATGGGAAAGACACTTAATTGCCGGAAATTTTCCCCCTAAGAACACATAATCCATGCACCTTCTTTAAGTCTTTTAAAACAATAAATGCGGCATGAAAAAAGTATTTTAACCATCAAATTAAAGGCTTCCATCGTCCCTATTGACGCCAAACATTTTCCATTAAAGCAAATCTAGACCCAAGAAATCTGTTGCTGTCTTCGTTATTTCACATTTTCACAGTGGAGGGTCGGGTGTGCTCTTCACCAGAATTAAAATGTAATTTTCACTCACGAGTGTATTTACACAGTACAATATCCTGATCCCTATTTACATGCAAAAATTTGTTTACATATTACGTTCGCCCTCTTTAACATTTTGTTTTTTTTTTTTTTTTTCTTCCTCTCTATCTACAGATCGTATTACACGCGTCGAAAATTCCGGCCAATTTATGCAAAAGTGATGAATAGCTATGCAAATGCCCATAGAAAATCATCTACCTTCCAGCGCTTTGCTGGGGCGAACTCACTGAGTTTGGTCACCGGACTCTTGCCTTTCACATCGGAAATGGCGCTTTTCGAGTTTCCTTTCAATGAATTGCTGGTAAGTTCGGGTAAATAATTTCCAACACTAAAGTACCACGCTTCGATGGCGGGGTGGAGTCATGTTCAAACAGATACAGATCCCATTGAATACTCTGTGGGTCGGTTTCTTTTTTTTATTTAATTTTGTTGTCCCATTTTTGTCAGTGTGTGTTTATATTTCACATTTAATTGATTTGAATCCGTTCTGTGCACAGATTTGGGCCGTTCTCACCAAAAGACAGCAAATGTCGCTGCTAATGTGGACCCATGGCGAGGAGGCTTTAGCCAAATCACTGGTCGCATGTAAGCTGTACAAGGCGATGGCCCACGAGGCGGCCGAGGATGATTTGGACACGGAAATCTATGACGAGTTGCGGGCGTACGCAAAGGAGTTCGAAAGCAAGGGTTAGTCTTGTAAATGTGCATTTTCTTTTGGTATCGAACTTTAATTTGGTTCTCTATGATTTGAAAATGATTTTGATTTTGATTTTATTTAAATTTTTCTTTTATGCGTGTGTGTAGGTATTAAGTTGTTAGATTTTAGCTATCGGCAAGATGCTGAAAAAGCTCAACGATTACTCACATGCGAATTACATTCATGGTCAAATCAAAGTTGTTTGTCATTAGCTGTGGCAGCTAATCATCGAGCTCTTTTGGCGCATCCTTGTAGTCAAGTTATATTAGCTGATTTGTGGATGGGTGGCTTGAGGACGAGAAAGAATACAAATTTGAAGGTAAGCTTGTAGAATGCGATGATGGGACTTCTCTGGAGTTTTCTTCATTTGGAATTCGTTTGACAGTTGACTATGAATTGCACTTGAAGAAAGTTTGGTCCTTAGAGGAGTTTCAATCTATGTGTAGAGTTTGTAAATAGAAGCGATGAGCATTCGACGAGGAAGGTATCACGACTTTGTTCCGTTTGGGTGGGAACGTATTTTTGTTTGTCAATGGTTGATGGTCTGATTATTTTTTTTTTGCACTCTATCCTGGAATTCAGTGCAGCGTAACCTACGTTTGGCAGTGCGTTTTGTTTCGGACTGACAGTAGAAAATAAAAAAGGGATTTAAAAGCAGTTTGTTTTTATTTTGGAAGAATCAAAGATGGTTTTCGGAATCAAACACTTTGGTTGCAAATACAGCTCGCCGAAGATGATTCTTATACTCGTAAAATGCGTCGACTTTTTAACACTTTATCACCCTTCAATTGGAAGTCGTTTTTAAGACAATACTCTTACTGTTTTTGGGATGATACCATTTTTTTTAAGCAAACTCTTTGCTTGGAAATGTAGCTTCATTTAACTTGTGCTTGGGTGGCAACACTGCCACTTTTAGTGACTTTGAGTCTAACCATTTCCAATTATTTAACAGTCAAGTAACCAGGTTTCACAACAGAGCCAAATTGAAGTCGACTTAGCGACCACAGCGACATCTTTTGAGTTTCAAGTAAATACAAATGTGACTAGTACAGTGCAACTTAAACTCACCAACCAAAGCTCTACTTCGCTTGACCCGACAAAGTCTTCCCGCAGATGTGCTCATTGCTCTTTATAATTTCAACTAAACTCCGTCGACTATTATACACCACTTAACTTAAATTCCCTTTTGCAGGTTATCTTGGGTCTAATAGTCCCCGTTTACATTCGACGCCTTGACTTCAAATCCAAAGAGGAACTCCAACAAATGCCACAGACCGAGGAGGAACATTTGGAAAATCAAAATCTAGACTACGACGATTCCGATAGATCCCATCCAGACGCTGAGGTGTGTATAATCCTTTTGTTACAAAACAAATACAACTCTCCGCCAATTTTACAAAACTATACAACTTAACTTAAAACTAAACGAACTGAGCAAACTATTTAGTGTCCGTGAAGTTGTCTATTTACTTGATTATTTCTTTTTCTTCAAAAACATTTTAACCAACTCTTAACAAAAGAATAATCTTGAAACTAATTTCCCCATAGAACGCGCTCACTAAAGCAAAAAGATCAATTTCACTTAAGTATAGGATGGGAAATAACGCGGCCCAGGTAGTAGACGATGTAAATATTACAAAACGAATGTCTGTCTCTTAATTATCTGCATACTTATTCCATTCTGTGTATGTGTACGTGTATACCCAAATAACAAAAAAAGAAAACTTACCCTTAAATGTATTTTATATATATTATTTTTTTTCTTTACTAGCTTGACTGTGTTGATGTTAGTCTTAAGCGTTGCTAATAAATAATGTAAAGTGTTGTAAAATAAAACAGAATGTTGTACATTTTGCATTCGAATGTGTCTTGCAAGCAAAGCTAACAAGCATTTTTGTGTGTACTTGCCGATGTTTTATTTACTCGTAATTGATGTTGTAAATGTAAATGTACTCGTTGAAAGATTGTAAGTTGTATTACTTTTGCGTATAGGGGGATGGTTTTTCTCTTGAATCTGCAGAGGGTGTTTTGGATAAGAGATTTATTTGTGTTGGGTTAAGTTGGCAGGAAAAATAAACAAAACTCAGAGTTGGGAGTTAATTAGCGAAGGACTACTTATAATTGTTATTTTACTTACCTATTTCGTTTACCTACTTCTGGTGGGGGCTATTGAGGAGCGCAATATCCTCGAGCGTTTGAACAAAGTTTTTATTTGATTGACCTGAAGTTGTTTACTTAACCTATTCTTTGGCGGTACAGACTTCAGAGCAGCTCCTACCCGATTCCCCCAGCAAATTTTGAAAAGAAAATCTCTTAAATTTCGTATTCGTGAATACGTGTGAAGCAGAAAGAAAAAAGAATTATAAATGGAGGGGGTATAATGCAATACTGACACTTAGCAGTCATCCTACATCGAGGAATTTCAACTTTTTGTCGAAATTTTGTTGCCCCCGAAAAACATTACGTGCAAAACAGGAATAAAGAAAAAACATTCGAAATACATTGCAACACACTAAATGTCAATTTGTCTTTTAGCAACAAATTTCTAGTACCACGAAATAATCATTATAATGTTAACAAACTGCGATGTTTATACTGGAGGTTAATTTAATGTGAATTTCTTTCCGAATAATAATAACTTTACTTTTAGAAGAAATATTTTTTCATAAACAAATACCGCTGTACTAATAATCATTTTTAGTGTCCAGGGCCAGGCTAAATTTTTTGAACTCACAATGGCCAAGTTTTCCATACAAAATTGCATATTGTGACTTTGGAAGTATTTAGTGTGAAGGTTAAAAATGATTATTAGTAAGGCCCATAGAGTTAATTGGAGTTCGGTGGAAAGGGATAAATACCCACGATCCTCGGGAAAAATAAAGTTAGATTGCTAAGAACACTGACTGAGCTTAGTTTATTTGGTGAGTTTCGATCAGCTGATGGGTGCGTTCCCACAGCTCAAATTTTTTTGTTTTATTTCATAACAAAAACATGTGTTTTGGCAAATGTTTAATAACTAATATAAATAAATATACTGAGAAATATTCATTCGTGGAAACAAAATAGGTAAGAAATATTTGTTCCTACAATTATTATCGCGTCTGTTTTCGTTTGTTGTTTTTGGCGAAAAGTTATTTGGCCAGCGAGTAATTAAAAACGAAGAACTCAGGAATATTAAGACTTAAAATGTGTTGGGGTTCAGGGGAGAGCTATGAACATTTCTGAGTGGGTATTATTATTAAGTTATAATCTTTTTATGAAGTGTAATAACATAAATAAAGTGCACGACTGGGTCGAACGAAACTTTCTCGAAACTCTTTTCGAAAATCCATTGTACGAAAATATAGAGAAAAACTGAGTTTACTTTTAAATTATAAATGACCACATTACCTTAGAAATTAATTTTTATTACAATAGTATAGACCGTTTTCGAGATATGTCGAAATTTCAAATGTACCGTTGTTCGAATTTGTATCCAAAACCTGGGTACGCAGTCATGGTAACCTCACCTACTTAAGCCTAAATATCAATTTTTGTTGAAATCGTTAGAGCCGTTTTCGATCAAATCAAACTGGTACCAAAATTTTGTATTGGAAGTAGGTACCATTAATATTGAGGTTACCTTGCACCAAAAAAAAAAAACGCTCCCGAACTGTAAGCGAAAAACTCCAAATCCGAGGTTTGAACGTAATCCGGAAAGTCGTTTAGGCTGTAGGCCTGTGGAAGGACGGACAGACCAGACAAAATTTTTTGAGTTCCTCTATCATCGTAATATCAGAATTGATTAATATCTCGAGTTCCAAATTTTGTACGAAAACAATATCTTTCTCTTACTACGTATACGAGAAATTTAAAAAAAAGGGGGAAAAAATATAATTTTATGCAAATTTTGCAACAGTTTAATAAAGAAAAGAATTTCAAACTAACGTAATTCATGAAAACAATTGAGCCAGTCTAAAATATGAATTACGTTTATTCAGAAAATAACTTTTTTGCGCTATCCACTAAATTTGGCCTGTTGTTTTTTACACTATTTTTGTACAGACTATAGGTACTCAAACCACACTTTATATAGGCTTCATTAGTAATACCTATATTAAATATAGCTAATTTTTAGTTTGGTTTGACATTTCAACATGAATTGACTGACGCCTGAAGAACGCTTCCAAACCGATGTCGTAGAAATGTATAAATTAGTTCCTTAACTAAAATCAAGAATTCAGAAATGAACAGAGCTAGAAAATTTGTTTAAGAAAATGTACCCAGTTCTCAGAATTCAAAGATGTTTTGGAATTTGAAAGAGTCAATTGTTTATTAACAAAATTATTATAGGCGGTATTAAGGTTTGACATACACCTTAACAGTGGTTATTATTGCAGAACAAGATACGGTTCCGAACTAATGTGTCAATAGTCTATAAATATTAAGAATTCGTCGAACCGCTTACGCTGTAGAACTCAGGAGCAGACTGACAGTCAGACGAAATTGTATAAGCCACTTGTGGAGCTTATTTTTCAGCAATGAAATAAAAGAATTGTCCGACTTTTTGTTAAAACTTTTTTTTATTAATTTTAATCAATAAATGCGATAGGATTTCGAGAAAACCCAAAAGCTGATTCTTGTCTACTTGCTTTCTTTCACTCCCGCTCGATGTTTTCCATTAGACAGTTCAGTCGCTGCGTTCCACCGTCTTCACAAAATGCAGCATTTAGCTCACACACTTTTATTTTAAGTAGGTACTGCCATAATTGATATTAACATTTTGTGGGAAAATAAGTTGAAAATTACAAACTTTGCCCACTGTTGCTCTTTGATTTCAAGCACAGCTATGATTCGTGCTCAGTTGAACAGAGTTTATTATTTTTTGCCATTTCTCAACGAATAATATCCCTCCTCTCCTCCACGCACAACAACATTCCAAATATACATATTCTCCTTCAAACTCAAGGAGCTTAAAAAACAAAGGAAACCCTTCATCCTTTACGCCATAAGCCGGGGCTACTCAAGCATATTATTTCCAACACATCGATTTTGAGACGTCTTATTTATGAAACCTGCTGCTGCATGTCAATTTTCTGACAGATTAAAGGTAGTCCCAGAATTTGATTGGATTGAAAATCAGCCACAGACCCTTTTCGAAAATGAGTTAATTGAGTTGACTCAGCTCGAATTGCTGGCATTTTAAAATTCTCCTCGATAAATTCCCATTTTCCCACATTAATCAACAACAGCTTATGGAATTATCATCGTAGCCCACCACTCAACGCACAAGGTCATGTCTCGTGTCTAAGGAGGTATTCTCCCCTTGAATGGGCATTATACCATCGCGATGGGTTCCGCCTCAATTGACATAGGCTTCTTTGGCCATCGCACGTATCAGCAGAAACGCTCAGCCAACAATAGAGCGAAGGGAGGTGGAATGCGAACGATTTGCGGCTGAGGACCGGCGAAGATTCCCTTTGTTTGTACTTGATTTAAGTCCATTCAACCTACGGTCCTTGCTCCCCTGGTATGCCTCATCAATTGTTCGGAATAAATTCAATTTTAATTTGAGGCACGCAACGAGTCGTTCTTAGGAGCATGCTACAGTGCTGAATAAAATGGTCTTTTCCGATTTTTGTAGGCAGAAAAAAAAGGGCCACATGTTCTGCAAATTAAAAGCGAAGCGATATGCATGTAAATATACACACACTTACACAGACACCATGGCAACAGGACATTAACATTTTTTCGCTTAATTAAATGTACAAGGAAAGTTAAAAAGAAAACAAACGACAAGGCACAACCATTAAAAGAAAAACAATTACTACTGTCTGCCTTACAATTTACTTGTATATTTGTTTGTGTATAAATAGACGCACTTCTATAAATGTAACATAAACTTAAAACAAAAATAGTTAAATCTAATCAAAAGTCTAAATAATGTTGCTGAGAATAAAACGAAGAAAATCCCGTAAAAATTTCAGGCTCTTTTGGCAGACACTTATTCCCTTCGTGAAACCAAAGTACAAGAGAATGGAAAAGTGAGTACAGAAATAATTGTTTTCTAAATTTGTTTTATTAAGGGAAACGGGTATTTTTCTTTTTCTTTTGTTTTCATTTTAAATTTAGTCTCATTTGTAGTATACTAGTGTAAAGAGATTTTAAATAAAATCAAAACTAAGTGAATTACATTATCAATATAAATACCTCCACTCATTGTAATTAAATATTTTTTTTTAATGTATCTGTGACATTTTTTTCACACTTGAAATCGCTTCTCCAATTTTCATTATTCTTAATTATAATGCCCACACAAAGGTCGATCTCACGGGAGCGGACGAACCCGCAAAAGTTAGTTTTGTTCACTTGTTTCTTCTTTTATAATATTCTAAAAAATAATTAAGGACATATTGTAGATGATTAGATAGATGGTGTCTCGTGTGTTTTATAAATTTAGCTTTTTGTTGTTTTTATTTATATTTTCTTCTACTGCTTTTGGTCTGCGGAATTTACTTTTGCTATAATTTTTATTTTATTGCTGGTGCTATTTTTCTCGAGTGAATTGTAAAATAATGTTTTTAACTTTACAATATACATGTCATTTGTTATTTATTGTGGTGGCTTTTTTTTACTGAAAATATAATATTTTGAAATATAAAGAAAACTTAGGGACATCTTTATTTATTTTTTAATATGTATTAAATGTTTATACAATATTGGTTTTCAACTTTGGAGATTTTAAACACAATTTTGTAGAATCTGGTTGCAGAGGTCTATTTTAAAAATAACTACATTAAATTTTTTGTATTCATCAGCTATATAAATGTTTGGTTCAAAACTTACAGTCATGGAGCTTGTATAATAATAATAATACATTCGAGGGTGTCGTAGAATGTCATAGAAACGTCGAATGGTTTGGGACCAGGGCCGTGGCACCTCCCATAAAAAGATATCAGGCCACGTTTTGCACAACCATTCGTTTTGTATCGGTTTTTATTTTTGAGCAAATAGATGGGACCCACAATTTTATGCCGAGTCGAAAATTCTAAATAGAGAAACTCTTTCATTTATACCGTCAAATGTTTGTAAAAAAAAAATTAGATCTTATGTTATTTGTGTTGTTTCGGTGATCGAACCTGAGACTCATCCCTCAGAAGTCCGCACTCGCACTCGCACTTTCTATACTAAAAAAAAAACGGGTTAGAATGTATCACCTCTTAAAAAGAGAGCCTCAACTTCATCTTACTCTTTCTGGTTGAGGTCCAAGTCTTCCTAGGAGGCGACTAGCGAACCCAGCGAATTTCGTCTAGCCCCAATTTAACGCCTTCAGATAAACTCTAGAGTGATAATAAAACACAGATACTCGTAGTTTAGATTTCAAGTTGTGATTTATTATATGACTAGCTGACCTGGTGAACTTCGTACCACCTAATTTTTATCTATTTGAAGCTTTTTTTTTGGATTTAAACTTAGTTTGGTGATTCAAAAAATGTTGTTAGTAATTCAAATTAATTTAATGCCTTTTATTTTCCTGTAAAATAGATGATATTAACATTCAATGGAATCATCGGGATGCGTGGAATCAAAACATCTTCTCCTCTATATTCTGCGATATGCCCGGAAAAACACGTCGAATGAGCTCTTCCTTAGAATCGGTCATGTGGCAGAAATCAGTGGGTAAAGTGATAAGTCCGGTCGAGTTATTAACTGCAATATTTCCATTACCAATGTCCAACAATTGCTTCGAAAATACATCTGCAGTTTGATCTCGTCAATCGGTGTGTCTTGACATGAAGCCACAAATTTGATGCTTTCAAGCACGCATTTAGTTCGTCAGCTGCAATTGATCGTGGGAATAACTGGAAGAGTCTCCCGAAAATCACCGGATAATACAACCATGGCTATTCGAAAAATGTTTTGATTGACATGAAGATCTTTCAACGTCCTGTCCACCGACACCATTGAACATTGACCTTTTGTGGGCCATCGTGCATTCGACCCAATCGATCAATTTGCATCATTGTAAAATCTTCGCATTTTTTTTCGATTTTTCAAGATGGTGTCTGGTTGATTTGCATGTTCAGTTGCAATATCAATGCTGAATGTGTAGTTCGGTAGCCTTCTAACAAAGTTGCTGTTATTCCAGATGAAGCCAATGCCAGGGCAACTCATGCTACGATCAAATCCGTGCCAAAAGCAATGAAATTAAGAACGTTTTGGCAGTATCTCCGGGAGCACCCAGAAAGTAAATGCTACCAGTTCTTTTGTTCACAGCTTCCATCAAAGAGTCATACGCAATCATTTGTTGTCGATTCAATTGCAGAACATTTTTACGAACTGCTTCGGCTAATGCTTCAGTATCGTGTTGTTTTGTTGTTCTCTTTGCAATTCGTGGTTGAATGCATCGTGTATTGGACGATTAGGTGATATCATGCCCAACGCCATCAATAAACACACGTCTTCGATTATGATCATAGACTCATTGTGTATTTCTGCTTTCAGAAGTTTGAACTAATGTAAGGATCCTGAAAATACTTGACAAACAAATATAAATAAATCAAAGTGTCTACTCCATTTCAAAAAGTTACTTAATGTAACATAGTAAACAGGTACCTATATTTAAAAAACAAAAGAAATTTCAAAATTTTTGACAACAACAATTTGCTTAGAAAATAATTAAAATAATTGACAACAACAATTGTTTTTAATATTAAAATTTTTTTTTTTGTATTTGAAACTACTCGATTTCTATCCAGTTTATATTTTTTTCAAAGTGCATTTCCCCATGAAAAACGAAACATGTGCCTACAACGCCAACTGTTGAGAATTTTCCGACTTTTCTTTTTTCATAAACCATCCCTGATTTAAGACAAACAAAACAAAACAAAAATCATTCAAATCGGTTGAGCCGTTCTGGAGTTATAGCGTCAGGAAGGAAAACCCGACTTATTTTTATATGTATAGTTTCGATCGCATTAATGAACAAACAAAATGAATTTAGTGCATTTCAAAATAATATTAGCCCATCAATTAATTGTTCTGTCAACCATTTAACTGAATTTGCTGAATTTGGCAAAAGGTATGTTTGAAGGCGTTTTCGGGGAAAACGATAGTTTTGAAAACTGAAATATGTATGTGAAAATTTCTATTATCGTAGAAGTTTTCGAGTGTTTTCGCGTAAACCCGGTTATCGGCTTGATGTGAAAAGGAAATTGACTGTTGCACAAAGATTAGGAGACCTTTATAGAAATTGAAATCGATTTTGGTTGCAAATCAAAAATTGACGCATCATGTGGCTCATTTTCGACTTCAATGGCGTTCTTTTTGAAAGACGGAAAAAATACTGCCCACAAACTTGAGACTCGCAGAAATTCGAAAGCATCAGGAGGTGATGGTTGTGGTAGCATTTTCTAGTACAGAAAGAACAGAAGATTCGCATGTGGCTCTCTGTCTACCTATTGCGCCATTTATTTTTATATATTTGTTGTTACAGTATGCCCTCGATAAAAGCAACCAATGGAAATTCGAGCAGTTGCGTTAATTGAGGTTGTTGCTTTAACCGAGTCACAAAAAAAAGTGTCTTGAATAAGAATTTAAGGCGCAAACCATAGTACACAAAATAAAAGAACATTGTTCGTCGTAAAAGAAAAGAAAAGGAATACAATTTAATTCATTTAAAAAAAAATACTTATACATTATGTATTTTTTTTTTTTATACAATAAACACGCGATAAAGAGGTTATGACTACTCTTATGATGTAGTTTGAAGTACACAGCGCGGGCGTTAAGGAAATTGGGATAGAGAAGATAGGAGATTCTGATGCACATTGGTTTTAAATGTCTGCAAATTGCAATGAGGGGGAAAGACCGATTTTGGATAAATTGTTTTAAAATATTGGGAAATGTTCGTTAGCTTTTTCTTAGAGGATATATTAATGTAAATGTCGGCCAGCTCTCTCAGTTTTTGAAGAGCCAATGTATCTTCTAGTGGAACCAAGTTTTCTTCAGCCCATTGAAGACAAATGCTTAATGCTTGGATACGATCTATGTGTGTCTTAAATTCTGAGAGCAGTAGCTGTAAAATAACTGCCCAGTTACAGTAAAACCAATCACAAAAAAAAAGGAAATAAAAATTAAATGAAATAAGAACTGGATGGAAAGTTGCGTTTACCGAGTCACCGTTTTTTTAAAAGTTGCAATTACTGAGTCACTAATGGTAAAATTTTAGGTGTTGCTTTAACCGAGGTATTGCGTTTATCAAGGGTTGCTTTTACCGTACTTAGAAAAATATCCACATAGTAAAATTAGACTTCTCTTTCTTTATGGGTTTGTTAGCTCATCACAATTAAACTACTCACCCAATCGACTATTATCTACATTAGGTCTTATGGAACAACATTCATTTCACACCAATCAGCCATCTTTTTCAGACGATATTTTCATTCAAAATTTTCTGAAAGAATGTGGATTTTATCGTTCATCATGATCATCATTTCATCAACCTTATCTAATTATTGTAGCAACTGTATTGCGTTCTGCGATTTCCTCCTAACCATCAAACTTGTGTTCATGTTGAAGTGTTCATGAAAATTTCCCACTCTATTAATCAAATCACTGAACTAAAATATAAGTAAACTAGAAGCTAGAGGCAAAAGATGTAGTTTAGCCTTAACTTTTGTTCTCCAAGCTGAATGCTTATTACCAATTGTCACATTAGACAGCATTTTTAAGCTAGCAACACTGGTAGTCGGTTCAGTATGTAAGCAAACCATCACCAAACTAATTATAATTATAAATACTATCTATTTCACTGAAATGAAAGCATGGCTCACTTGTATATCCTTTCACTATAAATGTGGTAGCAGTCATTTTTATTTGCAATAAGCACTTGCATTGCCCGCTAAAATATATTTGCCCACCAATCGTTCATCTCTTCCTCAATTTGGTTGAGTGGTTGGTTATTATTTTTTTTTTTTGCTAGTTTCAAATATCTAGATGTGTCAGCTGAACGTTCCATCCACCAATCCAATTCACTCAATTTACACATAAAATTGAACACGTTGCAGGTATCGCTGTCGGACTCGGACCCATCACAGTTTCGTGAGTTCCTTCCGATGGCAGACTATGAAATAAAACAACACCAACCCCTGCGACTGCGAAAGAAGTTTTACGAATTTTACACAGCACCCATAACGAAGTTCTGGGCCGATTCAGTAAGTCGCAAATACCCCTCGTTGACGCGTTTCTATTCTTATTTATTTAATCCCTCTTTCAGATCGCTTATATGTTCTTTCTGGTGATGTTCACATTTACGGTGCTCGTGAAAATGGGACCAACTCCCCGGTGGCAGGAGGTCTACTCGATAGCGTACATAACCACGCTGGGCTTTGAAAAGATAAGGGAAATCATCTCATCCGAACCTGTAGCTATCACGTAAGTTTTATATCTATGTCGGTTATAATATTTGTCGGCCGAATAAATGATTTAATGACGCATGCTTGTGACTGATGATTTTTCTCTTTTTTGTTCCATATATTTGATGGTGTTGCCAACACGTCCCGGTGCAGTCATAAATTTTCCGTCTGGGCATGGAACATGTGGAACCCGTGCGACGGAGCGGCCATTATATTATTTCTCATTGGACTGTCATTGCGTTTCCGTCCGAACACAATGGACATTGGTCGAGTTATTTATTGTGTTGACAGCATTTACTGGTACTTGAGGATCCTGAATATTTTAGGCGTTAACAAGTACTTGGGTGAGTAGTGATTGAATGCATAGAGGGACTTTTATTGAGAAAAAGCTCATTTGGCCCGAGTGTATGGAAATATGGAATAATTTCTATAAACGATGCTGTCGTAGAATAATAAGAATGAAATTGGAATGCTTGTTACGGATGAAGAATGTTTGTTTTTTTTTTCTATTCTGTTGGACTGTTGTGGTTCATAATCGCATTTGGTGTTCCATCTGTAGTGGAAGGAGAGTTCTCGTTAAAATGAAATTATGCGCTTGGGAGTGTTTTGAGTATTTGTTGTATGCGTTAAGAGTGGAATTTGAAAAACTGAAAACCACCTACATATATTTTGAAAGGGGTTTAAGCGAAGAATTCTTGTTTTGCATTTGCAATAATTTAACGCACATTTAATCCAAACACTTATGGAAGAAAGTACTTTTAAGAAATCACGATTCTTTAATGTGGTACTTTGCGAGAGATCTAGTTTTACGTGGGGTAGCTAGCTCCGTTGTAAGTTTTGAGTCCAGCTGGTGCTCGCTGCTCGTGTTTTTGTTTGCAATTGAGTTCGTTTGATTTTTTAGTCCTTATCGCTTTCAAAATTCCTGTGGGCTCAATTCCACTCGATTTTTCATGAAATAAGGGAAAGGAAAATGTTGTCATCTGGAGACAATAGATTCGAAAAAACTAAAGTGGTATGCGCAGCCATTTGCAATTTACAGAAACACATACAATGATGTTACAACCTTAGTTTCGTTTATATTTGAGATAAAGAAAGGAAGGTCCATTTTTTAAAACTCAAAAGCATACAACAATTGGCCAATACAATAAAAACTTCAAATAGCAGCCATTAAAAGTTAACGAGATACAGTCCACACCACTTGAATAGAGCACCCTATAAACTCTCAGTGTGAATGTTACTAATTTAAAAACTGTCTTAGTAGTTATTATTTAAGTTTTTTTGGTTGACTATTTAGCTCTCTCTGTTAAAAAAAATTGAGAATTGAAAATAAACCGTTATAAGTTTTTTGAGGCTGGTTGAGCCAGCAAATGAGAAAACAATACAAAACTAAACCAGAACTACATGTAATTGAAGAGTTTATAGCTTGGAGCTCAATTTCACCCAATTATTTATACAAATTGTACGAGTCTATTCCAAATAATCGTAGGATTTGTGAAGTGTTGGAGCAAAACGGAGACAAAACCCGCTACTGAAAATTCAACTCCAATTGAAAATAATCGAATTTACTTAATAAAAAACCAAGAAATAAACATGTAATGTATGTATTTGAATTATCTATTAGAACTTTCATAACGGTCTTTTTCAAGTGGCGCAAAAAAGGAGGGAGTTATTTTCTTAGTTAAACGTATTATATTATATTTAAAATTACTAAGAATTATAAGAAAAAATTAAATAAAAAAAAATTTGGGCTTACAAAAAAGTATTATTGCTCGATAAAAAAAGCTGGTTGAAGTTCACCGGTTCCCAAACTATATTTTGGAGTATATAAAAAAAAAAAGTTGGCGGAAAGGTCTTTATAATTTTCCAAACACTCCCGATACTTTTCTGACAACAGCGCGAGACGGTAGTCCCCTCGGGGATTCAGATCATGCCTTAGTAGCAGCCTTGTAACAGACATCAACCAACATACATAGCTCTATGAATTCATAATTATTTTCTATCCTTTAAAACTCTATACATTTACTTTCTGTCGCATTTTACGTATGGCTATAACTGAGGCCTAAGATGCGTTCCCAAAACTGTTCGCCAACAAAATTTCACTCTCAGTGGACCATTCCTAATGCTTTTACCAGTTCCAAGCATTCCATGTTTCCACCAAGAATGTATTCAAGCTCTCGCAGCCAAAGCCAGGTCTCTGCGTGAACGGCTTTGGAATCAAAGCTGTCGAACATGAGACTCCATACAGTTTACTTGGAATTTTAATGCAAGACCCTACTGCACTTCCGCGATTGAAACCTTTTTTTTAAACTATAAGCTACCAACAACAAACCATAAATATATTTTCTTCAAATTTAAAGGAGCTGGTTTTGGAAAATGCTGAGCTAAGTGATTCGTCATTCTCCTTACTAAAAAGTTTTTTTTTCACGCACCCCCTTAGTCGTTTCCCAAAGGAGGTATTGGACAAAAACCAAAACTTCGTAAAGCTACTATTCAACGTGGCATTTTTCGTGGCAATTTTTGACATGCTGACGTCACAAAAGTTTGGCCATTCGGCGGTCACTTGTGTCTCTTTCGTGAGAGTGTGCTGCGACAGCCCGGGTGACCAGACGCTTGATAAGCGGTCACACATAGTGGCAAATTCTGGACAAATGTGTAGGTCATAATGACGTCGGCATGTCAAAATTTGACAAGAAAAGTGACACGTGTAATTGTAGCTTAAGACGTGTGTCAAATTATTTTCTAAAATTGCACACCCTTATGAATTTTTTGTATCTAGGCGCTTAAAAGTTTGACCAGAAGGGCCGTTTTGAAAAATGACGAAACAAAACTAATTTCTACATCATCATGCAAAGTTTCAATCCAACACGGTTCATGAGTTTTTCAAAAGCCTGTCAGTTACAGAACTGTTGACTTGAATACATTTTATCGAAGTAGCTCAGTTCAATTGTTAACAGCGTTCCCTTTTCGGTATTATTTTAATTATGCCGAACAAAACCCATAAATCTTTGTCAAGAGAAAAGTCTCTCCCCACAAAACATTATCATTAGATTTACTCTCACCTCGGAATCCGGGAGGATTCGTAAAAGACAATAATTTCAGTTTGCGTCCTGCAAATGACAAGTAATTATTTTGTGCGGAAGTTGATTGAAATGCGCACCTAAGTCGAAAGGACTTTTTCATGTTTCCTCTTCTCCCCGTTGGACGCCCATTAACTACTCGAACATGCTTTTCCCCCATTCAACCTGTTGAATTGAATAAAATATTGATTACAGTACCTTGTCATGTGTGTTATCATTTCTCTAGCACGATTTTTTTTTTCGTCTTCTCTTTTTCACAGGACCACTGGTAACAATGATGGGCAAAATGGTGAAGAACATGATTTATTTCGTTGTCCTGCTGGCCGTTGTGTTAATGAGTTTCGGCGTTAGTCGACAAGCCATCCTGTACCCGAATAATGAGCCTTCATGGCGCTTAATTAAAGAGGTAAGCTTATAGTGTGCGTAAAGGATACGCTCTCTGGGTATGATAATAATTGATAATACTCCTACTAAAGTATTCGTGCCACATGAGTAAATTCGGATGATTTTGCTCCAACACAGTCAATACATAAAATCAATAGATTCACACGCCGTCGCTCACCATCCGTTCGCCAGATAATAATCGGGATTAACATCCAGCCAGGCTTATGTGCGAATCCATTAAGATTGCCAACCATCGGATTTATTAAAAAATGTTTATTTTAACAGGCTTGTGTGCATGCGGTGGATTGATTTTAATAAATGGGTTACGGCAATTGAATTATCACATTGGTTAATATATTAATGGTGGTGTTGTCGGCGTCTATATCTATGTACATGTGGATGCTGGTGTGAGTGTGGTTCACCTCTAATGAATTATGAATTTTATGATGGGATTTATGGGATACCCACTGCCGTAGTGTTGTAAATGGAAAGTTAATGCCGTTGCTCGTTTTTGAGTGCGTGTTATTGGGGGCATGGCTATCGTACAGGTGACAGGATTTTTGTTTGTGTTCTTTAAGTCGTCAAATCGTATTGTTATGCACTTGGGAGCATTTTTTATAAGATGATATACTATAGGACGACATGCGAAAATTGTGGATCACATTTTGAGGTGTGATTTAAGGACGAAGTCGGTCCCAAACGGTAATGGAATTCAATATTCGTTTCTTTATGGCTTTTACTTGTCAGATTGACAAAACGAAGAACCTCCTGACTGATTTTGATCAACAATATTTTTTGTATACATTAGGTCTGTTCCCTTACAATAATGCATTCGAATGCATTAGTCAAATTTAGCCTTACCTCGTTCACTTCAACCCAACTTTTGCGTAAGGGAACGAATGTATTCGAATGCTTATGGTAAGGGAACAGACCTATTATGTTGAATGACACCCTTTATGTCCTGCAGCTAACATCGTTTCCTTCGTCCATTAGTTTTAAAAATCGATTACACGTAGATTCAATTACGGCAAAATGTTTCTGCTGTGTTTGTGGTGCTGTATTGCTGATGGGGGGATGAAATTACCCTAACTCTATTAGCCAGGTGGTATTTACATTTGCAGTTGACAGCATCACCTTTTGCGGCTGTGGAACAAAAATCTTGTGTATGTCATTAGAACTAGTAGCAGTTCTTCTTATAGCTGTCCAAAATGCTAATCAGTCTTATTACTCGTGTGATTCAGCTGCTCGGTGGAGTGTCGCCAAAAGGAACTGATTTTTCAAAAGTTATACTCATAAGCGCCACTTTATAGTCCCATTTGTTCTGCTTGGTAAAATTTAAAGACCTGTAAAAAAAATGAGCCGATTTAATATAAAAACTGATTTCTTTTTCTTAGAGCGTTTTTTCAGCCAACTTGTATTTTGTATTTTTTGTTTTTGAAGCATGCAATAAAATATCGTTCCCCGCGAACGTTCGCATAGTCTTCCTCTATGCATTCGTATTTAATTCGTCTAGGAAAAAGTAAGAACTTTGTTCTTCCGTGCAGGTTTTTACAAAACGCCACCGATGCTTCCATAGTAACTCGCCGCATTGTTAACTATTTTAAACGATTATGTTCCATGGATGATGAACCATACTGGGGAAAATCGAAGCTTCAATGTAAGTGAATGTAGGCAAAACTGCAGAAAGAATGTGTGAAACTATGTGACGAATATTTTTCAAAAGTCATTAAAACTATTGTTTGTGTTGAGAGATATGTGTTTGGCGGAGATTTTAGCCCTGTTTCACGTTTTCCCGGAAATGATATCCGAACACTCCCAACTACAAAATACTACCGGTCCTGCCAATAAACATTCTTAGTTTCGACTCTAAGTTTTAATAGTTCAAATTAGCTATATTTTCCATATAAATTTCGCAACTGTGGGCTTTCGTGAATTTAAAGTTGAGACCAAAATTTATGAATGAATAAAAATAGATAAAAAAATTTAAAATCCTTAATTTTGGGTGAATTACAATTATGGTTACCAAACCAGAAATACTTTTTTTCATAATCGTGCAGCATGTTGTTCGAAAATTATTTTATATTCTCTAAAGTCAAAATGTTCATAGCAGTGGTAACAGATCGTGCGAATCTCCCCTTCTTTAGGTAAATTTGTACTCTCAATGAGGGAATTTTAAAATAACAAGTCTGGCAGCACTATATAGCAACCATTTTTGTAAGTTTCCTCTTGAATCTAAAAATAAATAAAATCGGTCGTAAATATGTACATATTCTTTGTGACCTTTTTACAATTGTTTCTTTTTATAAATATTTTGTAAGAAGTATACTACGGGAAGAATTTCGAGGACTAAACACATTGAAGGTTTTTTAAATGACTGTTACTTGCATTTTGTGTAGCCGCTACGAATGTATGCATTTTATTAATTGTAATTAATTTTTTTTAAGTAAACAAGTTTAACGTAAGAAGATTGCGAAACCTAAATAAGATTATGATACATATAAGGTTGAAAGGGGAACTCCAAGAAAAAGACATCACAATTTAGTCCGTCTACTTCAGAGGCTCACAACATATACAACCTGATTTATTTTAAATTTTGTACATACATTTTTTGGAGTCGAAGTAAAAGGTCGCCATGAATACCAAAAAAAGAATATTCATTTGTCAGAAAAAAAATAAATTGCTGCAGTATTCTAAATACCTATTAATTCTTTAAATCACTAGTCCTCATAAACGGTTCCATGTCCTCGGCTCCAAGTACTGTGGAAGCCATATGTACAGACGGAATGTATTCCGAACGTGTCGACCAGAAGTCCTTTGGATTCCAAACGAGATATTTTACATAGGAACTATGGTGGAAGATATGACCGAATATCAAACTTTGGCAATTTAACCGACGAAAACTTTGAACCTTTAACCACAAGGGGTTTATTGACCGCGCTGCACTTGCAGTTTGACGACGAAAAAAGTTGTGTTGGTTGAAGAGGAAAACGATTAGGTTACCACTGATGGTTTTAATGTACAATGAATGTTTTTATTGTTTGGCGAGGTATTTATACGAACTGTTAATCAAATAATTCGTCATTTAAACAGCTTTTTGAACAAAATAACTTAAAATATGGGCGCATACAATTTTAATTCTGCTGCACCTACGCACGTCCCAAATATTACCCAAATAATAAGAAGACATAAAAATGATTTTTTGATTGGCTTGGGTCACGTCTAAAGTAAGGGGGATTAAACTTAAACAAAATTTGATCCTAAAAATTTGTCTGAAGTTAGTGTCAAGTGCGTACCTTCATCGATATTGCATAAGCATGATAAGCTTTGTAAATACAGTTTATTGTCCGTGCCTACTGTCTGTAAATTTAATATGTGTACCTATACTAAAACCGAGGATGTTCACTCTCTTGTTGGGACGTTTATCGATAACACTTTCAAAATATGTGAAAACTGCCTTCTCGTCATTGAAAAAATTTTTAATAATCTTTACTTTTTTCAATATTTCAAGGAAACAAATATTCTTTTATATGTTTTATATATATAGAGATCAAACTTGTTTATTTTCTTAATTTGCTTCAAATGTGTACATTTACTACTCTTACTGACCTTACAGAAAATAAATATAAAATTAAATTAGCACCTAAAGTCAAAACTAATTTGTTTTTAAGTGAAACCCTACTGGCATTATTCAAACAACTTTTGTAAATTGCTATATTATGTAGTTAAATGCAGAGGTTGAAATAAAAACTTGCAATAAATGGTAAATTTTATATAAATATATTATTTAAGCGACCTGCCACAACTCGTAAGTATGTAGTATAAAATGTTTGCATATAAAATTTTAGGGATAAATTTATCTAAGTTTAAAAATGTATATTTAAGGTTCTTCATTACTATATAAGAGTACATACATTAAATAATACATGATGTAAATATTGTTTGTTTAGATTATTCACAATAGTCTTGTATGTGTTTTTTTTTTCTCCTGTCTCCAGCTTTTGTCTGGTTCAATTGTAGCATCCGGATTTCTTGGCGCAATCACTATGAATACAAGATCTACCCATAACACCAGAAATACTGGCTTACAGGGTGGCTTACACCGCTCTGGTAGTTACGGTCGAATCGATCCATATAATCGATATCCCGGAAATGCAAATCACAATGTAAACTGGTTTGATATAAAATTTATTCAAAGAAAAAAAAAAACAAAAAATTCTGTGTCCACCTATAAAAGAGCAAGAGCAAGTTGATGTTGTGTACAATAAATATCTACAAAGCGTTAAGTCGATGTTTCTGTTTAATTTTATTATTGAAAAAAGAAAGACCAACAAAACAATATCTAGTTATGCATGTATCATTAGTGTGTGTACTCTTGTATACTGCTTTTATAATTATTATTTTCTCCTCCTCCTTATTTCGTATTAAGACATTTTCCAAGGATTGCATGCAATAAATGGCTATACAGAACTCTACATATGGATGTATGTGTTTTAAACTAGGCAATCTGCATGTCGAATCAATGTACCCTGTTCCACTTTCTCTTCCACAATATCTGAGTTCAAATATCTTTCCGTTTCAATTTATACTTAAGCTTTATTATACCGTAAATATGTTTTTAGAGACTATAATTGTCAGTATTTATTTCTTAAAAAAAATGCAGCATAAACGGGCCTTGACTGAAAACTATTTCACGCACTGCGATTTGTGGTGTTCAAATAAATGCCAATAAATTTATAAATTTTACAACCTAATAAAAATGCAAATGTCACTTGCAGTAGGTACTCTGGGCCTAATTATTTAAATAGGTTTTAGAACCTATGTTTATGTGGCATCTTAGTTCAACATATTAAGGAAAAAGATCATAGACAACGTTAATGTAAACTGAGTTTTATGTTTAGGGTTTTTTTAATGAACTAAAGTGTCGGGTAAATAAAGAGTAGGTAAATAGACTTTAGTTAACAATTTTAAGAACGTGCTTTCTAACTAAATTTAATTTTTACAAATTTAGTTTCTCACATTTTCTTTAAAGTAAAATCATTTCACCTTCGACTCGTATTTCCTTCAAGACAAAAGTTTAAACAAACTTTTTTTTTGTGTTGTTTGCCTACTTTAAGGCATCATTCGCATGGTCTCGCACGCAAATTCTCGATCGAGATTAGAAAGAGAAAACCAGTATTTTTTCGTTTCAAATTTAAAAAGGTGTAACCTTAAGATTGCAATTTGTCACCTTCTTATAGTTTCATGGAAACAATACACAATTGTTGGTGAATTGTTGTTTTAATACTGATCTATAATTCGTGTCACATCAACCAAATAAAATACGTGTCATACATTTTTGTCTGTTTTTGCAGTTCTGTCATTCTGTGTCTTTATGTCAGTTTACTCATCTTAATATGATAGCTTCGTGTTAGTTAGTATTTACGAAACTCTGACACTTTGAAAATGCGGTACCAGAATTGAAACCACAGATCTGTCAAAACAGAATCTACTTTAACAGGTCACTTTTGTTAAAGTGAAATAACTTTTCAGGAGTAGTACATTCTAGTACTTTCTTCTTAACTGAAAAACTCGCGTTCTATTAATACACGAAAATAATATAGATCTAACATTTGACGTGGAAATTTCTCAATCTAGCGGATTAATTGCAAAAGAAAAAAAAAAGATCTGTCAATGTCTGGAATATTTTAAAAACCAACTTAATCAGAAGTGAAGTTGGTAAAGCTCGAAATAAACTGAAAAAATGCAAAAAAATTGATTACATGTTTGTTTCGCTAAGGTTTGTCCCCTCGCTAAACATATCTGGATCTATGACATTTGTGTGTTAGACGTCTCGTGGTCAATGGAAAGGGAAAAAGTGAAAACTCTATTCCGATTGTCAGGCTTAGTTAACTAGGAACGCTTCTATTATTTCCGAAAAATGGTGTGTTCTAGTACATTTGCCGTTCTGATAGCATATTTAGTTTTTTTTTCGATTTAATGTTTTTTTAAGTAGGTACGCCTTGTTTGAAAAAGTGGACCACATAAATCTTAGTAGAGAATGTTCCAGGTCGTCAAATGTCGTTTATGTCTATATTTTCTTTCATCGTTTTTGGCCAATCTTCGACTTGTACGGAGGTCGAATATTTTCGCATTTGCGGTGTCCCGATCTAAATGTTTGTTTCATATTTCCACAGAATTAAGTTGGGATGTGTGCTCAGTGTTGGTAAGCATTGGCAAAAATTATTTTATTTCGACAGCTAATATGTAGCAACGATCAGCTTATATCGAAACACAATTGTGGGGCTTTCCTTAATTTCGGAGAAGAAGAAATTGGGCCTTACCAATAAACGTTTTTAGTTTCAACTCTAAACTTAAGAATTT
Source organism: Cheilosia vernalis (assembly GCA_949126925.1). Lineage (NCBI taxonomy): Eukaryota > Metazoa > Arthropoda > Insecta > Diptera > Syrphidae > Cheilosia > Cheilosia vernalis. The sequence continues at coordinate 50,622,398 of OX421361.1, forward strand.
CACAGTGGCCATATTATCCATACAAATTTCGCTTCCGTAAATTTAAAGTCGAAACTAAAATTTGTTATTAATTTGGAAATTTAAAAATGCTTATATTACAAGCATAAGCGAACTTCGTATTCTGTTTGCGAATGCTTGGATATTGGAAGGCCATAGTCCTAAAAAGTACTCAGTGGAGTAAATATCTCCCACCTGGGATCAAACAGAAGTTATTTCAGTTGAATTCTCTGTTGCGTTTCTAACCCACTTTCGGAATTGATGGTAGATCTGTTAAATGGCTTTTTGCAAATGTTTGGAATGAGTTTTCAAGCGACCAGCTGTCAAACGTATTGTTAACATGGACCATGGTAAGCTGTCACTTACGAATCATAGAATACTTTCAGGATTTCTGGTGTCTTAGACAAAAGCATATATCACCAATATTTGCCAAAGCAAACATGTTGTTCAAAAATAAAAAAATCTTCCCTTCTGCCATAACTCGATGGGGGTAGTGCATGATATTAATGTTTACTTTACTGTATGTGCCCGAGGATACAATAACCAAACACCAATGCGATGAACCTAACATCTGAGCAAAAGTGTTCCATAAATCTCATTAAGGAACACAACCCCATTCATCTATAATTACAAAGGACAACACCCTCTGATCGATACATATAGATACAAAATTCAATTTAACTGACATTTCTCATTTCCCAAGACCATCGCTCATCGTGAACTTCTCTCATTGCCAGGTGTACTATCAGCCCTACTTTATGTTGTATGGTGAAGTTTTTGCCGACGATATTGATCCACCATGCGGAGAAGACCCTCGTCAGCCCGCCTGTGTTACAGGTACGTTATCCCAAAGTGTACTAATATGTTTATCATGCGCTTCCTTCCGCATTTTCGTTCTTCATTACGTAAATTAATGTCACCTCTCACCTTGTTGCAAAGTTTTCCTATCGAGCACCCAGCTATCTTGATTAATTACCATTTAAGTGAAGTATCCATTAATTTTAATTATCGGTATTTTTAAACGCCGTCATCTTTACAACAAAAAAAAATAAAAAACAAATAAAGGACACTGGGTGACCCCGATTACGATGTCAATGTACCTGCTGATTGCCAACATTTTGCTCATCAATTTATTAATAGCTGTGTTCAACAATATCTTTAATGAAGTGAACTCTGTCTCGCATCAGGTGAGTTTATTTTTTCCTTTTATCAGAGATATTTAATTTGAATGGTCTTTGTGCTAGGTTTGGATGTTCCAACGGTTCACTGTAGTCATGGAGTACCAACAGAAGCCGGTATTGCCGCCGCCATTCATAGCATTCTGTCACTTTTACTCGCTACTGAAGTATTGCGTCCGCAAAGCGAAGGGTATGCGTTTGACACTATGGTGAGAAAGTTTTGTCGGAAATGGTAATTGAGTTGGGTGAACTCTTTCAGGTCTGGAGGTGCAGAGGGACAATGGGCTGAAATTGTTTTTGGAAAAAGACGACCTAGAGCGGTTGTATGACTTTGAGGAGGAGTGCGTCGAGGGATTTTTCCATGAACAAGAGATTATACTGAATCAGTCGACTGATGAACGTGTCAAGTGTACCACAGATCGAGTGGAAACAATGTCGCAAAAAATCGAGGACATCAACCAGAAGGAGAACCTGCAGACTGTTACAGTTCAGGTGAGTAGTTGCTTGAATTGGTTGAAACAAATTGTGGGGATTGCTAATATTTTTTTTTTATAACTCCGCTTCTCCTAGCAAAAGTGAAACCAAAAGGTTGCTCTTGGTTTTAGTTTTTTTTGTTGTCGTAGAAAAGCCAGTTCGACTTTGCTTGTCGGCTGAGATTAAAAGATCCTCTTGGTTGGATCATTAGTGTCCATTTTTTTGAGTCGAGTGAGTTAAGTACTCGAGTGTAAATAAAGACGCGATGCCTCCTTGAACTTTATCCATATCCTGTGGCAATAAGTTGAAGTAGCTTATGTCAATTTTGGTAGTTTTTCAGTGTGAGCAAAAGAAATTTATCTTAATTTTTTCAAATCTATTGGATTACATAGTCCAAGTAAATTAAAGCTGTTCAGTTTTCTTCATATTTAACGGTTCTTAATTGTCGTAGAGTGATGGGACCTGGACTAAAAGAAAGCTAAGGAAAACGAGAATTTTGTAATGTAAAAAACTCGAATATGGCTTATGTCGACATAAGCTACTTCAACTTATTGCCACTTGTAGCACAGCTCATAGATTTTGCATTTCTATTTGTAATCTTCAAACATAAGAGTAAATTTCCGTTCAAGAATTCACTTTCTAAAAGAGCTCAGTACCAATCTTGTCCTCCTGCTCGTCCTAGATCCTGCGATATGACGCAGATCTGGTACGGTCATTTGTGGAGCTTGATTTCGCCTTTAAGTCAGGCCGTTTCGATTCGGCAAACAATTGTAGGCGTCATGTAGAAAAAGTAGGAACGTTCAAAAACGCACTATTTTGAGAAGCTGGACCTAGGGTTTTATACGGACCTGATGCACCATTTTTATAGAAAATAAAATAATAGTTCTTCCACAAATGAGAAACAGAAATTCAATAGATTTTGTGTCGCCACAGTGGCCGTCCCAATAAATAGAAGACATTTTTGTTTATTTAGTATATAACTCCCACTTTTTTTTAGAAAATCAAAATGTCCAAACAGCTAAGTTGCCTCTGAACTTATTTTTTATTTTGTGATATTAGCCGTGTTTTTTTGAGCTTCTATCTCAGCAAAGCAGAGTAAAGTAGGATTTTCAGCACGTAATTACAACAACTACATATTTCGAGTCTCGAAGTGTCAAGTCTATCGTATTTGTTGTAATTTGCGTGTTGAAAATCCTACTTTACTTTGCTTTGCTGAGTTCGAAGCTCAATAAACTGGCCTATTGCCGAGAACTCGAAACCTAAAATTCAAGTCAACATATTACCACTGTCAAAAAATCTAGTCTTTCTCTGTTTAATATTGGGGACGTTCGGAATCATAGTTTACTAAGTCTGGCAGCAGTCTGACTAGATGTGTTTTAGTTTTTATTGGCCCAGAGTGATCACGTGTATGGTTTTTGCAGCTGACGTTTATGGAGGGCCTGCATACTTAGTTGACATTTTGAAGAGTCAAATCATCATATTAATATTATAAAGCTGGAGATTTTTTTCGTTTGAACGCGCTAATCTCAGGAACTACTGCACAGATTTTGATGAAACTTTTTTTGAAATGTTAGTTAAGATTCTGAGAAGGTCATAGGCTATTCCTTTCAGTGACAAGTCTATTTTTGGGAGCGTTTTTGACCAAAATGTGTTTTTTTTTTCCTTACTTTACTGCCTTTAACTCGCTATTACTCAAACAATTCGTAATCAATGCAAACAAAATAAAATACTTAGGAGAGCCAACACTTTCATAGTTATTTCAAGCCATCAATCAGCTTTCTACGTCCTCTAGAAGCTGAGCTACAACCTAAAATCTAACACGAAAAAAATTAATTTATTTTCTCAAATCGAACTTTATCAGCAGCCGCGGTTGTTGATCGTCGTTCTGCTTTGGGGTGGTTGGGTGGCGCACATCGCACAAGCACGAAAAAAAAACTGCGTGGTGTTTTCTCCGAATTAAGTGAAGCGAAAGAGATAGAGAAGTATGCGACGTGAATGTGAATTAGTATGTAATCAACAGCGACAATATGTTTCTGAGGAAATGCGCAGGTGGCTGATGACGTGCGCTGATGAACGTACATTATGGTGGTGTATATGGAAATTGAGTTTAAGATTTTTGGTTTAATGGTTTATATAGTACCTACGGTGATACCTACAGTAAAGAATTGAAGAATTAAGACGATTAGGTGAATTGAAACTTTGTATGTATGCATGGTTGGATGCAGCTAGAAAGATAGGATATTTTTGGACCCGATAGATGGCGCTGTTGTCGATTTTTTTGAGAAACTCAACCGATCTCAATGCAACTTTGTATGTGCGCATGGTTGGATGCAGCTAGAGAGATAGGATAGTTTTGGACCCGATAGGTGGAGGAAACGGTGAAATCTTTCTCGAAGCTCAACAAGATCTAAAAAATGCGACGAGTTAGATCATAGAAAACGGATGAAAAATATCAGACCCCATCGTTACAAAGAAACACATAATCCGTGGTAAATTAAATCAGAAGTGGATTTTATTAGATACACCAAAGAAATTAATTATGGCGAATTTGCTGGTATGACTTAGGCCTGTGACGTTGTGCACCGCGGGTGTAACCTCACCAACGACTGTTTCTCGCACGGTCGATTATACGTGTCTCCTTCCCGAGTCAGCGAAAGTAAACATGCATACGTGTATGCTCCAGGCAACAGAACCTCAAATATTGTATTTCATGAAGCTTTGTAAAAAAGTTATCATACAAAATGTAACTATCTCATGTATTGAAACTTAACTATTATTATCTCTTTTATTGGAAATTATACAGTCTCACGCCGCGTACGAAGTTGCGGGCACCAGCTAGTTAAAAATAAACAGAGTGGCCGCTGCAAAATTCGGAAGAGTCGAAGAAAGGGACGGTGAGGGTAAAATGTGCCATTTCTGATATTTAACAACCATTAGTTCGCATAAAACTATAATTATGTTGTGATAGGCAACCGTGTTACATTCTAAATGTACTTATTGGAAAATAACAATTTATTAACAATTTATGAAGGGCCTTTTCCAAATAAAAAATTCCAAAATCAAACAAAGGTAACGCTGACCGCGAGAATACAAAAATCAATTCAAGTTGCTTAGTCAACGCGTTCGGATTCATAGTCCCGACAAATCTAGTTGACGTTTTACATAAACTAGGTATTCGAACGTCCCCATGAATAAAATATGTCACTGTACTTAAGATCTAAGCAACTTGATTTAAACAGAGTTTTTGTGGGTTTTATTTCAACAACCTTGTCTCCTGTTTCCCGATATCTATGTGGGTATCAAAATCATATAACAACGTCCTCTTGAAGTCCTTTAAAAATCATCTCCATCCCCATTATGTATGCAACATTTTATAGCCAAGAAGAATCTCCAGCCTTTGGCAGGTCTTTCTCAATAGGTACCCATTTTACATTGTTCTATTAATCTTTGATTCTATATTGGAACTATCCTTGATTTCTTGGAATTACACAGCAATTCGATGATTTGTGTTACTATAGTAACATCCACTGTGACCATTGTGGGGCTGCAAAGCTGCAATGCTTTGCTGTGACCAATGAGCTCTGAAATTTGAAATTTAACTCTTCGCATGAAATGTATGCACGTGTGTTTTTGATACGATTTTCGAATTTGCATTTCAGTGCCTTTTGTATGTGCGTTTGATAATATCCTCCCTCGTTCTCTGTGGCAATTATTGAAAAATATCTGTTTCCGAACAACATTTCCCGTATACTCGTAGCAATTTTGCTAATTAATGTTGGATACTGATGTTATGAAAGGAATTACGTTCGTAGATGCACACAAGTATGGCGCTGTTATTGTTGCTCTGAGAGAAATTTCAACTTTAAGTTTTGTGTATTTTCAGTTATGAGTTCCTGCAAATATAGCTGGCGGCTGTTGTGGTTGATGGTTTCAGTTAAAGCTGTAAATTGAGTTTTTAACTACTGCAATGGATGGGTGGGTACTACAGGAATAGGGAGGCTGTAACTACCAAGCAAATGTGTTAGTTTTACGTTGTACGACTTTTCATTTCCAACCTAACCTTGAAAGTGTGTATCTTTAGGGGAGTTAAGTTCTGCCGAAAATGACAAACTTTTCGAGTCTCAGTTTTTAAGCACGAGCCATTTAGTCAATAGTGTCAAGTCTAAAAATTACATATTAGTATTCACTGCATAGGAACCAAAAAATAAATTTTGGAAATACAGTATTCATCAATCGACAATGCAACTTACGTTTAGTTTCTCATCGTGAGTCCTTAGGCGTAGAACTCTCTCTCCAATGCCTTGCCAACTCAGCTTCTCACTTGGAAACTTTGTTAAAAATCATCCAATGCCTTAAACTTAATAATATTAACCACATACTAATTTATAACTGCCATGAGCTATTAGTAGGACCTCGTTTATACATGACAAATACAACTGTACAGGGGGCAGCGATGGGCGCGCTTTGGTGCCTGGTGCTGGTCACCCAACCTTATACTGCAACCGAAAAATATTTTCTTCATCAAAAAGACTCAACCCAAATGAATTTGCATAGTTTTTCCCAAGCATATCTAATAATTTAATAAATCCCCATCAAATAAGGTCCTAAAATCAAATCACACAGCAACTACACAAAATGAATTATTCAACCAAAACCTTTAAATTGGGAAACCCCCTCAAAACAACTCAAGTAGTAGGCAGAAACGCGTGTGGCTTTCCAGAGCGCCCTCAAATTCTAATTTCAAAATGAAGCCATCCGAATATCCTCTCATCTAACTGCGATTTGTGTGCTGTGACCATTTCAATAATTTATTTGTTTAATTAAAAATGTTATCTCCCTCTCCACAGAACATTGAATTCCGGCTACGAAAAATGGAAGAGTCCACCGAACAAATCCTTTCGCACTTGGCGGTTATCCATCGGTTTATGTCGACGCACACGATAACCCAAGACGAACTACACAGCTCGAATGGAAACATCGCTGTTACCGTTGGTGTTGGTCCCGGTGAAATGGCTCGACTGCGTGCGGTCTCTGAAACTGAAAACATGAATAATTTACAGGTATGCATTGCGTTGTGTCAGTTTTGTGTCAGTATAATACCATTTATCCTTGTTTTAGGTGATAAATCGGAGAAAGTTCAATAGGTCGCTGACGGAAGTGCGACCAGATGCGTATATATTTGATGATGGGATGCATTTCGAAGTGGTTCCGCTGCCAGAGGAGCCGGACGAGGTGGTGAAGTCGAGGGAAGCACTGAACGAGAATGTGGTGCGGAAGGCTTCAGTGCAGTCGGAGGATTCCGATATTTATCCCACGGCACTATCGCAACGACCATCGACGTGTGAGACTGTAAAACGTACGCCTTATGTTACGGTGCGACAAGACACTGGTGCTAGCACAGAGAGTAAGGACACGCTGACACCGTTGGGCAATGACGACGATCACACTTTGATTGGTGACTCTGATGAAACCGCTCCCGAATTGACCTTTGAAGGTACAAACATGAGTACTTCCAACTAATTACTGTTTAGAAGATGCCTGCCCTTCAATCAGTCGGTGGTTTTCTCCTTATAATTTGTAATTTCGGATCGAAGAGAATCAGTCCTCATTTCACAGAGCACTTCAGTTGATAAATGTTGCTTAAAAATCGTTTATCTTACTTGCAATGCTGATTGAGAATTCAGAACACGAAACTGCTTTGATTTCGATTCTATATCATCGACGAGTCGCTGACTAAATGTAAATATATGAGCGCATTAGCGTTTGCTGGCGCACGATTCACTTTCAATATAAAATCGTGTCAATTCTTATGTGTCAACCTGTCATCTACTCAGGTTCAGTGCAGAAGATCTATTTTTTACTGCTGAAAAGTGGTGCGGCGAAAATCACATGTTCGTGCCTAGCCTAGGACTGTCAGTGGAACTTGTGCATATTTGATCCGGTCTGTTCTACTATCTATCTATGCCGGACTGTTGTACTTCGTTCGAATTTTATATGTTTCCTTTGAAAATGTCTTCGTTCAAGCGGCAGACAGATCAATAGCAAAGCGACTCGTCAAACTCAATATAAACACGTCTATTTCAATAGCTTAGATGTTGCACTCGATTAAACGCCGCCAATGTACTGCTTACTTTTTTTTTAATAGCTCTTACAGTCCGGGGTGGAGCGAGTATTCGATGTACATACTATGTACACGGTAAATACGTTTGTTCTTGTCAAGTTGCTGCTTAGACGTTTCGAATTATTTCAAATGGCATCCTTCTCAAATTTAAGACTTGTACCACATCAACGAGTTTCCTTACCTCCTCTTTACATAATACTAACAGTTTTGTATTTATTTATTTCAAGCTGCCAAACATCGTGCCATGCGGCAGCGTACAGTGTCCCTATGTCGCCGGAACTCTGAAACTACCTCCGCCTACGACCAACTACATCGTTCTCACATAAGCCTCAATCAAATAACAATGTCAAGGCGACAGCAGAGTCTGACTCAATCAGAGCCCGACAGCGAAAAGGATCAGCCTGGTAAGTGAAGACAAATTATTTCCCAAAGCGACAGAGCTTTATCCATACCATTCGCTTTTGTTAGGAAAACCAATGTTGCACGGCAAACCATCACGAAATATCCTTCTCAAACTGCATACGGAATACACATCGATTACGGACGAGCTGGAAAGTGTTTGCCACTTGATGACATCCCCGACGGTATCACTTCCAGGGAAAGGTACGAATCTGTCTAAATTTGTATGTGTATCCACCACTTTTAAATTTTTGTTCTTCGTTGCAGGTCAACCGGAACGGCCCAAAAACGACATGTCGAAGGCAGAATTCGCCGCCCTCCTCGAGAAACAACACTTGAAGGAGTGCGAAGAAAATGATTACAGAATGTTGGAGGGGCTATTTCAAGCGCGGGAGTCTGTCGACGACACCGATGATTCCAATGAGGTGAGCAAACCGAAAAGCAACTCAAATCGAGATTGAAGTGAATTCTGTCTACTTTCAGTAATTGAATTGATGAATAAATTATTTCGGCACACAGAGATGACATTAGTCGTACGTAAATGAAACGAAACGAAATAAGAGAAACTGTAGTGTTTGTCTTTGCTGGGCTGGGTATTGACGGTGACACCCAACTCACTTAACTTTAGGGTTTCTTTCCAATGGCAAGACATATGCAGATGTAATCAGGTATTCGTTGGTTTATTTACGAACTCCAATGGCGGAAGGTTAAATTTAATAACTTTGCGCTGCGATTGTTAAATGAGGAAGTGGTGTGTGCAGATAATGTCTGTGGTTTTGTGTAGAAATTCAATTATTTTTAAGACTTGAATTTGAAATGGTATTGAGGGAGTTTCCATAGCAAAAATCGTAGATTGATCGTAAAATTGGCGGAAGGCATTGAATTTGAAATTATAGTACGTATACGCCAGAGTGGGCAATCATTTAAATTGAACTGTATTTGCTTGAGTACTGTTGTCAAAAGTGAAAATAAATTAAGATGTGTTTTAAAAGATATCAAGAGAAACGCGTAAGTAGACGACTTGTTTTATGGCACCGCCAGTTTATTTAATGAACTCACCAAGAGCGACAAGCGACTAGGAAAATGGAACAAAATCGATACCACATACAATTTCAAGTATGTGTTCTACTTGCGTTGCCTTTCACCAATTTACCTTATTGTTCAAATGGCCTTCGATGAGAAATCCTTTCGTCCGACAATTGAGACACAAACTTGTTTCTTTTTATTGGTAAATCTAAGTGTGTTATCAGTGCTAGACTGCTAGTGCTACCAAGATCAAATGGGAATAATTATCGAGTCAACCTCGAAGGTCCACTTTGACTCTCAGACAACGATGGTTACTTCTGCGATTCATAAATCCTTTTCCAAGTCGTGTCATATAGGTGGACACTTTAAGAAAACCAACTACTACCAAGTTAAGTTAAGTGAGAACCAGACAACTTTAGGGTTAGGGTTGGGAAGTAATAGTTATTACGAAATCTGATGGATAGAAAAAGCTGCCGATCAAAGAGTCTTGTTTTCACGCCTTTGTTTTCATTTCAAAAAGAGTTTCATTCCAGAAATTGACAATGATCTAGGCAATTTCCTACGTAAACCAACTGCGTCCAGAAAAATAAGTCGTCTGTGGAGGTTGAGCTATTGGGGTTTTACTGGCTGGTTTTAAAGATCATATATGCAAAAGAGTAGATGACTTTTACCAAATTGTCTTCAGCCGCTTTAAACAGTTTTTATTTTAGGTCATCCCGTCCGGAGGTCTTATTGAGTTTTTGCTTTCCTATGAGTGCTTCCATTTTGGGAGAGTCCGCCGGTCCCAGTGATTGGTATATTCGTCAAGTTAAGGCTTTCCAATGTGGTGTTGCTACCCAGGTATTAACGGGCCATTTGGGCACAGAGAAGCTTCTTGACAAGCTCCTCTAACACATTTCTGCAGCGCCATTGGTACGTTCTGACCAATTTAGCTTTTATTTATGCACATTAATGTTTCTGACATTGGGGTCCGTTTGTAGTAAAAGTCGAACTCACTCCAAAGTATGGTTCTGTGAGAACCACTCCCTGCACGTCTTCCTTTTCCTCCAAACTATTTCTAATTTTTTTCTGGAAAAATAAAGTGGATACTGTTGTGAACAGTCACCAGTCTCCGATGCTTGCAGTAGCTTCTTTAGAGCTTATCCCCACTCTTTCAGTCAATTGTGATTGAAATATTGAATTAAACTTCCTCTCTACCCCTGAGGGGATATCCCGATGAATTCATTATGTTTCCTTTCAGTCTAATCAATCGACTTTTTCATTTGCTTCAATAGATTTGACTCTGAATATTGCCACCCCTATAGCGCGTCAACAAACAAATTCTCGTGTCAAAACCTTTTTCGTTTTCGGGGACACACAATAGCTCTTAATTAAAAAACAAAAAGGTCTTTCATTTCATTGCGAATGCAGGTCATGCGGATTCGGGTTTGTTTCTCCTCGTGCATACACATATACGTCAAAATCGATTTATTTCCCCCAAATCTATTCCACTTCGAACAGCGTGTACACTGCCCGCCATCTATGTATCTTGACGGGTTGGATGCGTTTCAAAGAATTAATTGTAAATTTGTTTTCACCGAAGACTAATCTATTTTTCTCTTCTTCTTTCTACTTCGTCAAGGGAATGCCCACGGACTACAACCATCGACATCCATTACGGCGTGAGACCGCAATCGAGCTATCACCCTCTAAAGCAGCTGGCGGCGGCGGTGGTGGTGGTGGTGCCGGTGGCAATATCCCAACCGGAAGTGGCCCAGTTATAGGTGGCGCTGGTTTTCTGGTAAAAAACGAACGAGGCATGTGGGTTAGAAACTCATCAAGGGAACAAACATATCAATCATCGTCGGGAGTGCCCGGCTCTCGTGACTACCTAAACCCACCATACGACAGCTTTGGTGGCAGTGGTGGTGGTGTAATAAGTGGCGGCGGAGCACGCCTTTTCAAAAAGTCCAGCGAAAGTCTGCAGAAGAACTCGAGCACCGATACCGACTACTCAATTCATCCGTACAAATTTATCAAACAAAGTTCGAACGATACCACCACCTCAATGACGGGATCATACAATATCGACACTCCATCGTTAGCTAACGAGCTATCTTTGGATGCTGGTGATTTCCAGCAAATTCCGGCTACCGCCACCACAACAACTGAACTGGGTCGATATCAGCCCTTGCGAACAGCGTCAATGGGTGCGGCCGACTACATAAAGGCCAAACAAGGTCCCGCAGATTATCCGCTGCCACCGCCACGTTCAGTGATGCTGCAGAAACAATTCAGCATGGACCAAGGGAAAAGATCACCCCATCGAACGGTTTCGGAGTCCGACAAGAGCGGCGACCCGGCTCAAATGTCAGCCTCTTCGACGAGTGGCAGTGTTGGACAGGCGGCAGCCGGTGAACCCACCCAGAAGACTGTAATTGCGGGAAAAATTTCACTCAAACCGCCAACAACCTCAAAACTCGGTATGAATATCCTAAAGGAGAGCAGCTCCAGCACAGAGGAATCAAAGGACGAGCATCAATCGGATGCTCAGGTGTCGATTCCAACGATAAGCACCAATTTGGTGCAGGACGAGATTGCCAAGTTGTCGTCGAACATTAAGAGCAGTACGGAATCGGAAAAGGATCCGCCTTACAACGAGACAATGTGCTGATTATTATTGTTATTCGGTGCAACCCGCTGTGTATGCCACAATAATTCTAAAGTGATTTGTAGAATTGTAAATACGACTTTCGGTCTTCTTTTTTTTTACATTGCATATAAGTCCAAAGAATGAATGTCGAACATTTGTTACTTATGATATAGAATTAGGCTAAGTACTACGAGGTTTTTTGTTGAACATTTTATAGATTATAACCTAAGATAGGCAGATGTAAGAAACTAGGATCGGTTGAACCTAGCAGCGCAAGTTGATGAGTTGATGAGAGAAATACATATTTCGTTGCGAGGTACACAGGGGTGTACGCCGTACTAAAATTTATATAGTGAGTTTATACCAGTTATTTAGAAATAACGGCTGCATGAAGTGAGCACTTGGATACCTAAAATAACCATTGAATTGGGGGAGTCATTATAGTTTGATAGCCATAAGTTGCAAGGTCAGGTCGGACCTTGACCTCAAACAAAAGGTCTCTCCAATTAGTGCGAATTTGATTAGTATTTGACTTATTTGACTTTAGTAGCGCAATCCAAGTAAGTACTTCAAATTGAGTACGCTACCCAAGACGAGGGTGTTAGTATATTTATCCCAGCCATCTTAGACGAATGATGATTATGCTGCTGTAGTTCGTAGTTGAATCTCATCCTCGAAAGCCCGTCAACGCAATTTAACGAAGAATCTTTATCCATTTTAGATATAGTTCAAGTTTTACCGCCATAAAGCAGGACGGGGATGATAAAGGTGCTTAAGAGAACCTCCATACTTAGGGCTCTACAACTTACATTATTTTCGTTCGGAAACTTTTTTGCAAACGCAAAATAATTATTTACAAAAAATTGCTAGGAAAGTGTGCGAACACGACCAAAATCAGAGAGAAATCCATTTCCCATTTTTTTCCATTGTTCCTACTCGCAGGTGACAGCTCCAAAGTTTGACAAATAAAACTGAATTTATTTTCGTCTTCAACGATGTCGGAGGAAGAAGTTGTAATTGAATGTTCTCCTAGAACATATCAGCGCATTCAAAATGGTAAGTTTAATAGGAATTTACCTCATAAAAAACTCAATTCCAACTTACTTTTTAGATGCTGCATTTAGAGAGAACATTATCAAATGTCAAAATGGCATTTCATAAACTTTTTGTAAGAAAATCGGTCACGTATTCTCTTGAAATTGAGAGATTTCTCTCGTTTCCTGAGATTTGACATTTTTCATTTTTCTATGCTGAAAGTACACGAACGGAACCAGCGATTAGCAAGAGCTATTTTTCGTTTAACTTCTGTCCGTCGAGATATTGGGTCTGTTCCTTTACTTTTGTAGTAAAGAGAGAGACACTTCCGAAAAAGTGTTTCCCGCCTGTTGATTTCAAATCAGCTGTTAATTGTAGGGTGACTGACAGCCTTTCCAATTTTTACACCGAGAAATTTGTTGAGTACAAATTCGTAGGAGGGAACGGCAATGAGTAAAAATTTGTAAGAATTAGTAAAGATTCGTAAGATTTAAGAGTAAAGGAACAGACATATTATTATCAGAGTTTATAGCTCAACTGACGCATACAAAGTCGATTCGTCGATGCGATTGTCCCTTCTTGCGGACATAATATTTTTTTTTTACCACCCATTACCACTAAACCAATTGACGGTTCTGTACTAAAATTGCAAGCTTACCAGTGAAAGCTACTCATGTCAATGTCATCGAACTGTGAAAGTTGTTGCTCAGACTGCTGAGACAGTGTTCGCTTGAGAGCTTCGCATAATCTGCCCATCACCTTTTTTGACATCAGAGATCTCGGTGATAGTTTCCCATTCCCATTTTGAACAACCTAACGAGTTTGGCAGGAATGGTTTCTATAAATGGTAACATATGCGGCCTTAAAATCAAAAAACATATGATGGTTTTCGATCTTGACTTCTTGGGTTTTTCTTTCAGGAACATTTGGTCAGTTTGGCCAATCTGTTCGTTTACAAACATCAGACAGGTTCTTGTCGTGAACCAGACAAACGATGCCGGCGTTCCATTCCTCCAACACAGTTCTTCAAACTAAAGGTTTCCTAGAGGTGGTCCGTTGAATTTCAACACTGGTCCTCCTTCTCAGCACTTGATGCTGGCTTCAAATCACTTTTTATCATTTGAAGATAGGGGCAGACGGTGATCGTCTGGATGATATTGTTTTGTAGATTTTGTTGACCATAGTAAGTTGAAGTTGGTTTCAGGCCGATTTTGTATCTCAAGTTTTTAATACATTTATGGGAATGTACTAAATAAAGATCCCAAATTTGTAATGTGTGCACTCAGTTGCTAGCAGGTCTATCGTTTGGACGATAAGCGTGTAAAAATTTCATAATTAGGGCCCTGATCTTAACGATTTTCCTGAAAAACGCATGTCAGTATTCCCTTACCAACTTACTTACGATCTTCATTCCGCCACCGCGGTAAGTTTTTTGTTTGCTATATCTTACCAAATACGGTACCTTGAAAGCTATTTCCATAGCCATGTCAAAGGAATGGTGTTATTGCTTCCAATTTTGTACCTAAGATCAACTTCAGGTTGGATATTTTATGGGACTTTTATGAGACCTTGCCGAGCTTATTATTTCAATCTATTCTTTTTTATTTTCTAAAGGGTTAGGAAGATCTAGGTTGTTTCTCAGGTTAAAAACGAGCCACTCGTGATCCAAGGCTATCCTTAGGTTGAGGACTATCGAGTTTTCCGCAAAAAAGTTGTAGTTTTTTTACTTCTTCCTAGCTTGTGTAGTGTTGGCAACATTTTTGACAGATAAATCAAAAATGCAATAAAAACTTAGCTCGATTTTTGATTTCGCAAAACTTTCCGAAATCGACTTTGAAGCTAAGTGACTCATTAAACCGTGTTTCTCAATTTTTTTTATAATCCATGAATGACAGTCAAACACAGTCCAGTGTGTCCAGTAAGTTTCCAAAAAAAATTGTCCAGCAATAGAAAGAATTAAATTAATTTAAATTAAATTATAGCCAAAGCTTTCTTTATACACACAGACCAAAGTCTAGTACGTTTATAGAGTGCTGTTCATACTTACCATCTTCTTGCATTGACTAGGTTCGGGTGTTCCTCACAATTACTCCTGTTCCAAAAACCAAATTCTGGTCATATACCTAAATTTATAACTATTTATTCTACCACATATCGACGTGTACACACATTCAGAATTGTTAATATATATTTTCATAAATCTACTTAAAACAAATTGTTATATTTACGAAAGAAACCAAACAAAAAAAAAAATGTGAACTAGGTTAATTTAATTTTTTAAGACAGAAATTTCGAAAACATTAACACGGTGCTTACGGTGGGAAAATGACAAACTTGATGACCTGAATTATTAAGTGGTCTGTTTGCTTTGTGCTTTGCATACGTAAGACGTCTACTGTATAAACCGCTGTTGAATTAAATTCATAGAATGTGCTTTTATAATTTAAATGTTGGCATACCAAATATTTTCGTTAAAGTGTCTTTGGTAATTGTATGTATATAGAATTTAAGGAACTACTTTTATGGGCTAAGCTCTTTGTTGTATTTTATTTATACATCTTTCTTTTTCACAATTATATTTTGCTGTTTTTGCAAAGTCTTTGTTAATATTTTTAAATAACTTTATTGAATATTTTAGATGTTTTGCAAAAGCTATTTTAATTTAAGATTTGTTTTTAATATTTTGTACGTCACAATTGGAAATTTGGAGTGCAGAGTTTCGACTGAGAACGGTTATGGTTTTAATACAGATTTTAAATTCAAACTCTTTGGAAAGCCGGGCTGCATTCAGAAGAAGAAGTTCTTGAAACTAAGTCGATTTATAGAACCAGAGCCAACTTCCGCCACGTATTTGTTCGATAACGGATAACGCGATCTGATCCCCTGTTTAAAAAGAAACAATAAAACTAAATGAAACGTTTTACATTTTTCACGAGTAATTTACTAATTGTAGTAGTTTTCGTTTAATTTATTAAAAGCATTTTCGAAAACGCATGAGTGGTGACACCTTAATTGAGGCAAAACCTTTTGCGAGTTTAGGTAGTGTCTGTAAAGTGGACGACCTTTCTTTGAACTTCCTATCGAAGCAGCCGACAATAAGTTGTGTTTCCTAGTTTCGGCAGCAATTTATTGCGGAATATTTAGTACACTTTTGTGTTCCTTTTTGAATGACAGTTTGCAACCGGAGTTTGGATTCTGTATCCTTAGAGTGGAGCTTCGGTTCTCCAATTCTTATTCTTTTTTTAAATAGAAAGTTCAATCTGCCCTTTAAGCTCAAATAAACTACTATTGCCAACTAAAGACGCAACCTCAGTCTAACCGCATATGTACTTCCTCATTTGTTTATTGACGTTCTCATAATAGGTAAACTTTTTTATTAAATAATTCTATTTCCATACGTATGACACCTTAATTGAGGCAAAACCTTTTACGAGTTTAGCTAGTGTCTGTAAAGTGGACGACCTTTCTTTGAACTTCCTATCGAAGCAGCCGACAATAAGTTGTGTTTCCTAGTTCCGGCAGCAATTTATTGCGGAATATTTAGTACAGTTTTGTGTTCCTTTTTGAATGACAGTTTGCAACCGGAGTTTGGATTCTGATCCTTAAAGTGGAGCTTCGGTTTTCCACTCTTATTCTTTTTTTAAATAGAAAGTTCAATCTGCCCTTTAAGCTCAAATAGACTAATATTGCCAACTAAAGACGCAACCTCAGTCTAACCGCATATGTACTTCTTCATTTGTTTATTGACGTTCTCATAATAGGTAAACTTTTTTATTAAATATTTCTATTTCCATACGTTTCTAAATATAGTACTTAAGAAAGCACAAAATACCTACTCCGCTTGATTGTCATATTTTTGAATCTAATCCAAAGCCAAAAAGAAATAAAATAAACTAAAATAAATATATAACAAAACAACATTATACAAGCGTTAAATTAATTGCAACGTTATCCTGTATAAATAAACACAAATTATGATGATGATAATTTTTGACAATACGAAGCATTATTTTAAACAAATTAGAGTACTTATAGAGAAGCAATATAAAAAGTGTTGTATTGTTTTATCCTTCCGTTAAAATCTGTGTTCTTCTACTACATTATCGAGTGCTATGTGAAATCGCTGTACGCTAATTATGTATCCTTTTTGAGAGTTTTATTTTAAGCAAACCTATACATTTATTAGTGTAATAATAATTCTACGTCTAAGACACTTCCTTCCACAAATGTGTTGCATTACTTGACACAAAACAGAACTCCTATTTATACATATCTAACTAGAAAGTCCCATTTAGAGAAAAACAAAAATCCCTTTCCCACCACTACAATCTACAACAACTACATACAAACTTTAGATCTGTATAGATAAATCTCACAACGCAGTCGATTGGACATATTTTCATCTGTTTATATCAAACAGAGATTTATATACAAAGAAGATGATTAAATGTTGTTATTATACGTATACACAAAACATTTTGTATTGACACAAAACCAAACATATATAGATGAATAAAAAAAAACATATGCAAACAAATGTGTACCATGTATCATTGTTTTAGATTAGATCTTAGATAAAATTATTTGTTATAAAATTAAACACAAGTATTTTGTAAAAGAAGATAAAAAATAAAAACCAGCAGTTAGTTGTTAGGATCAATTGCCATTGTTGTATTTGTTAGGAGATGAAATGTTTATTGTATAATACTAGTAGAGTTTGCATCGAATTTCTAATTTCAGATTGAAATGAATAAATTACAAAAATATGAAACAAATATATGTTTTATGTATAAAAACTACGTATATTATATAAAAAATGCTCAATAAAAAAAAGTAATGATCAAAAATGCAAATGTCTTACGGCAAATATATGGAACACAAGAACAAAGTTAATGTTGTAAAATGTAATCGCATTGAAAATAAAATAAAACAAAACATTTTTATCATAAACGAGGTTCTTCAATTCTGGTTGCGTTTTTGTTAAATTTGTTATTTTTTTTCTTAGAAAGTGGACTAGATTGGTCTGGAAAAGATGCGTTCAGGGCAGAAACAAGATTTGAGGGTATAAATGTCAATTTAGTACCAAGTCGAGAAATTCTTGACTTGATTTGTCAGCTACACTTCCATTGAGGTGATCTCAAAAAAATCTTGTGTGTGATCTAGGCCAATCTCAACTGAGAAATATCCAGGTCTGTTCCCTTAGTTTCGCAGTAAAAAATGGAAAAGACTGTCAAAATGAGAGAGAGACACTTACGAACAAATTAGGGAACGCTTCATATTTCATATTTTATTTCATATTTATTTATTTCAAAGAATAAGTTCACAGTAAGATTACATCTTATAGTTAGTGAATGCTTTAAAAGATTTAGAGTTCAAGAAAAAAAAAAAATTTAACATTAGATTAGATAGATGAGGACATACTACATGTAATTTAATTGGGAACTTACATATAAGAGAATTAATAACAAAACAATAACAATATATAATATTTCAAAAACCTATTAGATTTATGTATCACTGGCCAAGTGTTTGAAAAGGTAAGTTTTAAATTTGCTTGTGTTTGTGGTTCTCCTTAGTGTAATGGGTAATGAGTTCCATAGAAGAGTGGCATGGACGAAGAAAGAGCGCTCAGATTGCAAACAATAGAATCTGGGCCGAATCATAATGGCAGTTCTTTGTGAACTGGGAAAATTTAATCTGCTGTACAAATACTCAGGTTGTTGGGTCTGTATGATACCATGAAAGAGGATTAGCGTTCTGAACTTAATGAGGTTATCGAAGCTGAGGCCCATTATCTGCAGAGAGTAACTTGATATGTGGTCATAATACCGTTTATTAAAAACATATCTTGCTAAATTGTTATAGATGACATTTAGTTTATGCCTAGTGTTATAGTCAACATAGCAGAAAACTTCGCAACTATATAACAATATAGGTAATAAAAGGGACTTGACAAGTAACATCTTAGTTTTAACCGGCAGTGAGTTTTGCGTTGCACGTAGCGATCGGAGACCATTATACACTTTTCCTATAGTTGTTGCAGCATGATCTGTCCAGGTAAGAGTATCATTGAAAACTATACCAAGATTTCGAGACTTCCTGACGTATTCAATGGATGACTGTCCTAGTTTAATCGGGGGAAATGTAGTGGTATCTAGAGACTGCTTATAAATGCAGAGTGCCTTAGATTTCGCTGGATTCAGTGACAAGTTGTGTTTGATGGCCCACTGTTGTATGATCTCAAGATCTTCGTTCATCAGTTCAATCGCATTACTAATCATATCCAGCGGGCAGCACAAGTATAGTTGGACGTCGTCAGCAAACATATGGACAGTACAATGTTTAACAAGCTGTGGGAGCTCGTTCACATAAAGTGAAAATAATATGGGCCCTAGAATCGAACCTTGCGGAACTCCCGCGGGAACTCTAAGAAACGAAGACATTTGGCTTCCCACTGCCACACATTGCTGCCGGCCCGTGAGGTATGAGTACAAGAGTTTGACTGACAGAGACGAAAATCCAAATTCATACCGCAACTTCTTACAAAGGAGAGTGTGGTCCACCGTGTCAAACGCTTTCGAAAAGTCCAACAGCGTCAGGAACGTGGGACAGTTAGTATCCAGTCCATTGCGGATATCGTCGACAACAAGTAAGAGTGCAGTTTTGCAACTCCTCTTCGCCCGAAATCCGGACTGAGCGGAAGTCAAAAGGTTATTGGCGCTTAGATGCACTTGGATCTGCTTGAGCAAAGTTTTCTCGAATACTTTGGATAAAAATGGTAAGATTGCGATTGGTCTATACTCAGTGTTAGTCCGGCTTTGCGACTTAGGTATAGGTACTATCTTAGCCTTTTTCCACGAGAGGGGGTATTCACAAGTAGTAAATATGTGATTAAAAATATGTGTTATGTATTTTAGAATAAAAGGTAGCATGAGTTTAAAGAATTTAGAATTTATTTCATCTAAACCTATCGCGTCAGATTTAACAGATAGCACTGCCTCAACTACGTTTTCATCCGTTAGGCGATTAAAGCTGAAATCATCTGTATTGTCATCGTCGTTAGACAGATTTGTAAACTGTGCGGAGTCTTGATATGGAGTTGACGGCACAGCGACCGACACGAACTCCGAATTGATAACATTACAGTCTACATCATCAGTTGCACCTGAACGCTGTTTCCCATTGCCTAGTTTACGCAGTTTTTGCCAAAGAACTTTCCCGGACTGAATTTTAGGGTTAAGGAAATGTTCGTAGTGGCGCCTCTTTGCAGCCCTTACACGAAGAACAACTAAATTGCGAAGTGATCGGTATGTGTCGTAGAGCACAGGGAGTTTGTATCGTTTCCAACGAGCGTACGCAGTATCACGATTTTGGATCAGACCTAATAAATATCTATTAAACCAAGGGGGGGATTTGGAAATTGGGACCCTATGTCGCAATGGAACATGGTGATCAAATAGCGCTTTTATATTTTGTTCCAGAAATGATATTTGCTGATTTACTGATGCCATGAAATAAATATCATCCCACCGAATTTGGGTAATATCAGACCGTAGACTCTCATAATCAATATTTTTAAAGTCTCTATATGCTATAACATGATTATCTGCGTTTGACTGGATATCGTAAGTGAGGAAAATCAGATCATGTTTTGAGAAGCCCGGTGCCGTGAGTTGACTATAGAGCAGGGCTTTTCTACTGTCATTAACAAAAAACACATCGAGAAGAGTAGCAGGGTCGTATGCAAAGTGTGTAGCAGTCGATACATTAACAGATATCAAGTCAATAGTCTTAAATCGTTCGATTAACTGCGCCGAATCACGAACATTAAGTAAATTACAGTTCAGATCACCAGTAATAATTATATTAGAATACGAGCAAGAAACTCCTTCGAGCACACTAAAAATAGGTGAGATATCTATATTTTTATTTGGTCTGTAGATCACTCCAACTAACAGACGTTCAACACCACATACAACATTAACAAACAACGCTTTTGTAGTCTTCTATGAAAAATGACAAATACATAATTCAAATACTCAAAAAGGTGGTACGAAAAGTCGTTAAAATGTCTGATTAACTCGAGGAATTTGGTAATTACTAGACAATTAGTTTCATCATCTAAGTAGCGATGAAAGTGATCTGATATTAATCGAACTTCTTCCAAGTATGTGGAAAAGTTTGACTGATCGAACTACAAGCATTTGAGCAGGGGACAGAGCAACACTGCATTAAGAATTACATGGTGGAGATTGCTCCTTGCTACAACTAGTAAGAATTTCGTTGCCACTTTCGAAAATAATCTTGAGGAGAACATTCAATTTCAAAAATGCACGCATTAATGCCAAATAGGGCAACAAATTTTAAATCAGCTGTAAGGTGACTGACAGAATTTCCAATTCTTACACCAAGAAATTTGTTGAATAAAAATTCGTAAGATTCTAAGTGGTCGCCCTGGCGACGACGCGACGCTCTCTTTTACGAATTTTTCAAGTTAGGGAACGGCAATGAGTACAAATTCGTAAGAATTTGTAAAAATTTTTAAGATTCAAGAGTAAAGGAACAGACACATCAAGTCAACCAGCGGGCATACGTACATACTAATCTAATGTGGTACCTATTCGATTGGACTTCTTCAGATTCGCTCTCAGACCTCCGATTTCGTGTGTCTAATCGAACATAAAAACGTCCTTGATCTTTTTTGTGTTGATTCGTGCGATTTTTTACTACTGTCAACAATAATATTAAATGCAGTAGCTATAATGATCCGGTCGCAGTGGCCTAGTGGTTGGTGTGTTGGACTACTATGCGAGGGGCTCAGGTTCGAATCCCGCAAAAAAAAACCAAATTCCAACTCAGGGTTTTTTTCACTGCGCCACCTCTCGCGAACGTCTGACAAACATCCGAGAGTATAACTGTCATGAAATCGGCCCGTTTGGAACCGGCATAAAATTGTAGATCCCTTCCATTCGTTCCAAAAATTAAAAACTCACACAAAACGAATGGTTGCGAGAAGCTAGGCCCTGGGTCCCTACAGACCTGTTGCGCCAACTATTATTATTATTATTAGCTATAATGATCCTAATAGTGGCTTTAAAAAGAACATATTGACTGTAAGCCAGCGGTCCTTTGGACGTGTGAACTTCATCAAAGCTACATCAGAGGACGTAACGTGAGCCCGATTTCTGCAAATAGAGCTAGAGAATTTATATCAAAGTGGACTTGAAATATGCCTACATAGCCCATCCGGAGTACGGTGTTTGGTTTGTATTGTGTGTCACAACATAGCCGAAGGGTGAGTTGGTAAGTAAAACATCAACAAAACGAAAGAACTGCTAACCTCGATTTGGAAGCAGCTTATAACATAGCGAAAAGAAGCACTAGGTTTTCAAGGTTAAGGCTGCTCCCGCCCTACACAAGCACAGATGTGAAGCATGCATCGGACTTTCTCAATCTGTAAACATTCCATGTGACTATGTTGACTTGTCGCGTTACCGATTCAAAATGAGTTCTTATGTCGTCGCCAAGACTGTTTTAATACCCACACAAACAGATTTGTTTACAAAGTCGTAGACATTCGTAAAAACAACCATTTGAGTTAGTGTATCGCACGGACACGAGCAATAGGTAATCAAACTGATTGATTCCATCGCCGATTCAATTTTCATTGACAGGACCCAAAACACGACAAACAAACTACTAAATAAAGTTTTTAAGGAGTTGGAAGTTTATCGGCTTTTCACACCAAGCCGAAAACCGGGTTTTCGCGAAAACTCTCGAAAACTTCTACGAAAACAGAAGTTTTCCAATATATATTTCAGTTTTCAAAACGAGTCGCTTAAAGTCACAACTCACAACTAAAAATCATTTTTCACAATTAATTGACAAGCTAATATTATTTTGAAATGCGCTAAATTGAATTGGTTTGTTAATAAAGTCTATCGAAATTAGAAGCTTCACGACTAGTGCCGCACAACCGATTGGAACGTCAAACAAAAAACGAGGAAAACACGGTTTTCTGCTTGTTGTGAAAAGCCTATTAAGCTGCTTTATTGAACGTATTTTGTATTTCCACCCATTGCGGATCTTCTGGTTGCTGTAAAAAATACAAAAGCACTTCCGAGCTGACTTCGTCGTAGAGAAGCGAGTGAAACCATCACCAATTCATGCTTACTTATCCAGCGCTGGCCACCGATCGATGTGAAAGCTACTCATTCAGAGAAGAAGTATTGAGGCGTTGAAAAAAAGTGTAGTGATAAACGCATTCGATTATGTTTCATACAAACCACAACTCAACTCCACTGTTCAGGAGAGTCCTTGTCCTTAATCGAAAAAAATCACTTTTGAAGAAACCATTGGCACAAAAAATACTCTTCTGGTGATTCTGAGGAGAGAATTTCGCTCTCGATTTGAAGTCAGAATCAGAACTCAGAATCCACTCAAAAGGCACTCACACAAGTGTAGTTTTTGTATTTTATACAAGGCAGCTGACAGCTGCCGTAGATTATTATTTATCATGTCGTTTTCCATTGGGCAAAAAGAAGCGTCCGGGAGAGTCCGGAATCGAAAAAATCACTTCTGAAACCGTTCCATTGGCACAAAAAATACTCTTCTGGTGATTCTGAGGAGAGAATTTCGCTTCTGGATTTGAAGTCAGAATCCACTCAAGAAGCACTCACACAAGTGTAGTTTGTGTATTTTATACAAGTCAACTGACGGCTGCCGTAGATTATTTTTTGGCATTTCACCAATACTCTTGTGGATTCAACCAGAAGCAGTTTTCTTGTTCCATTGGACTACAGAATGAGTGGATCCCCGAGTAAAACCAATGGAAAACGACATCAGAAGCAGTTTTCTTGTTCCATTGGATTACAGAATGAGTGGATCCCCGAGTGAAATCAAGTACAATAGTTTTCCGTTTCACAGGCGAATTTTAAGCTACTGCTACTAAGCCTTGAGACATTTTTAAAGCGCATGTATGGATAACGAAAACCCCTTTCTCGGGATTAGCACAATAATTTAAATATACAGACAAAGTTAAACGCTGTAGACACACCACTATATTGGATTTCATTCAAATCGCTTCCTAAAAAATGCTCGGGCACTGATAGCAACAAACTCGAAAAATTCGTCAAAAATATTACCCCTCCACTGAGAATCTTACGAATTTTTTCTCAACAAATTTCTTGGTGTAATAAGTGGTAAAAGCTGTCAGTCAACTTACGATTAACAGATGATTTGAGGTTTGTTATCTAATTTCTAACTAATCTCTTCCAATTCTTTGTGACATACTGCACATTATTCACTTGACTCTCCGCTTTTCTTAGTTTAACTGCGAAAACTGGAGTAAATTTTGGGTACTTTTTAAATCTATTCCGCCAAACACACTGCCGTCGAAAAAAGTAACAATTTTGTTTGTTCTCAAATTTGAAGACATCTCTTGGTCTGTTTGCCGTTTTTACTGCAATCCTTTTCAAATCAAACTCAAAACATGTCCTCTCAAGTGAAACGTTTTATTTGTAGTTCAAACCTTGGGCTTAGTATAGTAGTGTGTTGGAACGAATGGCATCTTCGTCACTTCGGCTGGGTACAACTTGTCTCGAATTTTCAATTGCACTTTATTGCCAGACTTTTTCAAAGTCTCATCGATGTACCCCATCGCGACGTTTCCCCCCAAACTAGGGCTGGGACAACCACTTGTTATCTTTCCCACCAAAGCATCGTTATGGTAAATTTCAACACCAGCTCGAGCTGGTGGCCCATTGGTCATTTTGACACCAATTCGACGTCGTGTTACTCCATTTTTCAATTGATCATTGACTCGGTGAACCCCCGGGAAGTTAGCTTCGGCCCGACGGCGCTTAGCTGAAACAGAAGAGAAAACTCTTAGCAAATCCGAACTGAACGGCATATGTCACTTCAAACTTACATACTAACCATGACAGGGCAGCTTCAACCGGTGAAGTGTTCGCATCAATATCGGATCCATATAGACAGAGGCCGGCCTCTAATCTGTAATATTGAATTTTCTATAAAAACAAAACTGATAACCTGTCACTTCTAACGTATACCTCAAAGAATCCCTTGCGCCGAGACCCGCCATCCGTACGCCATCTACCCCCAACAGTGTCTCTGTCAAATGCCGGACTTTCTCCGACGGCACTGATATCTCGAAACCATCCTCCCCAGTGTAGCCACATCTTGTTATCCGACATCCGGCGACCCCTGCCACCTCAGCAACTGTTGTCGTCATAAAGTACAACTTCTCCAAGTCGACTGTTGTCAGTGTTTTTAGAGCAGCCGCACTGCTGGGGCCTTGTAGAGCGATTAGTGAACGATCGCTAGATGATAAGAACTCGATTGAAACATCTCGCTTATCGGCTGCGTATTTGTTCTGTCAAAAATATTAAGTTAATTCGATGAGTTCCTTTACGAAATTGCATGTTTTTCTCACGTACAACTGCTGATTTCATTATTTCCATGTCTTGCTGCTTCATTGCGGCGTTCGACACCACGTACAAGATGTTATCTGTGATCTTGGACACAATCAAATCGTCGAGAATGTTTCCATCTTCATTTGTGAACACTGTCAGTGTGCCAGCATTTGGGGCCAGCCCGCGTATATCTGCTGCGCAAATCGATTCAAAACATGTTACAGCGTCCTTGCCACGCACAAAGGTCTGCAACATGTGGGAAACGTCGAATATGGATGCGCTTTTCCGGGTGTGGACATGAGATGCTGCGATGCCTTGATCGGCGTACTGAACCGGCAACAAATATCCACCGAAATTCACTACCTTGCCGCCCTGGTCCACGTGAAAATTGTACAGAGCCGTTTTCTCAGCTGCCACCGCATTTGTAGACGCACTTCGCGATAACACTAGGAGGACACGAGCTATTTTTGACATCTTGATACAAGTCTGTCTGTTGACACTGCAGCGATGAATATCGAACTGATCCCATGAAATCGAATGAAAACGTACTTAGCCAGTAGCTGTTGTCAGTTGTCACTCTAGCTATTCACTCAATGAACAGATTCTCCGTAGGTTACGCTTTACGTATTGATACATCTTTCTCTGTTAGTAAAGTCGAAGAGAAGTGATATTGTGGTATATAAGCGTCAACTGGCAGCTCCAATGAGCTACAGCTGATAAGAAGTATGCTGTCGAGTGTCGACAAGAAATGTGCCAAAGCATCTGCCAATCAGCAAAACATAAAATATTCGTGTTTGCAAAAATTATAAATGCGATTAGCTTTATTTTATTCCATTTATGTGTTTCAGTACATATTAGAAAATTCAAAGCACTGTCCCAAAAAATCATGAAAACAAGGAACAAACATTTATGAACCGGACTAGCCAACATTGTCGCTTTCCATTGGTTTCACTCGGTGATCCACTCATTCTGTAGTCCAATGGAACAAGAAAATTGCTTCTGATTCAATCCACAAGAGAATAATGGTGAAATGCCAAAAAAAAAATCTACTACGGCAGCTGTCAGTTGACTTGTGTTGTATACAAAATACAATACGAAAACTACACTTATGTGAGTGCTTCTTGAGTGGATTCTTCAAATCGAGAGCGAAATTCTCTCCTCCTCAGAATCACCAGTGGAGTATTTTTTGTGCCAATGGAACGGCTTCAGAAGAAGTGATTTTTGCTATTCCGGACTCTCCCGGACACTTCTTTTTGCCCAATGGAAAACGACATAGGTATAGGTAAGCCGAGGCCGACTTAAAGCTTCATGACAGTTTCATACCATTTGTTGAAACTTTGTTGGAACGATCATGAATCAATCCGTCGTTTTCGATAATGCTACGCTTATGTCGTTTTCCATTGGTTTCACTCGGGGATCCACTCATTCTGTAGTCCAATGGAACAAGAAAACTGCTTCTGACTGAATCCACAAGAGTATTGGTGAAATGCCAAAAAATAATCTACGGCAGCCGTCAGTTGACTTGTATAAAATACACAAACTACACTTGTGTGAGTGCTTCTTGAGTGGATTCTGACTTCAAATCCAGAAGCGAAATTCTCTCCTCAGAATCACCAGAAGAGTATTTTTTGTGCCAATGGAACGGTTTCAGAAGTGATTTTTTCGATTCCGGACTCTCCCGGACGCTTCTTTTTGCCCAATGGAAAACGACATTATAAGCGATCAACAACTTGTAAACGTCGTGTAATTGTCAAAGCGCGAAATGACAGAATTTCTCTCTTTTTCATGTTTTTCATATTTTATGGTCAACGTGTTATGAAGTCTGATCGTTAACGTTGCCTTTCAATTCACTCAAAATAGGAGCGATTTGAAGTTTTTCTTGAGACGAAGAAAATAAAAATAATGCTTTATACCAATGGCCTTTCTGGGAAGCATTCTCATCACATTTTTGACAGACACTGCGTCGTACTAATACCTACAAAATTTTGGTGTCGACTTTAAATTTGCGGAAGCTCACAATTGCGAAATTTGTATGGAAAATAAAGCCACGCGATTATCATTTTTAGAGTCCAGGCCAGGCTAAATTTTTCGAACTCACAATGGCGAAATTTTCCGTACAAAATGGACTCACTTGCCAAAAATAGTTGCGAGCTACCTTACCAACAGAAAGCTGAGGTGTGAAACTGACGAGGGTGTAAAATACTGCAACGTTTCGGTGGGCGTGCCACAGGAATCGGTACTCGGCCCCCTCCAATGGAACGTTATGTACAATGGAATTTTGAGATTTACGTTGCCGCGAGGTGTTCCACTAATTGGTTTTGCTGACGATATAGCCGTTGTTACAATGGCAAAACACATTCATGAGGTAGAGTCAGCCACGAACGAAGCGATTATACGAATCAAAAATTGGTTAGTATCCGCCGGGCTAGAATTAGCTGACCATAAAACGGAGGCTATCCTTATAACGAGTCGCAAAAAGGTTGAATAGAAACCATTAGATACCTAGGAGTGACACTTGACAATGGGCTACAGTTTAAAGCCCACGTGGAATATTCGAGTAAAAAGGCGTTACTACTACAGGCAGTACTCTCTCGGATATCTACTCCCAAACATTGGTGGGCTTGGATATGCTAGGAAGATCTTGCTATCTAAGGTAGTCAGCTCAGTACCTACTCTTGTGTGCTGGCCCGGTTTAGGCGTGTACACTTGCGACGAAAGAAGCAAGAAGAAAACTGTCGCATTAGAAACGATCTGTGGTTTTCGAACCATCTCCGACGAAGCGGCCTTTGTCATAGCGGGTATGATCCCAATAGATATCCTCGCTGATGAGATGTTAAGGATCCACAACAGGAAAGAGTCGGCGGTCCAACAACAGGAAAGAGAAATCGCGAGAATAAAGGCAGATGGACCTGCAAGCTGATCCCGAACATTAAGATTTGGACAAAAAGATCACATGGAAACGTCAACTAACACCTTGCACAGTTCCTAAGTTATCACGGCGGCTATCGTAAATATCTTCATCGAATTGGACACCATAACTCCCCCTTTTTCCCAGATTGTCCAGAACAAGAGGAAGATACGGAGCATGCAGTTTTCCACTGCCGAAGATTCGCAGAATGGAGAACGAATCTGCCTAACCCGGAACTTTTCATAGACCACTTGCTTTAGTCGGAGGACAAATAGATGTCATTGCGCAGTCATGTAACGGCTCTTCAAAATGAACTGCGAAGAATAAAAAAGCTCAGAAGAGCACAACAAACAGCAGAAGCATCAGAAGTAGCTGACATAATACAAGATGCAGCATAAAAAGCTAACCGGCCCCGTGAAGTAATACCTTACGGCAGTCCCGCGGGGAGAGTGGTTGAAGGACGTAGCGCTGTCGATGTACAATCGGTGAACAAAGGCGCACTCCTGGCATAGATTATTCGGGTTTCGCAAATCGTGCATGTTCGTAGCACGGGCTACCGGATCTTTAGAAGATTACGACATTCATTGGCGCATCAAAAAAAGACGGAGGATGCATTTTACCATTGAAAATGTGGTTCGTTCATCATTTTTTGTCATCGTGACGATTTTTTTAATTCGCGTTTGACATAATGACATCAGACAAACAACAGCAAGACCTTGAAGTTTGTATTCTTGGTTAATATTAAACCTTTTCTTTCAATACCTTTACAACACGAGATGGAGAGCATTTAAAAGAAAAACTGTAACGGCTGCACTGACCCTGCAACCAATCGCAACCAATAAATCACACAAACACAACAGTTGATATTTGATAAATTTACGTTTTATTTAATAAAAAAATCCAAAATGAAAATATATAA
Source organism: Cheilosia vernalis (assembly GCA_949126925.1). NCBI lineage: Eukaryota > Metazoa > Arthropoda > Insecta > Diptera > Syrphidae > Cheilosia > Cheilosia vernalis. The sequence continues at coordinate 50,651,521 of OX421361.1, forward strand.
GTATTTAAAAGATTACAATATTTACTATAATGGATCTTACATAATACGTACGCTTTTTGTTTCTGTTTTAAATTATCGACAATAATAATAATATTAATAAGTGTATCTCCTTTCTGTTTGTTTCATTTTATTAATTAAATAAATGTCGTTACATAAATTTGGTAAATAATTTTGTATCCATATATCGTAGGTATGTATGCCACCAATATGAAGAAAACGAAACAAAACAATTCAAAAATAAAAAAATAAAACATAACCCACTAAGATTACATTATTATTATTCTGCACGTTTTTTTTGCTTATAAATAATTGTTTTCATCTTATCATGTAATAACATAAAAAAGGAAAACATCTTTTCTTCCTCCTTCTCCCATCAACATTCACTAAATACATTTTCGAATACAAAATAATAATCAAAAGCAAGATGAACAGAATAATTTATTTATATGGAAACTAGTCCCTATAGCTCTCTTCCCGAAAATCCTAAGCTCATGAAGAAGAAATGCAGTAAAGAAACAGAAAATAAAAGGAAATGCAGTCAAACTTAACTTGGTAATAATATTATTAAATTTAATTTCTTTATCATTCTATATGCATTTGTTGTTTAATCCTATATATATATATATATTGATTTTTATGTTCTTCATTTTAAATAATAAAATAAGTTCTTTTACATAATATTTATACGATTGGTTGTGTTTTTGTTTTTCTAGCAAAGTAGACGAACGGAAACTATATATATAAATTGAGTTAAATATGTTATTATAATATGTCGTTTGCTTTGAATGCTTTGTGCATTTTGTACACTATACATACGAAGTTCTACTATTACTTTAAACGAGCATAATACAATTTGCACAAAACAATCGATGTTAGAAATTTTTTTTTTATTTTATTGTTTTTACGTACTAAAAATATATTTATTAGCAAAATTATCCTTAAAATCGTCGCCTAAATTGTTTGTATTTTTTGTTATAATGTGCGCGTTTGCTAAAGAGTTTTTTTTTTTTTTGTTTTTTTAGTACAATTGCTTATACATTCCTACGTTGATTTGTTTTTAAACATAGATACATTTAATTTGTTTTTTTTTTAAGTTATCTTATACAGATACCTAAAAATCAGCCTTAGCCATTGATTTAAATAATACACAAAGAGAAATAGACGAAACTATAATAAATTAAAATTGTTTTTCTTGTAAAGGAAATACGAAGAGATAGGAAATCACTTGGAATAGTTGGAGTTGATTATAGCGTGTGTTTGGTTGTATAAAAAGAATATTGATAAAAGCAAATCACCAGCGTTTGTAGAAATGCAGTTGCTGGTGGTTGGTGGTGTACTTTCGGACAGTTACTTTGTGTGTGTGTGTTTTTTTTTTACAGAAAGAAGGCTTAAAAATTGCTTAACTTTTTGTTTTTGTTATTTGATTAATATTTGTGGGCGCTGTTTTACTTAAAGAAGTTGGGGGTAATGAAAAGTTGGGCATGACACCTCAATCGGAGACTGCATCTCGGGCACTTTATTAAGAAACTCCTGTTGAACCATTTTGGAGATGAGCGGAATATATTTAGTTTACTTCTATTTGAACGTCTGAGACTTAAGCAAATGGAGAACCACAATTAAAGGAAACCGCCGTAGCTTCAAGCGAGATTGAGGATTAAACTACAGCGGCTTTAAAAATTTTGTAAGGTTTGTTTTAAGGCAAAATGTTGCTAAAGATATCTCTCTTTCAAAAACTGTCTTTTTCTCTAGGAAGCTTGTTCAATTTCTTTTGCCTATTATAAACAGAAAAGCGAATTGTGGACGTCAGAAGAAGCTAATGGAAGATCATCATCTGACAGCGTTCCATTAGAATGGAAAACTCTTAATGACTCATTTAAACAATTTTGTTTTGATTTTAAGTCAGAGAGCATTTCTTGGAAGGATGCAAACCAATCTAGATTGATTCGCTGCTAGTCTATCAACCCACTCTAACCAGCCTAAACAATCATTGACTGCAAGCTCATTTAGAGTAGAACATAAAATCATTTGTAAACGGTCAACGCCTTTTCCTTGTCACTTGCTTCAACAAATCAAATAAGTAATTCGCTTTGGACAATGACATAGTCTTGTACTAGACAGCAATAGAAGTCGACCAGAAACAGCTTTCTTGTTCCGAATGAAACCAATGGAAAACGTTAAAAAAGAAGATTTCTTAAGCAAAGGTGTTTTGGACCCTGATTTTGTCTTTAGGTGGCGATATCTTCGACGTTTCTAGGTTGTTGACAACTTCCTTTAAATCGTATAAAATGCTGTAAAGAGCCAACCACATGTTTTTACGACCATCGGTCGGATTCGAAGTGATTCGAAAAGGAAGCCGTGTTGTACAAGTTAACTTATTTGTCCGAACACTTTGTTTCCACACAAACGGGGATAATCCGAGGTGAAGTGATCTACTCCAGATGTGTGCTCGTTTGTATGAAAATAAGCTTTCATGTGTAGGTTCTTTCCATCCCATTGTGAGCGTTTTTAAATAGACGCACCACTTGAAACAACGTCACCACTGTCACGCCAAGCTGTAAACGTACGGTGATCTGTATGAAACCACTTTCCGATCTCACTTCAGAGCTCCCTACGTCGCGTACTAAGACAATTATTTGTAAGAAACACTCCCACTGCAATACCGACTTATATCAGCTCCCAAGTAATACAGCGCCCACAAAAATGGTCATCAATTTCCGCTGATTTCACTCGAAAACAAAGACGGAGCTGATATGCAAAACGTGCAGCTCCACTCCTTTTCCATATGAAACCACCTAAATTTGTTCTTCAAATTGAAACCTTTTGTTTTTGTTTTTAAAGCAACCGAGACATGTTTGTTAAATGGCAGTGAAGTTGTTCTTTTAATTAGTGCTTAAGATTTTGTTAGCAATAAAGCAGCTGATTAGATGCAGTCAGACTGCTGCTTATTTACACATAGTACAACTACAAAAAAAAATATATATTCCTTGTTATAAAAAAAATTAATACTGTTTTACATTGGTGCGTACTATTTTCTGTATCGTGACAACAAAATCATTTCAGGGATAAAAATATTAAACAACAATTGAAGACATTCCGTGTGTAAAGAGAGGTTTGTTCTTTATCGTTTCGTTTTAAATTTACAATTAACAGTTTTCACAGTAAACTACAATTATACATAAAGTATTGTCATTTTGTGCAAACAAAAAAGAAAGTTCTTTCTACTTCTGTTTTACACCGCACTTGTTAGGAAGAATCAAATTTATTCGAAATAAATATAAATAACCAGCTTCCTTGTGTGAGAAAATATTGTTTACATATACCAATTTGTTTACAGTATTGACATAGACATAGAAGAAGAAAAAAAAAACACGAATAATCAACAACAATACCTTCGGTTGTGGATTTTTGTTTTGATATTTTCTTAATCTTAATTCAAATATTGTTTTGTTCATAAATTCTGTTTGCAATAAATATTTTCTATATATCGTGGGATGTATGTGTGCAATAAAATTGTATTCGTTTAACTAGAATATTAATAAATCTTTTTCTATCTTTTGATTGGTTTTTCTTTTTCGTTTGCTTTTTGTTTTTTTTTTTTTAATCATTTTGGTTGGATTTCTACTACGGAATAGCTCGGAGAAGAAACTAATTTAAGAGAAAAATATATATGTATATATGTTGGTTTTGTATAATGGAAATAAGAGACAAAAAATAACAAAAAATATGTGTGTGTACATTGTGTTTTGAATTGCATTTTAAAGTTCTTATCAGTAAGCCTGAGCTTCTTTGTAATCACTTTGATCCAAGGTATAGAAATCTTCCAGTTTCCATTGAAGTGTTTCGAAGGTGGGCCGTCGCATTGGATCTTTGTGCCAACATTCGAGCATAATCTCGTACAGACGTGATTCACAATTTGGTGGAATTGGCATTCGATAGCCATGCTCGACTTGAGTTAATACTTCAGCATTTGTCATACCTGTGTGGAGAGAAATACAGATTTTGATTAAATAGAGAGTAGATATGGGGAAAGGGGTGTATTTACCTGGATATGGAATACGTCCATAAGTAACTAATTCAGTTAGTAGAATGCCAAAACTCCACACGTCGGACTTGATTGAGAATTTACTGTAGTTGGCCGCTTCGGGGGCAGTCCATTTGATTGGGAAACGGGCACCAACACGGGCTTCATATTCATCTTCTTTGATTAGCCTTGAAAAAGGAGAAACACAATTTGTTTATTAGAAGAGGAGAATGCGAAGCACACAAACAAATTTTTAGCAATGACTGAACTGGAATGTAGTTGGACATCTAACGCAGGGATTCTGAGGTCAATATTTTTGGTTTTGTAGAATTCCACTCCGCTTGAGGCGGAGTGTGCTATCCAGATGTACATAGGATCTAGCATTGTAGCCAAGTAATCGACGCCGTAGTGTTGTGCATCTGCAAGGCTTCTGACCCAGTCTGACATTAAACCACTAATCTAATGGAGTACCACAACAACGCAGCGATTAGACTACTGCATAAATCGGTTTACATTGCTGTGATTGTCGAAGACGATCGAATTCCTTTTCTATAAACGAAGGAGCACCTCAGGAAGCTATACTTTGCTCAACTCCACTGCTACTCCTTATAAATGGTCTCCTTAGGTCGACGAATAAAAGTTCTTATAGCTTCCGATGAAAGCACTTATATGTCTTCATCTTGACTGCAACTACATCTCGCAGTCATTGCGAGGAGAAAACTTCCCTGAAAGAAGGCCACATGGAATACTTACCGCGCCAAACCGAAATCAGCAATCTTCACAATATTATTATCACCCACTAATACATTACGGGCGGCCAAATCACGATGGATATAGTTCTGTGATTCCAAATAGGCCATGCCGGCTGCTATTTGTGCTGCCATATCAATTAGAGTTGGCATCTTTAAGCTCCGTCCTTTTCCTGTCAAATGAGAACAAATCCGCTTAATAGAAACGCTGTGCTCCACATTATTTCAATAGCTTTACCTTGCAAGTATTCCAATAGAGATCCATGCTTCATAAGTTCGGTTATAATGTAAATTGGCTCCTCCACTGTACATACAGCATACAGTTGAATCAATTTATTATGACGCAATTTCTTCATAATTTGAGCTTCAGCCAAAAAGTCTTTAGGGTCCATTGTGCCTGCAAATAATAACCACAAAAAAAAAAAAATTGGGATAAGTTCTATCTATCGTTCGGCCGCATCACTCTGCTAGCTTTACGTACCGGATTTCAATGTCTTGATAGCCACCGGTGTGGTGTTGTTCCATAAACCTTCCCATACCTCACCGAATTGTCCGGAGCCAAGTTTGCGTACGAACTTCAAGGAGGTTCTATCGATTTCCCATTGATCGCGTGTTCGATGGGATAAGCCTTCGGTGACGGGTTTTTCAATCTGTGAACAAATATTTCAAAATTGGTTTATATAGATTGGCTTTCCTGTTATTTGTCCGGTTTAACGAAATTTACATAAAAAACAAAATAAGAACAAATAAGAAGATAATCGAGTGTTGGGTGTGGGCGGGGGTGGGTTACTTTGTGTTTGCTTGTGCTCAAGGAGGGTATAAAGGTACTTGAAACAAAATTGTGCAGAACAATAATTCTTTTCTGTTTCACAAGGTGGGACTTTAAAAAAAAAAAAAACGCTCAAATATACAGCAATACAATTTTGGTGTAACTTTTCTTGATATTATGATTCGTGGGAACACATAGAAGGAGGTATCTGGCAGAGATATACAGTAACAATCGAATATATGCAAATAGAGATGGATTTCTGTGCAAAACTTGCAGTTACAATGGATACGAGCTATGTCTAGGTCTAGTCTAGTGTACTTTAAAGTTCTAGCTAAGTCTTGGTAAGGTTTGGTGTAAATGGATGTCGGATTTCTGACCAACATAGGCTGAAGACATCTAGATGTACCTAAATTAAAAGAACTATTTTGCTGTTTATTTCCTTACAAAATCGAAGGAAGTCATGTAGCTTAATTACTTCGATCTTTCAATTTATTTTCTGCGCAGTATTGCAATTTTCGGACAAATTTCTGACCAAAATTCGGCCCAAGATGTTCTTTTTTAGCACGCTGCAACTTCAAGCTAGTCTCACATTATGCATTTTCCTAGTTCATACAAGCGAATGTCGCATTCAATTGTAGACATAGTTAAACCCTCGTAAACTTCTAAATAGAGCAAACAATTTCTGACCCACATCACGGACATATTTCCACTGCATGAATTTACGACAGCATTTGACAAATTTTCTAAATTATTTTGCTCCACCTAAGTCGGACACCGGTCGCGAGAATATCTTTTAAATAAACAACTGTTGTCTGTTGTTTGTTGTCCCCCGCCATGGACAGAGTAAATTTACTTTGCAAATATTTGACTTTTTCGGACAGACAGAAGACGCTTCGCTAATCATTTTATGCCAATTAATTTATTGGCTACAGTCGCTAGTTTATACACTCTGTCTCTGACCGATTTGACTCCAATCTAATTGGTAGGGGAAACCAAGGGAAATTGTCTATAAACGGGAAAGGAATTCTACAAAGACAGTCTTCAATTGAATTGTTAGATGTTCTTAGGGGATTCTCTCTGAGTCAGTCAAAGTGAGTCGTCGGTTAAAAATTGTTTATTTCCTGGTACTTACGTTTTTCTGTTAGACAAGAAATGCTTTACGACATGAACATGAGTTGCTTAACCTCTCAGACGTTCGCTTGGATGTTGTTTATAAATTGACTGAAGTTTTAATGGACAAAGTGGTTTAAGATATGCTTATGTAGAAACTTTAAGGTGTGGTCACTGTTTTCCGTTTGGCAGTTATTTAAGCCACTCGTAGGTGGCATTCGCAAATATTTGAATGGGATGTAAAAGCTATTGCTTTGAGTGTTGCGTAGCTTAAAAGGAATAAGGCTTCGAACTCAAAATAGACCTCCACACTGACGATAATTTGGTGTTTCCTAGTTGCACTTTGAAGAAGTTCGTTCATCGAACCTTCTCCTTACCAAATTGTTAGTCGATTAAGCTACGACAAAGTAATTTATTAACACCTTCTAGGGTCCACATTTTGGCATTACTTTTTTAGTGTTCTATTAACAGCAGGATACTCATCAATTAAACGTTGTTAATATGTGAAAGTCAGAAACTGACAGATGGGCTTTACTAGTCATTAAGTATAAGTTGAAAGAAGTTTGTTCTACCATGATTCACAGATCATAACGTCCGACAATGATGTTAAGCGTGGCATTGAACTTTGAACTAATCATTTGAACTCTTGGGTTATTTTGTTTGTTTGTATTGTATTGTTTACAGAAATTCAGATTTCATTGGGAATAATTTGCGACGGCATGACAAGTATTGGCGCCTCCATAGCCTATTCAAAATTTGCTTTGCTTTATGACTATATGTCGATTAGGTGACTTGACAGTAGTTGGTGTACAGTGCCGACAATTAGTACAATCAAAAATCCGCTCCGAAAACCTCTCTGAAGGTTCCATCGAAAGACATATTGGAGGGTCTTCATGATAGTAGCCTAATTAAAGGTCTGTCGGTAAAATATAGATAGTTGGATCAACAAGTCGAAATAGAGCCCTAGGCCTTTATTTGATTTTTATTTTTTGGGCGAATTGTGAACAGAAACGGCAGATTTGTAAAAAAAAAAAAAAACACGCCGAGAGCGCTTAAATGATACTAAGAAGCTTAGTTCGTTGTACCACAAATCAACATTTTGAGGATCGATCCGCAGACAAATACAAAAAAAGGAAAGAAGTGAAAACGTTCCAAGAAAGAAGAACGGAAAACAAACCACGAGAGACCGCCACAACTTTTTTAAAACAACTACAAAGTTCAAAGCAGTTTTCACTAGAAATTGGCAACCAACATAGGTTAGTGTTAGTGGTTGCGCCAAGTCAATTGACAGCGTAGTGTAGGGTTCACTTTCTGACAGCGTAAATACGAGTAGGTATGTACATAAATGTCTTATGAACGCGCTGAAATTACAATCAGAATTAAACAATTTGTTGAGGGAATCCCTTTAAGACACCCTGGTTATAAATAAGTTATGGAGGTTGAAATAGCTATAACCTCCACCAACGTTTTTTTGTAAACAAATTGCTTTTCTCTTAGGCAATACATCAAATAAAGCTTTCTATTAATTGTCAGACTTTCAGTGTCTATAGAAGGTATAAGGAGAACTTGAAATCTTTTATGGATGGTTTTCTAAATCACTGTAATATGCATTTTGCGTTATGTGTAGTTTAAATTAGGTTAGGTGGAGTGGGGTTGCGATCGTCACACAAGACCAGGCACCAAAGCCCAACAAAAAAAAATCCCCAAAACAATCTATTTCAATATAGAATTTCAATACGCTTGTGAAGAAAGAACCAGATAAAATTTGTGGAGGTCTACCATTTAATAGTGGTCGCAAAAGTTTCATGATTAGAGCCCTGAACAACTTGACTGACATGGCAGCGATTGTGTTAGCCGTTTATATAATAACACTATCTCATCAAACTAAGTTAACTTAACATTTTCTAGAAGAAGACCTTTTGGATTTCGATGTACGGAAAACTTTCTCTGTTCATCTTATCAGTCAACTGACAAAAGTGGAACAAAGTGTTTCGCTAAAATGTTTCATTTTTAAACTGTTCCATCTGTTAGGAAATTCTTTACAACCCGTAAAATATTTATTACAGTTGACTTACATTTTGGGGTTCGTTTCTCTATTTGACCGAATTATTCTTTCTAAAAGCTGAGATCCTTTCCGTAAAAATTCTCTAGGGTTTTGTGTTTGCAGGTACGCAACTATTGCGTATGTTGGAAATGATCATGTAAGGTGACTTTTAGATTTCGTTGAAATCGCTTTAAAACAAAATAACTTTTTTGAAAGTAGATATCATCATTCGCGAAAAACTGACCATGTTGACCATGTCCTTTTAGACTCATAAACGAATTTACGTTCATGTCGCTAGGGTTTTTTTTGAAATGAACCTATTTTTTTCAAAACAAAATTCATGAAAAACATCTTTAGTATAATAGCATTTTCACACCGAGCCGGAAACCGGGTTTTCGAGAAAACACTCGAAAACTTCTACGAAAACAGAAGTTTTCCCATGCATATTTCAGTTTTCAAAACGCGCCGTTTAAAGTCGTTTCCACGAATACACCTCGAAAACGACTTCAAATCGTTGGGTTGTTGAATCGAACATACCTTTTGCAATATTCAGCAAATTCAGTTAAATGGTTGACAGAACAAATGTCACAACTCCAACTTAAAATCATTTTCCACAATTAATTGATGGGCTAATATTATTTTTAAATGCACTAAATTTATTTTGTTTGTTAATTAATGCGATCGAAATTTGTAACCAAAAAATTTTGCACCGAAGTTTAACGACTAGTGTCTCACAGCTGATTGAAACGTCAAACGAAAACTAGTTGGTGGTCGGTGTGAATGCATCGACGAGTTTTCGACGAAAACACGGTTTTCGGCTCGGTGTGAAAATACTATAAGTGCTAATACATAACCAACGACCGGGAACTGTGAGTCCAAAAATACCAAACACGAAGCTTGAAAATTATGCGTCGATCACGTACTGTGTTTTGTCAGGCTGAAAACTGTTTAAATTATGACATATGTACTAGTTTATTTTCGACCACCGTCATTTCGCTGGCAAACAAAATTGTGTGATCGTGAGGTCCCAGTGCGCGTGGTAGACGCCCATGTTTTTTTTGTCATTTTCTTAATTTTTGTTATGACAACCCCTACCTCCCACATTGTGTGTCGGCGCATGCCTTTATCTATGTGCTTTTTTCGGCCTAATGTCATTCATGTGACAGAAATATCCCCCCTCAAATGGTACCAACGGAATTCCCATTAGTTTGTCAACACTGTCCAATTTTTGTTTTGTGGTGAATTTCAAATATTTGACCCAAGCCCACTTGGAGGGATTAATTGTGCAAACTATATACTCGTACCTAGTCAATCCATAACGCTGCAATACCAATGTCTCTCCTATTGACAATCGATTGCGACTTATTTGCGGTCTAGACATGAGTCAGTGTTATACAGTACTTCCAGTGAATCTGGGTGTCACTTTCGTTTGTTCATAAATGGGTATTATTCCCATTTCCGGAAACCAACGCGATTTCGTGATTTCCACTAAAGCCAGTGCTTACATTTCTCTCTCTTTCTTTTTCTATTTGCATACAGTTTTAGCCAATTTCGTTTGGTTACATTTAACACAGGCATATAATTATATGGGTACATATGTGGAAATTAATTTGTTGTTTATCTCACTTTGCTGACGTTGCTTTGTTGAACGAATTTCTAGTGCAAGTACACACATTCCAATTCCAGTGTGCATGTAATGCAATCGAATTAATTATTTCAATGTCAACGGAAACATTTGTCAAATTATTTCCAAATCAGATCAGAGCTACACTCTAACGACTCAATTACAAAACTTTCAGGCGACAATGCGGCAGTGTTTTGGATTTTCCCACCCAACTTACTCAATTGCACTTTTGAAATGCAATATCTGGATCTGATAGGTGAATGGATTGCTGGTACAATAAAACTGTTGGTAACTGGCTTTCAAGTACCATGCAATGAACAGAGAGAGAAACAACCACTTAAGGTTCAGTGACACCCTAAATAACTTCGACCTTCAAAGTCGACTTGGTTTCGGTCTTTAATAAAAAAAAAAAAAAAACTGGTTAGCTATTGTTGGTGTGGAGCAGTGGGTCAATGATGGTATGATCTGGTACTTGAAAATTATCTTCAGGGCAACGCACAGTGATTCACTAAGTTCGATGGGAAAACACAAAACTCTCTGGCATCGGTGAGCTTATTGATTGGTCAAACAACTTGTCTCATATACGACCACCGAAAGTCATCCATTTAGTGAGTTATACATGTGTTGTTTGAATGAGGGTAAGGCTAGAGAATGTAGATGACATTTCTTGCAATCGGAAAGAGTCAGACTGCTCGTGATCGGTGGTAAATCTACAAGTTGGCGGAGGACCAGTGTAACAATTCGTCAATTATACGGATGTTGCAAACATAAAGACAAAGAATGGCTCAAGAACATTTTTAGTCGTTTAAATTTCTACATCAAATCAAGTGAGCGAGCAAATTGTAATCAAAATCAATATTGTCGATTGAAAAATATTCGCTTTTTTGTCTCATATCAATTTTTATATAAACAAGCTGATAGATCGTCCGGTCAACTAATATGAAATCCCTAGCCAGTCGTTTTTCCTTGATTCGTAATTCTTCAACCAGTGTTCAAAGCACAACAGCATCACCACAGAGTGAGGAAATTTCACCACCAAATCAAGCGGAAACTCTCGAAATTGTTAGTAGATCAAAATCGACAAATGCCGAGCGTAAGAAACGAAGAAAACTGAACCCTAGGTATCTACGTCATCGATTGGATAATAGTCACAAATCATCGATAAAGAAAATCCTCAAGAACGTGCATCCCAACTTGAGTTTAACAAAAAACTCTGTTCTAGTACTGAATTCTTTGCTGAACGATATGTTTACTCGTTTGGTAGAACAGGCGCTCCATTTCAAGACGGTATCACGGCGGAGAACATTGTCTCAGTTGGATATGGCAGCGGCTTGTAAAATGATTTTACCCGGCGGATTAGGAGTCGCAGCATGTACCGGCGCCACAAGGGCAGTGGTGCAGTTTCAAAATGGAAAAATTGAATAAATAGAAAAATAATTTTGTTTTGAATTGTTTTTTGGCTGTTGTTTTTTTTTTTTTTTTTTTTTTTGGGTTGGTTTTATGTGCGATATCCTTAATGACCGCTCATTTAGTACAATGGAGATTGTCCTCACTTATTTCGTTCGGGAATTTTTTTGCAAACGTAAAATTATCTAATATTTGCTAAGAAACTGTGCGAATGCGATCACGCACTGAGAAAATTTAAGAAAAATGAGACAGAAATCCATATCCCATCTTTTAATTTTTTCGTAAATTTTTAATTTTCAGCTAGGTTCCAGAAATCGAGTGACATTTTTGTATGGGAGATAAAATTTAGCGCGAGCAGGATACTTAGATTCAGAGTTAAGCTCGGTAGATGAATAAAGAATAATAATAATAATAATAATAATAATAATAATTGAATGACTCGTTTTCCATTTTTCCCAGTCGTCGGAAAAATTCAGATACCTGTTTTAAGAACACCAGTCGAAGTGCAAAAAATGAATGGTATCGAGCTGGTAGCCTCTAGAATTACTTGCCATTGTGCTGGTCAAGTTTATGGTAGTTACCATTAAAATAACTGAGTCACAGGATACACCGACTTTTAATACTCTTTTGAACAGACTTTGTCTTTACGAGAACAAGTTTAAGCGCCTTCCAGATATGAGTTTTCATTCTTGAAAATAATTTCAAGCCTTTCCCCTACTGAACACGTCTTTGACTATAGGGCAATTTTGCCAAACATTTCTTCTCTGCAAAGTGGAACTACACCATATTTGACACAACTGAGGATTCGATATGTTCGTGATTGGGATGTGTTCATTAAAAAATGCTTTTTGTTACAATCTGAGACAGAAATAAAATTTCATTTAAAAACACCAAATATAATAGTTTATACCACTTTATCAGAAAACCTTGCATACCTGCAGGCTAATTGTACACAAATTACTCTCTAAATGTCTATTCATACTCTGCGGGCAAACTACACTCGATTCAAGTCCTAACTTAACAAAGCTCCACTCTAATTAACAACTACACATTTTGTTCAAACTATAGGCATCTCTAGCAACGGTAAACTAAGGCACATAGACAACCAATTTCCATATAGAAAAATGTTTCCAATTATAAACATCATCAAGTAAACAAAACTCTATTATACGACACATAATAATAATATTTAAGAAAAACAAAATTTTAACAAAAATTATATAAAAATTTCGATGGAGGAAGGTATTTTATTGTAGATTATGTTTTTTTTTTTCAGTTAAAGAAGAATATGTTGATAAATCCTACCTCAAATATACCCACGAATTGGTTAGACTATAACGCAAATAATAAATAAAAAATATTTAAATCAAAAAATCGGAGAGAAAAAAGAGAAGGAAAAACAAGAAAATTACATAATAAGAATCAACTTCATTGTTATGATTTTCTTATTTTGTTTTTTGTATTGTGTCATGAAAAAGTTAAAAAAAAAAATAAAAATAAAACGCTCAACCCAAAATAAATGAGAAATGCAGAGAACCGAGAAAAAATTATTGTCAGATTGTAAAAATTATGTCAAACAAACTTCAATGGGGAATTAAAGTGTGAAATCATTCTTTTTGTTAACTGTTTTCACGATGAAAATTTTAAATGAAAAATGTGTAAAGGTGTGAATAATAAATAAACGCAACTATTGCTAGGAACAAATGTTGACCTACCTGCACACATGGTTTGCATAGATTAACACACAATCCATCGGAATCCTTTGAGTAGTGTTCGACGAGTTCTTGAAGTGTTCTATAAAAAAATGGAAATGGAAATTTAGTTACAAATGGAGCAAGGTTGGGAATATATTTGAACTGTGACTTGAATGGGATTTTGTGCAGTGGGTTGCATAGTTCTTCAGGTCGAGTAATGTGGCAGCAGCAATCTCAACTATCATCTTGAATACGTTACTATTTGGATGAGGGAATATTACTCCTTATGTCGACTATAACAGTTTGTTTTATCAACTAATTTATTTTATGTATAAATTATACATAGTTGGCGCAACAGGTCCGTAGGGACCCTAGGCCTAGCTTTTCACAACCATTCGTTTTGTGTGAGATTTCATTTTTGGAACGAATGGAAGGGATCTACAATTTTATGCCGATTCCAAACGGCTGATTGAGAAGCTCTTTCAAGACAGTTATGCTCTCGGATGTTTGTCAGACGTTCGCGAGAGGTGGCGCAGTGATTTCAGGATTCGAACCTGGAACCCGTCGCTTAGTAGTCCAACACCGACTCACTTTTTTAAATGGCAGTGACTTAGTGGTTAGTGAATCGATATAGCAGTCGACGGGTTGATGTTCTGGATATACGCAATTCAATGGTGTGTCAGCTACATGGTTGGGATCCGTACTAATCGACGTCAATTTTGCTCTGTTTCATATTTGTACTGTAATTATTTACACATAGCTTACCTAGGCAGCGTTAAAAAACTTGATTTGTTCAAAGTGACAACACATCAAGTGTGCTCGATTCTCTATTAGAGAAGACACAACTCTTTACGCCTTTCCCACTAAATATCACTCCACATGCCGACCAAAGGTGGTTTCTCAACCTTGTGAAGCGATTCCCCATCGCAACATATGTAGTTACGCGTGCGTATCATTTAAAACCGCTCACCTGTGACTATCTTCAACACGTTAACCTCACTCTGTAGTCTAACATGCAATATTCTCCATCCACACTCAAGTCACATAAGATAATTCTCGATTTAAGAAACAAAAAAGTGTCATTACCTGAATGTCGTTCGGCGTGCAATGAAAAATCCGCCCTCATCTAATTGCCTGATGCGGTAATGCTTCACTGTGTCACCATCTCGCACTAAAAGGGAAATAATACAGGCATCAGTCATTGTGTTGAGTTGGGTAGCTTTCCATAAAATTATCACGTTTTTAAATTTCTACTTATATTGTCAACTATCTTGACTAAATAAACAATTAGATTTTAAGTATACATTTAGCTTAAATTAATTAGGGGATATTTTCAAAAACTAATTAGGTGTTATTAATGGTAATTGAGAATACTATGACTACTGACATCTGTCGGTCAGATCACGAAAGAATTTATTTTTTCGATTATATAGCAACTTGACATAGGCAGAATGGGATCTGTCACCACAAATCGGAAGAGAAGGGCATTCGAAATTAAATGAGCCTTCACAAATTAGTTAATTTGTTTACCAAAGGGGTGTCTAAAAATTTGGCAACCTTTTTTATGGGAAAATATATTTGGACTTATCATCATACATTGATTGGATAATTGAATGAAAAATTAACGAGCCTTTACAAAGTTAAAAACTTTAGGAGTGAGTGCAGATTCCTATGGTACCTACCTATACAAAATTTTTTAAAAAAAAGTCTTGAAATTTATATATCTGTAAATAATGTTGCACAGACTTAAGTTGGTTCAGAGAACAGCTTAAACAAGAGAGAGAACGGAGGAGAGGAGGTTGGTGCAGTGGCTATTTTTTTTTGTAAATCATTTTTTCAATGTTATGGTTGCTTGGATTGATTTGAAGTGTCAGCTTATAATTCACATATTTTTATTTTTGAATTGAAAGTTCATAGAAATAATTTCGGGGTCTTAGCTTGGACTTCCACTCAAAAAGCACACACATGACAACCGGTACGTATAAAAGAAGAATACTGGTTAAAAGAACCATTCCATACAAATTTTGTCAATTGCAGGTCGCTGTAAAGCCGGCGTTAAGACTTGTGAAACATAAACACAGTGATTATTAATAAATATTTATGAAGCCTTTGGAACGCAGGAGCCTGAAATTGTATGTCATATTGAGAAGCCTACTCCCGGATGCTTGTCAACCACTGAACTACTGCAGCGATAGCCACATGACTTCGGATGCGAGCTTCTCATTTTATCTACTGCTGACAAAAGAGAGGATAATGTGAACTTAAGCTGTCAAAAATGGACGAATATTTACTTAAATTCAGTTGAGCGCTTCGAATAGACCAATAATCCTATTATCAATGTAGTCGCTCTTTAGCATGAGCTGAATTACTCCCATAGAAATTTATTATGGTTACCGCTTAACTCGATGTATGCCCCACAAAATGAGAGCTCAAAAGAAATGAGAAGCGAATGAATATATTAGATAAGGTAAGGTGCCTCTCTAGAAAGACACACTTATACCATAAATGAATATATTACAATGCAGCTTTACAAAGTTAGACCTATATTTGTTACCACGGTTCCGGCCTTAACTACTGGTTTTATGAATGAGTTTCACTTGCACTAACCTGATAACGAGTAATCGTTGTGTCGACTCTCTGAGTCTCTGATCAAGAACGCGCCATGCTCATTCTCGGGTAGCAGCAGTTTCTTCTCAGCCTCGATGCGTTTTATTTTCCGGAAATACCATCTGCAATGAAAGAAAATTTAATTTGCATTTATTAGTTTAAAGCACACATCAATATACATTATTTACGCTAAGTAATCAAGAAATTAATTTTATTTTTAGTTTAATTAAACAACCGACCAATTGCGATAAGTTTTGTGCAATTATTTGAACACAAAGGCAACAAGTGGACCATAAAATTCAATAAGCCAACAAATATCGCATTAATAATGAAAAACGTCAATAAACTCTTACTCTTTGGTGCACGAAATTGGTCAAGCCCGTTTTCGTTGAAAGGGAAACCACCTTGACAATATCTCAATTGTCAGTAAGTGTATCGATAACCTCATGTTATAGGTATTCGTAGTCGATTAGCTGAACAAATTGAATGGCGGTGTGTAGAACAAATTATTATCTAATTTGGCATATACTATGTTTGGCAACTCTTTTCAAATGACAATATGCACGGTAAGTTAGGTTCAATGCTGTTCACTGTACGAGTTTATCGATTGTTGCCAAAGTGATGTGAGTTTATTTCGATCAATTTATTGGTCACTGTCCCTTGGCGGTGGCTATGCGAATATATTTTTTTGTCTTAAGAGAAGGTTGTTGGACTGTTAACTTGTGGCAAAAGATAGTAATTTAAGTGGCAAGTCAATTTGTACCCTTTTGGCGGTAGTATTTAAACTTTCCACTAGTCATTAAGGTCACCGCGACAGCACGACAGCAATATAATGCCCGTCGTAGAAAGAATTATATTTGGTCATTAATCAGATCGGATATTTGATTCGCTGATTACTTTTCCGTATGAGCTGTATCAATTGACTGGTTTTCTTTTTTTTTTTACAGAAAAGAACATTTTTTGAAAAGAGATTGTTATCCACAAAAGACTTGACGACACCAAGAAGGAGTGGTGAAAGTGTAAGATCATGTAGGGAAAGACAGGTGGGGATTTGAGACAACCATTGCCTGAATATCAGATGGAAAACACGTTCGATAAATGTAGGATTTAAAGCTGACTTTGACAAAAAAAAAAAAAACTGTCAAAAGACATCCACAACAATTTCGGCTTAAAAAAAGAATATATTTTCGTTTTCAAAACAGAGTTATGGCAACTCAGACAAATATTGTATTGACAGCCAGCTGTCAAAAAAAAAAACTTTAATTAATAAACACCCATTCACGTGGCGATGCTAAGACGTAAAATAAACGATAGAGAGGAAAAATCTGATTTAATTCTAAGACAGAAAAAAAATCGGTTGCGAATTAGGCTTATCTCTCCACAACTTTAAATTTCTTTGCCCATTACCAATTGTTTCGTTTGAAATATTGGTTACAAAATGAATGTTTTAAACTTTCTCAATTTTTCTGAATTTAAGACTTTCATGTCTATATTTAAGATTGTTTGATTTAAGATTACTTTTCATTTTCTAAAATTCCCTACTTAGACCGCAAGTGTGCCAAAATGCGTATGTTTATAAACAACTCATAACAGGGTTTGCAGCTTGTTGTCGTATATCTACCTTTTAGAGGTATTTGATAGCCGCCACTCATCTTTTGGATGCAATCTGAAGCAGGATTTAAGCAGCATAGATTAGATATGTTTTATGATCCAATGCACATCTTTCGAATGTAATCTGGGGCAGATTTTAAGAAACAATGATCCAGAGATTGTCTTGTGTCTGGTTATATATTTTGTATCAATTGAGCTGCTTTTAAACTGGGTCGACAGTATGCCCGATTGTCAATTGACAACATCAGTTTTGCTCAATAAAGACGAAAGAAAAAAAAAGCGAAAGAACCGATAGTGCGAATCAACCGTCGGAACTTTTAAGAAGATTATTTCTAACATTATAGATCGCCCTAAGAAAAATTCGAAAACTGACCAAGTGTAAGCAAAAGTTATTTGTTTAATAATAGCAACCAAAAGAGAGAATATTGAGACTTATTTCTGTCGAATGTTAATTTACTGAATATCTAATAAGTTACACTTTTCGTTACGATGCATTTTCCAGCAAGCTCACTCAACCAAACAACAACTTTTACTTCGTTTCGAATATTTAAACGTACTGAACTAAATCTTCTGTTGCGGGACATTTAATCGCGTCCCATTTTTCGTTACGCTCCTATTTCCCAATATAAACGCTGTTGGGTTTCTGCGTCATTATGGCGGTCGACTGCGTTACACATTTCGTTACGTTAGTATATAAGAAGTTAAATTTCGCACAGAATTTGAGGCAGGCCTGCTGCGTTACACATTTCGTTACGCTAGTACATAAGAAGTTAAATTCAGCACAGAATTTTGAGGCAGGTATCATGTTGGGTTTCTGAGTGAGTAAGGCTTCCACATTCCACTTTTCTTTTGCAACTTACCCTACCACGACAAAAAGCTTCCACTTCGTAACGAATATTAAAACACATTCAAGTCAATCTTTTGAGAAAAGTATTGAAAAGTGGTCCTACTTTGATACGTCCCTATTTTTCCCAATATGATTAATCACCCCACCGATGCGTTTTTTGACGGTTGGGGAGGTCAAACGCTTTTCAATTTTCGTTACGCTACTGCCTACGTATGAAAGTAAAACTTGCGTTTCAATTCTCGTTACGCTACTACCGACATAAGAAATCAAGACTACGAAAAGAATATTGAAGCTCACTCTTAATAAGTATTTTAACTTCAAATTCGACGTTCAACGTAATGTGTGAGTTTCTTGCATTTCTCTCCACTGAATGTAACCACATCCACCTGCTGAACTTGAAAAGTAATAAATCTCCATCTACCAAATGATAGCCGACAACTCTCGACAACTTTCCATGACAATTAGCACCTCATCAGATAAATATCATCATTAAACTAATTGCCCTGCAATTATTTCCTTCCCTTGCTATTACAAAATCGATTCTGTTTCCTTTCCGCGATTAGTTTATCTCTTCGATAACATCACAGTGTCATCTCTGCCCATTACGCCATTCGATAAGCCGCCAAATATTTACAATAAGGTTTGTATTTGCCTCGAGACCTCGCTGAATCACTGGTGTGGTATTCCTTTCGTATTAAGTTATGCTATTGCTGTTGTTTTGCTATGGCTGACAATCTATACCTAATCGATATTTGTGTGTGTTTATTTTTTCAATTATTCAATTACAGAAAATATTTCCGATGATTTTCAATTACATCGATTAACGCTTGCACAGCGTATGATTACCTGGAATGTGTTTTGGCTGCCGTACTTGGTGTCATCAATAATTCCATGGAGGTAGAGAGCTAGTCCTTATACGGTTTAATGATTGGTATTAAAATGAGAGCCTGGTGGGCGGCCAGTGTGGGCTGTCTAAAATGTAAATAGACTCATAAGTCACTTGCCTGTTGGTTTCGGTTGGTGGATTGGATTAAGCTGAATTATTGGCGGTGTTCTGTGGAACTCGTTAAGAGCTGTTTAGGGTTTTTGGCACGTACTAGGGTGGAGATCATGCGCAGTACTAACTAAAGTAAAAGTTTCGACTTTAAATTTACAGAAGCTCAGAATTGCGAATTTTGTAGGGAAAAGTAGCCACCGTGAACTGCTAAAATTTTAGAGTCGAAACTACAAATGTTTATTGGTAAGGCCCTATATGATCAGCGATAAACAGCTAAAAAATACCAGCGACATCAGGGTAGTTATTATTTGGAGGTTTTTATTGGCAGGCATGTTTTATTTTAGGCTGCTGACTGTATTTGAATTGAGCGTTCGTCAGGCGGCTGCTACTGTGAACATTTTAATGCTGTCGTTAATTTTTAAGGAAACAGAACTCCAAAAACGCTAATTCCCGAGGGAGAAAAATAAACGAAGAAAAAAATTAATATGTGCACGACTGGGTCACGCGAAACTTGTTGATCTTTGCGAGCTGAAGCACAACTTGGAGAATTTTTTAAACACAGGACGGATTACTTGGTTAATAAAAGGATCTTCTTTCAATTTTGTGGTGGTCATCTCGTCCTCCAAATTTGTAAATAAGAACTTGTCTCTTGAACTAGATCTAAACGATTTTAAAACGGACCTTGGTTTAAAATATATGCCTTCTGTCGTGTCAAAGGCAGCTAGTGCAGCAGCTAGCAGTCACTGGTCGATGGGGGTAAGAGCCTTATTTGGTCTTGATTTGTATCGGAACGAGGAACCTCCCTGCGAGTCTAGAAAAATAGAGCAAGAGCCGCGTTCGTGTCGCAAAAAAACAGAACACATCCACTCACTTATCTTGAAAAATATTTTGCAACATTTAATCTGTCATCACTGACATCGATAACCAGCACAACTAAGGTCACAGGCCCATTCACTTGTCCTCCTAGTGCAACCACCCAGAGTTGCCCCACAAACCCGTTCTAATAGCAAAACCCCCATCCAGCTATTTTTAGCCATCGAACAGAAATAAACATTACCAGCATACATACTGCGTTTGTACTTTGATCTAACACTTTACAGACACCCATTTAAAGCGTGTCCACCCCATACTTGGCGTAGGGAAAAAAAAAGACTGTCCAACTTGACCATGTTCACCGCTTAACAGTAATTATATGAAGAAAAGAAGCGAAGAGTAGAAACAAAATCACCTCAAACCTGATATCGGTTTCTCGATATTTCCACAGACGGTGGAGCATTCATCATGTCCATGCAAAAATGTAGGCACAAAAAATGGAAACGGACTAAAGAAACGTGTGCGTGCGTAAGTCGCCGTACCAGGTTGTCTATTGGCGCCATGGTCAGTCTATCGTCTGGTCTTCGACTTCTCATTGATACGATATATGGTTTTATTTCCCCACACAAAACCTCGCTTTGGACTGACCATCCAACTTGAGTCGATTACAAATCACAGCTACAAAAATAAGAAGAAGAAGAAGGATTTCGTGTTTGAAATTAGCTTAACGGCGCATGTTATCGTCGCCAGCGCGAAGTTTAGTGACACAAATCGTTTCGACGATACGTTCGAATTAATCTCGAAAATTCACACTTGTCCAGCCGGCATGATAGCCTCATTCATTGGTTGGTGCAGTGGGTTTGTAACAGAAATAGACACTTTGGACGTGGTGTCGCATTAGCAGCCGAATGGTACCCATCATCATTTGTGTGCAACTTTGAGTATTAATTGATCAAATCGAAACTAGTTTAGCAATATTTTGGAATGAAGGAATGCAGTGTCATCTCCGTCGTTTGGTGGACACCGTTTCTAACTGCACTTTGATGGATAGTTGTGGCTTGTGGGGTTTGCTTAGCATTTTCTTGTTCTTTTTTCTCTGTCTCCGTAGTCTGAGGTTACACCTAACTGCTTCTTTATATTGTGTTTACATTGCACTAGGGATATAGTGACATATATTTTGCTGATGGGTTTTTACCGACTCGTGGTTTTGTGTTAACCGTTGGTTATGTGCAAGGCTACAAGATAGTAAAGAGTATGAAAACATTTTTCTACTGAGGCAGAATTCGAAGAATAGTTGGACAGGTGTGTGTCTTGGCTAGATAAGCAGTATTGAGGCATGAAGATTTAAGTAGTTGATATCATTATAGCGGGGAAAAGCCAAGCCGCCCTAGAGTTTGTTGTCTTATACATTTTGAAGATAATTTTTATTGCGATCACTGGGTTGGTGTCCTTACTTTTAAGACTGCTTACCTTTTTTTTGCTAGAGATTCATTTACATTCTAAGCATGTTTACACAATCTAAGTAATTTAAAAACAGACAATTTTACTTTGCAGAATTTTATTTCACATTATAATTCACACTTGGTTATGTGAAATATAAATCGACCGAGAAACGTGCCCCTAATGTAGGTTATGCAACCCACACTTAGATTGCGGTTGTATTTATGTTAAGCCAAGAGAAATATTGCAATGAAAAAGCTCTTGCATTATAAATGCACCATTCCGCAGATTGCCACTCATTTAAAAATGATTTGGTGACAGCTTCAAATGTGTGTCTTAGTTAAGCTTCAGACTTTTAAGCCTTTGTATTAATATAATCAAACGGCTGATTGTCGCTTATTTCGAGACTATTTCTGTGATTAAATTGTTGTTTTTAGACAAAGGTGTATGTCTGCGCTAAATCAAACAAGAGGGGTGGTGTAACCCTTAAATCATGGATGTTTAAATGACAACTTCATTTCTCATTTAAGGGGAGGGTTTCGGCAGCAGCCAAATATTGTAATTCATTTGGGAGTGATCCGTATCGTAAAAAATTAAAGTAGGTTACCACAGTCCACAGGAGCCTTCTTAGTGATTCGAAATATCGGGCGGTCTTAATAAAAACATTTTTGAACCTTCACCTAAAATAATCTTAAGGTCACAAAAACATTATGTGACCTGATAAACTTTTACCCAAGGACGCTATGAATGACTGATAGTGCTGCAAAAGGTTCTGAAGAAATAAATTTGTTTAGGTACTCATAGGACCATACTCGATCACTTGAATATTTTTCTTGACAGAGGTTTGTGTCTGAACTTGAAAAGCATTTACCCTAAAGCTATTGTGGATAAAACAAACCTCGCTGGCCACTTACAGAATATGTGATCAGTTGACAATTGTTAAACGAAAAGGGTCACGAGATCAGCAGTTATTTTTATAATTAAAATTGTGCAGCTCATCCTAGTATATTGTGGACGAGTTAAAATAGCCTCGAATTAAGATATGCGTCACTTTGAAACCAATCAAACTATGGAAGCTCATCAGATACGAACAGACACCAACCATTAATTCAGAATTTCCCCAACAAACTATCTGTTAGACAAAGCTTGGAAGACCTTGTACAGAATATATAGCCCAATAGTCCAAAGCATTCAGCTCCTCAAAATTCATTTAAGAATTAGTTGCACTCTTTGTCTTAATTTTGATTTGTATATTCTCATTGACAAGCTCCTGTCATTGCACTGTCACCACAGTCATGACAAAGGTTTGTGCATCGGCTAAATTTATGAGAAATACATTTAAAGCCTTTCCCCTCATTTAGATCGAAGAGATCAAATTGTCTCCGCTAGATCATCATGCGACAGTGGTTCATATCTGAACTAAATTACCAGCAAAATATATTATAGGTGTTAAATGGAACGTCACAGTAAGCAGCCATTTATCAGAAGGCAGCACTTGATCAACGCTGTTGCTTTTCTCTTTTTTCCTGTCAAAAAAAAACCTCTCCCCGCCCATGAGTCAAAAATTCACATCATCGGCTAATCGATAACACCATTTAAGTGTAATTAAGATTCGATAAAACGCTACTCACCCATCCAATCAATTTGGCACATAATTTTCATTAAAGCAGACCCAGCACCTGCTGCGTTATGCGAAAATGAAATTTATACAATCTAATTTGAGCTAAATTTACCACCAAACAGGTATCCACAGTCCGCATGTTGTTTACGTTTTTAGCTAAAAAGTCGCATTAGCCATCAAACAATTTGATTTATGCACCTGACCAAAATACTTGACTCATGGCTTCCTGTACCACACGGTGGCATCCACACCCAGCGGTGTCGCACACAAAAACGTATACCGATCGGATGATGACGAACTCACGCACAAGCGACATCAATTACAAGACGCTATAATCGATAACGACGGTGACGGTGCCACAAGAAATTGCAACAACTTGCGCGCAGCATGGCGACGCCACCAACTTCACCATCATCATCATCATCATCACCGTCGTCGTTGTCGTCTACGGCTTGGTACACGTAGTCATGCTCATTGGAATCTATCTAGTTTAGGTTGCGCCTGTTAGTGGGGTACAGCCCGCTCTAAAAATAGACTTTAATCTGTGGGCAAAAAAATTAAGGCGCCTTTGGTTCGCATGGGGCTAGAGAAACATAGGCAGCATCCATACTCCATCTATAGGCGGTCAATTAATTCCAAATAATTTGTTCAGTTTTGTATAGCGATGCTTGCAGATGATTGATTAGCAATTAGAATGGGTGGGCATGGACATACAGCGGCTATTTTTAGACGCAAATCACCTCCTCCTCTGGGGAGAAAATTAGTCAGCAGAAGGACATGTGTGAGTTTCAAACGAGTTCTTGCCTGGAGCGTTGCGGCTGCTTCCTCCAGGCCGTACTCGTATTTTGCAGGTAACTCAACTGAAACCAATGATGATGATGATGGAGCTGTAGGTTCTGTTTTCACCCGAGACTCTAGGATCTGAATCTATTTTAGAAATCTAGTTCAGTTGTTTTTAGCAGAACAAGTCGATTGTAGAATGCGCCCATGAGGGTATAATCACGAGCCATGAAAAAGGATCCAATGATGGGTTCGGCAAGAGGTAATTTCTAGAGCGAAGCCGCTCAATTGTGTACGAGTATTTTCGCAAAGATGATGTTAAATAATCGCATTCTTCAAACTCGGCGGTAGATGTAATCGCCACGGCTTAACACTGTTACGTAAATGAACTCGTTAATGCAAGGAAAATTATGTTTGGAGGAAAATTATTATGCGAAGTTAGGGGGAACGTTAACGCTGTATGGAGACAGTGCGCAATGGTTGCATGTGAAAAGTAAAAGTTTGCCATTACCGCTTGAATTATTTTTTAAAGCCATATCTTCGGTAATAGGCTACGGATGAGTTGGCAACTTAGTTGGTAGTGAATTTTGGTTCTATTTTGTGTTGCGCGGCTTTGAATGGAAGTGAGAGAGGGAACACACGTTACCTGGTTTCAAGGATGATGAATTTGTAGGTTAACGTGGCAGGGATATTTCAATCGTTTGGCCGACTGCACAGTGTGACCTAGATGATACAAATATTGGTCATAATGTGGGCAGGTAAAAGAAACTACAAATCCACCAAGAAATGTACACTACAGCTACCCCTCCATATCAGCGGAGCAGTTCTTGACGTTAATTGCAACACTAATTGTGTGCAGATTTGAAAGATCCAAACCTGAACTAAACTGAAGGATTCATTTTTGACTGTTACGGAGAACGAGGCGTTATTTGCTCGCTTCCTTAAGAATTACTTAGTCTGCTTTGCATGAAAATTGGTATGCCACAAGGTTGCGTAGTGTCTCCGCTACTTTTTCTATCAGTGTCGCTGTTAGAAGTGTTCTGTCGGTGAGAGTGGATGCACTTTTGACGCAGTTTTTCAACGTGTCCTGAATACACCTCCTCGAATGGGAAAACATTTTCCAGCTATTATACTACTGGTACTCACAGTTCGTGTGAGTAACGAAAATGGTAAATGAATTTTGGTACACTGAGGAGAGAAGTACCGTCAAAGTTTTTGCATTTTTTCTACATTTGCTATACTTGAATTAATGTAAAATTCACTTTTAAATGGAGGTTTTACTCAGTACAAGATTCGTTCTTAGTTTATAAGAAATCTCAAAAATTTGCAATTCCAAACGATCGACAGTATTTTTTAACACAGACCTGTGCAAATTTACAATCATTTCCACGTTAGATAAAGACTGCTGCTTCGAAAACAAGTCAATCGCCTTCAAACTCAATTTATGTTCATTAAATTTGTACGATTGATGAGTGTGTATAACTTGTTCAGATAGCAAAACATAAAACGTGAACACATTCCAACTGCATACGGTAAAGATAAATTGCAAATTGGGCGTTTTACGATGATTTTAACGATCCAATCGGAAAGCCACAAAATCTGCGAAATGTACAGGTGATTTCTGAAAGCTATATAAAAATTTGCATATGAGTATATTGCTCACTGAGTTGTTGCTTTTTGTTTAGGAAGATAACATCTTATAATTGATTTTAAATAAATTTTAAAATAAACAGACATCAGTTGTTGAATTAAACGCTTTTAATACACAATTTCAGGTGACAATATACATAAAATTAATTAACCCAGACGTATGATATGTGCGGAGTAGGGTGAGCCATTTATTGGTTATTTAGTGTATGAAATGAAGTCAGTTTAAAACGATTTGAATCAATTTTGGTATTGTAGTAGATGAGAGTATCATTCAAATGACATCTGGCTTATTACAGTGTTATTCGACGACGACTAAGTTGGGCTTTGAACATAGATCGAACTGGTTTAGATGTTTTAGTCACACTTATCCTCTCAAATGATGTAGTAGGGTAGAACAGTTTATAAAAAAAAAACAGGCAAAAGAAGTTCTCGTTTCGTTTAACAAATCCATCCTTAATCATTCAACATTTTCAATGCGCATAGAGATCAACAAAAGTCAAAGAAATTATTTACGTGTTCACCCAATAAGCAGTTTGTATTTGAACCATCGAATTCACAAACCAAAAAAAAAAATGAAAATGGTCCAACATTTTAGAGGAATGAACGTAGTTTTGGAGCGAATTCTGCTCTCAAATGAGTCCAATTTGTGTACACACATTTTTAGGTCCTGCCTTCATAG
The DNA here is from genome assembly GCA_949126925.1 of Cheilosia vernalis. Lineage (NCBI taxonomy): Eukaryota > Metazoa > Arthropoda > Insecta > Diptera > Syrphidae > Cheilosia > Cheilosia vernalis. The sequence continues at coordinate 50,677,984 of OX421361.1, forward strand.
TTTCTTTTAGAACTTCTCAGGTGACTTCAGCCAGCATCTTCTTCACAAAAAGGTAAATACAAAAATGATATCGTTTATAATATATCACGTTTTTTCACTGCTTAGCCTCAGACAAAAGGCTTAACAAAATCCAACAGCACAAAAGCCAAACAAATAATTATAAAAATAAATTTCAATCTGATTAAATTAAATCAGTTTGTTTAGTTTAAAATAAACCAGTCGAGCACATTAAGGAAGACCAGGTTTTGACTTTTATTTCATTATTTGGCCGTTTTTATCCCATTATAAGTAGGTACTTGTGTGGGTGGTACCGATATCGTTAGTTTAAAACCGATGATGAAAAATGTTGTTAATACCTATTATATATGCCTCATGATTTTGTTAATAAAATCAATACCACTTAATGCAAGACTTACGCAAATCAAAGCTTTTTTTTGAATACATTTCCTACTCGATACGGTCGATGCAAAATTTAGGTCATAACCTCACTCATAGCCTTTAATGGACTTTTGCAACTCCTCCTCCCTCGATTTACTCCGTTGAGAGATGTCACGATTATAATACACAATACAAAATGCTTATATATAGGTATTATTTTTTTTTTCTAAATTAATAGCCGATGCAATTAACTTTCGCCAGAATTATAACACAAATCAAAATTCGATCAAAATAAAAGAGCCAAGCTAAGGGAAACAACAAAAAAAAAATCACCAAACTTGTTTGTGGCGAATTGGTATTTATTTTCCTTTTTGTTGTATTTTGTCAATTGCCACCAGACATTATAAATCCAAACAAAAGATAAATAAAAATATTATATAATGTTGTGTCAATAAACGATTTTTGCCGGCGTGACTAACGACGCCGACAGTGCTACATTTGAGTTTTTTTTTTTTTCTTGCATTTTTTGTTTGTTACAGTGGCAGACAATAAAAAATACAAAGTGTAACGCGCCAAACTGTGTCAGTCAATTAATATTGATGTGATGTCCAAAAACTCATCAATTCAGTTTTGTTGAAAAACACTGAACTGAATCACAAATTGGCAGCGATTTAAATTTATGAGATGGCAGTGGTGATAATTAATGAAATGCAGTCAATTATGGTGCAGGGGAGTTGAACAAAAATTAACCTATCAGATTGCTTCCGCACAAAAAATATAAAAAATAAAATAGACAAATTGGCAGTGGTACCTGGATTGGCTACGGTCTTGCTGACCCAATTTATAGCAATAAACATTTTTTTTTGTTTTTCACAAAAACCAAAATTGCCTGATTATGTATGTATTATTTGATCATGTAGCTGTGATTTGCAACAATAAATTTTCGATTCAGATACAAATTCATACTGTTAATGATTTATGTCCATTTCTCAACCAAAAGGCCTTGGCAAAACTTCCTCAAAATCATTTTCTAATGATATTCAATACAATTTTTTGTTAAGGTTGTATCTAATGATATGATGCGACAAAAAAAAAAAAACGGTAATCATTTATTCAATGCATAAATATAAACAAATTGGCTTATTGACACTGACAAACGATCTGATTAATCACTGTTTAATTTGATAGTTGAGAGGAGACAAATTTAACATTATTTGTATTGACAGTAAAAAAAAAAACATGTACGGATGAGCCTCAGCCGCGGCCACAACAATTGAGAAAAACATTCGCAATTACATGTTAATAAAATGATGGGTTTTGGGGGGTTTTACATAGAAAAATATATGAGCCTCAATTCGCTCTAGAGGTTTGACTAGTAATTGGCGAGCGATGTATTCTATATCGATAAATCTGTCCGACTGGAATGAAATTACCAGGAAATAGAACCCACGGGAAATCCGAACGCAGACAAAATGTCCAAGGACCTTTGTAAATTTTAAGACAACTCACAATGTAAATTGTTTTCATTGCACAATACCTATTGTGACTTTCAATAAATTGATCAATTAGTCTCAACAGGAAAATATTGACAAAGAATATATTTAATTGTATTTTTAGCAGCTTGGGCATTAGCTTCCTTTTTGTTCTTATACTGGAAATCTTTTCATTGGAAGCCAAGGTTTCTTTTTGCCGTACCTAGAACAACGTTAAGCCATAACCAAATTCTATGAAATAAGGACCAAATAAAAGGTGGATTTCCGTAGATGAGTTTTTGCATTCATGGTTTTGTCACAAACGAAAAATGTAACAAAAGATAGAGTATATTTAAACAAGAGAAAAAAAAACAATTGCATATTCTTAGGCTGAATTGTTGTGCATAGACGTCTGCTGGTGCTGCCATCTGTTGAGGTGATACTGCAACCGTCATCACCGCTTTCGTATACCAACTCAATGGGAGGTATAAAGCTAACTTCTTGGCTTAATCGACTTTCCTATTTTAAGCAACATCCAGAAAAAAAACAAACCCAATTTGCCCGTCAATACTATTTTACATTTTGGAGACCCACCGCTACTTCCTATCGTACGTATTACCAAATCCAGTCTACTTTCGGCTGCAAATGTTATAAACCTACCACTTCATTAGTTTGACATTGAAAATGTATTTGCAGGGAAACACAATCATAAACGTGTACTGCTCACACCTGTTCCACGCCCACTCCCCTATATATTATATACAGTTCCAATGTTTATTGCCCTTTTTGGATTTTTCGTTTTCGTATTCAAACGAAATCGATATCAAGTCAAAAGAAATTAAAAAAAAAGTAATATCTCATCATAAAATCAATTGGCATATTAAAACTTTCACTCTAATTTAGTGTCGACGGTGCGGCGGCGCCTCAATGTCGGTCTTGTGCACATCGGGCCATCCAGCTGCATCTCACTTTAATGTTATATTGTGTCCAATTAATTATATATTTGGAAAATCGTCAAGAATATACTGGTCTTGACCAATTTCAGACAAGCTATGTGACTCCAAAAGTGCACTGCGCTCCATCCTTAACTAGCGTGAGTTGCAATATACCGATTTTTTTTATCACGGTTTCTATTTTTAAACAAGTTGAGTCTCATTTGCTGGCACTACCGAAAAGGAAGTTCGTTTATAGAGCTGCCCAATAATTGTTGCAAACAAACATATAATGACTGTTTGTGGTATCGAGAGTGGATTGCAATAAAAGTCAAAGTGTGTGTCGTAGAAATAGTCATTATCATTGGCTCTTATGCAGAAAATCTATTTTTATTTTCACTGCACGCTACAGTGCAGCCTGATAGGGTATCTGTGACTGTTGGTGATCGTTAAAGTCAAAGAAACTGAGGAAAAAAATAAATAAACTACTACATTAAAAAAGGAGATTATTTCAGTTTGAAACGAGTTTGTTGAGACAAAGACAACAAATAACCGAGATCAGAGAGTTGATGTAGTTTTTTTTTTCAGTGGTTTTTCGAATGATGACCAAGGTAATAACATTTTTTAAGAAAGTGGTCAAGTCCGATTGGGAATCAATTAAAAACCATATTTATAGAATTGTAGACCAATAGGGGAATTTTAGTGCATAGTTGGCCTTTTCAAATGGATGGAGATTTACACGATATTTTCAAGTTGAAGACAGAGTTGGTAGAGGGTAGCTACAATAACAAGGAAATGTTTCTGAAATGCATTCAAATATTCAACGAACGGTTTGTATATCAAGAACTTTTAAAACAAATTGTTCCGACAAATGTTGCAAATCAAAAAAAGTGTTTTCACAGTTGGGTTCTTGCGAAAGGACATTTAATTGCGTTTCACTTTTCGTTACGCTTCTATTTTCCACAAAATGAACTTGCCTTAAAGAAGTTTAATTTTGGAACAAATATCACAACTCTGCAAATCTAAACTCACTTCACAGTTGGTTTGGTTAGTGAAGATTGGTGTCGGAAAATAGCGTTTCACTTTTCGTTATGTTTGAATTTTCCGGCATACCAACCTAAGCTCCAGCCTACGATTGTTTACTTCGCATCTTATATATAAATAAGCGAAGGCAAATAGTTATGAAATATTTTCACTACCTGAAACACAACATATTCGCTTAATTTTTGTTTTTGTTGGGAATATTGTACAGAGATAAAAGCTAACGATGGTGGACGATAACTTGCAGTTCTATCTGCTCTTTGTTTTCCATTTTGTTTGTGCATAAGCCAGGTCACAATAACGGGAGAACCTCTACCAATGGGCGACCTCCAGTTTAACATTAAAACACATTAAACTTACTTCAGCAGTGGGCTGCTACATGAGGAGTGGGACGATCGCGTTTCAATTTTCGTTACGCCTCAATTTTTCAAGCTGTCAACGCCGATATAAGCTATTTAAAATATTGTTATCTATTATTTAATATGAAATATGAACTTGACGGGTATACAATATGTATATTGACTTGAAGCTTACCAACATGCTTATTCAGTCATTCGACCTTCCATACGTAGCTTATACGGACAATGTGCAAACTGCCAGAACAGGGAGCTAGTTAGATTTTAGATCTTTGTGATGACCTTTTACTTAATCAAATTGTAACAGCAACAAAACAATTTTTTCCTCCATTCAAGGATGACAATCGCACAGCACCCGATCATTATTTCCATTACCCTCAACATGACTATCAGTAAAAAATAATCACAAAATTTCCATAAGCAAATGAAAATTTTAATGACTTGCTAAACACCACCAAGAGTGTCATATTCAGTCCCTCAAAACACTTACCTTATGACGCACTTGCAAAACCCCCACTTTGGTGTATTCAATATAAATCCAGATGCAATCATCTGAATTATCACAACTAATCGGATTAAAATTACATATCGCTTGTAGGTGTTAAAATGAGTCTATAAACGACCACCTATAGAATTACATATGTACTTCTCGCATTGATTTCTACAAGCGCGACTCCTTTTAAAGAGAGTTGGAAAGAAAATCTCCCGGAAGACTTGGTAGTTAGCAAAAAATCCGAACCAGTTTGCAGCTCAACCAACTATGATACTACTTGAACGTTTTTGATTACTTCATAGATGATTGCGATAGAATGATCGGGTTTTGTGTTGTTCTAAGCACGGCAGCGGGACCAAATTAACGCTATAGTGACTTTAAAAATACACGAATATCTGTAGGTATGCATTTAGCGACTTATGCAAACAAGACGTGCATAATTAATGTCAAAAGTATTTAACAACAGCGTAAATATTTGGCAAAACTTTGAACAGAAGACTGAGTGAAATAATGTAAAAATGCAGGAATTTTGCGAAAGAATATTAGTTAATGAATTATGCATGAAATTGATGCGAAAGGTTGTTTTGCTTTAGCAAGGAGATAAATGTTGCAGTCATCTTCAAATATTTGATGTGCTATTCATATATTTTTATTTATGACTGGAATTTTTGTTTAGCGTTTTACAAACAAAACCGAGCAGTAGAGTTCTTTAGATAGTCGTAAGTCATAGCGTAAGTCCTATTTTTTAAACAGCTATCTGAGAGTGGATAGAGGTTTGAGTGTCTCAATATTCGTTATGAAGTCAAACTTCCTGTCGTCGTAGGGTAGCGACCTGCGGTGGAAAATTAAAGCGTAACGAAAAGTGAAACGCGATTACAAGTCCTATTTTTTTGTCATTTTTTAAGATGCGATCCCGAAATTGAGTCAACTTTTCAAGTTTAAACATTCGTTTCGAAGTGAAACTGGCTATGTAGCGGAAGGTTTGATATACATATGTCGGAAAATATAAGCGTAACGAAAAATGAAACATGATTTATGGGCAATTTTTTCACCAAATAGTTCGGGGTGTTCCAATATTATTTTGTCGCGGTTAAAAATAGGATGGTAACAAAAAGTAATACATGATACAGAGTAGTGTGAATTTGCATTCACTTGATTGATAGCACTTTAAGTATTGTGTATATATTTCTTCTAAGTGCTGTTTTTGATTGAAGACGTTTTTAGTTGCGTGGTGTACTTTAAATAACAGAAAAGACTACCAGTACCTAGGATCGAGTTCCAAATATAACATGGTGTACCACAACGTTGAGTTGGGGTACCTCTACTTTTAAATAATTTCCAAAACAGGAATACCCGCTTTTGACGGATATAGAGCAATTTTTAAGAAGCTAAATTGAACAAGCTGTCACTTCTTGAGAATTATAAAGTTCATTTCCATGAACTGGCTGTCGTGTCAGACCACTTCGCAAAGCGCCAGACTTCTACTCCTTTCCACCTAGCTCGTAGCCTGTTTCCTCTTGTTCACACTTTGTCGTTATATTCAACTGAAAACAAAACATCATTAACCTTTAAGGTAAACAGAGGAAAAAAAAAGAAGCAAATCCGCCTTTGTTCCTGCATTTATAAACAGACCATCTACCGAAGCCCCAAACATGCGAAAAATAAGTTTGTGTGCCGACTGCCCTCCCTAAATGGTAAACACAAAAGCAAGAGACTAAAACAAATCCTTAGATATTTTTAGAAACTCACCTCGTAAGACGTGGGAAAATTTCATACTCCTAACCGGATACAATGTTCTTTAGCGAGTCTTCTTCTCCTTCTCTATGTTTTGTTCGCATTCCTTGTAGGTACACGAGGAGAAACAGAAAAAAAAATGCAGTTTTACTTGTCCATGCCAGACGTGGAATCTTGATAGTCAATGAACATGTCAAAGAAATTGCTAATGTTCAACTTTTATAATTCATCGGAAGTGTTTGATCCTTGTTGGTAGGATAAGAAATACAAATGCAAGATGTAGCTCGAATCGAATGAAAGAGAAACAAGGACAACATTGATTTGGTTTTTTTTTTTTTTTTTTGCTAAAAAGACGCATGCAGATAAAGCAATAAGACACGACATGTACACATAGTCGCAGAGTTGGACGAAACCGATGCAATACCATCTATCAGGCGCCTTAATATAATTTTTTTATTCATGAGCAATTCATTTTTTCATCAATTTTGATGTGCGCTCCTGGTACAATTGTTTCGTAGAGTCGTCGGATATTTGTAGACAGATGGACTTAGAAATAGCCAAGTGGTAGATTTTAGACTGTGGAGATGTGTGTATATGACTCATTAACGACCAGGGGCTAGACTCTGTAATGTACGAAAACATTGAAACGCTTTCGTGCGCATGAATGATTTGCTCTTGGAATTAATTCGTTCGAACACACGAAAAAAGAATACAGAATGCCGACCACGACATTTTTCAAAGTAATTTAGAACAAACTGTTATTACAGTGACTTTTTCAATACCCTTAAGAGGTGTAGATGTACTAATACAGTTTGTTGTTGTAATCAAATACACAAACCATTTACCGAAGACACACACCGATTATAACAATTTATGGCACTTTACCGGGGAAGCTAGCTCATTGGACTTAAAATCAACCTACAGCTAAAATAAAAACTCATGTCTTTGTAAGCTCCAACACTCAACGAAAAATTGCTGGGGGTCGAGGAAGTCGAAAACATTTATTATTCAAACGGTCGGTCCTGTCAACATGAATGAATGAAGGCACGACTGACAATGCTTTTCCATCTAAGATTTGGAAATGTATAGTTTTCAGCACTTAAACCGCCTTGAGTTTATTTGAGGATGTAACAGGCACTTGGAATAAGTTTCATACTGAGGTTTTTGTTAGACAAAACAGGCCAGTAGTTTAGTATAGACACAAACCACAAGTACTTATCACATTGGCAGGAATACACGATTCAAGCCTGGGGCCGAATCGCCACTTCCATGAACGAGCTACACGTTCACGGAATTAAGTTGATTTTACATGTGAAAGAAAAACAAATTTCATCACGTATTGCTCGCTCACGGACGACGCGATTCGACCCCTGATTTTCTGTGCTCGTATAATAATTTCTAAGAAGAAGTGGCTGGATCAAGGGATTTATGCACTTGCAAGAACAAAACGGTCGCTTCTTATTTCGTTTCAGAATTTCCTTAAGCTTTTCAAAACACAAAATAAAATTATCCATTCCAAGTCAGACCTAACAGAATTTGGAGAAAGCCTCAAGATGTGATGAAAAAACAATGAAAAGCGGTTTGCCACATAGATAAAGCTTGGCAAGTGCCCCCGCTGATTTTGTTGATTATCTGTTCTACATAAATTGAGATCGCCACTATTTTCAACCGAAACAACGACTTGTTGTTCCCTTCAATTCATCGATACTAAAAGAACAAGAACCACTTACATCCGACAACCCCACGAGTATCTCAAACCGAAGCCTTATGTGCGGATTTCCAGATGAATACAAACAAAGACCCATCACAGAAATACCACAATCAATCCTAAAGCCGATCCGAGTCTAAAAAAAAGTCAATCAACTCAGCCAGCAATACCAAGAATTGAAAGTTATAATAATCTAAAAATAGCCTTCCCACTCGTATCTATTGCATTGTGTACAGTATACGTATCTACATTGACATTTTAACGATCGCATCTGTGCCTTCGTGATCCAGCATTATGCATCCTTTCCATAAAAATAAAAAATAAAACCGACTCATAGCAGTTACGCAGAGGCCATAACATACATTTTTCACACTGCAAACACGCATTTATATTCCGCACATCCCCATAGCGAAGAGGAACTTGTATAATAGTCGTACACGATCTTCGATATTTTTATCTCTACTCATGCTGAAATGGTAGGAGAGCCGATCAAATGGTCAGCAGGAATCTGTACAACCAATTAAATTTCTTTTCCATTGAAATTCCAATCAAATACCAGGTATTTCTATGTTCGGCCACAACAGGTCTCTCGGTTAATTGTCCATACAGCCAACATCATCTATGCGCTTTTCCTTCTCCCTGTTTGTGTTTTTTTTTTTTTTTTTTTTTTTGTTGTTGTGATGATGCTTGGCATGGATGATGGATTGATGGCTGGTTTACTTGTGGTTATGCCATCTGCATCAAAACAACTGCCAGTGTGTGGCACAAGTCCACCCTGATCTACGAAGCCAATGGACTGGACAATTTAATAACTTCCCAGTCACTCACGCGCATCTTGTAGGAGATATACTAATTACAGCTAAATCATAGATTTAGTGTAAACAAAGGCAATTGAATGCACCGCACTATCGGAGAGAAGGAAGCTCCCCATTCCTATGTTCTACCTCCGGGCGATAGTCTGATTAAATTCCATTTCTTTTTCTTTTTTTTTTTATTTGGCGCCAATCTTAAATGGCTTTTGTGCTCTACATATCCTGTCTGGCAGACAACGATATAATGACACCCGGTTAATCGTTTTCTCCTCCTCTTGTTGTGTTTTAGTCATTAAGTTTTGTTTTTCTCTTTTTTTAGTGAAATGTTTTAATTGCTTCCGACATAGCACAGTTTCACGCACTAGAAATTTTTTAGCTCATTATATTGAGTAAGCTTTTCTTTGGGAGGCGTTTTAAGTAGAACTATCATTCACAATTGGCAGCAACCGAATTTGATTGGGATACTTTTTGGCGATTTTATGGCAAAGTTTTATGAAAAGACATTCATGGGGATATCGGTGATGGAAACTTACGAAATTGCCACTGATTGATGCAGAGAGAAGAAGGTCAGAGCGGAGACGAAGCAATTAAATTGTGAATGAGGGGATTTAATGAGATATGGCTAGAAGGCTGAGGTTTTGAGGGCAATGGTCTCACTAAAACTAATCGTTAGATAACGGATTCTTCGTTCTTAAATAATGCTTCTCCGAGTCACATCCGGATTGGTTTTATATTGGCCTCAGTTAAGAGCAGTTCACTCATCAAATTGGAAACGCACACGCGAGTGCGCTACAAATTCTATCGCAGAATGAAGATTTATATATTTTTTTAACGCACATAAGATGTGCGCAACATTGCGGCATTGGTGCGCTCTTCATTTTTTTTTATTAAAATACTTGTGCGAATATTATATCCAGTAGCTAGTTTCTTATTTTCTTTTATATCCTTCCTCGTTGATTTGCAAGCGAATCTACCTCTTGTCTGTTGTCCAAATTATAGGCAAAGGGGGTTTATTAGCTCTCTATAAAATGTGAGGTTCTTTGAAACCAGTATGCGATTGGTGCGCATTTGAAAAATTACCAAATAGCTTGTAGGGATAGATGTGGAAATACTATTATAACAGGTGACTTGGAAATTTGAATTATTTTAAATCGATTTTCGCTGTAACGCACACATATGTGCGCTAGAAATATTATCTCGATTTAGATCAGAGGGTAGATGAGTTTTTAGTTTAATGTACATAACATATTCGTTTCTTTACACTCATGAGCGGTACGTTACTTATTTGGTTCACATTTAAATATAGGCAAAGGAGGGCAAATATGATGTTTACGTGTAATGCATTATTTTTTATTAGTTTTCTAAACGCACAACGATGGAATGATAACATGTGCGAATCGAGTATGAACTTGCCTCTAATAAAAACGCGAAATGGACCAAATCAGTCCTGTGCGCATACGGTATAAGGTATCGCATTTGAATGTGCGCATATATAAAATAGGTATAAGGTATCGTAATTGAATGTGCGCATATATGAAACATTGTAAAATCACAACTACCCACGCATGGGCTTCCCGAAGCTATAACGCACATCTGCGCGTATGTTGAAAATAGTTTTCTTAGCTCACAATCATGTGTGCGTTTACTTTATATAGTTGGCAACATTTAAATTGATCTACAAAAACTCTTTTCCATTTTCGAAATCAGCAGCAGATATGGTTTTTCTATTACTGAAATCCTTTATCTGATAGATAAGTCTGTCTGTCTGATCTAAAAATACAGCAAAAGATCCACGTCAAATTTTTTGTCAGATCCAGCAGGCATTTTTGTGTGACACTTTTGGTGTTAAAATGTCCTTCTTAATACTCAGTCTATTACCCTAAGGGGGTAAAACGAGTAAGAACCTTTTATAGGCAGTTTATGTTAACGACTTCTTTGTTTTAAGTAAAGCACCATTCGCTTAGCTTCAGATAAAAGTTATTCGAATGATGTGTGGTTTATAAATGATGCACAAAAATTGTTTGTTGAACCTGCACCTATTTAAAACGTATTATTTCTCAGTACAAAAATACCTGATCAGGGCAATTTAGTGTCTCATTTTCGACAGTTTTCAATAGAAGCTAATATCATTATTTGTCCACCAAATATATATATATTTTATGCAAATGAAGCTTTTTACCACCATCTTGGATAGCGTTTAATAGCAACGAAACTCAAAATATGTGCGCGCCATTCATTATAAGTGAAGACAATCATAAACAAATACTTTATGTGGCAGATAAAGTTCTAAATAAGTTAATAGTCCTTTAATTCACTTCTCAATATAAAGAATCAAAAATCGCTAGCCATGCTTTGAAGTTGCATCATAAATGTTCCTTAAACGTTAGACAGTTTAAAAAAAATTCTCTTCAAACCTTTATCTGGTAGATAAAGTTCCGAGTAACTACAAAATAGCGACTTTTCGCTATTGCGGGTACTGTGGACCGTTTTTAAATCGAAGCAGGATCTGAATTTTCCTCAAGTTTTGTCAATATCACAAGTAAAATACTGCACCTCGCTGTAATTTCAACTAAAACCCATTCATTGTTCATATTAATAACAACATCTACCCCTGATTTGCAAAAGTGGGTCAATTCCTCATATAAATATTGCAGCGAAACACAATTCCCCATAGACTATGGCATTCAAATAATAACCTCAAAGTGTTGAGAATCGCTAATATCGCACCAAGTTCAAGACAATTCTCAGAACCCGACACAATCCGATAGTCAATCATTTTAATAGTCATCACGATTGAAAGCTACCCGAAATGCAAAACAAAATTCCCCCCCGCAATGTACTTAGTCATTCATTGGAAATTTACTTTCAACAAACCAAACTGACATCTGTCTCCACTAGCTCCACAGTCTGCCGCTTCGAGCCCATCATGGGTATGGGTATCATGACAAAATTTATACACTGAATAATTAAAACGAATTAACGAGTTAAACGTAAACAGCGCGCTACTTCTATGTGACTAAATAATTAATGATGCGCTCGAGCCTGTCATCGATAGACGACGCACAATAACAGCATTTCATTGTAAAATCCGCTAGCATTCTTAGCACGAAAAATATATTAAAAATAATCATTCCATAAACGTATGTACACGAACACGCATTTGTTAGCCTACAAAACTCTGTCCGAATTTGGTTTGTCATTTGTGTGTCTGGTAAAACACTCTCTCCTTAGAGCCAAAATGTATCGACTTGGTCATTTGAATTTCTTTTGCGACTCTCTTGGATTATGAGAAAGCACAGCTCGATCAAACAGACCGCTTGGCGTAATTTTGTCTCCACGTTTCATCTCAAATTTCGTAGGTAGTTCAAGGTCGCCGCTTTTGAAGTATCTTGTTACGTCTGTGTGGCGTATAGAGAATCGTCACGGTACGAAAAATAATGCGTGCCCACCATCCACTTCAACCTAACGGTCACTATAGACAACAGAACTGACAACCTGACAAAGCCAACATAGATACGTGTAGAAGATACACCAACAAAACGAGATGAATAACAAATATCGAAAACTAGCCGGCGAAAAAACCACACACCAGCCGGCGGTCTTTGGTGTGGGAATTCGTTTGGGGCTGTACATTTTGTGTTTGTATCTTTGGTTACATGCCGCGTTGGCTGGATTTTGGCATAACAATTCTACTGAATTGCATCACAAGTGTCATGAAGTCTGGCTTTGCTATAGGTGGCGAGTACTTAACGCAATGAGGATATAGATACTTATGTAATGCTCTGTGGGTTTTTCTATTTTCCATCAACGAAATGCGATTTTTTCTTTTGTATCTCTTACGAAGATTAGATTTCTTTTGGTTATACTGTAGCCGGCGTATTGCTATATGGAGTTACAAAATCCTCTTGTTTGGGGTTTAGTTTTGAAAAAGCCACTTGCGGTGTGGAATCGATATGTTTTCTGAACTTTCTCAGAACACGATGTGGCTGGTGAGGAGATAAAAATATAAATGTTGTAATCCGACGGAGACTGATGGGTGGTCCGGTTCGGTAGGTAGGGCTTGTTGCGTCTGGTCTAAAGCGGTGTATATCGACAGTGTCTAGACGGATCTTGATAGAGATTTTACAGTAGTGGTCTTGTACTTTAAACAGTGCGACAAATTAGGAGCACTCCTCCTCCTGCCGTAAATCGACTTCGAAAACGGTTCGAAGCAGGCGAAGCTTGTTTTGTGTCGAAAAAGCATACAAAAGGCTTAGACAGTGGGATCATAGGTGAAGCATAGGGGCTTTTTTGATGACAATTTGTTTTGTAAGTCTATCGTTTTACCTGAAAAGATACGGAATGAGTGCTCTAAAGAGGAAAACTCAAATAGAAATCCAGCTAGGGCTAGCTTTTTGCTTATTATTTATATTGCATTTGGATTTCTCACTGCCAGATGGCGCTGTATGGCTACAAGAGATATTTGGCTTTCGTTTCGTAAAATATTCCTGTCAAGCTCCACCAAATGGCAGCAGGGAGACGAAAATCACTTGAAGTATAAGAGAATTTCCACATTTTTGTAGCCCAGTGTTAGAAGATCATTGCTGATGAAAAGATCACTTGTAGAACTTAAAAAAAAAAAAAAACATAGGGAACAGTCCCAAGGAACCTCTACTAAACTGTTTGGAATAAAAGTACTTTAAAATCTTTTCTGTGGATTTTTGTCAAGTGTCTTGTAACAAAGAGTTACAAAGATATAAAAACGAAGAGAAACATCCAATGTTATATTCCTTTTTTGCGTTCTGACTGGTAATGTCAACTCCACATATGTTCTCAACTCCATTAACATCAATACCAGACCGAGGACAACAAGGAACCCTAATTTTTTATATCAAAGGACATCTCGATGTAACTATGGGAGTAATGGCCCCATCAATAACCTGACGAGGGATTTTAATGAGTACAATCATGTGATTGATTTCAATCTATCAAAATTAAATTTAAAAAAAATATTGAAAGAAATGTAAAATAATATTAAGCTTTTTAAATTAAATCTGTTTCATTATTGATTAACTGTGACATTATGTATAGTAGTTATAATAAATAAATAAATAAATAAATAAATATAACACAGAGACCCCCTACCGAATTCCGTCCTAAACCAGAACAGGTTGGTTGGTTGGAACTACTCTCTGTCAATTTTGTAATTTTTTGTCACAGTACGGTAGAAAAATCGAAACCTTTCACTGGCCATCAACTGACACGAGCCGCCTATCTTCGCGTACGACAAATACCATTTGTGACTATAAGTTCGGTTCCGTTCAATCAAACAAAACCTTGGTCAGCAAGGCGTCTCTCAATCTAACCAAGTTCGTCGGAGGTTATCGTGATAATTGTACCCAACATCGCCGGCGACGTAACAGTGGCGTTACAACAATAATCCAATCAATCATACGATCGGTACAGACGTCATAAAATTTTGCCAAACTCAACGTGCCATCGTTATTACATCACGATCCTTTTTATTATTCAAGACGTTGTCTCAAATTTAAATTGTCTCACAACTACAATAAAACCAAACATAAAAAGCCTTTCATGGCTTTGCCAAAAGGGGGACGAATAAAAAAAAGAAAGAAAAGATCATAACGATCTGCACGATCTTCAAGTGTCAAGGGTCTCACAATTTTGTAGACTTCTTATGAATTTTTGCTTCGATGATCGACAGATCTAGTAAAAATAAAACCACTCTCGCCGATCGCAGAATAAAGATCAATTCGAGCCAACTTATGATCGGTATTATGAAATGTCGTCGCTGTGTGTGTATAGCTGCAACAAAGCCTCAAACAAATATACTAGCTATAGCGGTACAAAGAGAGCACGTGTCAGGTAATGTGTTTGCTACCATCGAACGAAACACAGACACCAAATGACCGCATTTGACTAGGGTTGTCTCTCCGACACCGTCGACTGTACCTATTTAGCATTCAGCGGAAAACTTTAGGAATCATAAAATAGAAGCTCAGCGCAGGCGATTTCTAAAGCAGCAGAAACACCTTTATTTTTTTTTTGTGAGCACTTTTGTTCGAATAATTGCATTCGAAGGCATATTACGTAAAAATAAATGGCCAGCTCTTACACTTGTGCTCTCACACTGTATCTGTGGTAGATTGTGCCTGTAAGGAGCCAGTTAATGGGTTGCTGTCTGTCAGCTGGTTGGGCAAATAACAAAAAAAAAAAAAAACTTGACTTCAATGTCGTCGACATTGCAATATATGTGCTCATGTCTGACGTCGACTTTCGCGTGTAGGAGTGGTGGTGGATACATTAAAGAAAATTCTTTACTTTTTCTGTGTCGCACCGGAGCAGCAGCAATCTCTGGCTGATAAATTATTCCCGATGAGTCAGTGGGCTGTAGAATCACCTGATATGATCGACGACATTAAATCTCAGCATTCGGATATGAAATGTCAAGATACCATGTCAGACCTGATGTGTAAAAAGGAAAGGTGGAGAACGAGTTATTTAATTTTTTTTAAATACAAAACGGTATTTAGCTACCGCACTCACAGATACAGATTTATGCGTGTTACTGTTATTACACGGCCAGAGAAGAATGAGCTCTTGGTATGATTTATTGTCAGATGTTATTGTTGTTCCCGGAATACATTTATGTGATATGTGATAAAATGTTGAAAAGAACGAAAGATACTGACAGAAGGTAAAATACACGAAATGACTCAAAATGAAAGTGCACTTTGTCAAGGTCGCTTAAATTCGCCAATATTTATACTCGATTTTGGTTTGTGGTTCAATAAAGATGTTGACATGAACTGAACAGCTTTGTCTTCGAGCGAAACAGCTTATTCTAGTCTGGCGGCTTTGTCAGCGCAGAGGGTGTAAGTCTGTTTTAAGGTAAAGCATTGAACTGCCTGTGGATCAAGATCAAATTGGTGACTTTTGTCGATTTCGTGGGAAACTATAACTAATAAAACTTTGTAAGGAATCGTTACAAAAATAAACTGCATAACTATTAGGTGTTCTTTAAGGGCAGATTCCGTCCTGTAAATATGAACAAGACAAAGCAGCTACTCATTCATAACATCAGACGTTTAAGAAAAATAACTAAGTAATGGATAGCTAGACATATGACAAGATTACACTAGGCAAACATACATATTACAAGGATTGACGTCAGACGACTCAGATGATTCATTGTAGGGAACAGTCATCTTGCTGTGCATCCATTATCTGGGAGTTGAACAATCACAAATAAAAACAATTTGTTTGTCCTTGTACTTCAGTATGAAAATATGTGCTTAATATTTATATTGCATTTGGATTTCTCAATGCAAGATGGCGCTGTATGTATGTATAATATTCGGAGATTTTATTCTGTACAAGAATAAATTACAGAGACAAATAAAGACCAACCTGATGTATAAAGAACATGTAACCAACCGTTTTTTGTAACAAGAACACAGCTAGAAAGTTAGTTGGAAAACATAAAAATTGTTTGATATCTTACTCGCTTAGGAGTACGAGAGCGATAATAACTAAAATTAGCCTAGAAAAATATAGACCTGTCCAATTTTTAAGAGCATGCGAAAAATCTCCCGAAAACGGCAAAACACCCAATATTTATGGGCCAAATTTCTTTATGAGAAAAGAGGATCCAAATTGAATGTGAGATCACACAAAAAATAATTAGTGGTGATTAACATAATAAAATAAAAATAACCCAAAACTAATTTAGGCGATAATGTGAAGGCGATTTTTGTTTTTATTTCAGTTTTTGGGTATTTGTTTTATATATATTTCAGAAAATAAAAGTCAAAAATTCGAGCCGTAACGAAGTGCTAGACTCGCCAGTTTCTGGCAAAGAAGACAGCTTTGTGTGTATAAAAAAAGTTTACAGCGAAATACATTTTTCGTTTGACAGATCACCGCAAGAAGGGAAAAGTTTTTATAGCAATCATTGTGAATCATGTCTACGCACAAAACTGCTAAAAACAAAGGCAGAAACTAACTCAATTACTTACGAAAACATCTAATGGTTGCAACAGATCAAGTGACTTCCCATTTGGAGTTGATAAAATAGATTTATTTCGATAGAGCGGGAAGTGAATAGAAAAATGTAGGACATGTGATAATTCACTGCCAGATGGCGCTATAAGGGAAAGCAAGAAAATTGTCCAGTATACTCTCAATAATACTCGGGATCAATTTATTTGTTAAATAAAACCAAATGTGGAAAAAATAAGAGATACATTTCTCACTGCAAGATGGCGCTATTACAGAACGAAGAAGAAAGGTGTACATTTTTAATTTTAGCATTTATCTTACTTTTTCAAAGTATTTACAATTATTGAAAGAAGTAGAATTTTGCTAGGGGGGAGTTCTCCTATACGGACTGCCTATAAAATGCAGAAAAGTTCTTACCTTACCCTTTTTTATTAAATCTGTAAGACAATAAAATCGCAATCGACTGCTCACAGCAAGATGGCGCCCCTATAGCTTCAATCTAAACAAATGGTTTTGGTTGCCGTATTTACAAATAAGATAAGATTTACAAATGGATAAGGGTCAGCATTTTTTAGTCATCACCTCTTACAATAGATCAGTTTTAACCTGATGTCACGTGGACTAATCCTAGATGCTCTAAAACAAACCTATTCCATTGGTCGAAAGTCAACTTATTCATTTTCCATTAAAAAAGGAAACTCCTACAACAGCGTTGTAGAAAAAAATATTAATTCATTTAACTGACTGCCAGATGGCGCTGTCACAAATCATGTTTAAACTGGGTTTAAATCACTTAAACAACACACAAACTAACCAGTTTGACAGGTCTTAAATGCCCCGATATGTGTCCCTCTATTTTAACGGATACAAATGAAGTTTTCGATTTTACTGATCACTGAAAAAAATTAAAAAGAATTCTCCCAGTTTCTGTCATCGCTCAAACAGATGTCGTTCACCCTCTTAACGATAACATGCCATTGCGAATATGAATTCCCGTCATGCAAAAGCCCTTTTCAGCCAAAAATACATTTTCCTTCTCTTCATTAGTCGCTTCTGACCGCACCACAAAGGATGAGCCAAAAATGTGGCAAAAGAAGGCCAATACGAAAAATTGAAAACAAAACCAAAAATAATAAAATAGAAAAAAAAAGCACATTCCATTTGCTTTGGTAACAAGATCATTGTACGCATACGATCGTGTGCGGCGGCGCAACCCACCATCACCCTACCTCCTCCTCCTCATCTATTATTCATTTTCTAAGCCATCACACGCCTATACTTCTCTTAAATTCCATATAGCTGTAGCTGTATTGGATGAAAAAAAAAATGGATTCACTTACGATTTTTCATTTAAGAATTCACCTCGCGTAAATTCCGAAAGTCTTCGCGATTTGCCTTTTTTCGTTGTTTTGGTAGCGGCAGTCGCGGCACCATTGATAGCCGTCGTCGTACATTGACACGTGCATGTTGGTGCTGGGGCTGATCCTGTTCCAGGATTAACACCGCCAGCTACTGCTCCCGAATCGTTGGCCAAAAATGAGCTTTGTTTGTATTTCTTATCCGATGACTTGGAGTTATCGATTAACATAACGTTACCGTTGCCGCCACCATTGCCGACTGCCATACAGTTACAATTGCTACCAATACAATTGTTGTGATGATGATGATGGTGGTGATGCACACTGAATACGAATGGCTGTTGCTGCTGCTGGTGCTGTGCTGCCGATGGTATGCTGTTGCCCAACATCTGTTGTTGGTTGACGACGGTAGCAGATGATGACGATGGTAGTAGTGTCAGTGAATTTGACGTCTTGACGACGGAGCAATCGCAGTCACTTTCAAATTGCTGCTGCTTTGTTGGTGGCGAAATGTTGGCATTCACTGTCATTGCGCCGTTGCTGCTGTCAACTGACAACTGCGGGTCACCGCAGAGTTTATCGTTTAGCAGGCACTGCACGTGCCCCTTGCAACAGTAGTGCTGCTTCAGCTGCTGGTGATAGTGCCGTCGATGAATTGGACTTATTTCACTGTTATCGATTGACAGCTTTTTCGATAATTTCTTCTGAGGCGGGCGTACCACCTTCAACTGGTTTTTGTTGTGGGTTGCGGGCGATCCCGGCGGCGAGAGGGTCACCGACGTAGAGATGGCGTCCAGCGAGTTGGATTTGAAGATCTGGCCACGTCTCGTGTGCTCGAATCGGTCCTTATTGATGCGGGAATACAGCTCGTCACTGTCCAGCGGTAGAATGTTTACACTGGGCAACAAATCAGTCTTGACCTCGGCGGCCTCTGTTTCGGGCGCCTCTTCCGCCACCGCGTCGTTCTTGGTGGCAGCGATCGGCGCCAATGGAGACGACGACTTGTAGGCAAGAATATTCGAGAACCTCCTCATCTTTGTTGGCTTCTTCGCCTTCACCGATTTTGGCTCGGAATAGTCATTTGGCGGCGCAGCCGCATCAACAGCTACAGAGCTGTCAGCCGCTGTCACCGAAGCGGCATTGGACTCGTCGATCTTGCTCACCGAGAACCTATTTCTCAACAGTTTCGGGTTCGGTTTGACTGGCTTGTCGGCTGCCTCACCCTCTCGAACGATATCGTAGATCGTGCCATATCGCTTGACACTTGGGCCGGCTGCAATTGTCTCTGCCGTAGTCGGTCCATCGAGCCCGTCCTCCTGCTGATGCTTCTGGTGCATCTGAATGATGTCGTAGATCATTCCCGCCGACACTTTCTTCTTCTGCGCACCGTTCTCCGATATCGCAGTTAGACTCTTGCGCTCGAACAGGTCCGACTGGGACGTCTTGCGATGTAGGATCTCGTAGATCGTACCATAAGTCATGTACTTGTCGTATTTTTGATACGTCAAGTTGTAGATGTCATTCTTTCGCTGGATGATGTCGTAGATCGTTCCGTACACCAGTTTGTCGTAGATCTTGAAATTTCTCTTATACGACTCGGACTTGGAGAGTTTGCCTCCAGTCGCGGACTCGATATCAGTGTCCATCTTCGAGATGATCGCCTTGAGGTGTTGCCCATCTGTGGTGCGTTCGATTTCCTTCGATGAGTTTCTTCGCATCAGGAACGATGCGGTTTTTCTATGGCGGGAATTTTGCCTTTTGAAAGGGGAAGCTGCTGCACTGTTGGCGGCGGTGGTGGCGGCCTGTGTAGTTGTGGCGGTCGCATCAAAGTTCTCACATTCCCTGACCAGTTTCTTGAATTCCTCATACGACTTCCGACGGATGCGTGCCTTTTCTTTGTCGTTTGATATCAAATTATGATCGAGAATCTTCGATAGGAAATCGGAATTCTTGCGCAGAATTGTGGTCTCGGCTTCCTTGGAGATTTTCGCATTTCTCTTTTCTCCAGCGGATGTGGATGGAGATGCCGGCACATCGTGATCATTTTCTTTGTCAGAACTGGAGTTTGTGGCGATCGGGGATTTGCTTTGCTCCAGAATCGACTCCAGTTGATGGTTCTTCGAGAGGGATGATCCTGCACCGATCGCAGCTGCATCGACGGCGAACGTTGATCGGAATTCTTGGTACGATCGTCGTCGCGAGATCGGCTTTTCTGTCTTTTCGGCTTCATTTCCGGTCACTGTGGGTGATGTGCCCTGTGATGCCGAGAAAATCGCCTTGAATTCCTCGTAGGATTTCCTGCGGTTTCGGGACTGTGTCAGGCACTCTTTGTAGTTTAGTCGGGCGATCTTCTCGCACTTGTCTTCGTGGTTCTCTGTCGCATGCGACGAGTCCTCACTGGTTCGGTTGTCGAACGTGATACTAGACACAGGAGGGTGTTGTTGCTGTTGCTGCTGCTGTTGTTGCTGCTGCTGATCCATGCGGTTTTGCATCTCGATGAATCCCGAATCCATGGAACTGATCGTGCAGGTTGAATCGAAGCTCGTTTTACGGCTAGAACCGTTGCTGCGCGGGAAGTTGCTTGTTGTGGGATTTTCCTCTTCGATAGTCACCAGCCGATTAATGCTCTCCGAAAGGATGTGCTCCTCACTGATCGCTATCGGCACTGGCACCGCATGATCATCATCATCGTCGAATATGATCAAGTCCGGTTGTACACTACTTAAATTGACAGTCTCATCGTTATCACAGATTAGTTCTCCATCCTCGTTGCTGCTGATGCATTCGTTAATGATCGGCGCGTCCTCGCCAACTGTGAAGATCTTATCCGCACAGCTTTGGTTGCAGCTTTGGCATGAGATTTCGGCGATCGTTTGCAGGTTGTGTTGCTGATCGCTTTTCTTACACTGCTTGTTGACAGTTGCGTAAATGGGAAACTCCATTGTCAGCGTGCTGCCACTACTTCCACTGCTGGTACTATGCTGATGATGAAAGGCCTTACCGCTGTGAATGGGAAATTTCGCATGCAAATGCTTGCTCAATTTCTGACGGTTGCGTGCTATGGCGATATTGAAATGGCGCCTATGACGTTGCTTCGAATATTTGTTGGCGATCGTGTAGATCGGATCGAGTTCCTGATCTCCCTTCGCCATCAGCCGACTGCACGATCGGCTACAAGTCTTCAAATACCTCTGCAGGATCAGGGAATTCAATTTGTTCGCGGATGTGTTGGATGACGCTGGATACTTGGAGTAGGTGTCATTCATACACTTGGCACAGCATAGGAACTCGTAGAGTATATCATCTGAATGTATCGCCGTGCCACCACAGTCATCAGTTGAGTACTTTGGTTCAAGATACCCATCGGGAGGCTTCGACACTTTTGTGGGTACTGATTGCTCAACATTGCTGTTGCTCGCCGTCACTGGCATGAGGATGTATGTGTTCTTATTTGGTCTTTGTGGTGATGCAGGCTTCTGCAGCTGTACGGTCGTGGCAATGTTCTCTTTATCATTACTTTCGGTTTCTGCTTTGGCACTGTTCGAGGCGGTTTTCACAATGGAACTTTCAATGCTGATGCCACTGTCGAGCAGGACAAATGTTCCATCGGAGGGCAGGATGAGGCGACCCTCAGCGGCGGCATTCACCAGCTCCCGCAGAGCCAGCACTTGCTTCTCTGTTACATTGCCTTGCAGTTGGATGCCGTGCAAGGCAAATGCTGTCGGCTTGTTGTTCACTGAGTTTGGGTCTGTACACCAAACTACGGGCATTGTTGTCATTTTGAAGGCGCTTGCTTTCTCAGCGCCTTGTGGACATTTATATGGCAAACGTTTCAGTTAGACTTGTGTGTTACTAGATGTTTGGCAAGATTTTGCTTTGTCTCGTTTCTGAAAAGTAAGATTGGAATATTTTGTTAACTTTGGAAGTCCAACTGGGAGGAGGTGAACTTTCGGATTTTTTTTTTTTGCTTGATTCTTCAATTGGATTGAGTTGATTGATTGAACCTTGGTTCAGGTTCGTTTGCATGTTTTTTACGACATGGAGCTAAAACCAATAAAGCAGCTACTTTCAAACTTGTTATGTCACTTTAATCCCGAAAAATATATAAATTAGTCAAGGAAAGACTCATGAAATAAATTCCCCAGAGAATTTACGACCCAAAAGATTGGAAAAGTTCCAAGCCCAATGGATCTATGACCGATAAGCGTCGGATGGATTTATAAGACGAACGGACATAACTCTCCCACTATTAGCCGAGTGTAAGGGTCGCTCGTCATGTTGGAAACGATCTTTCGAAAGTGGCCGCCGCTTTCAAAAGGTCGAAGTCGTAATCTTTTATGCTTCTGGATATCGGAGTTTTTGCATTTTCACAATAAACCCAAGTTTGCAAGACAGGGTATGCGAACCACAAATGGCAATGCTGGCCAGTTGTGCAAACAGCCGCAAAATTTTAGGTAGTCAAGACTTTGTTTTTTTTTTTAACTGAGACTTCGTTTTAATATAGACTAGACATATGTCTTTCTACGATACGAGTTTTAAATAATTCGGAGTTTTTGAATGAATGCTATAAAGTAGATAATAATTTCAAAACGAATTTATAAAATCCTATATGCGACCATGAAAATTCTATTTAAAATGGGTAAGACCCATAAAACGTTTTTAGTTTTTCTTTAAATTTTAGTAGTTCACAGTGGCTATATTTTCCGTGTAAATTTCACAATTGTGAGCTTCCGGAAATTTGAAGTAAAGACTAAAATGTTTTACTAGTTCGGCGCAATGATAATTCTCTAATGAAGGCTAAGATGACGATGACCCAAAAGAACTACTGAGTTAAATTGTCTAAAAAGCAGTCATGAACACGGTTGCCACATTGGTCATTACTTTTTCTCTTGGTCATTTTTTTTACGAAATGAAATGTTATTAATAATTAAAAATAAAATGTGATCTCTGTACATGAAGAATATGTTTAAATACATAATATGATGAATTGATTGGTCTGTGGTTACAAATATTTCGGATTTAAATTATTTTGGTCATTTTTAGCTACAGTTGGTCATTTTCATTTCCAATTTTGGTCACAAAATTTTATTTTGTTGATTTTTTAAGTTTTAAGCAATTAAAAATTAGCTCGAAAATATACATATTTCATAGTGAACTATTGTCTTAAATTTTATACATATCTCAGTTGGCTAGCTAGGGCTCTTTGGGTCTTGGTTGATGCATTGCTAGCTGCCATGTGAAAATGCATTTGTCCATTTGCCTGCAAGAACAATTTGAGTTGTTGCAACATCGGTTTTAAAGAGTTGAGCACATTAAACATAGGTTATGTTTCAAATAACATGAACAATACTCGTACCGATTCTTCCATCACTAAACCAGTTTAACTTATAAAACCCGAATTTAGCATAATCCAATTTTGATATTTTTCCAAAAAAAAACCAAATAACCCCAATATCGACTAAATGCCGAGAAGAAACCAACCATGATGGTCGCACATTTATTAATCGACGAAAAAACTCGTCTTTTACATAACGTCATGTATGATGATTTGGATCGCATTAAAACCACTAATCACTACGTCCGGATTCACAGGCAAAAGGTGGTTGACATTTGGCCCGAGTCAACTATCTGTGTATTATGTACAAAGTTTGCATGTTGCACGTACAAGGGAGGTAGCCGTACCGCAGCATACCCTACCCGTATACCAATAATGATTTTTTTTGATTTTTTTGCTTTCATTACAAAGAGCTCGTAAAATACACACTGGAGAATAGTGAAAGAGCAAATTATCCACGAAATGAAAACAGAAACAAGAAAAAAAAAAAATAACCGCAACCAAATAAAAGTCCAAATAGTCTTTGGCTAAACGTTCGCAATAATTTCAATCGGCAACGTCGCGGTGGCGATGGTGATTCGTTCGAATCGTGAATTTTCCAGCGAATTATATGCAATTGCTGTAATATTTCGATTCACGTTCGAATGTAACTCGATTACTGGAATACAGCACCATTATATATGAAGTCAACCACACATATGCGCCTCGCAGTGTTGGTTGTATTGTTTATTTATATTTATTTGCTTCGTATTTATTTATCTTTCTTTCACTGTCACAGATATTTCCATTCATTAGTTTTCATTCATACGTGTGTACATAGGTTGGTTTTGTGCCTATGTACGATACGGATGAATTGTCACAGTATGAATTTCCACCTCCTAGCTGGTATATACGATGCTTTTGGAGCGAAAATCTATCTACGAGCGTATCTGCGATGTGACATATTTTAACACTTGTTTTATGCGCGACAAGTGCGGTCCCATAAATTTCCACCAATCACTGTGCAACGCATTGCACATGATGTGTCATTGTCAGCGTGCTGAAGATGAAGATGGATTTTTACGATTTCGCACGTTTATTTGCAAAAACAGTTGCATAGCGAAAGTTGTATTCTTTTGCTTAGTAAGTACACCTTTTTTTTGCGGAAGTTTCCATTTTATTTTCAGAATACATTCTACGGCGAAAAAAGATTGGAGCAAGCAAAACGGCGGTGTTTCTTATCAAAGAAAGGTCACTGAAAGGAAAAGTAAAACCAAAAACCCCGAAAGCCTGACAGGTTGTTATGACAGGAACAAGTAAAACAAAAAAAAAATATTTCAACAGAAATCCAAACATGCAGGTGTAGCTAATATGATGTGACACGGGGCATAGAAGTGGAAAACAATTTAATATTAATTACCCGGCTTGACGTAGGTACAACGACATCTAGGGACGTCAAGCCCAGCTGAATCATTTGCCAGGCAAAAGGTTAAGTGTGTGTACATAAGTGTCTGTTTTTATTTTACGGCAGCTTGTTGACATTTTTTTTTTTTCTCTTTTTGCGAAAGCCGCGCAGTTGATGCCAGTTGTTAAGTTATACAGATGAATCATGCAGTTGGGTGGGCTTAATCTCTACCCAGTTGGAATGGAAAATTTCTGCAAAAGTCTAAATGATGGGAGACTTTTTCCAAAAACCTCAAGATAAAGTTGATGAGTCAGCGCAGCTGATTCAAATTTGCCAAGTGCTAAAAAGGGCATGATTTTACTTAGGTTTGCCTTGTAGCGTTTGCGAAACAAGATACTGTAGATACGGGGTGAAGGAGGTGTGACAACTTTTTATTCAGGGACAACTCATCCATGGCCATCTTATAGGTAGCCCTCTTAGGATTCATAATTATTATTCCTCGTCCGAACAAAACACTGCTAAATGCATGACAGCCTTTCGTGGACATTTGATCCACACCCATGGAGATTTCATTCATGTGGGTTAAGTTAAAAATTAAATTTTGTTGCAATGAACAATGGAACCAAGAATTTAAAGAACAATAACGAACAACAAGAAATTGATATTTTTTTTATTGCGGTTATGTTTCATATTTTGGGGCCTTTTTCGTTTTTTTTTTTACTTTTGGAATACGAAATACGCCACAACCCTAAATGACTTACGAAAAGTTTCATGCGAAAGATTTCCAATAGATGCCTAGGACTGTAGTTCAGTTGTCTCGATGATAAGTTTAATAGGTATGAGGTGTAATTGAATGGGTGTGATGAGACAAATTTAGCCCAATCGATTTAACTTAGAAGACACGAAATTCGTCTTTAAATGGTACGTATTCATCAAGAAATGTGGGCCCTTGGTTCAGTTGTCCAACAGATAAGTTGTATGGCTACAAGATCAACACCAATGGATTTTGTAGAGTTGCCTTTTCCTGAAAACCATGATCACATAATGTACATAATATCTCCAATCTTATTCGTGATCTTTGAACCTAAAAAAATAGCGTAAATGGGATGGACCTTAACTTCAGTGTTCAAAAATAAATGCTGCAAAATATTAAGACCTTATAGGACTTTAGGTATAGCTTCCCAAAGGCATTCTTTTCAAGGAGCTTTATTTTCTGGCCGATGGACCCTCAACAACTGATAGGTAGTTTTAAAAAATAACACAAGTGTAAAAATACTCCAAACAGATACCTGCCTCAAAGTCGTTCCCATAAGAAACCAATCGTGGTGTTTGTAATGAGAATCCCTAAAATTGTGGGCCTGTTCACATTGTTCATTAAAAAAAATGTTAAGCCAGGTACTCAACAACTTTGGACTTAAAATTTAGTACCGAAATAGTACACTTCCAGGAATTTGGATATTTGGAGAACTTATTTTTCTTGGCCCCCAAAGAGGGGTCAGTAGATGGCCTTGCGGAATAATCAGACAAAGTGGGGCCTCAGAGAGATTTGTACGCAGAGGACAAATGAGGACATGGATTTACTTATTACCGGTATAGCGAAAGTAAAAATTCGAAGTTTTGTTGGCTGCCCCCGAAAAGTGGGGGCAATAAAAAAAGCACCAACACATCCGGGCTTTTGCGAACATTTTAATCATTCGTTGAACGGTTTTCAGAGTCTACCTCTAGTAGGAAGGAGCGGTGGATGGACATCTATCAAATGTTCAGATTTGGTTAAACTGTGTCGAAAGTTTTGGACACAGATCACAACGCGTTATCTTGATGATGTGATTTTCGAAGGCTTAACGACCGGAATAAGTTATTTTCTAAGTGGCTATTGTCAACTCTCGGCTGATGGCAATATGGTATTGTTTTGCGAAATGTTTTTCAACTAAGAAGCTCTCCCAAACTTAAAACTTTATCACTTATTTGCTAGGTCCACAGTTGGGGTTCGCCCTTAAGAAAGCTTTCATCTTCAAACGCATCCATGAGGGTGTTATTATTTCCCGACCATTAGCGAAATATAAGTAAATCTGCATTTGTGACACTCATTCGGCATTCTTCATAAACTTTTGTCGACTTGATTTCTATCGACACCTCTACTGATTAACCCGGTCAGGTCTATTTAAATATTTCAAGTCCAATCTCCTTTCCGAATCCTGACTTTCCCTTTCAAAAGATATTACGCGTACTACAAAACATGGCATTTGTAATCATTTCTCATTTCACACTTGACACTCCCCAGAAATATGTACGTCCCTAAAAATTGCGTCGACCGTGGGCATGTTTTCTCCCTTTCAAGTATTAATCGTAAAAAGCTTGGCCGCATACATTTTAAGGACCAACAACTGAGTTAAATGTCACTTGACCTTTTAGGCACTTAACAGCTTTGAACACCAATGAACTCTTCGAACGAATTTTCGTTTTTCTATTTGTTCATTCACATCCGTGATATTTTTTTCCCCATTAACTTTACAAAGGAAATAACATCAAAACCAGAAGTTAAGTGCTACATGTCATCGTCAATATCACCATCCCAGCACAACATTTCTCCGCAACCACTTGAGAGCGGTGACGGTCGGCGGTGGTCAATTAACACACCAAACTGTCGATTTGTGCAAAAACTTTCACAAACAAAAACTGAGTGGATATCCACTTAAAAACTGTACTCCTTTGACATAATTGCATTTTTTTTTTCAACACACCCACACGAAATGTTAAATATTTTACGAATTTCAAACACAAATTGGAACACTTTTTCAAAACGTCAAACAATCGGCAAACTTCAACAAACAACTGATCATACACAACACATGCGAGCAACAAAGAAAAACATAAAAACCCAGAATAATGGAGCATTGGCCCAAGAGGATTATACAATTGGCACACAAACACGCACACTCGCACTCACAGATAAGTGCGCGCGCGCTCGTGCATCAAATGGCAACAGTTTAATGCGCCCGGAGCAATTACAAAATTGTCTGATCCAAAGTGACAGACCAGCTGACAGTCGAACCGTCAAAACCACGTACCTACGTAGTACTTTTTTTGCACATGTTAAACCTTCAGCAACGAGAAAATTCGGCTTTGAAGACTTCTTCTCTTGCGTTGTGTACAAGCCGGTCGGTAGGTAGGTAGGGATTGCATAATACACCACACTTTGTAATTGTATTGGGTAGCTCTTACTTTTCATACACTCGCGGTGCGTTTTGGTGTGACATTTAGTCTTGCTTGTCTCCTTGCTGCTTTGTACTTTGTCGTCTTTCTCGTCGCTGCCGACACTGACTTGTTGGTGGTTATCTTAAACTAGGCTAAATGATTCGAAATTCAATGAGATGCACGTGGTGGCAGTAAATGTGACAACGTCCCAAACGACGACCAAACAACTGCACGGCGACATTTGCATAATATGCATATCCAAACAGTTGTCCATTGACAACTGGCCAATTTCATAGTGAAAATGTGTTGGGCGTGGGCTTTATTTTGCAAGTGAGTGCGGGCGTTAGTTTAGACAAATGACCAAAATTTGAGACGACAATGTCAATCGCAAAAATATACAAATCCAGCAAAGGAAATCAATGACAACCTCGTCCTCAACAACCGACGAGACGGATGTAAAGTGGCCTTCTTTCGAAATGGAGATAAAACATCAAAAGCGCATGCGCGCGTTAGCCGTCAACATAAATCTTCAGTTTGTTGGTCAACGATTATTTGTTCTCCTGTCAGACAGACTATCTATACACACAACGGCGAGAGAACCACTATACATAGTTGACAGGTAAACGAAACGAAAGCGGTAGTGTGTACAGTAAAGTGTCAGAGACGCGCATCATTGGCAATGGCGAGGTCTAGGTCTTGTTGACGTGCGCAGTTTCTGTATGAAGTTTGACACTAACATGTTGTGTCAATTCTTAAGATGCAGAGCGCTAGTTATAGATACGCAGACGCACATACGGGAATGCAATTCTCTTGATTGAAAGACCGTCCTCAGTTGAATGTGGCAAAGTAGAAAAGAAAAAGAGGTATAAAAAGAAAAAATCATATTTGTCATGTGTCGTATAGGAAGCAAAAGGATGTGGCCACTTAACCTCTTTTTGTTGTCGACTTGAAGTAACTCATCTGTCTGGGGATATGGTATGTTATGTGTTTCCTTTTGCAGATGCATAACGCTTGGAATTTGCTTTCAATCATTTTTTACGGTTGCCATTTTACAAGGAGTATGAAAGGAAATGTAGAATTGCAAAGGTTAGAGGAGGTATTTAGAAAAATAGGTGTTGCCACAGTAGAGGTGAAACGATAGTGTTCTGATCAGTGATGCAAAGATTTGTTTTTATGCTCTAAGTTGTCATCAGTGGCGGCCTTTAATAGCGATCTACGCTGGTTTTTATGCATGTAATTTTTAGAGGAAACCTACAACTAAAATGTGCGTTTGCTTCTGAAATTTATTGAAAAAAAGTTGTTGCCAGAGCGATCGAAAAACGATCGTGTTTCGATTAGTGATCAGAAATACGTAAGTAGACAGCGATCTTTGAATGATATTAAATCAGGTTTGCAACTGCTTTGAATCAATGTTTGTAGCTTGATGTAGGATGAGTAGGATGATGATTAAAATTCCGGGGCAACAGGCATTTTGAACTGGCAACATAAGCCTCGGACACAAGTGGTAGCAAAAGAGAATCCGATGATATCTGTATCGTATTGCAGAAAATTGCAAGTTATGTATATCTACTTTTGTAGCACAAGCAAATTTCTGCTGCGACACAAAACTGCAAGGAAAATGCTTAACTTAGAAAAATATTGTATAGACCTTTAGGTTGTAGATTAATGGGTTTCTAAGCTATGATGACTCTGAAAAATAGTGATCTTCGTAGATATTTTTGCTATACCTTGCTGCACACGTAAATTTCTACAAATGTAGTATAACTCCGTGACACAAAGCTACAAGCTCAATGCTGAAAAATCCACTACATTAACAAAAATTCGATAGACAACTGTAGATTATGGGTGTCTTAGAAATAAAATTCTAACAATAAATTTGTTACTTATGCATATCAGTCAGCAGTGGCAACTGTAAATTTTTCAAACTGTAGCCTGATTCTGTGAGACAAAGCTGAAAGTTTAATTCTGAAGAACTACTTAAAAAAAAAAAATGGGTTTACCAGCCGAGTTTAGCTTTGTATGTTTCTTAATGGTATAACTATCGAAAAATTGTTGGCTTCTTCGAATTTAGTTAGCAATTTCCACAAATGTAGCACAACACTGTGACGCAAAGCTACAAGCTTAAGCAAAAGTTTGATAGACACTTGAAGATCTATAGGTTTCTATGTTGCATTTGTCTGGAAAGGCATTAAGCCTTTAGACATATGTATCCTTCATCAATTGCAACAGATGAGCGTTTCCGCAAGTGCAGCATTATTCTGTGACACAAAGCTACAAGTTGAAAGATGAGATTTAAGCTTGTGGACCTCGAAATCTCTCAGAAGCACATATCTGTAACGGAATGGGTTGGTTTTATTCCGGTGTAGTTTAATACTTTGACACAAAGCTACAAGCTACAAAATTACGGAAATGAGCTTCTTAGACATAATTTTGATGTGATGTACAAGTGTATTTGTAAGAGTGCAGCACGGTACTATGACGCAAAGCTACAATGCCATTACTACTTTTAGGAAAATTTAGCAAAGAATCGTAGACATATTTAAGCTTGAGGATCTGCCGATTTTGGAGGTATTTAGCGGACTTTTTAGCAACTGGCAGCCAAGCTATATGATGTCCCAGCATAACTGGCCCGCTTGGAGAACTCGTTTCACTTCTTTCACCAATCAATTTCTTCCCACAACAATTTCCGCCTTTAATTCCCATCCCAATGTAGCATTCGTCTCAACTTTATTTAAAGCCACATCCACAAATAGCACTTCTTACTGCTGTAACCCAGGTCAATGTCAATGTCAACATCTGTCTGACAGTTTTATGTTCTCCATCCTCACATTTACTCGAAGAAGAGGAAGAAAAAACACAAATTTGCACCTCTCATAACATTTCCTCTTCTTCCTCTTCTCGTATACCCAGACTCGATTTCAATTTCCTTGCCCGCAAAGTCAAAGTCCACCGCTGGCTTTAAAGCGTAACCAACTCAGCGCGAAAAAGATACGATTTCCTTTGGCCGTTTCTCATCTGTTTGGGTAAAGTTTATTAACACTCAAGTTGGGACTCGTGTGCGTATACTTCTTCCTTAAATTTATCCACTCTCTGTCAGGCTAAATCACATTTTAAGAAGATCGAGATACATTTGGGAAGTAAAATAAAATTCGCCAAACACGCAGATCTAACGAAGCGTATCGGGTTTTAAAAAACATCGTATACCTGCTGCTGGAAATATATATCCACGGCACGCAAGACCCTCATAAGGGGACGGACTGAGTACATGCACGCACACAAGCTAATGATAAATGAAAACATAACATTTAGATTACAATTGGATTTTTTTTTTTTAATAACTTAGTTGCCGACATATATAGTCAGTTCGATGGGCGATTAACCGATAGCGAACCGAAAATGGTGGCGTCGCTAATATATATTTTTGTTTTGTTATTTTGTTTTCACGTTTCGCGATGTATATCGTGAAAGTTTTATAATTTCATTCATACAATGCAACGATGGCGACCTTTATGCGTGCCCGTCCATGGCAGCAAAGTTGAATGCGAAAAATTAAATCGAAAATTGAAAAAAAAGTATCTTTTCATTAAAAGTATTGATTTTCCACACGTCCGACAGATGCTAATGACTTTTGCGAGTAGTACCAGCGGGTAGGCATATATATACATATGTATTATATATTTCGGTTGATCTTGGCGATGGTGGGAGGTGGTCTTCCATATGGAGGCAATAAAAACGAGCATTGACTTCGAATCAGGGAACTTTTGAAAATGAAAATGCATTCGATCTTGAAGTGCATGCTGAGTAGTTAAAATATCTACGAAGGACCATCAGTATTGCACGCCCGTGACTGCTGTAGGTATGTGAAAATATAATGAGGTTTGTTCGATACAATTTTGCGAAGGGAATTAACAACGTGTTTTCAAAAACACTCGTAGCGCTCATAACAATTATGGAGTTCTTGAACTAAAAACAGGTAAAAAAATGTGTCTAGGCCAGCGACGAGCGCAATCGCTAATTTAGCTGGAAAAAATGTGTGAGCACACAAATTCACCCTATAGGTAAGAGGTTTGGAGGCTAAGGTTTGTGCACTGCATGCAGTGAGCTGTGATGTAAATGTACGTTCGATTTGCAAGTGCGCACTCGAGTAGGTGGGGATGATGTGAACGGAAGTAAAGAGCTGCGCGGAGGCTCACTGAGTGTGCTTAAGACATGTTATGACAATTTATTTATTTATTATCAGGCAGCTTAAAAAACAACAGCAAACGAAAAAAAGCCAACAAAAAATATAAATCTTGCTCTTACTAGAAAGGTTAAAAAATGGCATCTGAAAGTCCAGACCCACACCCCGAAAAAAACAATAAAGTGGATATCAGCCGAGTTTCAAACCAACAAAGGGCAACAGATTGTGACTGACGGAATCAATCTTATCAACATTGTTTCTACAGTGTTACTTATCACAGGGACATACCATTTATGGTATGGATCAACATAGTACAGTAGCGCCCTCTGCCAATGATCTTTTACACCAGATAACGACGATTGTCAAAGGGAACTTCCGAATGCTTAATGTGAGCAATTTTTGCGGCGTATTCTTTTAAAAGTCGATAAACTAATGATGGACGATGAGGTTTATCAAGTCACAGCATAGAACAACAGCATTTTCGACAGAATTTTGTTTCAACGAGGACTCATACAGGGACCATATTATAAACTGTGGAAATCAAGTCCTAAGTTTGATAAATTTTAATGCGATCCTCACTACTGATCGTCATTATTTAAGACTTAAGCCCAGTTCAATTGATTGGTCTTACAGAGAGAATTTTTGCCATTTAAGTCATCGCATTGGCCAATTTAAAATGATCTCCCGGACTGATGTGTGCATAGTTCGATCGTGCTTATAGAAGATCGTTGGAACTTTTAATTTAAATAAATAAATAAATAAATACCAATAATGCAACAAATTTATGGTTCTCTTAATAAACTAAAGTGTTAATTGTGCCCTCTCAATAACTAGTACCCCATTAACCCGTTAGATTGATTACCTTTAACAACTTTTCAGTCAAAATTATATACAAATTCCATCGTGTCAAAGTTGTATCCAACTGCGAACCCTGCCATTGAGAAAAACCGACAGCTTCTGTCATCTCACGTGATTGTCTGATATCATCGTCAGCAACATTTGCATAAGTATTATTTAAGCAAAACAAATTTCTTTCTATAAACGGAATGCAGTAAATGTTCTCGAATTATATTGAATAACACGTTTTATTAATTTTTCTTATGGCGCAATATAAAATTAAAATTGATTTTCTAATATTTCCACAGAAACTTTCATAATAAAATTCCAATTTTATAACTTAAAAGCTGTGGACGAATAGCCGATAGGAGAAAGCGTTATAAATATGTTTGTGTATTTTTTTTTTTAGAAAGAGTAATAAATAAACAACAAAAAAAACTCGTAACTTCTAAGACTGGGCATTGAAATAAAGCAAGTAATTACAGGGCTTGGGTATTATTAAGATACGACTGACCACGACCACTTGTGATTAGGTCGGAGAAATCGAAAGTCTTGGGATTTAGGACGTCCTCAATCGGCTATTTATAATTTTTATTTAGTGACTATCGATCGGTTGATGTCAAGAGCATTAAAGTTTCATTCTAGATGTATACAAACAGGCAAATAAAATTTAAAAATAAAAAAAAGTCGTCTAACTTTGGAACTACTCATTTCAAGTTGGATCAATCAAGTTGGAGTTTCTTACAACCATTCGTGTGCATCATGGGAGTAATGAAAAGATGTATTAACTGAAAGTTTACACGTAAGAAATCTATTTTGCAGTAAACCACTATGTTTGATATATTTAAACACGCTCAAATGGAAAGACAACGTTTCCAAATACCTTCCCAATTCGAATTTAATTATCTATTTTATTGTAGGACCAATTGAACTATTCTCAGGATCAATAATCTCCATAGGAACCAGCAGCACCACCATCATCTATCCATGCGTTAAAAACCCATTCAAGAACAACGTCCTCCTTTGGAAAGTGGTTGATTCTTTCGTCTTCGTTTGTTTTTTTTTTCTTCGCTTTCGAGTGGCATCATTTACGAGTAGCATACATGTGCGCAAATACTTGCAATAAGCATTGCCAATCCAATGACTTGTGTGTCAATCTGTATCACTAGATGAGTCATTTAGTTTGACCTCCTTATACTCTCTCTCTTCAACAGTCATATAGCTAGAGCACTCACTGCAAGACAAAAAGCACTTATAAACAATCATTGAGATACATTAGCATTTTTGCTATTCAATACACAGAATGTATTCCAACTGTACCGCTGGGCTTTTCATTTCCAAGGTAAAGGTGGTAGAAACATGTAAATTTTCATTTGGCAATGCAACACAAAGACCAACTCCAAAGAGTATCTACGGCATGCCAGTGGTATACTGGTAGCACATCTAACTCGCAGAAGCAACAAAGTTGCATTTAGGGCAATTGGACGAAAACAAAACAACTTTCTATAGAATCTGTGTATAGCTGTATTCCATTGTGTGTGCCTCAATGGATATTTGCGATGCTTGGGTGCTTGCCCATGTCCATAGAGACAGACAGTTACAGTGCAGAAATAAATATTGTCGTGAATTGGTAATTGCGATTTATCGCCAGATACTGGGTTAAGTCAACTTGTCCTCCATAGGAAGAGATAGAAAGATGTGTCTTGCTGAATGTTCAACATCTATCGACGCGAATTCAGCTGAAAAAAAACAAACGTCAACGAGTTGGTTTTTTCCTTCGATTCTTTTATATTTTATTGGATTGTAGTTGACACTTTTGCTTGGCGACAATATCACCAGCAGCAGCTACAGCAAAATGTAGTAAACAAAGAGTTTCCGCATTCATTCGAGCACACGTCGAGTGATAACTTTTTATTGCACGAGAGACACTTCTTTCAGTTATGGGTGACAACGACAACAACGACGATGACGGTGGTGAGGACTGAGGAGGTTATGTAGAGAGTATAGTTGCCAGGTTAGCTGGTCTGGTGCTGATAGCCAAGGTTCTTGCTTGGAAGTTTTGT
Source organism: Cheilosia vernalis (assembly GCA_949126925.1). NCBI lineage: Eukaryota > Metazoa > Arthropoda > Insecta > Diptera > Syrphidae > Cheilosia > Cheilosia vernalis. The sequence goes on from OX421361.1 coordinate 50,713,263, forward strand.
ACCTGATGGAGCGATTAATTGTAAATGGATATTGTAGGGAACTAGTTTTAAATTATATCACACACGTTAAGCCTTTTTGGTCTGAGAAACCAGTTTCAAATGGAAGAATGATATTTAATAATTTTATTTATGCTTATTGATCGCTTCCTTGATTGAGTGTTGGGGGTGTTGGCAAATAATGATCAATTCAGAATGTGATTGAATAGGTTTCATTTAAGATTTCAGATAATTCAGAGCTATGGCGAATGGACAACATTTTCAATGCTGATTGAGGCTTTTTTCAATTGAACTGACAACTACGGTGAAGTTTCTTAGCTTATTCGTTGACGTAGGTGCGGTGTGATATCCCATGAAATATCCATCGCTTGGATAACTCTATGTACCAAGATACTTTTAGGCATTCTGCCATCGGACTTTTTCTTTTTTTTCTATGAGTCTAGTGCTTGACTTTGTGTGAAACATACTGTTTAGCATACTCTAATTCTCTATGTTTGCTAAATGATATGAAACAGGCATTTCTTACATAATCGTACCGGGTTATTTAACAATGTGACTTCTGCCCGAAATTGTTTTATTCAAATATTTGTTAGAGGGTCCCTCCTATTTGTCAGTATGCTACTATTATTAATCATTATTAACTATAGTTTGGGCTCTGATGCGGTTTAAATCCCGTTATTTGGTTGTACATACAGTATGACGCGAAAGTAGGGTTATAAAGAATAATGTTTTTTTTTATTCGCAAAATTCCAAATGTGAGTATCAACGATCAGCGAGCAACCCATAGAAATATTTGCCAAATCCAACAAAAGTAAAGTATTTTAATATACCCAACCAAAAAAGAAGACAGTTAACCGCAAGCATTGCACGAAAATATATTGTGTCTACTACTACTTGTGTAAGACAGACTTATCTAATCGGAAAAATGGCTCCACAACAACTTTTTCGGTTCTACCTCACATCAAATCTTGGTTAAAGCCATCGCTCGCCGTTTTCTCAGAAATCATTTCTGCGGTCATCGCTTCAAAATTAGAAAACATCATTCGCCTATCCGATGAAGATTTATCATGCCCCAGAGGGTATCCTTTCGGATATAGCCTATACAGAATACATACCTACTCTCAACGGTTCCCTTTTCGCATGCTCTTTCTAGGTGAGTCAAAGCGAAGTTGTTGCCATTCAAACTTGTTTTTTTGTACGTGATTAATGCAAACTGGAAACAGAATACGCAAACATATGTATCTACCAGTCTGGGGGTGCAAATTTTTCAGCCATCTATTCAAACAAAGTGACGCAACAATTCTTAGATCATTGACAATATTATCTTTCTTTTTGCATGAGCATGAGCATCTCTTTTGCAAACAAAATAAATTACCTCATAGACAACGGCCACCTACCTCTCTGTGCACATTTATCCCCCGAGAGCGTAGTTATAACACCAACAGCCATCGTGCACACAATTGTTAAAAGAGTTGAATGAGAGAAAAAAAAAGTATATTCCCCCTTGACTTATAATCATGCAAAACCGGTCCAAAGTGGGTCGGAACTTGCTCATGTACTGTACGTATACCTACACTATCCACAGCCACTCTATGCACAACAATGTACTACAAGTACCCGACAACGGATGCAGGGTGTCTGTCTAAAGTCGACGTCATCAACATCGCCAAACAGGTCAATCAACCTATCCCACTTCTCCAGAATATCACCACATATACAGACACCCTCCTACACACAAGTAAATTTGAGTTTTTATTCAAGTTAAAATCAAAAGTTAACTTCACACAAAGAAACCAATTTAGTTCTTGTATCTAGCTAGCTGATGGAGCGTGGACTTGTATCTAGAACCTGAGTGTGTGAGTATTTTGGGCCAATACACAAACAAAAAATACCGTGAACACTATAATAATTATCATCATCATCGTGATCACGGTTTATTGTTTATTTATTGTACTGCAGCGCAATGTTTCGCGTGTTGCTCAGATATTTTGTAATATCGTGTATCCGAACCTTCACTCTTATAGTCCCCAGGTGCGCGAGCGCACTTACGCGGAATTTCAATAAAACACGAAGCGATTGTGACGTACCGAGAGAGAACAGGGCACCACCAGCAAAATTGTGTTTTGTTTATTGTTGAACTTCAAGTTCTGTGTGTGTATCTTTTGGATAAATATGCACAGGGTCCCGTTTGATATTAGCATTTTATGCGAGTTCTATACATTGAGTGGGCAGGTTTTTTTTTCACATTTCTCCATTTTAAACCTTTCGAAATTGTCCAGCAGAGTCTTTGCAAATTCCAAGTTATGGCCTTTAAATTTGTATGTGCGACTTTTATGGCCCGCATATCTAGTTACGATTACTTGCAAACAAAGCATTAAACAGGTGCGTATACCCCCATATGGGAGGTCTATCTTGCTTTTCTTTTCTTTTTTGTCTGGCTTAATGCACCTTGTGTGCATGGTTGGGCGGCTATATATTGATCCTTCTCTGCATCATCTGTTGTATAGGTCTGGCGAGGTGAAGTCGAGTCGATTTTATTGTTTTGTGATAGCCTTAGAGTGCGCGGATATTTAATTGTTTTTGTTTCTTTTATGAGTCATTTGCATTGGAATTGAATGTTAATTGGATTCGTGTTTTGAACACTGTTAATTTGCTCATTTAGTTATGGCAATTACAGATGTGCATATGGATGTGCAGCAATAACATAACACCGCAAAGGTCAGACATGTGCCATTGGCGGAGGTTGGTGGGTAGGTATTGAATTTTATGAATGAAATTTAAATGCAAATTTACGTTTCTCAGCTTAAGGTGGAGGGTAATGAGCCATTTGTAATCGAATCGACACACTTTCTTTGTTTATCTTTTGCGTTTACAGCAGAAAGGGGTGCTTTCAAATGGGTTCCAAGGAATTGATGACAAACTACCGTTCGGGTTCTTTTGCGGAGGAGTATATATACATCTTATACACAGATGGGGGTAAGGTTTGGACCTGATCCTCAAGCAACAAGAATCTTCTCCAGGCAGCTTTGTAATAGCCTGGTTTCAATTTCTCGTACTGAGGGTGGACTTGAAGACATCAACGATCGCAAAGGTGATCGATGATCACAAATCACTGACGATCGTTAAATAAAAAAGGCAAAAATTGTGAACTGATATATTTGCTAAGCTTTTTTATCACTGAAGGTTTTTTTTTCAAGCCCCAAGCACTTCATGCCGATTCCATGTGTTACTATTCAATGTGTGAATATTTGGTTGATCTTTATACCAACAATTGCTATACCGATGGATTATCAGGTATATCCACAATCGTTAGAATCTCTGACTGATCGTAGTTCTTTTCGATAGAAATATATGATCAGCGATCACTGACGAATTATATTTACCGATAATCGCTCAAAACATTTGTTTCCTATACAAGAATCTTTCGAATACCTCCAGGAATAAAATTGTCAAAATTAACCATAAGAAGGAACCAAAAATAACGCAATAGCACGATCACTTTAGAGAAATAACCTTCAATAAAATATTAAGCAAACTGCTACCTATTTCGGTTGTCTTAAACCGGTTATTAGATATTGCCACGATCGCAATAATTTAAACTGATCATAGATTATCATTTCGATCTAAGCATGAGCAGTTTTTAATCAATAAGCCATTGGCGTATTATATTCGGCGATATATTAAAAATCAGAAAGCCTAGAATTTAACTAGCTCATACAAAGAAGTGATCGTCGCTTTGATATCACTATAATTTTTCGGAAATATATCTATTTCCGTTTTTCGGCAGCCTGGAAAATGATTATCACTAGAGTTATTCCAAATCAAATGCCACGATCACAGTCTTTGTTGCTCTTACCTGACAATCTTATTTTTAGTAGTTGTTACAACTGGCTGATAATCATTTTAAATATTGGACTTCCTCTACAACGCCACGATCATTCTTGACCAAATATTTCTATTCAAGCTGATGTTGCTATGAATTCTTTCTCCTTTCCGACTGTCGGAAGCCACTTTTCGTAGTTTTTTTTCGTATCAGAAAAGCGACGATCGTCACAGTGATCTTGCGAATTAGCGAGAACCAAATATGACCATTCATCATCAGTGATCATTTCAGAGGAGAACTAGTAGCAGATCAGCTACCTTCAATCCAACTGCTGTGTACATAATTGACGATCGTTTGGGTCAAAGTGTATGCATTTTTAAGAATTAATTATATTTATAGGAGATCGATAAAACCCAATGATCTATTGGACTTTAACAGAAGAGCAATTGACGCATTCGCGGTCAAACGATCAACGTAATATCAAGAGTAAATCACGTATTGTTCGCTAACTGGTTTGGATCACTTGTGTATCGATTAAGCCACATATCGCTCAATGTTGGTATATAACGATCAGTTTGAGCAAATGAGTTTCACAAGATCAGACGAACTTTTGCTATTTTTAGAGCCAATTTGAGCAATATCAATCAAGAGGAAGGTCATAACCGATCACCACATTGAATGATCTCTCAAAAATGTGCATAACCACGAACGGGAATCAGAGCTGATCAGTTGGATCAGACAGATAGCAAAAAAGCTACCAGGGAAGTTAATCAGAAGATCGACAGAAATGTACCCATAACTCGAACAGCAGTTATAGACACAATGCTATAAAAAAAGGGCCACCTGCTATGTCTACATAAATGGTAGAAGAGAGCGCAACTGCCAACCTGACCCAATTCAGTGCGAGGGAGATTGCATTTCGTCCCAATGCAGCAACCTTTCTGTGTGAGCTTATTTACAAATTCAAATGTTCCCTCTTCAATGTCACTTGTTAGACGCCACCACTGACCCAACCACTGTAGAATTATGCGATATTGGTAATTTGTTCCGAAGGAAATCGTCCGTCCTTCGTGTGCGCGAAAGGTTAGAAGATGCAAATATTTAAAGTCACCCCGCCTCATTTTAGTTATTTTCCTCATGACCATTAACAGTATCTAGCTTAAAGCCTCGCATACGAACAAAGGCATGCACACACTCGAACAAAAACCATTTTAATTTAGGTCAATGAACAAAAATTGCAAAAAAAAAAAATCATCACCGACTAACTCGTATCTGCAATATTTTGCAGGTTTTATCTAGGTATCTTCTTTCAGGAATCCGATTATTTGATAAACAATTTAGCTTAGTATACCATTAAGCCCATACAACCCCCCAACGCTGCTTGTGCTAATCCATGTTTCAAGACGCCAATGTGTGCTACACAACAATTGTTGGCTGTTACACTCTTCTCTTCTTTCTTTTTGTATTTTGCTTGTGTTTTCTTTTTCGTGCCAAGGTTTTTGTACTTTACAAAAAGCCGTATAGGTATGGAGTACGAACAACAATTTGATGAACAGTTTAACGTATTTGCATAGAAAATGTGACAACAGCGCTAAGAAGAACACATCAACTTTTCGATAACTCATTGGCATTCCTGGTTCGAAATTCTGTCCAAATATCACGTTGGAATGTCCAACTGTATACGCGAATATCTATTAGATAACAATTTCAATTTCAATGTTGCCGATAAGTTGAGAATTTATTCATAAATGAGCTCTGACTGTTGTCTGGTTGGAGCTCGTGTCTCTTGGGGAAGTGATAAGTGAAAGAGAATTGTCAGTGAAAAATATACGCAGAGGCGGAGAGATAACTCAATCGGAGATGTACATGCGCGACACAAAATAACAACTCTGGTAATCACTTCCTGATGGCATTCCAAGGAAGTTGCAGTTCTTTAGTAAAGAACGTCTTGACACGCGAGGTCGCTTTATGACGTTGATGTGTAGCTATGTAATTTCCTTGTGCGCATTGCAGTTCTCTCCTCAGACGAGTAATATCGGTTGAATGGGATTTGAAATGTCTCCAGAGGATCATTGAAATTTCTAAGTAGTTCGGTAGAGATCGGTGGTATGTTCGATGATCGAGTGACCCAAGTGATCATACTGCGATTTGTGGGGCCAACTCACTTGTGCGACTCTAACTGACACGAGTATGCATCACTAAAACGATCTCAATATTCCTTCCACGACAACTGTTGTCATCCGCACTACAAATTCAATCTATTCACGATCGTAATGATCAGAAATTACTTCTCGCGTGTCAGTGGCGCATTTTATTGAAACAAAGTCATGTCCTAAAATAGTTAACCGTATTTCATTGGACTATAAGATAATCTCTACTATTAGCACACGAAATTTGTTATTCGACAAAATATCACGTCGTAGAAGGCTGTTCGACACCTATTGCTATTCAAATGTAAAATTCAAATGAGAATCAAGCATGAATGAATTTTTAGGTGGAAAAACGAACGCTTTGCGGATGAATCAGCTGGACTGACAGAAGCTGATGTAAAGTTGTGGTTCATAGGGAATAAAGTCATCAATGAAAGTTCAAGTTGTAACTTGTGGAATACTATATTTTTGATATAGGTGAACTTCTTACAGAGATTTGGGATATAAATAGAAGAAGGTAAGTTGCTGACTGACACGGTGACCCATCACCAAAGATGGAGGCACTTTTGGTCATAATGGCTTTGCCTGAGTTTTCTCTTTAGGGACATATAGGGGGATGTTGTTTTGAGTAACAATTTTGCGAAAATGTCTACTGTAAAATCCGTTTGTTGTTGATCAATTATCAGTTGTCACTTTGGTCGTTGATAATTTTTTTACTGTTCATTGTTCACTGTGCATTGTGCGTTTTTATTCGCTTAAAGCGCTTCGCAAAACAGGAAGGAATTTACGAACATTTTTTTTTATAATTGTTACAAGACAATTAAAGAAATTAGTTATTTGATCAATCGATAAAGTAAAGGACAGTTTTTGTGAGCAATAATTAAGGGGCCACTCGATTTATTTTCCCCAAGAGTATGTATACAGTTCAAATAGAGTTGCTCAATTTATTAAAAAAAATAAATAAATAACTGAGTAACTGACAAAATTTAAGAAACCCTTTTCCGATACGGTTTTATAATGCATCAACAAAAATGTTGGCGCGGTTCGGATAGCTCAGTTAAGAGTAGACAACTTGTCGCACAGTAGCCTAGTTCATCAACAAATTTAGTTTCAAGACCAACGGTTGATCAAAGGTCAATTCTTTGCAACAGTGTTATAGTTCATCAAGAATTTGTTGACCGATAAAAAAAAATCCAATTTGTTAAGCGACTCCAAAGAAGCTAGCTAGTTACATTTGCAAAGGGATGAACGATTTTAGACACGAATGTTATGCAAATAATAATTTGATCAATTGAAACGGTTTCGTTAAAAATAATAAATTACGCTGGTGTACAAAACTTAGCTTTTTGTGTACTGAATACGAATATATAAATATTTTTTTTTAATAAGATCTTATGTTACCGATTTAACAACGAATTTACAGATGACCAAATAAAAACTCCTTTTATTAGCGAAGTGGTTTAAAAAATTCAAGTTTTTATTACAAAAGATGGCCAAATACTGCCAAAGATCAAAATTTATACATGTGGTTTTAGTTTGATGTTTTACGATGAAATCCAATTGACGTACATAAATACTAGTTAACTTGCGAGTAGGTGTGGCTATGGTTTGTTTAGTGAACCACAGTGTGGCAGCAACATCTTTTTAAAAAAATTTTTGAAATATATACTGAGACTTAAAGGTAAGACAAGATAATAATATAAATAATATACATTTTTTTTTATTAAAAGAGATTATTTTATTTAGTTTTTGGCATTATTTTGTAAGACTTAGAATTTTGAGAAAAAAAAAAAAAAAAAAAACATTTTAATTTCTGTTCTATTTCACTCGTCTTTTGTAATAATTTTCAGGGGCGTTTCTACTCAAGTAGACTCCATTGACTCTTCTACCATTTCTTCAATTTTCGATACATCTTTGGTGGAATTTTTCCTCATGTTCGAGACATAAAAAAACTTAAGATGAGAGTGAATACAGCGAATTTCGAGGGACATATTAGGCGTTTTTTTATTTTACCCATATGATCTATATAGATCATTGATTTCCACGGTTTACAACAATAATACGTGATCCAAATATTGTTGTAAACAATGGAAACCAATAATCTATATAGGTCATGTGGGCATAATAAAAAAAGGCCTATTATTGCACCCTATATGTTGATGCTTTTGTAGAGATTGCAAACAAGCTCATAATATTTTATTTTATTTTAACTTCCACATCTCCTATTACTTAAAAAACCACGAACGGCCCTGAAAGACTGCCTCTTTCCCAAAGCCCCCTAAAGCTAAATAACCACTTTTTTATCTTTTAGATATTCAACAATTTGAGGGTATGTAAAAATTAATTTGGCAAACGCGGAAATTTACTTCGCAAATATTGGAAGGCATGTCCATCATTTTTTAGATCTTTGACAAAGTTCTTCATTAGACCCAATTTAATACGCAAAGGTGGGAGAAGAATTTGATGTGTTCAGCTTGACGTTCTCTTGGTTCTTGTTTTTTTTATAGACCATTTCTATTGTTGCTAATTTAAAATCAACTGATATACATCGAAAACCAAATAAGCATTAAATAGCTTGTTTTTAGGTGCATACATATATAAAAACTGAGTACAGGTTCTTTAGTTAGCACGTCTGGCAGTATTGACGTACAGAATTTGGACGAAAACGCCACAATGTTTCTGTTTATGAGCACTGCAACAGAAATACCTAGATTGGTAACATCCCTGTCCGACGAGAAAATTAGATTTTTTTATAAATATGTACAAAGATGATGCGACTAGGACCAGAAAGTATTAGCCTTAGTAAGTCTTTAAGTACTTCTCCAAGAAATGAAAACCTAAAATTCTTTAATGACGCTTCACTATTATTAAACGTATAGAAAGCAACTGACAAGTTCTGATTTTGCTGGTCGTCTGTAAGCTGAAAAATCCGGGGAGAAAGATGAAGATAGAAGAAATGGTTTTCAATAGCACGATTTCACCACAAATTTTTGCTGTTGAACCGCTCATTTTAACTCAAATCATTGTTAATAGGGAAAAATGTTCTAATGTCAAAATTTTCTAGTAAAAAGTAAATTTTTTGGCCATTAATAGACTGTGTTCTGTCATAGACAGACTGAGAGACCTCCGATCGGGGTGTCCCGATATATTTCGCGCGGTGACATTATCTTTCACATCGATAAGGTGGTTCGTGTCCTAGATAGATATCACATGGACGACTTTGCAGACAATTTCGAAAGGCTTTGCTTATTTTCCCTACAAAATTCACTAAAGTCAGCAACTGGCAAGGACAACAAAAGACGAGGATTTTTACAACCCGCACAGTAAAAACTGGAAAAACGAAATGAAGATAGCAATATTTGGATAGGTAGGTTTTTAGCAAAAAGCTCATTTCCTGTCAGAAAATAAATATTTAAGTGAGTAGAATATAAGAATTATTTTAGAGCGAAAGGTGTAAGGACTTTCAGGTTTACTGTCATAACATGATTGATAAATTGGGATTTTATTCTCTGAAGACGCAGATGGGGAATATGAGTAGAGCTCACTATTTTTTAAACACCACTGCACTTTTGTCGTGGTTAGATTAGATTAAAGGCCGGGAGATCCTTCAGGCGGTTCTGGCACTGCGGCTTCTTAAAGTAGCCTATTGTGCCTACCCAGGTAGGTTCCTAGAGCCATCTTTCCTACTGATTGAGTGGTTAATGTGCTAGACAACTGAGCGAGAGATCTCAGGTTCAACCCAAGGTGGAACACAAAATTCACCACAGAAGTGTTTCAAAACGGTGTTCCTTCTTGTCAAATTTCCAGAGAACTCTTCTACATTTATGCGATCGGATGCTGCAGTAAATCGTACCAAAAACAAAGCTCACATGAATGGTTGTTGGAAGATGTCCCCAGGTCTTACAGACCCTGTGGCTTTTTAGTTATATTTTCAATACACTTTGTCAGATTGCTTCTAAATAACGTGCCTATACCAGTAGCACCCACAGCTAGCTACGGACTGATTGCGGAAGCTCTTTCAAATGGCCGTCTATCCATTGTCATTTCTTTCCTAAATTACAAACCTAATATACCCCGAACAACTGAAGTAGCACCCTCCCATGGCCGATTAACAAAATCTTCACTCATATTTACCCGCTCAACCAAATACAGAACATCACACACCAAATCACAAGAAACCGAATGACCAACTTCTAAGTAGGTGCCACCGGAACCAGATCAATTAGATGCACTCTCCTAAATGCATGTGAACACATTGAAGCAACAACAAATCGTCGAATCAAATCAATAATGAAAAGAAATCCATTATATGCGTGAAATCGAAATTGACATCCTTTCAGGTCAAACCTGACCCTGAATCAGCTGTGATCTCGTTCGAAAAAAATAAATTCTACTTTCTGTTGTTTTCAATTTCACAATTTATTCTCGGTCAATGAAACTAAAAATGAATTAAACATTACTTTCAACTGATTTTGCAAACATGCATCTTTATTCCTTCGGCATACTACTACCATGCCATCATCAAACTACCGACGAAAATTGAAATTCTTTAGACTGAGTAGCAAAAAATAAAAACAAAACACTGAAGAATCAAGCAAAAAAATAGAAAGTTCTTTTGGGGGGAAAAAAAGAACATACCTCCGCCGCTGTCGTGTTCTTGAAAATAAACAGTCCAAAAAAGAAAACGACAGCGAAAGAGAAATAAGTAAAGGTAAGGTAACAAAAAAGATATTTACCTACGGTCCTAGTTGCACACGATGATCGCTACAGTTGGTTTCTCTATATTCTCGTTCACTGCACTGGAGCGCTCGTGCAGTTGCACTTTTTTTTTTTTTGTTGCAACCATTCAACAACACAACTGATCAAGTATGCAAAATACAACAATCACTCTCAATCATTTAGCGAACAAAATATAAATAAATAGATACAACAATAAAATCGAGGAAAAAAATAGCAGCGAAACAAATTTGAAACTAGATCATCACTATGGCGCTCGCTACACATTCACTATTTCACATTGTGTCGTTTTAATTTTCATCAAATCACTTTTTTACGCAATCGGACGGTGGTGTCGCTCAGTGGACAATCGAATGGGTGGTTCGCCGTCGTCTTGTCGCTGACAGTGGGTGTGAGCGCTAACTTCAGTTTTATTAATTCATTCAATCTGAATTTACTTTTGCATTTGTTTGAAGGTTTTCAATTTCTCTGGCTATATTTGCAAACGAAAAAGAAAAAAAACCTTTTACAACATACAATTTTATGCAATTTCTATTTAATTTTGCAGATACAAATTCGTTACGTTCTGTTGCACCCACAGTTGCATTGTCTTCTGAAAGTATTTTTATTTTCACAACTCTTCACATTTTGGTTACCATTTGTTTACACTTAAATACGAAAAGCGAAAAACTTCAATATCCGGCCGACGACGATTAAAGTTTTTATTTTTTATTATTTTTGTTTTCTGTTTTTCAGTTTCGAATCGCAGACGAAAGTGTGTACGCGTCCGCTTTAAACGCGCTATCGATGTCGACTGAGGTACTTATGAAACTCAAAAGAAATTTTTAACCGAATATGTGTATCTTAGGGTTTTTTTTTTTTTTTTTTTTTGTTGTGTTGAGCTATAAGAAAATAAAAGAGTTTTCCCGTACGAAACAAAACCGCACTCTGGTTGTGATGTGTGCAGTGTGTAGAGGTGTATCTTTTATAACCAGTTGATGTTCGCGCTCGCAAAACCTCACCGAACAAATCAAACTGCAGCACAGCAGGCTCTATGACCATACTCCCCAGAGTCGAAAAATCAAAAGCTCAGCTTAAGCAACCTTAGCTCAAAGTGCGCATGTGTTTGTTGGCCAGTTACACTCGTCCACTCGCTATATGGATGCATTTTGTTTAGGAAGTAGCTTTGAGCCAACTGCAGGCTTGTTTTTTATAGAACCCAATACCGAACCGATCTGTCTAACGAACAAGGTTGACATTTGCAGTTAGTCTGGTAAAAGCTTTCAAGAGAAACTCGCTCGAGAGAAACACTCACTCAAATGCGGGGGGCGGCGAGTTCTCTTAAATCGATCGGTGGTTTGACTTTCTCTTTGGGTGATGTGATCGATGAGCGAGTTGCCAGGTGTATGTAGGTAAACAATAAATTAATCGATTTTCGAGGGAATTGTAGAAAGTATTATTTTGCTGAAAGTATTTGGTATTTGCGTTAAAAGTGCTGAAATTAAATTGACCCAGATGGAGGTGTACTTAGTCATTGGTTGAGATGGATTTTGTGAATTTAGCAGATGGAACGGAATGCGATCTAAGTAAAAATTTGTGGAAACGAAAGACGATTTAGAGTGCCGGTCGTGGTCTTTTGAAATTGTTGTGACTCTATGAAGAAGATTTGTTTATTTCAAGGAATATTTTTGATCTCGTTTTTTTTTTTTCAGTTTTCGTTTGACGTTTCAATCAGCTGTGAGACACTAATCGTTAAACTTCGGTGCAAACTTTTGTGGTTACAATACAAATTTCGATCGCTTTAATTAACAAACAAAATGAATTTAGAGCATTTCAAAATAATAAATTAATTGTGGAAAATGATTTTAGGTTTTGAGTTGTGACATTTGTTCGGTCAGCCATTTTGCCTAATTTCCTGATTATTGCAAAAGATGTGTTTGTTTCAACTACCCAACGATTGGAAGTCGTTTTCGTTGTGTTTTCGTGGAAAACGAGTTTAAGCGACTCGTTTTGAAAACTGAAATATGTATGGGAAAACTTTTGTTTTCGTAGAAGTTTTCGAGAGTTTTCGCGAAAACCCGGTTTTCGACTGTCTGTCGAAAATGACAAATAATAGAAATAGTAAAAATAATTGCCCATAGCTCATGTATAATTTAAACTTAATCTAATCTTTACCGTAAAAATTAAGACTACATACAAACTCAAGTCACGACGAAGAACGCCTTTACCAGAGCACACTTTTCTCTAGTTTTAATTTAAAACTATATTTTAAATTAAATAAAATAAACTTTGTGAAGTATTTAAAAATTAAAGTTCGAAAGTTACTTTTATTGGACAAAATCAAAGTACGAATTCACTTATTAGTCTGTGAGAGAAAAATCGATTTAAATGTGATATCCATAAATGATTTGAAAATTTAGTTAGACTGATTTTATATTAATTAGGTTTGGTCTTTATTTTATTTAAGATTATTTTTAATTTCAATTTAAATTGCTCCAAGAGGGAATGGGATGGCAAAAAGTAAGTTGCTCTAGTTTCTAAGAATGTTTTGAAGTTCGTTGTTAAAATGTCCTTCCCACTAGGTAGTTCTAATGCGAAGTTTTTAAATTTTCATTAACGACAACTATTTTATTTTATTATTCTATTTTATTTCGTAGACTTAAAAGTTAAGCCGTTTTTGAGAAAACAAAAACTTTCAGACAAGGTCTTAAAAATGGCAACTGCGATTTAGCCAATGACAAATGACAACGTGAAGGCATTTGAGCTACCAAAATGCCCTGTCCTCCGCTGTTTTACTTGTAACTCGGAATTTTGGGCTAAGACAATGTAAACAAGTCATGTGAAATATATCTTGTTGAACAAAACACCCCCCAAAAAGTGTAAGTGTCACACTAGTTTACTTAGAAAACCTTAGATCAGCATGATATTTTGTTTTTCGATAAATTTTTTTTGTAGTTCTTTTTTCCCTTTTTGAAATTTTTTCTTAATGGTCTTTTTGTTTCTGATGCTATTAAAACACTTTTAATTCATCCTTGCACCCTACGTTTCGTTGGTTTTTTGACAACATCCTCAGGGGTATTTTTTATTCAATTCTATTTGGTTAAACCGCGATGCCGACAACAAATTTGGTAAATAGGCAAATTAAAAAAAAATATGAAGGCTTATTAAAGTTGTTTAACGACACTCGATCTTAAAGAATAAATAAATAACTCTAAATAAGGCCCGTAGGAATGTACATTCCATGTCATCATGTTTTACAAACCGAGCAACGTTGTCAGTTGGCAGATCTTTTTTCTTTATTACCACCAAGTGTGAGTTCGGCACTTTGTAGGTTAACAGTAGGAAATTGCAAGAATTATGCCACGCAAAATTGAAATCAATTGATTCAGAATATTTTAGCATTTTTAATTAGGACTTGTTTTACCATCAAAGCCTGCGATGAAAATATTTAGCTGTGTATAGCCCCCTACAGCACAGTCTTCCACCGTCAACTTTAATACTTACAACTTTTTAAAAAATCATTCATAATTTTGGACTTACCTAGAAGAAAAGAAAAATAAGAACGGTATTAGTTTTATATATCAAGCTAAGCAAACAAATTAAGCAATAAAGGAGCTCGCAAGACAAAGTTCAGAGGAGGCATCGAAAGTACCAAACTTAGGCTCCGTACTCACGAGTCGCTTTCCCGAAAAAAAAACCTTCGAGACTCTAGTGAACAAAATAAATATGAAACGAATTGTGTAAAAAAAAATCTGCTTCTGTCCCTGTAATGAATGGACCTCTGAAAGATCGGAGTAGTTCCCATTTGTCCGTAAATAATACTATTGTGTCCTTTGATCAAGTAGGTTTCCGATGACACATATTTCGATGCGGAAACCAATTAATACAATCAAACAGATGTCGAGTAGTCGTTTCATATGATTTCATTCGTATGGGGAAATCTAGGCTAGGAATATAATTCAAGTCTTCAAAGACGATGACTCGTTCCATTTTTTAAAATATGTTTTGTGCTTTGTTGTAAGCACCAAGCAAACACGTACCTGCTGTGCTCCAATTTGAATCACTTCAGTAAGACGTGAAAATATATTACACACGAGAAAGCAATGTGGATAGGGTCCATTTAACTAATTATCACCATTAGTCATTTTCAGGGTAAAACTGCCCTGTACCACGTTTAGATGGCGCTACCATCCAAACAAGCAGAGGTACAAGTTTAGGACCATATTTTCAAAGTTTAACAAGAACAGCTGCACACAAGTGGGTGCTATATTCGCACTGATTATGCCAATCTAAGAAAAAAAAAACGTTTATAACCCCAGTGCTACGTGACACATTAGTCAATTATTTTTGGCGAACAAAAATTCGATAAAAATCTATTCGGTATTTTAAGTATATATTCAAACATCAGCCCAAAACAAAGACCAAACAAAATACCCATACTTTAATGGCGTTGTTGAAAAAAAAACAAAAATTAATTCCCAATAATGCAGCGCATAAACTTAAACACACCTATTCACAATCACAACACCACATTGAATGGTAATTCGCGGCGTACAAATCAGAATTAGTTTCTTCCGTACCGGAAGAATGTATCTCCGTGATTTGTACAGTTCTCTTGTTACCGATTTCCAATTCCAATTGCATACGGACGGGCAACAAATTACAAAAAAAAAAAAAAATCAAATTGATCGTAAAAAATAAAACACGCGTAGTTATCCGATTTATGCAAATTGTTTGCAAATAAATTTCATAGTGCGTTTCAGGCGATTATCGGCTATTTGTTAAATTTATTGCGACATAATGGAGATAGCATTTGCTATTCAATCGGTGGATGAACATTCAAATGTCACATTTCTCCTGCCTCGCCAAAGTTGAATAAACTAGTTTCAATGTCGCAAATAGAAACAACAACACTCAGTCACTTTGTACATACAGATTTGTCTATTATTTCCGACTTGCGAAATTGATTCTGTGAATTGTAGAAAAAAATGCTAATCAAGTGGAATCCCCAAAACATTGACGTGTGCATCTGTCGAATCCAATGTCATCGAGGTACATTCCTGGTACCATGAAATAGGTGTTAATAGGAAAAACCGCCATCGCACACGTGTGTGTTTAAGAAATTTGCGTTTATACCAAGAGCAGGGGACCAATATATTACCAAGAAGAAGTTGTTTTTTTTTTCTCTAGAATATACGGATGTATGCAGTTGCCAAACTGAGCCAGATTGTACTCCTGTTAGATAAATCTGGGAATCACTTAAAAACACAACACGCATTGCAGCGACAGCCATGAAATAAGCATGTGCGCGCAAGATTTTATTACACAATTTTGCACGCTAATCGAACGCCATTAATCATCTTCTTTGTGCGGAAGGGATGAGGTATTTCTTTTCTTTGGTTTCCACTTGTAAGCAAAGGATGATGAATTGTAGAGACATGTAACGTCGTCGGGGGGCATCGACCTTCAGTGACGTGCTTTGGAAATGCTTTACTGAAACACTTGTAATCGCCGTCTATCGAATTTGAAGGATTACGTGGAATTAAAGGAATCACGCTGGACAGTGACGCACGGTGAAGAAGAACTTTTTCGTTGAAATGATTCGAGAAAATTTTCGACATTGAGTGACGTTAAGGAGGGTTACTGGTGGGTGGCATGTATGGCGCTCGTTTTTATTGGTATGCTGTGTTTAGATATACTATATCTTTCAGTTTGAACCTCTCGAACTTTGCAAAGGTCCCTAGGCACATGAACCGAAATGCTTTAGTTTCACGCTGACACTTAACTGAGAACGAAAAGAGAAAGCAGTACCTCTGCAACGAAATATTGAAAACATTGACCGAAGGCACGTTTTTTATCCAGAGATGAAACTTTCCTTAAATGGCAACGACCACGAACAATGGAAATTGCGTCTGCCTTGAACTCTAGCTTGAATATCATAGCTTTTACAACCTTCCTTGCTTAATACAGTCCGGGAAGGACCTGGTTTACAAATTTAGACCTAGGCCGCAAGTTTTGAAATGAGATCCTCTCTTGACCAATCTCTGTCTGTCAATATGTGACTGTCAAAGTTTTAGGTGATTGTGCAGGCGTACCTAAAAAAGAAGCAACTCTGGAGACAGGCACTTGGTAGTCTTTATTGCCGCTTATTTGTGACCTGTGACCGCTGGTTAACTGCCTCCAGTTGCACATATACCAACTTGTGTGGGGTTACGAAGTCTACGCCTTCCAATACTGCCTGGTCAGAGTGTAGGACACTTAGTCAAGGCCACTTGCTATCTTAAGCGACTTTTCAACAATTTTGTGATTAGGTCAGGTTTAGCTTGACCTTCGCTGTTAAAAATATCTTCCTTCAAAGCCCGTCGACGCAAACGGGACCAAAAATAACCCGACGAACTTTGCCCTTCAGATCCAAAGCTATAACTTCATATCATTTTACTATAGACTATATAAAGTTTTGCGTCATAGAGCAGGACTGTCAAAAGCATTTCCGAGAGTACCCTTTTTAATTGAGAGATTCTCAAGACAGACCACCATAATATATAACATCCCTGTTCGCCTCTCTTGGTGCACCTAGTTGCAGGGAAATTCTTATATAAATGGCGATTTTCAGTGTATCAATGTCTCCCACCAGCGATCGAACCTGCGACGCTCAGGTCACAAGCACTAACTCTAACGACTACACCACTGATACCCACTTTGACAGGGTCTAACTATTCCACTGATTTTTATGCCCAAAGTACGCCACTTGACGGCGAAGTGAAGGCTCACTGCCTGACTGAGAATTGACAGTCAGAATTCAATTGCTCAAACAATTAAAAGGAGATGCGGAATATGTGGCGTTGATCGAAATAGCTATAATTCGAGCCAAAGTCGCCAATCCAAACGAGAGACGTTGTTGTTCTTCGCGATTAGGAGGTGGAACTATTAGAGGCATTTATACTACCCTTGAGTCGATCTAGTATAAGTTAACACGAGCAAAACCGAAATAATCAGCATTTCCATTCAGACAAAATTCCAAGAAAACAATAGCAGCAAAGCAACGACACAATTCCGGGAATAGCAAACAACAAACCAAACTGCTGACTTGACAAAAGTCAGCAAAGATAGCCAATAAGTAGTAGTAAGAATTCCATTGTAATTTCAGTCGTAATTCTGGTATTAAATAAAGAAGGCTATTAGCCTGAAAAATTTTTTTTTATTTTTCTTTCAAGTGAAACTTTATAACTGGCGCCCGAGCAGGGACCGTTGGAGAGTGAAATAGTAATTGTGTAAACTTAACCAGTGCTCATAAAGTAAAAGTGAAAGTGCCAAAATCACCAAGAGCCAAATAGTAATTGTGTAAACTTAACCAGTGCTCATAAAGTAAAAGTGAAAGTGCCAAAATCACCAAGAGCCAAATAGTGAAATTAAAACTCACGAGACAAGTTTAGTATCAAAGACTATCACAAAAGTGGCAAATAGTGGAATAAATACCCACGAAACTAGTTCATCAAAGACGGAGGAAATTAAAGGCCCCGGAGTCACCGAACATTATTCGGACAAAACGGAATCTTCCTGTTAGGAGTAAAACACGAAGGTAGCCGCCCCCGCAGTTGCAACTAGAAGACCACCCTCGGTCCCCACACACAAGGACACAACACCGGGAAGTGTGTGAATCCCACCAGACTCAACGAGACTCAACAAGAGATGATTGTCCTACATCTTTTTATGTAAGTTAAGATAAATTTTAGAACTATAAGAAAGAAGACAAAAATTAATTAAATAATTCAAAGAACAAGTAAAACCAAACAATTTATTATTCTGTGAACATATTTTTAAGAATTTAACACAAAACAAGTATAGACCCTTGAAAATAACTATCATACTCTTAAGATAAACTTCAAATTGCCTTTAACTACAAAAATTGTGAAAACCTAATCATCGAAACTTAGTTATAAACAGGCAGTGAATATTAGCGAATATTTAACATTCTTTTAATCTCAATTATCGTCAAGTTATCTGTTCGTTTTTCGCGAGTCTGACTTCTTAACAATGGCTAATAATAATAACCTGATTAGACCACCTCGACTTCAAGTCGGAGAAGGAGTCGCAGGAGGTCCTGCTGCTCCTGCAAATGCCCCCAACGACCCGTTTAACCTCAATAATCTCACAGAACAAATTACCAGAATTGTCCAAGAAGTTTTAGCAAGAGAAGGACAGAATATTATTAATAACATAATAAACCCCAATGCCGACATTGCGAACGATATTGATCAACCGATCATTATTAACGCAGACCGAAATCTTACCGACTTAGATAAAGTTCCCGATGTGGTCAAGAGTCTGAGAGAATTTTCTGGTCAACCAGGAGAATTCAGCTCCTGGCGCAAAAGCGTCGACCGAATCTTAAGCGTCTACGACCATCTACAGGGCACGCCTAAATATTACGGTATCATTAGTGTCATAAGAAACAAAATAGTAGGGTTAGCCGACATGGCATTGGAGTCTTACAACACTCCATTAAATTGGAAAAAAATATCCAAATGCTTAACCCTCCACTACGCTGATAAAAGAGATATCGGCACTCTTGAATATCAAATGACCACGCTTGTACAAGGGAACAACTCAATCCCCGAATTTTACCAAATGGTCTATCAACATCTTTCTCTTATTTTGAATAAGCTCTCTAGTATGGACATAAGCAATGAATCACTCACAAACATGATTCAATGCTACCGCGGAAAGGCCTTAGACACGTTCGTAAGAGGACTCAAGGGAGACCTCCCGCGTCTCCTTAGTATAAAAGAACCAGCGGATCTTCCGCAGGCCTTACATCTCTGTCTGAAACTACAAAATGTAGATTTTAGAACACAATACGCTAACAACAGCCAAAGCGTCGTACGGAGATCACAAATTCCACCACCCATACCGCCGAAACGGTCAATTCCCCATTATATTCCTCAACCCATTCCGGCTCCTAGAAGAAATTTCTACCCGGAACTAGTCCACAACCCACAATCTTCTCCAAGGCCAATTGTTTACACTAACCAACCGAATCGCGGCCCACAATACGGGTACCAAAATGGACCACTGCCACCAACTGGATACCCCCGACAGGCTTTCCCTAGACATTTCCAACCACCAGAACAAATGGATGTCGATAGAAGCATCCATTCAAGACAAGTAAATTACGCAAATAGACAGCAAATGCGACCAGGTCCAAGTAAACGACCAAATCCCCATCAAAATAATCCATCTTACCAAATGCATCCACCAAATAAATTCCAGAGAGTCCACTACACAAACGATAATGATAACA
The DNA here is from genome assembly GCA_949126925.1 of Cheilosia vernalis. Taxonomy (NCBI): domain Eukaryota; kingdom Metazoa; phylum Arthropoda; class Insecta; order Diptera; family Syrphidae; genus Cheilosia; species Cheilosia vernalis. Next base: position 50,733,250 of record OX421361.1, read on the forward strand.
ATGAAACTGAACCTATAATCGAACAATATGAACAGGAAATAGAATCCCAAAATGGCAATGAGAACGAAGGAATGCCAACACTAGACGAATATCTATACGATGTCGAAAATCCCGAGTTTCACCAAACTGAACAGTTAGACGACATTTATTTTTTAGGCTAAATCGCTCTTCACTTCCTTACTTTGAATGTAAGATACGAAGTGGAGAGACACTTAGATTTCTAATAGACACCGGGTCTAATAAAAATTACATTCAACCAAAACGTATCAAATTCCCTATACCCAACACAAAATCATTCACCGCTAATTCCGTCGGTGGAAATATCAGGATCACCCATCACGCCCTGATAGACCTATTCAAACAAAATAAAAAACTTACATTTTACATTCTTCCAAGCCTAATATCTTTTGACGGAATTATAGGCAATGACACGCTAAGAGAACTGAAAGCAATTATACACACAAATGACAGTTATATGACTATCCACCCAAACATTAAAATCTCACTCAAACAATACATTTCGGAAAGCGTGAATAAAATTAATCTTCGTGTTTCACACTTATCAGAAGAACAGAACAAAAAACTCAATACCATCATACAAAATTGTCCAAACCTCTTCTCAGATCCCGACAGAAAATTAACATTCACTACTAGGGTCAAAGGCGAAATTCGCACTACCAATGAGTCCCCCGTTTACTCCAAACCTTATCCATACCCTATGGCTCTTAAGGACGAAGTGGAGAAACAAGTCAAGGAATTACTAAACGAAGGAATAATAAGGCCTTCAAAATCTCCCTACAATTCCCCCGTTTGGATCGTCTCCAAAAAACCAGACGCATCCGGTAAGAAAAAATATCGGATGGTTATAGACTACAGGAAACTGAACTCTGTCACCATCTCCGATAAATATCCCATTCCAGAAATAAACGAGGTCCTTTCAAACCTCGGTAAAAATCGGTATTTCACAGTAATCGATCTCAAAAGTGGCTTTCACCAAATTCCACTTAGAGAAAGCGATATCGAAAAGACTGCGTTCTCAATAAACAATGGAAAATTCGAGTTTACCCGTCTTCCTTTCGGGCTCAAGAATGCGCCCTCCATTTTTCAACGGACACTGGACGACATATTAAGGGAACATATAGGAAAGAGATGCTACGTCTATATAGACGATATTATCATATTCGGGGAAAACGAAGAGGAACATTTCAAAAACTTGGAAACAGTATTCAAAACACTCGAAAAGGCTAACATGAAAATACAATTAGATAAATCAGAATTTTTAAAATCCGAAGCAGAATTCCTAGGATTCATTGTGGGAATCAATGGAATAAAAACAAACCCCAAAAAAGTTAAGGCCATAGTTGACCTACCACCACCTCAAAATCTCAAGGACCTTCGATCATTTTTAGGAATGTCAGGGTATTACAGACGATTTATTAGGGATTATGCGAAATTAGCAAAACCCCTGACATCCCTTCTAAGAGGGGAAGATGGACGTGTGTCCAAAAACCTCTCAAAGAACAAAACCATTCAGCTCGACAATACTGCTTTAGACGCTTTTCAAAAACTAAAAAATACCCTTATTTCCGAAGAAATCATTTTAACTCATCCAAACTTTGAAAAGGATTTTGAACTTACCACAGACGCATCCGACTACGCCATTGGCGCAGTGCTGTCACAAGAAAACAAACCAATAACATTCCTCTCACGAACACTTAACCAAACGGAAGAGAGTTATGCAACTAATGAGAAAGAGATGTTGGCCATAATTTGGGCACTAACTAGCCTACGAAATTTCCTTTACGGATCCAAAAAGGTCAAAATATTCACTGACCATCAGCCTCTCACCTACGCTCTCAGTAACAAAAATTCCAACAGCAAAATGAAACGTTGGAAGGCCATATTGGAGGAATACAACTACGAGCTCCAATATAAGCCCGGAAGAACCAATGTAGTTGCAGACTCACTTTCCAGACTACCATTTTCAACAAACGTAAATTCATTAACTATGACTCAACATAGTGATGATAGTTCATCTGATAACCTAATTCCAACTATCGAAACTCCTGTTAACGTCTTTCGCAACCAGCTCATATTTAAATTAGATAGCGAAAACAGTTATCAAATTCAAACCCCTTTTCCTAATACCAAAAGACACATTTTCACTCAAGAACATTTTAACGAAACCGATATAATTAACATATTTAAAAGGTATCTCAACCCTAGCATAGTTAACGGACTTTCTGCACCCGAAGGAGTTATGGGCAAAATACAAGAGATATATCCCGTCCATTTCAGAAACTACAAAATAAGGTACACCCAAACCGTTGTCGAAGATGTAGCCAACGAAGACCGACAAGAAGAAATAATACTTATAGAACATAAAAGAGCTCACCGAAACGCTTACGAAAACCGATTGCAAATACTGCAAAAATACTATTTCCCAAAGATGAATTCAAAAATCCAAAACCTTGTCAAACGCTGCACAGTGTGCAAAGAAAACAAATACGAACGCCATCCCAACAACCAATTTATAGAACCAACTCCTATACCAAACTATCCTGGTCATACAGTACATATCGACATATTCTCGACAGAAAAATTTCTAGTACTAACAGCAATCGACAAATTTACGAAATTCGCTCAGGCCAAACTGATCGATTCTCGATCAACTGAACACATAAAACGACCCCTTCAAGACATCCTTTTCTACTTCTGCATTCCAGAAAACGTGGTGATCGACAACGAAAAAGCCCTTAATTCGGTTTCCATAACTTCTATGCTCGAGGATGACCTTAAGATTAAAGTCTTCACGACACCCCCTTACAAAAGCGAGGTCAACGGACAAATAGAACGTTTTCACTCAACGTTGTCCGAGATTATGCGATGCCTTAAGGCAGACGGACCTCCTCGTTCTTTTCAAGATTTGCTAAACCGAGCAGTCAATGAATATAATTTTACCATCCATTCCTCAACAGGAAAAAAGCCAGTCGAACTATATTACGGTCGTATTCCAAGAGTAAATCCAGAACAATTCGAACAGGTACGCATCGACACTATTGAAAAACTTAAAAATAAGCAGGAAAAAAACCTCAGGTACCATAACAAAAATAGGAAACCCATAAAGAACTATCTCCCTGGAGATATCATTTACATCAAACAAAATAAAAGAATAGGTTCCAAGCTAACCGTCCGTTACAAAAAAGAAATAGTGAAAGAAAACCGAAATACCACAGTTACAACAGAGTCAGGAAAAACTGTACACAAAACCCACATACGAAACTAATTCAGACTACCCTATTTCAGATACTCACTTTATGCCGCTGTCAATGGAGAAATCCAAATCCTAGACTTCACTAATTCACAGTTCGTGTCCATGCACATAGGAGAGGCCAAGATCAAAGAAGGAAACTTTAAATTAATTCACGAAGTTGATATTGATCAATATAACAAATTCATAGACAATATTACGCCAACTATAAACCTAAACGCTACAAGACGAAATTCTCTATTTCCCCTCCTTTACCACGAAATCGAGCAGATCAAAAATCTAATTTACAACCTGAAACCACGTAAAGTGAAACGGTCTCTCAATTTTATCGGCTCAACATGGAAGTGGATTGCTGGCAATCCCGACCATGAAGATTTCGTTACAATCAAAAGAAAGATGTCAAACATTTTAGAAAACAATAATAAACAGGTAGTCATCAACCGTCTTCATAACGAACGAATAAATAACTTGACAAAAATAACGAACGAAATTGAAAGATTTATAAATAAAGACAATACAGTCAATAGTAGAATGGTCTATAGAATTCAATATAAACTTAAATTAATTAAAGAAGAATTACAGAATGTTAACCTAGCAGTCCATTGGGCGAAATTAGGCATAGTCAATTCTTTAATATTATCAAAAGATGAAATAAACGTTGCTATCGAAACCTTAAATAAAGAAAACATACCATACGAAAACATTGAAGAAGCTTTGAACTTCGCAGAAATTAAAATAATTACCAACTCTTCCTCATTACTTTATATTGTTAACATTCCTTTAACAAATTACAAAACGTACGAAAAATTACTGTTAAAACCCATAAGGAAAGGTAAAATAGCAACTGAAATAGATTTCGAAACAATTATAAAAAATAAAGAAGAAATGTATGGAATAAAAACTAATTGCAAAACTATAAATAATTTATCAATATGTAATACCGAAAATATTGTAAACCTTACGAACACTACATGTATACCAAAGTTGTTAAAAAGTCTTAAAGCTAATTGTAACCTAATGAACAGTCAACACTTGCCCAACATAGAAGAACTTTCACCTGGGATAGTACTCCTAAATGACTTCAACGGAACATTGAAAACCGAATCAGCTCAGCAGAATCTAAAAGGCACCTTTCTCGTCAAATACCACAACACTAATCTTACTATCGGCGACCAACTATTTATCTCCAAGGAAGCAACATCTTCTCACCAAATCTTACCAGCGATCCTACAACCATCCCCTATAGAGAAGGAATACCATCATCTCCTATCATTAGAAATGATCAACGAACTCCATATAAACAATACTAAAGAAATCCAGTCACTCAGATCCAGTAAAGAAATTCATCAAATCACCTCATATGGACTCATAGGTTGTATTGGAATACTATTCACAGTCCTATCAGTATGCAAACTCGTTAAACACAAAAGCACAGAAATAATCATCCGCAATCCAGAAGAGACCTTAACAGAAAACTCTCCAAGCATCAAAATTGTACCAGAATCAAAACCATATCTTATCCCACAAACAAGATTTCACGACCTACCTTACTTTTAGGCGATTGAGACCATCGCATTTAAAGGGGGAAGAGTTAACACGAGCAAAACCGAAATAATCAGCATTTCCATTCAGACAAAATTCCAAGAAAACAATAGCAGCAAAGCAACGACACAATTCCGGGAATAGCAAACAACAAACCAAACTGCTGACTTGACAAAAGTCAGCAAAGATAGCCAATAAGTAGTAGTAAGAATTCCATTGTAATTTCAGTCGTAATTCTGGTATTAAATAAAGAAGGCTATTAGCCTGAAAAATTTTTTTTTATTTTTCTTTCAAGTGAAACTTTATAACTTATATTCAAAAGGTTTCTCATTTTCAATTTATGGACTGCACTAATAGAAATACAGTCTGCGATATAAAATAGGACGTTCTAGCAGTGTTGCCAGATTGAGCGCTTTTTCGTGGCTATCTTTTTACTTAAAAAAAAAAAAAAAAATCTTACATGAGCGCCCAACACAAATTTGGGCTATAGATTGATAAAACGGGCACATATTTTCAATGATTTTTGGCTTCTTTTTTGGGCAACGATATTGGGCTACATTTTTTTAAGGTTTGGGCGCTTAGACCGATATAACTTCTGTCAACCCTGCATTTAAGGTCCAAGGACGGATAAATACCTTTTCTTATTGGACATTCGTGGTAGCTTTTTGTCATAAAAATTAAGGCGGCACTAATTTTGTTGTTGAGTATGTTAAAGCAAGCTTAGATCCCACCCATAAGGTTGAAGAATTCATCGATCTCCGATGTGCCCCATCTTTAGGAGTATTCACGGTACTCTGCAAATGTAACCTCCCATGTACGAGGCGCTTTTCTTAAACTCTTAAGCATTTGTTAAAGTTTTAAAGGCGTTTTGATGCCTATTCAACGATTTGATGAAGGCGGTACCTACCGTTTTTTTCGAAAGCGACAAAGCCGCTTTTGACGGATATTTTACAAAATGATCTCGTAAACATGTGTTAAACTGCTTTATTTATTACAGAAAACAAGCTCTTAAAAGACCCACCGCGCTTCTTATTTAGCTTCAAAGAACTTTTGTAAATGAGCCAACGATTTGAGTTGCAGTTCCAGTTGAATCCTCTATTTCGATTAGTTTCAGGTGGTGTTTCGAAAAAGGACCCAATTTATTTGTTTTCATTTCCCATCCTCGGTTCGATTATTATAAGAAAGTTCCCATACAAGGGCGTTCAGAACATCCACTGCATTTGCAAATGTGTCAAAATATTCGAAGTCATGCGAAGTCAAGATGATTAATAATTTAAAATACCCCCATTTCACAAAATCCAACAAACTCCAAACCGTCACTCCACAATGTAAATGTTGAGAGCCCAACCAGGTTACAAACACCCTCCCCTTTTCGGCCCTCACATTTTAATTACTACCAGCAACAGTTGACAGATGTTAGCTCTGTAGAAGGTCTTTCATTTTTCAATGAAAACTCGAAACGTTATTGCCGTTAACTAAAGATCCTTCTTGCCTATTTAAACAGCACATATACACAAAGTCGCACAGTGTTTGCAATTGCGTGCCCCAATTAAAAACAACTAATAAGGAAACGCACAAAGCTCCAACGGCTACACCTGGATAGTATACTTATGGTGCGGGAAATGCAAACAAGATAACCAAATATACAATTTGTCACTAAATTAGTATACTTAACGGTTTAATTGATTTAGCAATTACCATTCGGGGAAATACGAGTAGCACCGAGAGCCCACACTTACAAGGAAAGTTGGCTGTGATGTGAGCGAAAAAAATACCCAACCTCTCATTTTACCAGTAGTTCCGCTTTATTTTGAGAGATCACGCAATTTGAGCATGATCTCGCTGGCACGCAGACGTAATGTCATTTCGTGGAAATATCAAAATTATTCAAAAATTTTAAGAAATTGAATTTGCATTTCCAACGTTCGTGGAAATTTGCTAAGATGTGGTGGCTTGTTTAAAGGTCATCCAAAGGCCACAGGTTTTCCCTAATGGAGGTAGTAAATTTGGTTTTAGATCGATCTTCCAAGTAGTGTCTTGATATGTGTATGAAAAGGACGGATTCACTTTCCTAGGACGAGTTCTGTTGAATGAAAAAAAACTGTCAACGACAGACTACATCACTTTAGTGTACCACAAACACTCAGCGGCGCGATGAATTTAATAAATTCAAGTTGGTAGTGCTGTCAAACAAAAATAAAAAAAAATTAACTGATAAATTTGTTAATGATGTTGTAGCTAATTTATGGGATGGCACATAAATTACTTGTCACCGCTATGCGGGTTCGAGACAAATTATTTTCTATGTAGTAAATATTTTTTTCTATTTTCTATAATGATTTAAATACTTATGGGAATTTATTTAGATATAACACTTGTTGACCTCTAAATATGTACTAATTTTAACAGAGTTTAATGGATAGGAACGTAAAACGATCCTTTGGGTGGATAATTTCTAAAGAAATAAAATCGAAGAAAATTCGTAAAACCAAATAACGAACAACATAAAATTTATCTGTGACCTCCATTCGTTTTAATAACAAATACCTACAAAAAACGAATTTCTTAAAGTAAATAGACCTAGGGTGCCTATAAGGAACTGTAGCGCAAACTATTTACTTTTTATTCGGTACACCAGCAAAAAAAAATCGCTACGAAAGACTGAACTCGTTCAACAGCTACAAACTCAAAAATTAAATGTAATACCAATGGAATTGGCGTAAAGGAAAGTGTGATCCGTATTGCGCCATCTATGCGTCAACATTAGTAAACAGAAATATTTATTTGTTTTGTTTTTTTTTATACACTACAAATATTGTCGCAGTGGCTTAGTGGTTAGTGTGTTGGACTACTAAGCGAGGGGTTCAGGTTCGAATCCCGCAAAAAGCCAAATTCCAAACTCAGGGTTTTTTTCACTGCGCCGCCTCTCGCGAACGTCTGACAAACATCCGAGAGTATAACTGTCATGAAAGAGCTTCTCAATTAGCCGTTTGGAATCGGCATAAAATTGTAGATCCCTTCCATTCGTTCCAAAAATGAAAACTCACACAAAACGAATGGTTGCGAGAAGCTAGGCCTAGGGTCCCTACGGACCTGTTGCGCCAAAAATTATATTATATTATACAAATATTGTCAGCACCCCACAAATTACCTGCACGCAAACGTGTTACCACGGATTGGAAAACTCGTGTTTCAAGAATGATAGAGTACCTGACTGGGTCGCACGGAACTTTCTAGACCATCGTGAAGGAAAGTAAAGTACCTACCAGAGAAAAGACCGGCACGAATTTTATATGCTGAAATAATGATCCGATATTATTATCCTCTGCTGTATTCAATAAATTGAACCCTTAAGCCCGATGCTCAACGGTCCCATCCTTTCATTCATTGTTCCGCCTATCCTTTCTGAGGTTCGAAGGCTTGGAGTGCCTAGCAGGGGTAAAAAATCGATATACATTTAAGAAAACCGACACTTAAATGAATCTGGTTATGGAATAGTTAAAATGTCAATTGGAAGAAAAGGAAGACATACCCATAGGTACATCTTCTATTGACTTGATGGGCTACACGTTCCAAGGGTCATGACTAAAAGTCCCAACAAAAGGACAAAATGAACGAGCCTTAAGAGAACAACATGTGTCAGCGAGCTCTGTAAAATTAGGTCGCCTTTACGCGCCCAAAAGTCCGCATCAGGTGAAGTTTTAAAAATCGATAGCCAACATATTTTGAGAGATTTTACCTTTGACAGTGTTTTTTGACACGAGCTTTACAGATCTGTGTCTAGTTTAGAATCTTAGGGTTTCCTTTGAACTTTTTTTTTGAGACGAGTTTACAGAGCTGGTTCTAGTCTTCGAATTTCAGTCAACTCGTTTATTTGTGCAGAATAATGTTGATGATATGGGTAAGAAAACAGTTTTCTTGGTATAAACCGTGAAGGAAAGAGTGACGCGCTATTATTTAATCTCTCTACCATCATACTCAAAAGACTGCCACAAAGGCCAGAAGCCAACTACGAAGGTACAGTCTTTCTTATGTCCGTGCAGGTACTTGTGATATTGACATATTTGGAGCAACTGAGTGAGGTCAGTGGCGCCTTGAAAAGTAATGAGACAGAAACGGCAAAGACGGTGAATGAATTAAAAATAATATAGGAAGGAAGGAGGTTAAACACTTGTCCCTCCGACAGTAGATCACACGATAGTTTTAAACTTGTGAAGCCTAGGCGTAGCGCTGGACATTATTCCAAAGAATCACTCTTGCTAATCGTGGTTTTTATGAAATTAAAAGGCAATTAAGTTGCAAAGCCTCTTATTTATAAGACTCTTACTATCCCTGTACCGAAATATGGCACAGAATCATGGAAAATCATGATGAAAACCAGATGAAAACACACACAGTGACATCTGCAAAGCTTCGATTGTGTCACATGAGTTTTGGGAAAAAAAAAATCAAGGACTATACGGGGTGTACAGCGGTTCACATGGGTAAAGATATAGTTCGTATCTCCATTAATACTGCAACCCTCGAGGATATTCAATCTACTCCAGAAGATTTGACATAAGTTGTCCCGCCCAGTGTGTAGGTATGTGTTTCAAGAAATCGACCTGTCTACGAGTACATAGGCAATGTGCCTTCTTTTCGACGCTGAGGAGTCCGATCAGTGCCCTGGTTAGCGCTTGAATTTGGTTTCTATCGATGGATGTTCTGGTCGTCTTTCTACCTTTTACCATCAATCGCGGTTAACAAGATGCGGGGTATGGTACAACCAAAAGTGCTGTTCCACTGTCCTGTAGCCAAATTTCGTGTGACCGCATTGAAAAATATCTACACAGTGCTGAAAGATGATACTGCTTATCAGGATGACTAATTAACAGTCGAATTAGGACCACTTATTTGCTGTCCCGTTTTATTCCGCTTTTAAGTTTCTAGAAACCCTGTGATTGATTACTGCACTCGATACTTTTGCAATACTTCCCGGCTTTCTGATGTAACAAAATTTCACATTTAATTGCTTCCACAGCACAATTTCATAACTGAAGCAATTTTTAGATAACTGCTTCAATTACGTTATAAAACGTAAAAAAACACTTTTTTTCACGAAGATTCCTTCGGAACTTTCCATTTGTTTACCTACCCTCACTTGTAGAACTAAATTAGCCAAAGCCAGTTCGAAATCAATTTAACCCGCCAATTTGCAATTAAATAACAAACTATACCCATACTCGTAGTTTCCATTCCAGAGAAAGTATGTACCACCAAACGACGAAACGGAAATCATTCAGTATCTTTCCACTTGACAAATTTATGTATTATTTATATTTGTAGTCGGGTTTCAAGTGTGTATAGTATTTTTTTTTTTATTATGGGCCAACTTTTGGTACCACGCAGTAGAAGGTACTTCCTTAACGAACTTCTTTGGTAATGAACAAGAATAATCTGACATATAAATCCCAGCACCGCAACTCTTCTGACATATCGATAAAATTGCATCGTCTGTGCTGGACCGGTGAATCGAAGCAGCTTAAAAACCAAAACGAAAACGAAAAACTTGACTTATTAAGTAAAACTAATGGCGAAAGAGCGGACCCATCGAGAGGGTTCACCCAAAATCCCACTCACACATTGCCCCTTATAAATGGAATGTCATTCCAGTTTTTGTTGATGGCACATTCTGTTGGTTTATTATACGCTTGAGTGCAGTTCGCTGGCGATTTAAATATATATGCGCGATGAAAATTCACTGCGGCTGTTGTTGTTGTTGCTGCTGAAAAAAAAAAAACTGTCAAGCGATTGAAAACAGTTACAAACGAGCAGCCAAATTAGGTTTGACGTGCATCGGGCGCTGAGTAATTGAGAAAAATAAATGTATGACGAGTTCATTCCGCCGTGCTAATAACAAATTTTAGTCTCGATTTTAAATTTACGGAAGCTCACAATTCGAAAATTTGTATGGAAAATATAGCCACTTAAATTTAGAGAAACTAAAAATGTTTATTGGTAAGGCCCATTGAGTTTAATTGCTGTGACCTGTGAGTTAGGTTTTGTAACACGAAAAATTGAGCAGTGACATTTGTGTGACAAACGTGGCATTTATAAAACGTCATTTGAGCAAAATGTTCTGAAAAGAAAAATGCTAAAGCACCTTTAATTTGTTCGAAAAAACAATGACAGTGCATTTTGGTCGATAATGCAGTTTGCGCAAGTCATAATATGTTCAGCAACGCCATCTACACGTGTAGAATTTTATAAAAGTCGAAATGACATTAAAAGGAAGCCCGGCGAAAGAAAAATCTGTATTTTCTGATAAAATTGTTTCGTGAAAAACCCTCCAGTCATTGGCATACTAAGGAAAAGTAAAAACTATGTTCACACCAGTGGACCCAAATTAAGGGGAAAAACGCCCATTTTGGTGAATTTAAAAAGAAAAAGGGGAAAAGGAGGGAAAAGCTTAGAAAAAAAAGGGAAAAATTCGAAGTTAAATTAAAACGCATTTTCATTACAAACAAATCCCAAATTTTGTCAGAATGAAAAGTTCACACTAAATATAAGAGAAAACAGCCGATCGAATGTCTACGTAAGAATTTTTCTGTATCCGAATGTATTCACTCGTTTTCATATTATGTCTAAAAGAAAAGGAAATCATTGTCATTTCTATGTTATGTTTATTTAAGATTATTTAACAAAAACAACTTAAATTTTTTTAATTTTGCCATATGAAAATAAAGCAAATTCCAAGAAAAAGGGAATTTTTTCGAATTTAGGGAAAAACTAATCAAAGTCGGGGAATACTGGTGCACACCGTAGTCTCTGTTTCCATTTTTGCCTCTCCACGCTCAATGCAGTATTTCAGGGTAAAAACGCCATTGGCCCCTTCTATTCAATTCAATTCTTAAATTTAATTTACCCTGCACCATCTCTCGCAAACTTCTGACAAACATCGGAGAGTATACATGTCATGAAAGACCTTCACAATTCAGCCGTTCGAAATAGGAAAAAATGTTCCTTTCATTGTCCTAAAAAATAAAAACTCACACAAAACGAATGAATGTGAGAAGCTAGGTCTAAGATAACTATATGGGTCTTTTACGCCGTCTATTTCATTGGCTGGTAGAAGTTAGTTTAACAGCGTTTCAATTTTTGTTATGCCCCTATTTGTCATCCTCATAAAAAAAGTCTGAAGTTTCCCGACATAACAAATATTGAAAAACGTCAAACTTACTCTACTTTTCGATTGCTAGACGACGTGTGGGGCACAAGGTCACAAGTGAAGTTTCCCTGCATAACAAATATTGAAAAACGCCAAACCTACTCTACTTTTCGATTGCTAGACGACGTGTGGGACATAAGGGCTCGTTTCCTTTTTCGTTACGCTTCGATTTCTTAACAAGTGAAGTTTCCCTGCATAACAAATATTGAAAAACGCCAAACTTACTCTACTTTTCGATTGATAGACGACGTGTGGGACATAAGGTCACGTTTCATTTTTCGTTACGCTTCTGTTTCCTAACAAGTGAAGTTACCCTAAAAAAAAAAAATTGTTAACAAATCAAAAATAGGACAAAACGTTTGCCAGACTTCGGCTATTATTCTGGGAGCCACTTATATTAAACAAAAAAAAACTTAGAGAAATTAGAAAGATTAGAATTTTACACAGACCTTGGCAGAAACAGCACGGTAGTGTGAAAAGAGCCTTAGGGTCAACTGACATTCGTAACGATAAATTAAAAAAAACCGGCCAAGTGCGAGTGTCACTCGCGCACCGAAGGTTCCGTATTTGGCTTAAGTCCAACACATCAGATATTATTTGAAATCTATAATATCATTCAATCTTTCCCCTCTTCACGAATTCATCACAATTTAGTTTAGTTTAATTACTTAATATTTTTACTCTCAAAAATTACTCGCACATGAATCTCATTTTCTATTTATTACCTAGTACCCACCCCACGCCAATTTTCCTTTCTGTATGCGACCTGTCCCAATTAAAAACTATTGACTAAAAATATATTACTTTTATTTTGTTCTGTACTCCCCAAAAAAATTTATTATACTCCCCAACGAAATTAGCAAGCGGGAACCCTGGAACCCTCTTCTGTCTTTGATGGGGTCAATTGTGCAAAACTGCGTAGTAGAGATTAAAACTAATGAGAGCAACGTATTTTACATGGTAAAATTATCTATTTTGAAAATATCTTGTAAACTATTAACTTTTCGGCAAAACAGTATTCAGCACATATATAGCTAAGAATATGATCTACAAAAAAGGAATTTATGTATTTTTTTGTGAATCAAGAAATAAACCGTTTTTTGGGCGAATGAAAATATTTTTTTCACCAGATTACTAATTAATCGATAACCAATCGATGTATTCCTTCCATTGGTATTTTTCGTTTAACTAGAGGTTATACCGGATGTTGTGTGTAAATTTTAGCCTCCTATGTCAATCGGTTCTTGAGATAGACCTGGTAACAAAATTGGCTTAGTGGATTCGGACAGACAGACAGACAGACAGACAGAGAGACATCCGAGCGAAACTAATAAGGTTACGTTTTTTCCCTTTGGGTACGGAACCTTAAAAAAGAGGTCCAAACAACTAAACAACTAAATCTTGATATGAGACTAACTTTCTTCTGTGGCAATGGGAGGAAAGGCTACCCGTGATTTTGTATATTTGACACATCTCTACGAATGGTTTTTTTTTTTTGTAGATTTTCACATATTTATCACGTGCCCGTGGCATGAAATTTAGTTACTGAAAGCGTTGAAAGCTCTCAGGCCATACCAATTCCGGATGCGTGAAAAGGCACTTAGCCTGATTTTCAAATGCAAATGCGAATGCATTTCCAACTAAAACTGATAAGAGTTGTCAATCACACGAGTCATTCCCGACCAGTTTCACTTCCACGTCACTGGTCCCCACAAGTAGCTGTAATTACCCACTCGGCGACTATACTAATTGCACAAACAAAAAGCTTAAAAATTTCATTATCTGTGGTCGTCGACGAATCACGTTACCACCTCCGAAATGAAAAGCACTCGCCGATTGGGGGTTTTCCATCCACTTGTGCCTTGTCGAAAATTCTTAGAACCCATTGACCACCGCAAGCATCCGATCCCAATCCGAATCAATTCTTCAGCCCAACTGGTTTTGGCGTTTTATCGGACAAAGTCTTTCCATACTGTGACCTACTGTTTGGTCAATACCTCACAGTGGGTATACCAAAAGAGAGAAAGAAGAAAATAACTCACTGCACCGAAGGGTTTACACGATTGGAATTCCCAGCGTTTCGATATCAAAGAGCGATTCGTGTTTTGATTTTGTTTTTGTCCAGCACCACCACCATCGAGCGACCATGGGAACCGCATCTCGTTGTTGTGGTCTTCCGTGAAAAGTTCAATAAAAATAAAAACAGTTTCTGACGTAATTTTCTCGGAAGTCGACGGACTTTTGTGGTATGATGCAGTAGCATCTCAGTCGACCTACATTCGGGCGACGAAACAAACAAACAGGCACGAACGCATCTCGCCGGCCACTGCATCTTCTCCTCTTGTTTATGGCAGAAAGTTGAGATATTATTTAAATTGTTTTCGTATATTATTGGCCCGCGATCGTAATTATTAGAAAGCCCATACCTATACTGGTTGCATTTGCATAGCCAGTCAACTGTTTTGAGAGATTTCTTTGGTAAATGATGCAATTTCTGTGCGCGTCGGGCTTTCTTTTGCCTGCAACCTAGATTCTTTGGCTGCCTCATAAATTAACAAAATTCGGTTTATTGAATTTTTGATACAAGATGCAACACTCGATGGTAACCCTACAAATGCTAATCAGTTTCGAGTGGAATTCAATTTGTATCACGCATGTGGCGATGCACGTGAATCGTGGGTTTGTTGCAAACGTGACCACCAGATCAATGAAGTGATGCTGCCCAGTCAGAGATATGTCTCATCTGGGAATTTATTTATTTTATTCACTAAATCTTGCAGTGGATTAGTAGCGATTGTCATGTGTTTGCCTATCGATTAGTCATTGAAGGTTTGTTTAGCTTTTTGGATTATGTGACAAGTGACAATTGGTGCGATGAGGGGCATTTTTAAATTGTGGTGTAATGTCACGCGGTTTGTTGTAAACTTAAATGTTACGTAGATACGTCAGACAAATGTTAATGATTATGGAGTTTTTGACATTTATTCAGTTGGCACAAGTATTAATGAACTTTAGACGAAACGAGGTAGTGACGCATTTAAAAACTCTTGAGGAAGACTATGCGACAAATGTCAGGTCAAGTGATTACAAAACTAATGAACATGCAACTCAGACCATCCCTGCAGCAGATTGAATCTTGACATGTAGTGAACGAGTTGACCGATGAGACATATGCCACTGATGACACATATAAATTTGAAACAGAAAATATCGGCAAAACATTCCAGCAACCAATTATATTTAAGAAAACGATTCTTAACCACAGACACGTAGAGATTGTACCGAACTGCAAGAGGTTGTTTTTCATTAAATATTCTATAAATACACAATGTGAATGAATAATGATGAGGAACCCATGGGAAGAAGCTTTTTATCATGAAGACGGTCAAGAATAAGTATGACAAGAAATATTTTCGGGAGTTTTTTGCCTTTTTATTGAAACAGTTTGAAGACACGTTTAATTTGATGGTAGGAAATATTTTTGTTCAAGCTTTTATTTAAACTATGTAGTTGTAGGTAGATAGTTATCTTTTTAGAAACAAATCGGTTTTTAGAAACAAAGCATTTTCGACATAATGAGTCCTATGAGGACCGATATACGAACATATTGTGGTACAATAAGCACTGTACGTCGGTCGGGAAAATATTGCAAACTCTGTTTCTATTCAGACGCCCACAGTAAAATATCCCCGAGAAAAACTATTTTAAGATATACTCGTAGTTCAGGCGTGGTGCACCGAGTTTTGGAATTTATTTCTATGCTCGTACATTTATGATGCGAATTATAAAGTTGGTCTGTTTGCATGCGGATTTGAGCAAAATAACTACCCCAGTCTGAATAAGTTTCTAAGACACAAGAAATGGACTTATAAGCTGACATTTAAATTGTGTTTTATGGCAATTGCGTAACTCATTCAAAATGCACACGAATTTTTCAATGCTATATGCGACATTAGTTTACTTTATTTTCAAGCAAACTTTTAAGTTTTAGATCTCATCCCACAGGAGTCTCACAAAAATGATTACGCATGGACTGATGGGGATGGCAATCGTGTGTCGTTTCGTTCATTTGTTGCTGTTCGTGGACTTTTGAAGTGAGGGTTAGAGGCAACAGCTTTCTCAAATACAAATGTTGCACTTTCCTTGGTAATATTTTATGCAAAAAACAGCCACCTTATCTATACGAAAAAATTACATTAAATAGATCCACTCGTTACATATCATTGAGGCCGCGTATGCACACTTGCTTAGCCTCGCGCAGACAATTTTTCAATCATGCCATTAGCTTGTGGAACCTTTTACCCGTTGCTATCAGGTCTAATGTTGAACTAAAAGATTTGCCTTCTGCAATATTTTCATTTTTCTCTAATAACTACTGAAATTTCTCTTGGTTGTATAATTTAATCTAAATAATAATAATCGAATTTTATGTAATCTTTAAAGCAATTAAAAATGTCGTTTCTTTTTTTTAAACATGTTTAAATCTTTTTAAATATTCCTTTTATTCACTGCTAAATGTTTGTATTATGCTTATTTTGTACTTACTCTATCCTAACTAAACCTGTACATGTATTCTATAAGAATTTTAATTCTTAAATGTACAGAGATGTCTTATATCAATAAATATCAAATATCAAAATATCAAATATCAAAATATCAATTCCAACTATTCAATTCGACTTTAAGTCTGTTATTTAATAGGGAATCGATGCATATTTTAGCAAAATGCTCGTACGAAGTCGCGTCTACAGATCGAAAAAAATGTATTTATAATTGGCCTTCCCTCGTCCAAGAGAATTTCTTACTTGTACACACAAAATATTTCAAAACAAGAATACAATACACATGATCCACGCGTGCTTAATGTCCAGCTTATCTGGCGGTTTTATGGAAACCCCTATCTAGACGAAACTACTCAATATATGCCATGCCTAGCGTTCAACTAGTCTTATGAGACATCATTTGTAAAATTAGTTCCCTGTACTTTAAAACTACGAACTACAAATATTTTTAAATCCAAATGACTGTTTTTGAGGTGCGTTTCAGTTCAGAAAGAAAAAAATATTTCAGAGACTGTTGCGAAGTTATAATGACTTTTCTCACTCACTCCCTATCACATTGTCCTTCGACCGCTATTATGAGTCCAACTATCCTTAATTTTGACCGTATTTTGAAGAAACCACGAGTGGGATTTTGCAAAAAAAAAAAAAAAAAAAAAAACAAACGTTTCCACTTTCGCATTTCAATTAACGAAAGCGAAAATTTCCTTAATGCAATTCCGTTCGTTTTAAGTCTTACTAATTCGCAAACGTTTAAGACTCAGGTTACACTAAAAAAATTGCATAGGTTTAGGATCATTTTAAAAGCTTGAGGAACTTCAGGCTTTGACAACTCACCACTGGAATGTAATTCTTTGCACACATTGCTTTTATGGTTCTATTGGTTCCAGGTCTATGTTTTTATTTCTTTTTAATTTTTACATATTAATACAGACTTCCCTCTCATTGTAATTAGATCTATTTTATGTTAAGAATCGTTATTTGAAAGCCCAAAATCTCTTTCTTCGAGAATTTCCTGAAAACCGCAAGCAAAAGTTAAACTGTACAAATAATCAAATTACAAGAAGCATATAAAACGAAAAAGTCCATAAAGGAGCTTCCACTTTTTTGTTTGTACAGACGAATATTCCTTTCGTTTTTAAAACAAGACGAAACAAAAAATTTCTGCATGCGAAAACGAAAACGTTTTCTTCTAAAAGAAAAAAAACATCTGTATAACTAATATGCTGGATTAATGCTCGGCATAGCATAGAAGGGAAATGTCCAAACAAATTAGCAGTCATATCTAGAAAAATTTATTAAAAGATGAAAATTGAAAAACCTCAAAAATATTCTGTGTAAGTTCTTATTTTAAAAATACATTTATAAAAAAAAAGGGGGAAAGAATGTATACTCATTCACAAAGTGTCAGTTAGTACTTTGTTTGTTTACGCGGTAGAAATGAAACAAACGACTTAATTACGACGATCTAGACAAATAAACATTTCTGGTGGCATTTCCCAACTTCCTGTGGAACTAATTTCATATGTGCTTTCAAAGAACACTTGCTAATTAAATACAATACAATTCATCAGAAAACACGTAACAAATCGCATTTATTGGCGTTTACCACACCTTCCCTCAAATTTAATACACGCTACAGGACACTGAATAGTCGAATAAAGTATAAGCGAACGAGGTGCAGTAACTAATAACCATTTCTCTTCCCACGGATAAGGTGTCCATTTGACGGTTACTGGTATCTTGGATTTTGTGAAATTTATCTCACAACTTCACGCGTGTTAATTACACATCGTCCACCAACACAATTTGAAGAATACAAAAGGACACAGTGCATGCGCATCTTGTCGAGCGCTTAACCCAATTATACAGATTTTTCCGAAATTACCTTCCGCTTATATATTTTAGAGTTAAAAGATGTATCCTCGCTCTGCACGAAGAAAGGCCAAACAACGAACAAAAAGAAGAAATGAATCCAACCGCAGACAGAATAAGGTATGACCAACAGACACTAGGTAGGCAGGCACATTCACATCCACCAGTTGTTGCAAGGATTTATTGAATATGTTCTTGCAGCCAATTACAAAGTTTGAGCGTTTCGTTCAACTTTTATCGCAAAAACGCACAGAGACCACGACCAAGCACCAAGACGACTCTCTTGTGTGCCCGAAGAAGTATAGAGACGTGCGACAGGCTGCGGATAACAACCAAATAATGGATTCTATATGTGTTCTTGGACAGACACTGACATTGGCGCTGCTGCCATGGTCTCCTTCAATTGGACACACAGAGCCGAGCACAGAAAGACTCCGACGACGACGACGAAAAAGAAATGATGGCCGAATGATATAAATTCTGCTGACGAACGACGACGAGGTAGGATCCCTTTCGGACGTATATACCCATGGTACCATGGATAAGGGTTTACGGAACAAGATACCAAATCAAAGATTGTACGAGGAAAAAGTAGAAGAAGCCAAATCCGTGCACTTGTTCAATTTCCAATCAGGTGTTTGTGCAGATGCAGAGTGCTGGCCGAGTTGGTGTATACAAGTGCCGTGGCAACAATGATACGATGTTTATCCATGTGGACAATGCGGAGTGCTTTTCATCGGTACACCGGGGTTTTTATATTTACGTAGAAATGCGTGATGGTTTTTAGGGGCATTTTGACCGAATGACTGCAAGTCCCTCGAAAATAAACTCAATTCAAGTAGAAATTGGCTCACCAGTTGTCAAATCGTCTCATCCGTAAATGAGTTGTTATATACACTGATATAAATTTACAATAAAAAAATCAAATGAAAATCTGTTAACTTTTTCGTGTTTAAACATGCCACTAAAACAACATAATTGAACCACATCATAGTTGCATCAAATTCATACATGTTTGGTATTCAATAAATAAACATTTCAACAATGTATCTATTTGCCTTAATTAGTTCATGTTTAAAATTATTCATGAAATATGAGTGCATTTAATTTAAATATAATTCTATTAAAAACTGATTGAACGGAAATATTCAAACAGATTTCTGTTCAAGTAAACAATGAACAAGCTAAGCTAGATTTAGTTTGAACAAATGAATACGTGATCGATGTTGCATCAGCAAAACATTGTAACTTTTGATCAAACTTGTATGAGTTTGTTGTTAGCAGAATTATATTTAAAAATTTGGAAATGAAGTATTCTAACCGATTTACATTTAATTTGAACATGAGCAAGTTTGAATAAACACGTTTATGTTCAATCACAGTTATATTTCGTCATTCAAGTACAAATGTGAAGTGAAAAGTGGCATTTAATAAAGGTGCGTTGATTAAGTCAGTCAAAAATTTTAATTGTGGTAATTTAATATAATAATGAAAAATGAAATCGTGGATATTAACACCTCAGCGGAAAATTTAAACGCCTCAAGCATATTGTACGTGATTTCAGCAGATGTTCATCAGGATTATAATGGTATCCACGACCTTTTGGAGGAGTGGAATTTGACAGTTTCCTGTACCTATTTGTCGGTGAGTTAAATGTTGTATTAAGTGTCTCAGGGGTTTTTGGTTGGTATATAGTCTTTGATGCATGTATTCAGTAAATGAACAATTGAGTAAGAGATCATTTTGAAAAGAAGATTGTTTTCGTGAAGATTTAAAATATCGATATTTTAACTAAATTTCAAATTAAATCAATTTAATTAACGCCATTGTAGAGAAAGTTCTTTACAACCAAATAAAGTTGCACCCAGACGATTTTGAGGAAATTTCAACCAAAATTATAACCATATTTCCAAATGAAAATAAGGTAAATGTGAATTAAGATAACGGTTTTGTTCTTAGTATCTAATATCTTCTTTTTTTGCTAATATTTCATTTAACAGGACTACTACTATTGGTAGGAAATACAGAAGAAATCCGGGTGGTAAACCTTATGACGAGTTTCACAACCTTAAGAACAAGAGACGTAAATTTGACAAACTAACAAAAAGTGCGGCATGTTCTTCGAATTCTGATGACAACTTTTCGCCGACAGAATTAGATGAAATAAGTTTTTTTATAAAAAATGTGCCAATAAAACTACATACACTTATTCAGTATAAATGGAAATCGGTTGTTTGATTGCTTTGCTTACATAATGTTTTTCCAGGTTCCACTTCAATTTCGAGCGATGCAGTTCAATTAAAATGGGTTACATAATTGGAAAAGTATATTAATACGCGAAATGAAAAAAATGCATTTTAACTCAAAGAGATTTCTATTTAGCTTTTCCAACCACAATCACCTAGGGAAAATAGAATTTCATTTGTTTTAAATAGATACTCATTCAAAAGTATTAAATATTTTGAATTCAATTCAAACAGATTTCCATTCAAAAATGTTGATTTAGATTCTGTTAGACGGACGTTTAAAACAGTTTCATTCAAATAAGTATCTGTTTAAAAAAAATACAGTGAATACATTTGTTTCAAACAGAAATCGAGTTGATTCAATTGAAAATTAACTATACAAAGATGATTCAAAGTTATAAAGTAGTTCAAGTTTAAATTAAACAAAAATCCTTTTGGCACCAAATCATATTTGTTTGAATTTGATTTAAACGCGAATATGTTGAGTTTTTTTCTCGGTGTAGTTTTCGACCTCAGATCATCTTCCTTTCAAACACTTGCGTCAAACTATAGTAACCGATCTACATCAATTACATCAACAAGTGGAAATAAATTACCCATCGATTAGCACTCGAATATTTAAATGCGAATGCTTGTCGGAGATTGTTGTTATATGACGTATCAACTACAACAAAGCTCATTCGAATGATTGATGAGGGTATTCATTTTGAAAAGCGATACATTTAGAAATTTCTGCGTCAGGTGTATTCACCTCAGCTTGACGGGTTTTATGCAGTTTTTCCTAGAAAGCAAGACAATGATATGATGATGTATGGAAGTTGCATGCGATTAAGTGGCGCCGAGCTGCGCTTAGAGCGATCTTTGACTAACTTTCTTGAGTTGCGCACTTCAAGTTGGCTGATGGGACCCTAAATTTATGTGCGTCACCTAAGGCAGAGTTTCTCCCTACTGCCTTTTCCATTCGGTTCCGAATCGGAGTATCATTGGGCCGGATGTTTGGTCCACATTTGCTATAGAAATTCACGCCGTCTTAGACAACTGATTCTTACCATGTAAATGCGGCTGTAGGTTTCGTTGAGTTTGCTGCTAAATCGGTAACAAAACTTCCTACTCAGTCTTGAAGTACTATATATTTTTTATGACTGTTGTTGAATTCAAAACCCGGTGAAAGTCTCTAGGTATAGGAAATTGACAGCACGAAATCGTAAAGTAAGAAAGTCTTCTTAAATCCGAGGCCTGCAACAGGCGTTATTCCCGATCATATCTCGCTTTATTGTTCTGTTGTTGACGATCAGCAGTCAAGCTGTCAACCGTAATTCTTTTAATCAAGACAAAGCAAAGGACGTTTACTATTAGTTCTTGTTTGCTATTTTGCTCCTATACACAATTCAAAGGCAGCGCCGAAAATGTTTCCCCAAAAATCGGACGAAAACAACGCGAAACACGAAAACCACACATCCATGGGCGTGGGCGAACACTTTGCAATGAGAGACATCTATGAGCAAATTTCTGAAACTGAAAGCATCATTGAAAAATTTTAGATGTGTGCCGAAAAAAAACATCTGTCCTCTTTCAAAAAAATACTTTAAACTCGAATATCTTTTGAATCAGTTGGCCGATTGCGATGAAATAAAAAGTCAAGGTTGCTCCATTAAGTCACAAATGGAAAACACAAACGAATGAGGTGATTAGTTTTGACATGATGGGTTAACATATTCACATATAAATAGACAAAAGAATTTTGTTGAGTGTGATTAAGTGAGATCAAAAACCTTTTAAGACGATTCAACAAAACAATCGTCAACGTGCTAAATATTAACCTATCTTATCCTTTTCGACCATTTTAAGGCTACGAGACCACTTCCATCGGCCATTTACTAAATGCCGTTCAACTATTTCAGAGCGAGAGGTTTTAGGTTCGATCTCCGGATTATCGCAGAAATTATCACCTCTCGTGAATGCCTGACAAACATCCGATTGTATACAAGTAACTCTCAATAAAGAACCTCTCAATTCAACGGCGAGTCCGAAAAAAAATGAAAATAAAACTGTCGGTCCCTTTTCGCGTCGAAAATAAAATATAGTGCACGGCTGGGTCGAACGTAACTTTTTTCGTTAATCAAAAGTTTTATTGGTTGTTTTCTACAATAAAATAATAATAATAAACGGATACAAAAAATTGTTGCAAGTGTGTTGTGATTTTATAACTCACGAACGGCGTTCATGAGTTATGACTTTTCATGTGAACATTGGATTTGTCCACATAAAAAAAAAAAAAAAAAAAAAAAATACGAGTAATTCATCAATTGAGACCGGCTGGACCGATTTGGCTTAAATTTTTTTTCAGTTGTTCGTAAATGTAAGGAGAAGTTTTTTACGAACGAACATTTTGGGAAACCCCGAGGAAAAGTCGGAAATTTATAAAACTCGAAAATTGATTTTTGCATGGATTTTATTGCATGATTTGATGTAAGGGTAGAAAATTCAGTGTGAAGCTTGGAAAATTTCGTCCATAGACACTTATCGAAGATCCTCGACTCAACGAAGCAAAAGTCTATTTCACTCGATTTGCATTTTGGTCAAAACCGTAAGTGCCGTTTTTAGTTTAACTAAGAAGGCAAAGTAAAAAAAATGTCTTTTTCAAAAATCCATTGTACGATAAAAAAAAAGAAGAGAAAAACAGAGTTTGATGTTAGGTTAGAAATGACCATATTACGAGGGTTGTTTGATAAGTCAGTGACTTTTTGGATAACACGCTTTTTTTCTGGCCAAAAAGCTTTTTATTTCTCAACATAATCTCCTTTTAGCTCGATACACTTTTTGTTACTCCCTCCGAATATTAGGTTTTCTCAAAACACTCTAAATAGGCATTTGTTTCAATGACGACCTCTTCATTGGACCTATATCTCCTACCGCCCATAAATTTTTTTGAGGTTTGGAAACATGAAATAGTCGCAAGAGGGCAAATCTGGAGAATATGCAGTTCATTCAGGTAGCAGTTCATAGCGTAATTTGTGGAATTTTGTCATGCTGACTGCATACGTGTGCACCCGGGCATTATCTTGATGAAACAGCACTTTTTTCTTTGCCAAATGCGAGCGTTTTTGCTTCAATTCAGTATCAAATCTATCCAAAAGCTCTGAATAATAGACGCCGGTGAACGTTTTCAAGGTTATCAATGTGAATGATACCGCGTGCCCGTGCATCCTTATATACAGTGGCCATGACCTTGTTGGCAGAAAGGCCCAACTTGGTACACGTTCGCCTGTAGAAACCTACTGTTTTAATTGTTCCTTGGTCTCTGGTGTGTTGTGGTGGATCCAAGTTTTCGTCAACGCTTACGAAACGGCGCAAAAAACTTCTCGGGTTTACGGCTAAACATCGTTAAACAATCCTTTGAAATGGTCACTCGGTTGCGTCGATTGTGAGCAATCGCGGCACCTATCGCACGGATAGCTTTCTCATGTCCAAATATTCATATAAAATATGATGTACAGCTCATTTGAGATGCCTCATGCCTCAGCCATTTCACGAATTTTAATTCTCCGATCGTCCAATATCATTCCATGGATTTATCGACGATTTATGGCTAAACGACCTCTTTGGGGCGTCCTGAACGTTCGGCGTCATTTGTGCTGGTACGACATTCCCTGACCAAATTTTCGTTCCTTTTACTTTCCCTGACATTCCCTGACTTTCTAGACCAGTGGCAACCGCGACACAAGTCTTTAGTTTGGTCTAGGGCGCCTGTTGTCGCAATCGTGAAGTTAGTTTACTTAGGATAAGCCGTGAAAAACTATTTAACAAAATTAATAACAATTTACCCATCAACCTTAACTGGATTCTTTTCTCATGCAAAAAAACCAGGAAACATTCAAAAGGCTGATCGCCAAACAATATATCATACTCAGAAATTGAAAGACTATATGCCCAAGCTAAACAGCATTTAAATCACGGACCATCGTTCGAATACTGATCTAAGGTATCAACATACTTTATGGAAACCTTGCAGTCGTTTTGTTTGTTTGTTTTTTATCAAACACACTACTTAATTGCCAAGATCACATTTCGGAAGTTCACCGTTCTCTATAAACAACTATCATCTATACAAAACACGTCAAAATCAACACGTCGCATGCCGTCCTCACAGACCGCAACACAGAACATGACAAGGTTCGCATTGCTAACCTACACAGCCCGACAGAGACCCTTCAGTAGGATCGTAAAAAAATAAAACGGAAGCCCATTAAAAACCCTAAGGGTCAAGAGTGCTTATCGAGTTCTGTTATCGTACATGCATAAATGTAGAATTATAATAAAAGAACTGCATAGGCTAACGAGAATCTTCGACCTTCGACTGAAAGTTATTCACACAAACATCCAGCCGGGCGTGGTGTCCGGCATAGTAATTAACCAGCCTGGAAGCCGAAAAATGAATAAAATATCAAAATAATTCCCAACTTCATTGCCATTACAGTACTTTTAATGCTTGTCGCTCAGAATTGGCTTACTCACTTCTACCGAGGCGCATTCAATTAGCAATTGGCGACGTATATCTATACCAGAAAGCACCTAATTAAGATGCTCTCCAACCGCCCGTCAATACATGTGTCGCTGCGCGGCAAGCGACATCACTTCCTTCCTAACGTGGGGGGTTTTTGTTTATTTTTTTTTTGTAATTTTCCGCTGCCTTGAGGTCGCCAGTTAGACTAGCAAACACCATCAGTAGCAACACCCTCCTCGTGATGCCAGCATTGATTTTAATCACCCACTACTCACCTATTGTTTGTGGGATGTCCTTCGGTAGAGTTCTCCATGTGCATACATACTCGCACAGCGTTGGTTCTATATGCTGTATGAATGTCGGCACAAACCGTTTGACAAAGCAAATCCCCCCGATTGGACAATGTTTACACAGCTAAAACAGGCGCAGCTGGAAAGAAACAGTTGGAGGTAATCGGGTGGTTTAAAAAATAAATCTATTGGAGGACTATTGACCCCGCAGTGATGTATAGAATGAATCGATAATCACGTCAAAGCTTTGATGGTGGGTGAAGCGGAGCTTGGAGGTTCTTCCCATTTGAATATTTTTGCAGCCAAATTGCTCGAATTCGGAGCTCACATGGGTGGGAAGTGAAGAACTGTCAAATTATTCAAATTCAACAGAGGACGTGTGTATGTATCGCAGCAAGTCAAGGGATGTCATCAGCGGTGAAGGAACAGTCCGTATGCATTGAATGGGAACAAAGAATGCGTCTCGACGGCAAAAATGACAAACATGGGCTCCAGCGATGACTGAGACGTGTATCTAAGAAACGGCCTTCACAAGTCAATGAACTCTTAGTATACACAAACAGACTGTACGTTGTGTTTCTGTCTTTTGTGTGATCTTCTTTCTTTAGTTGCTATTACCTCGGACGTGGATGTATGACGTGCATTTTTCAGTGGGTATTAGCGTTTGTTTCTTACGCATACAGCCGATGTTCAAGCCTACAGTAAAGGGCGGCGAATAAGGTTCAGTTACGTTTTTAAGTGATGAGTGTGGTAGGTTTGAGAGGAAGTAAATTAACTTACCACGACATTTACTGAGCTTTAAAAAAATAAATAAATAAAGAACACATTTAAAAAGGAATTATTGGCTACTGAGTATATATAAGGGATCTTGCTCCCGGGAGAGAAAGCAAATGAGATCTCAAGGATTTTTCCCACAGCGCCAACTCATGCGATCCTCTATGAGCAACTTCGAAGTCAGCTTCTTATTTTGCTGTTTGGACTCCGCATAAAGTTGTAGTAGATCAATTTTATTTGTCACAAAAATAAAAAGTCACTCAAACGAATCGTCTAAAGTGTCTGTTGCCAAATACTTATTTAAATAGACTTTAGAAGAATGCAGTCCTGGCCTGAGGAAAAGAAAGTGATTCCAATGATGCTCAAACAGGTCCGGCCGTTTGGAATCGGCATAAAATTGTAGATCCCTTCCATTCGTTCCAAAAATTTAAAACTCACACAAAACGAATGGTTGCTAGAAGCCCAGGGTCCCTACAGACCTGTTGCCAGTGACCGCCATATTGATTTAATCACATTTTAAGTATAGGAGTAGGTACCTACTTTAAACAAAGCTTCACATGTATCAAAAAACGGTCTACAAAAATCATGTAAACACTCTGTTAAATTTTGAAGCCTGTCAGCTAAATCTACAACCATACTGCTGGTACAATTGATGTCTACACATTCACATTTATGCACACAAACTCCAGCAGCGCGGTACAAATTTACGCTCTTACTTCGATTTTCCATAGCGCACACCTTTAGCTTTAGAGTTTCAGACAGCCACTCCATTTTACGGGAAGTAAAAATGATTTCAACTCAGTTAGACCACAGAACGGAAACTTGGGTAATTTGTTTGCTTACCAAAATTGCACACTTTCGTTTTCTGTAATACATCCGATTGCGTATAGTGGTAGTGGTCTGTGGCCGCGTTAGGTCAAGCATGTTCAAATCGTGGTGCAGCATCTGTTGATGCAATATGCATATGCGGTAATAATCTGTTTCAAATTTAGATCTAGAATTTTAGATACAGGATGTAATATCTATTTGTATAAATACATGTGAGGGGAAAGTAGTGCTAAGTTTGGAATTGTTTGTGTATGCGCAAAATGGAAGCAGTAGCCGAAAGTAAGAACCATGAATCGAGTGATTGTCGGTGCTCCAATTTGTGAAAGTAGTTTGCACGCTTTTCCAGAAATAAATATCCAATTTTGTTATTATTGAGATCTGAGGTGGTGTCCCGCAGGTGTTTTTAAATTTGATAAACTATACTTTTGTCGTTTGCATCTTAATTCAACAAAAAAAAAAATTGGTCTAGTGGGTTCGAACTAATAAGCTTCTGTTTCTTCCCTTTGGGTACACTTAGAAAAAAAAATTGTAATGCCAACAATGTTCGTTGGTTAAAATGAACCCAAATACCAAAATTTTCGATTAAAGAATTATATTGTTTGCAATATTCTTAGAAAATAGTTATGGCAAGCATATTATTCTCAATCTGAATATTTGATTCTCTAAAACTTAAAAACGAGATCTTATTATAAGAAATTATTGTTAAAGCAAGAACTTTTTGTTTACAATTATTTTAAAACCTTAAAATTCTTCGCTCAACGAGCTTTTTTTTCTGAGTTACGGAACCTTGAAAACAACTCGGTCAATAGGGTGCCAATAAGTGTCTGAAATGTTGCTTAATATTTGGCATCCATCGTTAAAATGTAGCCACAAAAACTAGGCGAGAGAAGTAACTGCATTGATTTTCCGTCTCATGTCGCTTTTTCGTTACATCGATGTTCAAAGTTAATTCCCAACGAGCCGTTAAATTGTAGTTTTGTAATTTTTACCTTTGAAGAATCGAGAATTCAACAGGAAACGGGCAGGGAAAACTTCATCTCGTTCTGTCCGAGCTACCTCAAAACACTCGCTCCTTTCTGAAGTTTCCTAACGCTTTTTAGTTGCATCGATGTTTAAAATCACTGCCCAACAACGAGCCATAGGAAGTTTCACCTTATTCAGGGTTCGAAATTAGGTAGGGTAGGGCGGGGCTAGTTGGGCCACGGGGCAAGTAGGCCCACTCGAATAACTCAGAAACTAAAAGTCCTACATGACAACGATGACACACAATCGAAGTGTTTGACTTACGGCCACAAGCCAAACTAGTTGTAATTGCATTTTCACTTTCAAAGGGGCGCGTCGTTTAAAATTTGTATTTTTAAGTGTAAAAACTAAAAAAAAAAAAATTATTTCTTTTCTTTCTTTTTTTGTGAAGCGGTGCAAATATCTGAATAAGGTAAACATTTTTAATGTGTCCCGTTATTGTATTTTATTTTTTCGAGTGTGGAATTGAAGTGTTTGGTGTAGTTGTTTCTTTGTGAAACAAAATATTCAACAAAGTCAGTGCGGGGTAAGTTGGACCGCCAGTGGTGAGGAAGAAAAACATCTTGATTGGTTTTGTCTTATGTGTATGGAAGCATATTCAAAAAGTTTACCTGGGGAGGAGTGGGTGCAGTGTCACACTTGCCGAAAGTGGGCCCATTCAAAATGTTCCAAAATATGCCAAGGAAGCATCTTTATTTGCATAAATTGCAGTAACGATTATACGATTCATAATCTATAAAATAATATTTTTATTCTTATCTAAATTTATTTTATAGAACGTCATAAAGCGGTTTTTTATTTTCGTTTTTTGAAGTTTATGTTGTGTTTTTTCATTAAGTTTTCATTTTAAATACATTTTAGAAAGAAATTATAGCGTTTTCGTATGTCGTAAAAATTACTTTTCAGTTTTTTACGTTTCGGACCAACTTACCCCACTCACTGGTCCAACTTGCCCCGCTGGTGAGGTAAGTTGGACCACTTGGACTTGGTGTATTTGAGTCAAAATAATTATTTAACTGTAAGATAAATTGTTTTTTTGTTAATAACATTAAAAAGTCGAAATTTCAATGTATCTATTTACTCTAGTTTCATAGCTTAATTATGAACAGATTGGAAGTTATGAAGCGTCAAAAAAAAAGTGGTCCAACTAGCCCCGCCCTACCCTACTACACGATGACCTGTCGCCTTTTCGTTTCATAGTAGTTCAAAATCACTGTCCAGCTAACTATACAAAGTTTGTCTTCAAACAGTCTAATGGCTTCAAACAGCAACTCGCAGAAGGACGTCACTAAAAACGACTTTTGGCCTGTGGACTTATGACCCTGCGCCGTTGTTCAAGTGTTAAGGTCTATTTTCGATGATACTAAGCCGCCATGGCGCAGCGATTAAATTGCACATTGAAACTAAAAACACATCTGTACCAATTTACTCTATAATGCTTTAAATTTAACTTCGCGCGGATACAACATACATTTTCGAAAGAAAATGAAAGTTACCCACTCCAACAGTCATAAAAAAAAAGATTACCATCCGATTCACAGCTCAATCCATAAGAACCGAATTTTTATCGACTCTCTGACTTTCAAAACACCAGAACTGCATTACTACCGTTGCTTCCAAGTAGTGGCATTCGAACCAACCCACTGCTTCAGAAGCTCCAAGAAATGCATTACTCATGCAGCAACCACACGGCGCGGCGGTGCTAAATTTAAATACAAGAATCCTAAAATAGAACCGCTTACTTTCGAAATTGAGGTTTACGATAAACCTTCCAAATGTCGACATTTAATCAAAATGGAAAACAAAACCGAATAAAAATGAATCGAAGTGAGTCAATATCGAAATTAAAATAAGTGAAGGAATCAGT
Source organism: Cheilosia vernalis (assembly GCA_949126925.1). Lineage (NCBI taxonomy): Eukaryota > Metazoa > Arthropoda > Insecta > Diptera > Syrphidae > Cheilosia > Cheilosia vernalis. Next base: position 50,763,236 of record OX421361.1, read on the forward strand.
GAACAAGTGCCAAGAACCGTTGTCAGGAGATGAGTGACTTAATAAAATGCAAATCGATCGAGGACAGCAGAAACAACTCAGCAACTTGAATCTGAGTTCAGCTGTATTTCAAAATGTTCCTTGAAAACAGATTGCGAAGTATGGATTCCCCAAACTGCACCCAAAAATAATTATCACTCGGTAAATCACACCCGTGCGAGTGGCAAACACTTGTCACTAGTCATGGGAAATTTGTTTCTGCTACGAAATCGCTCTCCTTAACAACACACCTGACTGATGTAGAATTCCGCACAGTCATTCATCGCACGAATTAACTACAAAACTACAAAGTCGACAATTAAGTTCACAAGAATTATAATCAACCAGTCGGGTAAAAAGCGACTTTCCTCACTCAAAAGCAATCGGAGACTTTTTTTTTGGAAAAAAAATACAAATCTACTACATCCCACTAGATTGCAATTTCAATGCCAAATGTCAGATTGTAGTTGGGCCGCATTAACGTGCTATCTCCCAGAAGACACACTACACAGTCGGCTACCATCGCACAATAACCATCGCATCGATTTTTATTGAATTTAGCTGCGGTTTGCTCTTTTAGTAGGTCACTGCTGTTGCAACCAATTTGTCTGCTGTTTCTTTTTTTTTAATGAAAATCTACTCCTGAATTTGGCAAAGGTTCAACTTGAAACTAATTTCACTTTTTTTATGAGTTTTCCAAAGCCTCTTTCCATCGTTGCTTTGCTGCGCCAGCCGGCTAAACTGTAATATCGACTGCATAGACGAGAGAAGAGTCATTAATTAAACGTGGCATACTTTTGGGATTCCCATATATTTAGCACATACAACAACCGAGACTGCTGGTGAAGAAATACGTAGGTTATGTTTGTGGGTACTTACGGTTCTGCTTCTATAGACTTCAATTTGGCAACATAATTTGATGGGATGTAACCTTCTTGACGAGTCTTCTTGCTGCGTGCCAGCCACCAGTCACCCTGCAAGATAATAAAAAGGGAGATCATTAACAATTGTTGGCAGTAAAATGTGTTGGTTACTTAGAGGTGCATTGTACACCAGGAAATATCATATTGGTCAAGGGCGAATTCGATTGAACGTAGTTGGAGGGATTTATGTCTTGGATAAGTAGGGGGGTAATTTTTTGATAAATTATTGTCAATTTTAATGGTTATTTTCGAAGATAATTGAATCGAGCGGTCCCAGCTCAAGGAGGTCGAAGAGAGGCTCTTGCGATTGAAATGACTCCAGGAGGTTGTATGAGAAAGTAAAGCAACAGATGATGCTCGCTTTTAAGTCGGACTGTATGTCTTTCAAAGGGAAAAAAAACAGCCCTAGCCATCAAAACATATGGAATAATAGACAAGCAACAAAGGGTGTAATGTAGAAAGAGAAACGATGAAAAACAAGTTCCACCGCTCTCAATGTAACAAAGGTTGGGTAAGCAACGAACGATAGCTCTGGTGGGTTGCCAGTGGAACTATAACCAAAAATGTAGATGACACGCGGTAGGACGCATCGCATGTACCAAATCATCAACCAAGTAAGGGTGAAAACGGTTCCTCCGAGGTTTGGACAATTACATAGTTCCAAAATACGATACTCTGTTGTCAGTGTAGCAAAATTGAGGTAAATCCCTACTCATTGACGCATAAGATGTAATTTATAACATGAGGTGTGAATATCTTGTACAGCTTTGCAACTCAGCGCGGCTTACACCTCGGCAGATTGCAAGCAGACCAAATTTCTTCTCTGAGGCAAATTTATACAAAAAACAACGACAAATTTTTAAGTCGAAGCTTGCCACCTTTTGAACGACTTCAATGTCGCATTTTATAGCATTTATCTAAGCCCTAAAAATGTCCCTAATACAGTAAGGGTGCTTGTGGACCCCTTGGAGGTGAAGTTTCGGAAAATGCTGGTCTTTCGTCATTTTTAAGGTTCCGTACCCAAAGGGAAAAAACGTAACCTTATTAGTTTCGCTCGGATGTCACTCCGTCTGTCTGTCTGTCTGTCTGTCTGTCTGTCTGTCCGAACCCACTAAGCCAATTTTGTTACCAGGTCTATCTCAAGAACCGATTGACATAGGAGGCTAAAATTTACACACAACATCCGGTATAACCTCTAGTTAAACGACAAATACCAATGGAAGGAATACATCGATTGGTTTTGGATTAATTAGTAATCTGGTGAAAAAAATATTTTCATTCGCCCAAAAAACGGTTTATTTCTTGATTCACAAAAAAATACATAAATTCCTTTTTTGTAGATCATATTCTTAGCTATATATGTGCTGAATACTGTTTTGCCGAAAAGTTAATAGTTTACAAGATATTTTCAAAAAAAGATAATTTTACCATGTAAAATACGTTGCTCTCATAAGTTTTAATCTCTACTACGCAGTTGTGCACAATTGACCCCATCAAGGACAGAACCCCACCAGGGTTCCCGCCTGCTAATTTCGTTGGGGAATATAATTCCTTTTTTTTTTGGGGAGTACAGAACAAAATAAAAGTAATATATTTTTAGTCAATAGTTTTTAATTAGGACAGGTCGCATACAGAATGGAAAATTGGCGTGGGTTGGGTACTAGGTAATAATTAGAAAATGAGATTCATGTGCGAGTAATTTTTGAGAGTAAAAATATTAAGTAATTAAATTAAACTAAATTGTGATGAATTCATGAAGAGGGGAAAGATTGAATGATATAGATTTCAAATAATATCTGATGTGTTGGACTTTAGCCAAATACGGAACCTTCGGTGCGCGAGTGACACTCGCACTTGGCCGGTTTTTTTTTTATTTGGACTTGATGTAGAGCAGTTGTTGATTGAATATATATTTTTATAATGTCGAGTGTTTAATATTCTTGAAAGAAGTTGGACCCATCGCTGGTCAGTTTCCATTTTTTTCGATCATCCTCGGAAGGATGTTCTACTATTAGGTATTTAGCTTCAAGTAAATGTGATATAAAAAACATTTATTCCCAAGCCTTTGTGGTTGCGCCCCCAAAAGATTGTGGGACAAAAAATCTAAATGTCCTGAAAAAACTTGTCCATTTTGTTTCCTTTTCTTCACGAGCATTTAAAATTGTACACTTCTGCGCCTCAGTGATGAAGTAAATGGAAACTGGAAGGCCTATTGTTAGTTGCTGGGGGTCGAACCGCGGAACTGCACTGCACACGTTAAGTAAGGAAAGCGGTGGGAATAGTATAGTCTGTCAGTCAGGGAACTGTTTTATAAACAGTGATGGTTCGACTGTTCTTTCGATGGGTTTTAACTTCGACTGGCAGAATCTTTGAGGTCTTGAAAAGCCTGACAGAACTCAGCTTCTTAGAAAGATTTATTTAAAAAAAATATTGCGAATTATAAAACAGCTACTGCTGCTTAAGTGATTTTGCAGACACAAATGATTACAGATTTTCCCCAAATTATATCTCGCTACAATTATGAACCTTAATTTGTTTTGATGAATTTAATTACACACTTCGGATTTGGCTTATTGCAGTTATATAGTTAGTTACAGTTGTATGTCATTATAGTTCATCATCATTCAAATGGAACACTCCATGTGCGAACTAGGTCACGCCTGACCGATTTACTTCATTTATAGTTTGATTTTTCAGACCAATTTACATTTAATTTCATTGCGGTCTCTGCTTGAACGAAGAAGGAGTAAATGCACCTATACTCGTGTGGTTGCGTTGGCATAATCAAAATATTTTCATCGACAAAACACAAATTCGATGGGTTTTTGTTTGCATCTTGAAAGAAATCTTATTTTGCCAAGTTCCGTAATTTGGCGATTTATTTGAAATTCAAGAAAGAAAATAATTTCTGCAAGTAACTGGGTATGCCTATGACCACTTTCCAACTCAACCGCAAACACCCACTTCTCACGGAGTAAATTGTGTACGACAACAATTTATCCCACATCATTTATATTTATGTAACATTATTCAGTCATAGTCCGATGAGTTTGAGTATATGTGCTGCTCAGTTGAAAGTGATTGGATTTTAAGTTAACGTTTGCGCAATTTTTTAACAAATAAAAAGAAACTATAGCTATATAAATGCAACGTTTTCAATTGTTTGTTAAATGAGCTGAGCGGCGTCCCTATTAGTTGCATTCTAGAATTATTAAACAACTGGGTTTAGAATTTCTTTGAAGTCTTATTGAACTTGACAGGTGTCAAGCGTTTCATAAACTGACAGTAACTACCTTAAATAAAATATTTAAAAACCAAAATAGTATAGCAAACGAAAAAGAAGAAGAAAATATAAGCAACATTTGAAAAAATCTTGGATTACAACAAAAGTTTTCTATGGTGAAATATGCAGAATCTGTCCCGACCCTACTCAACCGGCTGCTGCGAGAACTCTCAGCTGGATGGATGAATGATTTAAATGGGGTAACACGCGACACAGAAACAAAAAAGATAAATGCAAATAAGCATACACAATTTACAACGAATAAGAAAAAATGTTTAAAATTGTTAAAAACGTCCATCAAACAAACCGATGACTTGATGAACGAATACCAATCAATGACAGTGCCAATTATCCCACAGCAGTATGCTAACAAAGGGTGCCTACCCAGTTAAGCTTCAGTTTTTGAATTCTAATAGCTTCTAAAGAGATTCAGCAGGTTGTTAACTTTAAATAAATTGAAGCATTAGTGTTCGGAATACATAATCAAACTTTGTAAATTGCCTAAAGGAAGTTTACCAAAGTGCTCTGACTTTCAAAGCCTCATAAACTTTCATTGGCTATGTGTTTGTTATTTAACGATACAACTTTGAGTTTCGATAGTTACATCAGAATTGTGTATGTAGCAATTATAAACCTCTTCCGGCAGTTTTCGTAACTCCGGAGCTAGCAATTTGCCAAACGGAATTGGCATGGATCCCTCGATTTATTTATTTATTTAACCGGAGACAGGGCTCCACAGAAGAGGAAGGAGTTCCGGAAGGCATTCTTTGTACAGTAAAACCCGGATAAGTGCCTCACCTTAAATGCACCGTTTTGATAGGCACTTATGCGGGTTAGGCTGTTATAGAAAAAAATTCGCTTAAGTGCACATACCTATGCATTTATCTCTAAAATTATAAAAAAAATCCAAAAAATATATAACCAAAAAAAAAACATTTAATTATATATAAAAGAAATTGAAATTACATTACATTAACTGGCTAGTATCGGTAACTTATGAATATTTTTTTGTTTTTGATTTTTAAAGCATGAAACACAAGGAAGCGCTAAGGAGAAAAAGCTTTTGTATTTTTTCAGCTGATTTCAAAAATGTGTACCTACTTAAAAGAATTTTTTTCCAGGTAAATTTCACTAAAAGTATACAAAATAAAAGCCAATAAGCGGGAAGGGTAGTTAAGCGAAAGGTACCTACTTATAAGATGAGTTTTATATGAAAAAATCCTCAGAATTTTGGTTCTCAAAAAAAAGGTTGGAACCTACTTATGCGGGTTAGGCACTTAAGCGAGAGGCACTTAGCCGGGTTTTATTGTACCTCCAATTCGAGTATTTTCAACTTTCGATCCTACACATTCTCCATATGACAGTATAGAGTCTGTTACATATTATTTTTGCTATTGGCAGCATCGGCAAGTGTGCCTCAAATATTAACGAAATAAAATAGAATAAGTCTCACAGAATTGTTGCAGAAATAAAATCCCGTATACTTGTACGTGCCGGAATTCTGAGGCAATATAAAACAAAAAAAAAAAAAATATTAACTTCTTCTTGGGAAGGGAAGTGACAGCTGACAACCCACAACACATACCAATTACTTTCTTTAAATATCAAATTCGAGTGTTCACCTCACTGAACAACCCAAGCAATGGGCACGTTTATTATGTTATATTCGCTCGACTGCACGTCAGACCAACATAACTAAATATATTTATACAGCTACCTATATTTATTTATTTTTTTTGCATTAGAAATTTCGCAGTTAAATTTTAGAATGAAACCAAATTAAGAGTATACCGGCTAAAATAACGAAAGATCGTATTCAGTTTTATTTTGCACTTCTTTTTGTTACCCAAGTACCAATCAATTAACTTTAATTCACTGCAAAGCCGGTCCCAGCGCCGTCGCCCATACCGCACATCGTTTTGCGGCGCGCGAAATTCAAACAAACAAATTACTCACACGAATTTCAATGAGTTAAGCAATCTGATTGTATATACGTATTGACTGGACGAAGAACAAATCCGTTTTAGTTCGTTTGTAATCTTTTAGATAAAATTCATAAGACGTGGTAAATTTAACCGATGACGTGCACTTCCGATTAGGTAGTTCTGTTGGTGACGCAAACTCGTTATAAATGACGAATTCCACTGTTTATACTGGGGAATTACAAGCCCAAGCAGGATCAATTGCAGCAATTACGCAGGTTTGCGGACATTCTTTTGAAAACATGCGGTGCGTGCGAGTGTGCGCCAGTGGTATAAGTGAAAAGTTTCGCCAAATATAACAAAAAGCTATTTTAATTTTGCTACCGACTTATTGATGAGTACTTTCGTTTAATTGTGTTGTTTGGAACTTGAACGAGTTTCAGCGTTTGCACATACCCACACTGAGTAGATAGCTAATGAGCCGCGCGGGAAAGAAGGAAATGAAACCATTCAAACGAAAATACGTAGAAAAACAGCGATGACTCTCTATTTTCGGTTGGTTAATGAACAACGGTTGGGGCTTCAAACTTGCTATCTTGTTTTTTGAGGGAAGTGTAAGCTGAGATTAAGTGGGCAATTTAAAAAAAAGAAAAAAAAAACCCGGACCAGTGCATTGTTGTACTTAAGTACGTGCATAAACTTCTGGGAAAAAAAAACTATTCATCGCTTGAGAAAGATCGAGCTTGGGCGACGATATTGAAAGTGCGTGAATTTTGTTTTATGGACAAAGTGTGGCATTGACAAGTTTCCATCCATCAAAGGGGTAAATTTATAATAATTATAGTAATTTATAGAAATTTTGGCAGCAATTTTTTCTAGACTTTCTGTTATTCTGAATATGTATATATATATTTGAGACCGAAAGGCCAGTGTTCTGTGAAACTATTGTGATCTGGCTGATTTTGATAAATATCAAGCGCATGTAGGGGAGAACGGGACTAGAAGTAACATTTTCGACTAAATACGATGATGGTCCTACGACTTTGCAAATGAGTGAGCCGAACCTATATCAAAACAAAAGGCAATATTTATGGTACAAAATTTACGAAAAAGTTCAATAAAGTCTGGTCAGAAGACTTGGTAAAAATTCGTTAAAAAAATCACAATTTACTTGCTGAAAAAACTTAAAAAGTAACCAGGCTATACCAGGTCATATAGTTTTGTTTGCAACAGGTTTGCGGACTTAATGCTAGGAGCGCACATGCGGTTTTTTGTCGCACCGATGGAAAAATCGTAGTCGCATAAAAAAATTACCATCCACGCCCTTGTGATCTTCTGTCGCTCGATTATTTAGTCGCAAAAAAATATAACATATTGCCTTTAATGTCACAACACACATATGCGACCAAATAATCGCTACGGCAAAAAAATCGTTTCTAAAAATGGAGCTTGCTGCGGTTTTTTAGTACACTACCTTTAGTACACTCTGTATACTTTTCTCTCAATTTAAAATTTGCACTTTGTGGAAAGCTCGAGCATGTTCCAGCTTTCACTTTGCTAAAAGTTCTAGAAACAAATACACTCAAAGAATTCATAGCGATTTTCCGCCAGATCACGTTCCCATCATGTAATTCCTGTCAGTTTCTCTTTTTGCAGCACTTCACTCGGCTAAATTTGCTTATAATTGCTTCTGGAAACTGGAAGTTAGAAATGTAAACACAAAAAGCTCTGAGCTTTCTTAGTTCAGATTTTGTTCATAGATGTCATATAAATATACGTGTGTTTTCAATGAACTTCGAGCTTTTAACTTTTTTGTACTTTTCAAACTTTTGTTTCGATGTAGTTCAGGCTTTATTGCCCATAGCAACACCTACTATTATTATTGTTATTATGTGATGGCCCAAAACTGAAACGGGACTCGAAGTCGTTTTGGTCTTTTAAAAATCAAAAAAGGCGCTCAAAAGGTTTGCCTAAAGAAATGTTTTATAAAAGCAATGTGTCCAATGACTCGAAGGATTCTGTCGAACTATTTGCACAGTTCTTTAAATCGGTTTTTTCAAAATCTCTTTTCTACCTAATTTGCCGAAATCATATTCAGTTCCTAAAATTGATTTTGGTCAACTACCACTAGAGATTCAGGATATTGAGTCTGCTGTCTGTAGCCTAAGACCAAGTCCCAAGCCTGGCGCTGATGGCATTACTGCAATAATTTTAAAAAAATGATCCAACTCTATCAGCAAACATTTACTTATGATATTATTTAATATATCACTAGCATCGGGTTTATTCCTGGATGACTGGAAGGTCTCATTTTTGGTGCCGATCTTTAAATCTGGCTCTAAAAATGACGTATAAAACTATACCTAGATGTATTTGCAAAATTTCTGCTATACCAAAGCTTTTTGAATTTATAGTTAAAAAACAAAATAAATTTTAATATTAAGGGCAATATATCAGAGTTTCAACATGGTTTCGTGTTCGACAACATCTAATTTGGTCAACTTCATATCTTTTGTTATAAATACTGTTGAAGGCGGGTGTCAAGTTGACGCTGTATATACGGATGTTAGTAAAGCATTCGACTCTGTAAACCATGCACTTCTGATAAGAAAGCTAAAGCAATTTGGATTTTATTCTGCTATGCTGAAATGGTTTTCATCATTTTTGATTGGAAGGTTTCAGAAAGTTTGTCTTGATAACAATTACCTAGTCAAGATTAATATCTTGCACTTCTGGAGTTCCTCAAGTTAGTCATCTTGGGCCAATTCTTTTTATAATATTTATTGATGATTTTATTCAACAGCTGCAGCTTTGCCACTGTTTAATGTATGCTGACGACCTCAAAATATTTTTAAAAATTAATTGCTTAAATGACTGTTTAAAGGTCCAGGCGGATCTGAACAATTTATCAAGATGGTGCGTCAATAATTGCTTAAAGTTAAACGTTCGAAAGTGTTTTGCTATCTCGTTTGTAAGATCACAAACGAAATAATCGCATAATTATTGTATTGATCTCATGCCGTTAATAAAAGTTGATAAGATTAAAGATCTTGGCGTATTCCTTGATACGAAACTAACCTTTGTTACTCATATCGAGTATATAGTCGCTAAGGCTAATTCTCTTGTTGGGTTTATCAAAAGAAACGCGAAAGATTTCTCTGATCCTCACACATTTATATCGGTTTTCAATACCCTAGTCAGATCAATACTTGAATACGCCGATGTTGTTTGGAATCCAAACTATTTATCACATTCGGACCGTATTGAAAGCGTACAAAGGCGGTTTACAAAATACGTCTTCTTTAAAATGCGTTGGGATTTTCAGCCCTCTTATAAGGCTAGATGTCAGCTGTTGGGTTTAATTACACTTGAAGCAAGAAGGAATGCACATGACATAATGTTTGCGAGAGGCGTACTGTGTTCGCATATCAATAGTTGTACACTTCTGTCCATGTTTTCAATTAATGCTCCGGGGAGGGTTTTAAGGGATAGCAACTTCTTTTATCATCAGGGGCATAGAACAAATTAGGGTCGGAACGAGTCAATTACTAGATGCCCTAATTCATTCAATGTTGTTAGTAGACATATGGATTTTCATATTTCGAGAGAACGCTTCAAAAGCATTTTATTTATATTGCTTTCATATAGTATTTTTATTTCCTAATATTTTTTTTCTCTTTCCATTAAACTTAATGCATTATATATATAAATTCGTAATCTGTAAGCTAAGCTTGTTAATGTAATAAATAAATAAATAAATTGGGAAACGTTTTCATAATGAAAAAATGACAAATTTTTAAAATAGAAATTAGACTCCAATGGAATGAGGCTTTTATTTTAATAAATGTTTTTGAAGCTTGATTTTTGTTTAATTGTTCTAGTACTGGCTTACATTGATGTAAAATGGAACAACTGGTTCATCGATCTGTTGCTCGTTGATGGTTTTCGTGAGGGTAAAAGTTCGATTTGTTCAGCTGATTTTCTGTAAGTTGCTTGGAAACACTTAAAAAGCCTCGCGTTCAATTAGCGAACCATAAGCGCTGGAAAAGTTGTTCAGCAACTCTGTTACGCAGTTTCTGTTTGTTATGTGTTGTTTTTCAAATAAAAATGAAACGGGACCCGAAAATATTGCTGCTGTCATATTTCCTGAGGCTTTAAAGCAAACACCAAGAAATTAAAAAAAAACGATTAGAAGAATCAGTAACAAATGGAAGTCCGTCTATTGCTAGTAAAATGACCCCACCATTCCTTAACGAATACTGAATACCTTCTAGGCTTCGTAAGGCGCCTGATGTCGATGTCCTGTCCAGTTTGAAGGTTGATAATTGATGGACAAATACCACCGCACATAGCTGCACGTTTATTGATTTATTATCTTCGCAAAGCGAAACTAAATAAAGAAGAAGCACCTATTTACACTTTATCAACGAAGTGGTACACATCCCAATACAACCCCAACATACAACCCGAAATCCAATCAGCGAAAAAGCCTCCAGCGTTCAGTAAATCAATCACCTGTAAACACATTGATAGTTTTACTTGGTTCTTTTTGTTTTATTGCTCTTTGTTGTGCTAGGGAAGACCCCAACTCCGTTTCTTTGTTCGTCGCACTAGCCCCACCCAATTGACAGTCGCCCGGGCATATTTTTGCATGCCAACCTGACATTTCGTTCGCTTTTGCATAAAAACGTTTCAAATTCGAAACACATCGTGTATAGCTCTGTCTTTTTGTTCTTCACCGAATATGCGCCACGTTTGAGAAATTCTCTCGTTCTCATTCTGATTTCCATTTCACCTACTCCTCCTTCCGCACCGCCATTAACAGGAAATATCAATGAAACCCTCTGTCCCCCGTCGTCGTCAATTGCCTCGAAATAATCAAGTTGAATGCAACAACTTTAATTGTGTCGATGTGTTTGAAGTCTTAGTGCAAATACAATATCTGACGACGACGGCCCAAGAAAGTGAATGTCAAATGCATCGGTGAGGTAGCGGCCAAACCGGAAAAGGTCCCGCTCATGGAGGCGAACATTTGTCGGCAGCCGTAGCTGTAGATAATCTTTTTCATACAGTCAATGTCGTCGGTAGTTCGTTGTAGCCCGCAGCTACCATGTGGGTAATGGACTTTTAATAGTTTTCTTCTGTTTTTTTTATTGCTTCGCTTTGTAATAGTTATGGTCTTGTTCGCTCTTCGGATTAAATGCGCACCGACTTTGTGGATCACTCAGTTTTGATAGTATATGCGGAGAATATTCTTTACTTTGGGGAGTTATAATCAGAACATGCAGCGACCTACATATTGCAGATGAGCTTGGGTTTGTTTACGAGGTGTATGACCTCTAGCACGACTTAATTTCAATTACTATATGGAGTTAACCGGGACAAAGGGTTCGCATCGTATGATATAATGAACGTTAAGACGATAAAAGGGCGTAACAAAATTACTCGCTAATGAGGGTTGGTATAGGTGGCCTTCTGTTACATGGCGCATAAATCATGTGCGGCGTGTACAGCTTGTCGTAGGCCAGATTGGGACGAAACTAGTTTGAGAAAAGTTGCGTAGTTTCTGGGTATATGAAGGGTGTAACAAAATATTGCTAAAGACATGTTGGGCAGGGTACTCGTTCGACTAGTGCTTGGTTATTTCGACACCAATTTTGATTTAATGAAGAAAATATGTCTATCGAAAGGGTGCAGGGAACGACTTACTCGAAGAGGGCGTTAGTGGAATTCGGGCATTCCCAACGAACTTGAAATTCTACACCACCTGCCGCTTATTGCGAACTGTTTTTAACTTGCAACTAGGTACGATATCCAACAGTGAAAAGAAAGAAAAACTGAGGACGCTATTCCATTCAAGGAGGATCCCAGGTTCACAAGACTTAAGAGATGACAGGGGAAAACTTTAAACAGTCGGTGCCGAAACTACTTCTGTAAACTGTTTTAAAGCTGTCTCGACAGAACAGCAGTTGGACACGCCGCTAGCAGCTTTGTTGGTCCTTAGATTTAATTAAAATTTATTCAATTTACTTCTGTCTACCCTCATCAGAGCAAAGTAAGGAAAGCTGAGTTAAATCCCAAGACCAACAAGGCTGCTGGCGCTGGGTGTGACGATTCAAAGGCCGAGCATTATGGCAGCAGTTAAAGTAGACAACGCCTAAGGTGATGCGCACAAGTAGAAACGTTAAGCAATTTTAAGTGTCAAACTTAAGGCTGTTGGCTAAGGACTGAACGGACGGAAGAGGTTTGTTGTTGGCGGGCTTAGTCACTCCCAAACTGTTGCCTAAATAAGTAAGTGAGTCAGAACGACGTATCTTTGATGAATGGGATCTCTCTAAGGAAGGAGACCCTTAAACTGAACCAGATAAAGTAATCGATCTGAGGTAGGTAGTTGTCTTGGGAAATTATTCAGCGTTACAGAGGTCGAATCAGTCTTATCTGTGAACAACTGAAATCTTTTTCAATCTGGTCTTGGGAAAGGAAAGTCAACAAAGCGATAAATTATGCACTTTTAGACAGAAGCTGAAATAAGGCCAAGAATTCGAAATCGATACCCACACCATCTTTTCATCGATTTCAAAACCTCCCATGGTAGCATCTGCAGACGAGTTAAACGGACAGCCGGGTTCTCATTTGGCATCAAGGCGAAACTCATAAAAATTCGAAAAAAAATATTTGCACAAGTCAACGCGCTGTCATGTGGAGAAGCACGATATTTCAAAAGTCTGGGGGCAGATCACGTATAACGATGATCGTCTAGGTGCTATCGGTTTTTTGATGACCATAGTAAGTTATTTACCGGTGAATTTTGATCATCAGTTTTCATTACATCTATATCGAGAGAACTGGTAAAAACTGCTTTCTGCACTTTGTTGCTAGTTTTTGAGGTTTAACGTTTTGTTACGTCATTAGGGCTCTGTATAATATACATTTTCTCGCATACGCCGACGATATTGACAAAACTGGTAGAGCACATTGAGGGCTTTACATTTTGTGTGTTTTACGGGTATAAAAACGAATGCGACTTATGTGGGTTCAGCGGGTAACAGGTTGGAATCCAAATCAAGGGATGCATGCCTGGCAGAGTTGTCAAGTAAGGGGATCCAATCAATCAGCGGTCACTGGCAACTGCCTCATTGTTTTCCACTCAGATGTATGAACATTAGGTGGGCCTCTACTGCAAAAAAAACATTTCGTTCGGATGTGTTTTTTTTATTTAATGGGATCTGGACACATTTTGCTCAATATTTCCCGAGATGTATACCGACTTTACAATCGAAAACTGACTACCTACGTGACTGTGAATAACATTTAATATTTAAACAAATCTGCGGTCGAAGGTTACGTTAGTGACAAAAGACGGTAGAAGACGGCCACGCCACTCTGAATTAGCCTCATAAGTATGCATCGTTTTTAGCCATTTTCAGAATTGATTTGTGCCATGTTCGGTAGGCGCCGAATATTGACGAATAGTGCAAGTGTGGTGGCACTTCCTGTACCTCACTATCTAATAATAATAATAGTTGGCGCAACAGGTCTGTAGGGAACCTGGGCCTAGCTTCTCGCAACCATTCGTTTTGTGTGAGTTTTTCATTTTTGGAACGAATGGAAGGGATCTACAATTTTATGCCGGTTCCAAACGGGCCGATTGAGAAGCTCTTTCATGACAGTTATACTCTCGGATGTTTGTCAGACGTTCGCGAGAGGTGGCGCAGTGAAAAAAACCTGAGTTGGAATTTGAGTTTTTGCGGGATTCGAACCTGGACCCCTCGCTTATAGTAGTCCAACACACTAAGCACTAAGCCACTGCGACCACCTCGCTATCTATCACATATAAAAACTAAAACTTTATATAAAAACTGAAACTTTATAAGAAACCAGCGTTAAAATTGATTTCTTTTTTTTCAAACTACATTACTTTGCTTCGTTGAGTTAAAGAGCTTCATGTTTATGGACCTAAAACATCTTTTTTTATTTATTATCCGAAATTGAAAATGCTTCACAGAGAGTTTCCAACTTTCACATTAGGTAAAACATGCGATAAAATGCAAAATTTCGTCGTTTTTCTTCGCCGGAGAGTTTTCCCAAGATTTTCTTTCGTAAAAACCTTCTCCTGAAAATTACGAACAACTGAACAAATTTTAAGCCAAATCAGTCCAGCCGTTCGCAATTGATGAATTATTATTTATTTTTCACAGCATTTATATATATTTAGATTTGTTGACGGATAAGACATGGTGCCTGCTGTCTTATGAAACTTTACAATCTCATACACCTTTTTTACCCAACGTATAACCAAAGTCTTGACAATCGCTACTTCTTATTACAGAGTAGGCAAATGTTAAGTGAGGCGGACCGACTAAGGAGGCTCTGTAAAAGACCGCAAAAGACTCATTCCTGTTCTATGGGTCTTTAGAGTTCACTTTCTTCAAGGCGGGTAAGGATAACCCTGGTAGTATTGAGATAAGAAAAATCTTCCGAATCCTTTCGGTGTCGTTTCCGTTGACTTCTTAGAGCGGACATGACTCAAACACGAACTATACAGACTATACGACAGTGAACTATTGTAAAAATAAAAGCTACCTGTTATACATTTGACATAAAGAACGAGGCTAAAAACAGCATCGACCATTGATTCTATATTCCAGAGGGTCATCGCTATAAGGGGACACCTCGGTAGGCAAGTACTTCAAACAACTTACATCTTGATTTGTGTTATTGGAGGGGACACTGGATCGTACGCGAAACTTAAATCAAACCTATGGTTTAACAACGGAGACTGTGAGAGCAACAGGTGCGGCATTTGGTCTTTGAAACGACTTGACTTGTACGAGATGGATACGTTTTAGGAGGAGTTTTAAACACAATTTCAGAAACAATTGAAGAACTGAAGCCTAATATTTGAGCAGTGGCTGGCTAATAACCTAATTTGGAGGTAGAAACCTTGCGTCCCGTTGTGTAAATCGGTCTACAGAGAGTCGAACTTTTCCAACGAACAATTGGAGGTCACCTCAGTAGATATACCTTTAAAAAAAGGGCCAACTGTCAAATGAGACATTAAATAATAACAATCATAAATCGAAGGTCTTCTCTCCTATCCTAGAACGACTTGTGCTTCTTCCTGAAGCCTATTAGATGCATCGTTTAGATCGTAGAAAAGGTATAATGACACAGCAAAGCCTTGCGGGTGCTGTCATCCTGCTCATCTCCGCAGCTTCTGCAGAATCCATTTCATGACTGAATATCGTGCAGTGTCAATCTGTATAACCATCGTAAGCGGGTATCTTTTACATCTTAAATGTGTTTTTTAGTGTGTGCTTCAAGTCCCACACTATCGCAAAGCTCGCAAGCGATGTCTTTTAACGATTTTAACCTAGCTACATGCAAAAAAAAAAAACCTCGCTGCAACTTTCCAACTAAGGCCACACTTCTCTACCAGTACATTGATCAAGTTCACTCCCCTCAGCATGATGGTATGGACGAGCTATTTAGCAAACGACGTTGGCGCTGTAATGTTGGTCTTACCAATTGATAATCTTTTCGTTCCCTATATACGGAATCGCAACTACCTCACTGCGGAATTCGATTATGAGGCCAACATTGTAGGTGTCATTCTTCAGCTCAGAAGTTTTTTAAAACTGCGATCCTCAGACGTCCAGAATACACTTCGTCAGGAATAGTTGCAGAGGATGATATCACTTTCAAACTTGAGTACTGTGATATTACTCATTTTGTGTATCAGTTTTAACAGTTTCAAGTTCTATTGGGCTTGTAAAGGAGGTTCTTCTTCCGAAGCCTAGAGGACTTTTCCACCACATCAATAAACAAAAGTTTGGCCAGCCCAAAAACTCAGATTAACCTCTATAAAATAAATCCTTTCTTCACCTTTCATTTAAGGAGAAAGTTTCCTCCACATGTCGAAGTTGATCCATGCTGTAGAATCGAGTCCAAGCTACTCTCAACGACAACAATCGGGAAAATGTTGACAAGAGAGAAAAAAATGATCTTCCATTAACAAGAGTGCTAAAATTTTTTATAATCCTTCCTGTGGTCGGCGGGTACCGCTCTCGCTCTATTTCCAGAACCCAACTCTTCAGTATTTTTCCCAATTGGAATATGAATTTTCATGAAGTAAGTAAGTACCCCAACATCACAGCAAAATACCTGAAGCTATGTAGAACCATTTCCAACCGAACAGTTTAACCTGAGTCCAATATACATCACCCTAGAGGCTTTCAGTCTTCCCAGCTCCCTAAATGCATATGTAAAAAATATTCTACACCCCTAATCTCCCAATATTTGTTTACTTTGAAGTCGAAAACATACAAAAACACAACCAAAAATAAAATGTTTACCCAAGAAGCCAACCATGCACAAAGCTGTGAATGGAATTTTCATTTATCCATTGCCACCTCTGGGAAAAAAAAAAACCGTAAACAAAGTACTCTCCCATCTCCTTATTCAACCTACGTCGTCGAAACTAATCTAAAAAGCGAAATCTCTCCGAGGACATACAAATCTCAATACATTCGCCGCTTCATCTGTGTGTATTAGGTAAAACTGAAGGATAAACAAAACGAAGACTCCAGAAACTAAACACCAATGTATGGGTCTCTCAAATTAGTTCCTTGCCAGAAAACCAGTTTATTTAAAACTAGGACAAGGAGCTAAATAAGAATTAAAAACAAAAGAGAACGAGGGAAAAACCTGAGCTGGCAACAAAATGCTATAATAAATTTTATCTTTCTTATTTTTTTCTGTTTCAAGTGGACGAAGAAAATGCCTCTTGGGTTTCATTTTCGCATGCAAGGCTACAGAAGCGAAAATGTAAACAGACATCTGATACACCCGGCAGCATGTGGCAGTGACGATGGCGATGGCGACGGCGACCACCCACACCAGCCGCCTGGTTGCATTATATATTCCAAGTGTTTATCTGGGGAGTGATACCTGAATTCCGTTTGAAACCGGCAGTGGAATTACTTTCAACTGCAACAATTAGAGTTGGCTAAGTTTTTAATGGAAAAAAAAAACAAAAAAAAAAACAATACAGGGTGTAAAGTTTTTTATTTTATTTTTTACGTCTAATTGTTGTAGGTATTTACAGTTTTTTTTCTGTAAAGCTGTGCATGCAAAAGCCGATGATTGTGCAACGGGTGGAAATGTCATTACACTGTGCAAATGCATGTGAAACCGTGTCCAATGTGATGAGCGAAAATTGTAGTGCACTCTTCTTTAGAATTTCCGATGCGGAGCAGGCCACCCTTGTACTAAGGAGTGGTTGTTGAGAGTGCTGGCATTGTCTAGGTACTTTGGGGATATGAATATGTACTTGGAGCACACTTATCGCCGGTGCATTAAACTCGCCGTATAATACGGTGGGTAGGGGTACATTCCATTTTGTAAATTGTTCTGTGTTCCATATGTGAGCGTAACAAGTACGTATACATGGAGGAAAGGATTGACTCTCGCAGCCAATCACATATATGAAGACCAGCACTCCATGCAAACACTTTTGCTTTATTTCAATAAATCAGATTTGGCGAGGAATGCAGAAAAAAAAAACCGAAAATGTAAGTACTAGACCACTAAAAAGCCCTTCACCAATAGCATCCGCTTTTTTTAAATTTAAAATTAAATTCAAAGGCGAAACAGCCCATACAACACTTTTTACTGAATAGATGAACTAGACCTTCAGGAAACTATATAGAAGAAACATCAACAATTATATTAGTTGTAAGCCTCCAGCCTGCAAGCCTGCAGTATTTTGGTATTCTTTGGACGTTGAGTTGACAAAAACACATTCCGTCACATAGTGTACTCGTGATTCGGACACAGCTCAAATAAATGCTTGCAACGCGTCAATGAAGCAAATGAATAAACGCACTGAGGGTTGGTGGAAAATATTCACTCATATACCTATGCGCAACTGTTTGTAAAACAAAAAAAAAGCAGAAAAGGACTGCGGCCTAACATAGGACATGTGTAATTGTGTATGTTGGATTTAATTGTAGCTCCAGCATAGAACTTGGTAATTTATACCAACTGCATTTTTATAAATCAAAGGCTTCTCTATTGAACTGTCCTCTAATTCTCTAATATTATCAAAAACGCGTCCAAAAGCAGGAAAATTGCGTTAAAAAAAACGAGTCAAAAACCTCAAATAAGATATTTGAAAAAAACCTATCGAACCGTATCGAGAAAAAATCTCTACAAAACATTTTAAAAAACTGTCGTAAAACGCGTCTAAAACGTATTGCTATGGGTTAAGAAAAAAAACTTCAAAAAATTTGTCAACAAAAACGATAGAAAAACGCATTTAAGATCGAGTAAAAAACGCTTTAAAAAGGGATGAAAAACGGATAAAAAAAACAATGATAAGCTTAAAAAAAAATTATTAAAAACGCTTCAAAAAATGAACATTGGATAGGTACCATCAACGCGTCAAAAAAATCATGAAAAATACTTTTAAAAAAAGAAGAGTACCGCGTCAAAAACTATTTAAAAACCAAAAAAAAAAATATGTGTCAAGAACGAGTGCCTAGCCTACAGAAAGTTAAGGGTTAAGAAATATGTTCAAAACGCTTAAAAAAAAACTGTAAAAACTAGTCCACGAGCACATAACAAACTTGTGAAAAACGGGTCGAAGTACCAAATCGAGAAATATATGAGAATATGACTCAAGAACAATCTATCAAAAGTCCATTGAAAATCGCCACAAAACGCGTCAAAAAACGAGAAAAAGGACGTCTTAAAAATCGTAATAAATACGCGTCAAAAATAAGTCGAAAAAAAAGCATCATGAAAACGTCCAAACAGCTTTAAGAAGCATGTTAAAAAATGCATATCAAGCTCGTTAAAAAACCCTTCGAAAATACATAAAAAAAAACACTCAGCAAATATCAAAAGCGCATTAGGAAATGAATCTAAGTTCCGAAGATGGCTCCAAAAACGAGAATGAAGTCTCTTCAATACCTAATCAAAAACGAGTAAAAATGAGTCAATACAGGACTTAAGAAAGCTTCAAGAAACGCGGCAAAAATAGATTACTAAAAACTTCATAAATCGTGGAATAATGCTTCAAGAAAAGTGTCAAAAGAGGCGTCGAAAAAAACGGTCAGAAACGAATCGACTAAACAGTTAAAAAACAGAATGGAACTAACCGCGTCAAGAAACTGGTCATTAAAAAGGACTTAAAAAGAAACCCTAAAAACTCATCAAAAACTCTTCAAAAGACGCATTAAAAACTAATTAAAAAACGCTTCGAAAAACCCACCACGAATTGCACTTAAAATCATGACGGCCAAATGTTTTAAAAATGGCTAAGCCATGACAAAGCCCCGGAATATATGATAAAGAATTTATTTAAAAACGCTTCGACAACGTCAGAAAACGCATACAAAATACCTGTTAAAAAAACAAGCTTTCAAGACACAACTTCTCAGATATGATTGACAGTTCAGAGCAATCTCTCAAATAATGAAATCAATTGTTAATGCTGTCGATCAGCAAATACTTTTTTTATGATCTGTCATTATTTATGCTTAGTACGCAGCTTGAGCTACATTTTCGCTCCCATACAAAATTCTCTCCAAAATTTAGCTGAGCTAAATTTAGTCGAACCCATTTAGCTAAGTGGTTGGACACAATGGACACAACTGATGGTCTAAGTGAATCTGTGGCTACCCCCACAAGAGCACCCATTTACCTACCTATCTAAGTGGTGCGTTGATCGAGCTTTAACTTTTGTGTCTGAATGTACATCGCTAGTCTGTCAAAATTGGGCGCACCCATTTAATGAGGCTCCACATTTTCTCAAGCTAAATCTAGACAGATCATTGTGTTCTGTCGTTTTGTTGCGTTTTTGTGTTGTCGAGAGCGGTAGAAGTAAGCAAGGATAAGTTTTTTTGAATAGAATCGGAAATGATTTAAATTAAAGAGAGGTGAAGTTTTGAAGAAAGTTATTTTCAAAAAAAAAACTCTGTTTCTTTGTGACATTTATGCACAGCGCTCTGTATGTCAAAATTTAGCTGGGACTTTAGCTGATGCTTGGAGAGAAAAGTTCGAGATCAGATAAAATTTAGTTTAGCTCGAGCAGCGTACTAAGCTTTAGTTTACTAAAGTTCAGTGCATGTTATTACGCAGCTAATTGACTGTGTGGAGAGATTTCTGTACAGCCGCAGAAAAAGATTGGTTTGGTTTAGAGTCAAAATATAAATTACTCGTTACTTTGCTAGTTTTCTCTATTGCGCTGTCAATTTTCATGGCAACGTTCGATTTACGTTACTGGATTGAAATAGAGTGCTTCGCGAAGTCCATCCATTCACAGTGTGGCTATCTTTTTGGTTCAAACGTCTAAAAAATCTTGTAGGATAAGAAAGCTGGTTTATATAATGGTCAGAGTAGTGTTTTGTTCAAATAAAGTTATGTTGTTACGAAATATGTTTGAAAACATAATTTTTCAAAGCGTTTATCTTGTTTTTTGCACGTTTATATATACTTTTCAGTATTTTTTTTACCATATTTATACTTCAGCCATATAAAACCAGTTCTGTTTTCCTACAAGTTTTTCAGTTTTCACTTGGCTTTTCCTTCTTCCTATTTGACACTGACGTTGTCTATTGAGTATTGAGTACACCAATGGACGCCAATTTGCCTAGTCAACGCGTTCGGATTCCTAGTCCCGACAAATCTAGTCGACGTTTTGCATATACTAGGTATCCGAACGTCCCCATTCTTCCAAAATACTGTAAAAATATAATCTGCCAGCTTTATCTTTACTGAAATATATTTTTGTGGCAAGGAGTGCCGAGTGCCTCGCTCAGCAATCCTCAATTGTAGGGAAAAACTCCTTTCCCAATTGTCGCCATTGCAAAACTATGACTACATGATCACCGAACACCCCATATCTCATTCGTTTGCTTTCCACTTTAAGGGCGTTGGTATCGTTTTATTATAAAATTTGCATCAGTGGCTATCCCAATCAGTAAACAACCGCTCAAACTTCCCTGTAACCACACTCAAAGATAAACAAGCCCAAACGCAGAGGCACTGAACGAGGAACTACACCGATAAATGCAATCAGCAAACATACTTCACTGATAAGAACCAAATTGATTACATACGAGTATGTCGATTCGGGCACTAACTGTTCTATTACGTGAATCACTGATTTATGAGCGCAATAAAATTATAAACCGTTCGTAAAGGGCAATGTATCGAATAGTTTAAGATATTTTTAGAAATAACTTGTCGATTGTGAAAGGGGTCTTCGCCTATCAGTATCAAGGCTAGAACCGAAATGTTCGCCAACAAAACCCGTTGACCTTCAAACGGAGAGGGGATCGGTCTCTTCGGGGTAATTATCGTGGAATGAAAGGTAAATCGCACGAATGCATTCTCCGACGGGGCCGGGATGGGTGAAGGACCAACTTGTACTTACCACTGTAGTACGTGATTACCTACAGTGATTTCATGCAAATTTCAATCAATTTTTACGACCACTACACGCTCGTGAAATCGTTTTAAGTAATCCAAACAAACCAGCGAGCGAATGAAAATTGCCTTCATTGAGGCGAGACGAAATACATCTGCATGTATATACGTATGGATGTGAATGTGAATAAATCCCAATTCGGATTTCCAACTCAGACAAAGCTTCGGTAACTGCGATGCACAAGTGCACGAATAAAGTGCAGAATACGAGGAGAATGAGATAAATAATACAGACGAAACGAAGAAAATTGTAAACGGCTTGCAATGCATTCAGATTACAACCAACTCTGTTTGTGGCGATGGATTACTGCACGCGATCGTGCAAGGAGATAGAAAACGGGAGGCAACAAACCACGATAATAACAAAACAATAACAGAACAAGTTGTTTGGGTCCACGTCCAGCCGTAACTAGTTATATTTGCTCAGGCAGGGGTCTGCCACTATGAAGTTTGGAAACAAATCCAATTACGGTGAATTTGGTTCGTTGATGCTGGCAGTTCAGCCGTTTTGAATACGGATACGGCTACGGGTCCCTTTAATTCGTTCTAAAACAATACAAAACCGAGGAAAGCGAACGCTTGTGCGAAACTATTTATGGGGTAGGTAGGAATGAGCTTGTTGCGGTCAATAATAATTATTACATTCTAACAGCTAACACTGAGAACAGACCGAATAATATCAACAAATCGATATTGAATTCACATGAACTCATGTTTGGGCGCATCGCACTTGTTAGCGAGTTTCAGCGCTTAATTTCTTCGTCGAGTTTTTTTTTTCAAATCTGTGGAACGCGCTGTAAATGTGTTTTGACATTTGAATACACCACGAGAGTCAGTCGGGCTAGACAATATAATTCCGAAATGGTCAAAATTTAGCCAACGGTTGGAGACCGGCTTAGATTTGTTTTTTCGTTTTTTTTTTAACCTAAAGTTACCTACCTAAAACATAAAATAATGCCAATCTAAAGCGAAGTCAAATGTCGCCAAGTGAAGTTATTTTGAAATCTGAACGTGTCCATTGCCTACGTAGCCACAATGACAGCTTTTTGTACATTACATCGGTGACAGAAGCTGTCGTCGTAATTGACTTTGTTAATTAAAAAAAAGTCCAAAGAAAGTAAACAATGGGAGCTTAAGTAAGCTGAATGCAATTTAATTGAGAGTAGTTACCAACTGTGCGTCGGTACCTACATGAAACCTGAATAATGAAGAGTTGTTTAAATTCTCATCTTTTTATTACTTTTTCTTTCAACTTTATGCCAGTTCAAGAGAGATACATATTTTATATTCATTTTAAAAGGTTATGGCGAAAAATGTCTCATTAAAGAGCTTAAGAGAGAAAAATATTCCAAATGTTGTAGATTCCTACTCGCTGACAGCGAAATCAGAAACAGTTTTGAGATTTGCGCCTTTTAAATTACCTTTTGTACTGTCACTCTGTCAGGTGTCACGGCTGACAGCCTGTCAGTTGCATTTAAAAAGGGAAGGAACCAAGGAACTTGGAAATTGGAACGTAGTTTGATTTACAGTCGCGTGGTAACCCAAAAGCAACCATGAGAGTTAGGAGCCAAAATCATATCAAGTCGTTTCGCGTAAGCTGTCAAATTCGCACAAGGTGAGCAACTCCTAACTTTTGAAATGCTTCGTGTTTTGACAGGTAAACTCTAAAACAACTTTTCCTTTTGTTTTGGGCATAATTTTGAATGGAACATAGGCCGCGATCCACTGCCCGCTAGACGTCTAGCACAAAATATCCCATTTGAAGGAACGCGACCATACCGTTCTTCGAATGCTGAAGCTGGGGACTGAAATACTTGCTTTCCAGTGTTTAATCTACATATTTGAAAAGCATTCCATAGGTTGCAATCTAAAGTCAACGGGGATACCTAGGTACGAAAAAGATTCATTGAGAGACAGTTCTTACAAGACTCAATTTGTGTTCGATTTGAGGCGAGTTTGCTACAATGGGAAAACCTATTCAAAGCTACTACTCAACAGATCGAAAAACGAGGACATTTGACATAAAGAACAACAACCGTTCAGAATGAGATCCAGAACCACTCACTCCTTGCAAAATCCATCGATTAGCTTAGTCTTGAGTCCGCTTACCTGTGTATCATTCAATATCTCCAGATGTTCACCCTTCCGGAAGCTGAGGTCTTCATCTGTACGCGCATCATAGTCGTACAGGGCGACAAAGATCTTCGCATTCGAGCTGGACGTCTCGTTTTCTGGTATCTGTGGCACCGGACGGATTTGCTCCTGCGGCGGTGTCTGCTGCATGGGGTTCTGCAGCACTGGCAGCTCCTCCAACGGGTTTGTCCGATCGATGTTTAGTTTGTCCGTGTCCGGTTTCTCGCTACGCAGGCAATTACCCATTGTCGAATCGATGTGTGTCTATACAGCCGAATGTGTGTAAAATACAAGGTATCCGTCGTCGTCGTCGTCGTGTAAACAAACAAGGGGAAACAACTAACTATTTTTAAGAGCTAAATACCCGGAATGTCACCTATCTTGGTGGTCTGGTTTTTTTTTTAAGTAAGCAAAAACTGTATGGTACGACGACGATAAAAGGACAAAAAAGAAAACACAAAACACTAGGAGTCTGGGGAGTCGAAGTCGATTTGGGGAACAAAACTCTGGCGAGCACAAAATCAAAACGAATCACGGCACTAACACCAATTCGCTGTTTCTTCTTCGATTTCTTTCACCAGCGACAGCAACTGTGACTAATTTATTTTTTTCAGTAAAAAAGGAAAATTCTGCGAAAATTTATTCCAACTACTCGACAACAGCAGACGGTGTTCGCCATTTAACACACACAGCCGCACTCGGGTGTGGGGGAAGTGCACACTGAAAATGAATACACGCTTTTCACTGCACGACGATCGACAATAATTTTACTTTTTCTGTTAAAAATTTGTATTTCTTATTCCACGGCGACGGCGAAGCAGAGGAGATAAACGAATTTCGTAAAGGAAACTTTCGACACATGAAATTGATGGTTCTTTTTTCTTTCACTTTGTTGGCCTGTTGGTGCAGCTAGGAACAACTCTTTGGGAACACTTTTGTCAGATTTGCACTTGGAATTTGGCTGCGCCTAGGCTGGATATAGGAATTTCAATAAATTCGAATGTTTGCGAGTGTTTATTGGAAACGATACGCTATCCATTCCGCGATGTTTGACCATAGAAGAAGAGATTAACAGATTCCGAGCATCAATCAATTCTTCACACAACCGACCAACAGCAGCAGAAAACCATTCACAAAATCAGGGCGCGATATTTCAATATGGCTGACGACTGGCACTGGACTACTAAAGTGGTAAATGACAGTGATTGTGTGGTTTTGCTAGTCTGACTTTTGAGAAATGTAATAACAATGGGATGGTGTTGTCTCGCTTTGACTAAGGTGTGTTTGGCTGATGTTTTAAAATATTTTATTTTTTTCCTGGGCACTGGCTGACAGTCGTGTTGTTGTTTTCATGATGCGCCAGAAACGTAGTAGATTGTTTGTTTGGGTTCAACTAGTACGAAAATGGGAGTTGATGTGGCTGACGTTGCCGTGGCGCTAGTGACAGTTGGGAAGTGAAATTTGATAAAGGTGGTGATAGAATATAAATGGGTTCAACGGGCCGAATTCGCCAGGGATTTTCACCATTTTCCTGGTGAATTTTTTAAAACTTACGTTAATCCGGAGTTTTTTATTCTTTTTTTATTTTTTATTTTTATTGGAGGCCCCGGTTTGTTCCACTTCGATCTATGCAAAAATAAAGATCCCAACCGCTAAACCGACAGAAATATAAAATTCTGAATATGGTCCATTTTTGTTTGTTTTTGGGTATATAGGACTTAAAAACAAACTCCAATCAGCGAAAGGTGTGGCAACGACTATGTCAACCTCCTCCGAGTCAGTCTGACATTATGGCAGGTGATCAAGTTGTCTCTCTCTGTTTTGCTTTAATCTCAATTTGGGGAGATTCTCGTGAAATCGTGTCCAAGGGCCCGGTTCTGGGACAAATATTCGGGTTTGAATTTTACGTGGTGGGGGAAAAGGCTAAGAAAAAATCCGATTTTTTTTCTCAGTTCAAGTTACCAACTTTGGTATCGGAAAAGATTCTTACCCTTCAGTTCAAATAATCACCTCTATCGTGGAATACGGCGTGTTTGAAGTTCACTTCGCATACTCGATTCACTGTCCTTATATAACGTGAAATCTACCGGGAATGGCTTTCTTATGAAGCGGTACGGAAACGAAAATGAACCATTTGGACCACCTAAATTGAATATTTTTCTCCAATTTTTGTCTCTGAATGTAGCGTATGGTGTTCAAAAATTCAAATAATTTTGTTCTATGATGGTTTATGCAAATAAAAATATTGATAGACGTATTGACAGCATATTCTTCCTACCACTATAGATACTCATATTGGCATATTTGTCATTTGCGTTACGTTACGATCCCTAACAACTTATGTCGTTTTCCATTGGGACCAAAAATCAATCTTTTTTTTGATCTAAATCACTTTTCATGTTCCATTGGGTCCAAAAATCAATCTTTTTTTGGATTCAGAGCACTTTTTGCAAATCTCGATATTTTTTCAGATCTACACACACTCTCACAATACCAATATACTTTGCACAGCTGTTTGACGTCATTTTAAGAAGTTTGCTTTGAAGACAAATGGGGGTAGTTTCGTGAAAACCAAAATAACGAAATACATTAATAGCCATGGATATAATTAAGGAGGAAATATTATCTTAATAGTTGTCCTCGTCATCTCAAGACTACGAATCGCCAAAAATACTCCATTTGTACGTGCAATAGGGGAAACATTTTTCAAGGCGATATCCATTTGTGATTTTTGCAAAAACAATTGCAATTTGAACAGCTGATATTGCTGTCATATAACACACTAATCCATTTACAAAAGCAGATCAATTTCGTTGCATGTTCCATTCGCCACGTAAAATCTGAGATCTGAAAAAGATTTCTGGTGGTCCCAATGGAAAACGACATTAATTACAGTACTAAAGATCAGCGAAAGATGTTCGATTTTCGTTTTTCTAACTATAGAATTACAGAGTAGCGATTTTGCGAATTCGAACAGTTTCACTTTAGAATCGAGTTTCGTAGTAGGGCCCCTGTTGTAAGGTATGCGTATGCCAGATGCCACCACTTCATAGAGCAAGTACATGCGTCCTAGTGGATCGTACTTAGCCTACCATTCAAATTCCTAACAACTATTCAAATACTGGACAACTCTTGCGGTCTAATCAACACTGCACATAGAATGCAGCACAATACTTTCAGCTTTATTAAATAAAAAGACAAAAAAAAAATCAAAATCTACTCAATTACCTCGAGTACCTACCCGTTCTCTTAAATAAAACAAAAAAAAAATCAAAAATTATATATAAACATTTTCTAGTCCCATCCGAAAGCAGACTTTATCCTTGCGACATATTCGCCCTATTGCCCCCGTCCGCTTCCTCCCGTTCCATGGGCACATATGCCTCAGTAGAACTAGCTGCTGGTGGTATTTCTCGTGGTTGGCTCTCGCGTTTCTCTTGCTGTCGCACCAGTTCGTAGTACAGTCCCTGCTTCTCCATCAGTTCGTCATGCTTGCCAGTCTGCAATGCAAATCAAATGAAAAAAACTCAAAGCAACTGGTGTGTCCAGCACACTCACTTCGACAACAGTTCCCTGATCGAGAACGACAATTAAGTCAGCATTCCGTATTGTGGACAATCGATGGGCAATAACTAGTGTAGTCCGATTAAGGACGGCAGTGTCAAGAGCCTTTTGGACAATGGCTTCACTGGTAGCATCTAAGGCGCTAGTCGCCTCGTCTAAGATCAGAACCTTGGGGTTTTTCAATAGAGCTCTCGCGATGGCGATTCGCTGACGTTGACCGCCACTCAACTGGGCGCCACGTTCACCGACATTTGTCGCGTACGCTTCTGGAAGAGCGCTCACAAAGCCATGCGATTGCGACAGTTTTGCTGCTTCATACACCTGAAGAGAAAAATCAGTTGAATCAGAGTTTTATGTAAAAAAAATGCCCAAAAGTCCCAGGCACCTCTTCTTCCTTGGCATCTGGTCGCCCATAGCGTATGTTCTCCAAAATGGTCGTGGCAAACAAAATGGGCTGCTGTTCGATAAAGCCAAGCACCTTTGATCGCAGCCAGAACGGAGAGATGTCGGACAGTTTGTATCCATCGAGCTTTATCGTTCCCGATGTCGGTTCATAGAATCTCTCCACAAGCGACGCGATTGTTGATTTGCCCGAACCACTAGCACCGACCAGGGCGACGGTTTCGCCTGGCCTCAGAACTAAGCTAAAGTTTTTAAGAACTATCTGAGGAGAGAGAAGGACAACATGTTTATTATGATTGGTGGCGACTAAATCGGGTAGTTACATGATCAGGTCTCGTTGGATATGCAAAGGAAACGTTGTCAAAGCGAATTTCTCCATTAAGCCGCTCCGCTGGAATTTCATAGCCTCGAAGTAGTTCCACCTTGGGTTGCAGTTGTAAATACTAGAAGAGGGACGGGTAGGTTAGTGTGTGACTG
Source organism: Cheilosia vernalis (assembly GCA_949126925.1). Lineage (NCBI taxonomy): Eukaryota > Metazoa > Arthropoda > Insecta > Diptera > Syrphidae > Cheilosia > Cheilosia vernalis. The sequence goes on from OX421361.1 coordinate 50,791,453, forward strand.
ATGGAAATTTGTTTGTACTTACCTCGAACACACGTGAACCTGCGGTGAGACCGCGAATCACTGTGCCCAGCAAAACCGAGCCTTGCGACAACGATCGTTGGACGCCTTGGGAGGCGACTAGAAACGCCATTAGTTGGCCGGGAGAGAGGCTTTCCGTTGACATCAAATGACCACCAAGGAACAAGGTCGTTAGAACTAAGCTGTGGGAAAGAAAACCTTTAAGTTAGTGTTCCTTTCCTTGGCGATTTGAATGAGTTGCGTCCTAAAGCGATAAACAGCACACGACCTGTTACTCTAGGTTCGGGGCATATGGAAGCTTTTAAAAGGGTATTCCCAACAAGCACTCTTTGGCAGGACGTGAGTAGTGTGAATCTACGTTTGAACTTATTAATTTCATTGAAACTCACCCATTGAGGAAAAAGTTGGTTAATCCCTGAAACACGGCGATGCCGTAGCCCAACTGCTGCGCCAGCAAGGCAGCTTTGTCTGTCTCCTTCTCGAACAAATCGATCTCGCGGTACTCGCATGCACTCGAACGAACCGTTCGGATGTTGGAAAGCGCCTCTTCGCATACCGATGTTGCCCGTTCCGACTGAAAACGAACTCTCCTCCATAGTCCCATGAAGACAAACAAAATAATTACTAACCTGAGCTTGGGACTTTTTGCTAAGACCTCTTAACGTCTTTCCCAGGAACGTCATAAACATGACAACAGCTGGAACAGATGCCAGCGCTATTGCAGCCATATGCGGTGATATGAGAAACAGTGATATACTGCCACCAATCAGTTGAGCGGCACTTCGCAAGCCCTGTGCGACAAACTGCTTAAATGACGATTTAAAGTCCTGTACGTCGGCTGTAAGACGATTCACAAGCTCTCCAGTTCGATTTTCATCGAAGAACTCAATGTCCTGAATGATTATCTGCTTGAATAGGTCTTGTCGAATCTTGGCCGCCATATGCTCGCCAATGCGACTCAGGAGGAATATATACAGGAAAGTGAAACCGGATTGCAGGACATAGAGACCCAGAAGATTGGCGGCTGGGTTCCTTACATCGCGAAGGAATGTATTGGATAGGGGATCCTTGACAAAAGTGTTGGCATACTTCGCTAACGTGTTGACTAGATCGCCAAGGAGATTGGGGATTTTTATGTTGATAAAGGCAACAGCTAGAGCGGCCTGTAAGCAAAACAACGTCAATTAGGTAAGTAGCATAGCGATTACACATTCTTACAAATACAGCTCCAATCAGCTCCCACAGGTAGGGTTGCAGATACTCCCAGAACTTCTTCCAGTCGAATTTCGTATCATCCTGCTGCAGCGTCTTTTGCAGAACTCCAGTCAAACGATTACCCTCACAGTGAGCAATTAGACTACTTCTACATTTGGCCACAAGTCCAAGAGTAACACCACAACCACCCAAGAGAAGAGTCTTTGCCTTCACCAGACCCGCTGCATTTGATTTGGATGACTTCCCTGATTCCAGTCCATTTTTGCTGTGATGCACATTACGCTGGACTTTACCGCAGTCTCTGGCAGTGTTTGCGTTGAATCGGAATTTAGGAAGGTTATGAACACCTCGGCTGTGCGATCAATAAATATAGATAGATAATAGTTTGGTAATGGTAAAGAACGACTATTGGTGACATAATCGCTTCGATGGTCAAAGTCGCATCTGCTGGGGAATTCCAATTGGATACTAACCTTAGAATATCGGGTTTGCCGTTGCACTGTGAAACTAGAAGACGTAGCATTTTTGTTAGGAATATAAACAGTTGTGACTTTTTACTTATATATTAGATTAACTAAACATTACGAAAGGGATAAACAATTTATTTGTTTCGATTTTTTTTTTTTCGTTAGTTCAATTGAAAACAAAAATCAAAACATCTTCGCGCTATCGCGTGCTGTTAAACTGTCAAGCAGTCAAGTGACAGTCAGCTGTTTAAAAATATGGGAATTTTGCGATGGGAAATTTATGACGTTTCGCAGGTATCAAATCGATGGTCCGATAAGGGTCCGATTAACTAGGAAAATATCGGTTTTCGTATATTTTTAGTGAAATCTATTTTCTTCGGGCGCCAAGGTTTTTTCCGCTTTGTCTAATCCAAAAGTTAAGATTCCGAAACTTAAGCCTTAAGATAAATAACAAAATTTTAAAGAATAGTCCATTTTTTCTTAAAACAAACATCCCTTAGTCAAAATAAAGTAGAGCAATCCATGTCACTTCCTCCGAGGAGGTCGGAGATTCTTCAAGCGTTTGATTAAGTTTTAGTTAGTTATAAAGGTTTTGCTTTTTTGTCTTAATTTGGGAGGGATATCTCTCGAATCATGTCCTTGGGACTGTTTCTGGTTCAAATATCCAGTTTTCCTAGTTTGGATGATGTCTGGAATTGAAAGCGCCGAAAGCACCAGTTGGTGGGTGTATTTGATAGAGTTTCATTTATACAGTGGAGTCCATAAATATTATTTCCTAGAATAAATAAAATATATGCTACATTGTTTTGACAGGCTTTTTCTCTAAAATATAAGTCAAGGATCAGGATGCTGTTTGCACTGGTTTGCACTTCTTAAATATTTACAGATGTCTTTATTTATATATTTTTTTTCGTGGGAATAAGGGAAAGCCAGAAAATGGTGACAATTTCATTTAGAAATTTGGCAAAAAAACAATCAAACCAATAATTTTTCGTGACGTTTCATCAAAATGCGGGGAATGTGAAAGCAACTTCTCGTAAAAGCATTTGCTCGCTTGAAGAAGTCAGTTCCTTTGAAGAAGGAACTTGTTTTTTTGCAACAAATGTAGGTATATATGGAAGTTGAGAGGTAGTTAATTTTTCGCGTAGATAGGGAACGTTAGTTCTCAATTTAAATATAGAAAACCCAACATCCCAAGAGATTTATTACTTGTCGGATCGAAAAAGCAGTATCGTGTAGGCGATTCGCCTTTCGTTTACTGTGAATGCCCCGGAAGGAGATTACCTACGTTCTCCGGCAAATTCGTCCAAGAATCCCAGGCGAAAAATGCATCGTGTGAAATGATTGACAAAGCAGGGAAAGTTGATAAAGAAGCTGGTCGGCGATACTTTGAAATCCACATAAAAGGACAAAACACCTAGAGGGAGTTCAAGCGCATTGGCAATAATATGCCAAATTTACAGATGTATTCTTGTGATAAAGAAAAATAAGCTGTGTCGATGAGAATCGGTGGGGATTCCTCGTAGCTTTAAATCTCATTAGGTATTTAACTTATAGTGACTAGCTGCAAGAATTCCAATCCAAGCCACAATATTAATCAACGCATAGTTCACCTCTGTAGAGTCCTTAGTAGCATAGGTAGATGCCAACAAGTTTCTCTTTCCAACCGTACCTATAGTTCGATACAGAAAGTAAAAACAGAGGGGGAATATTTTTCTAATGACACATAATATGAACTGCTCAAGAAAGTCCTTCTATTATTATCACACCTGTCAAGCATTCGGTATTCCACTGTGCTTGCCATTGCCACTCCTGTGTACCTCCGCAAAACATTAAACTTTTTTAAGAACCACTTTTAGTCCATCATATAAAGCGAACAATTTAATCCGACACGTTCGTCTTTGTCGCTGCGAACACGTCCCAAAAACGAATTATAAACAATTATATGCTGTACACAAAGCACCATCGCAACAATTCATTCACCCGGCAATGTCGTTGCCCCACATCATTGTGTGCTCAACAGCACACCCCCCCCCCCCCCCCCCCCCAAAAGGGCCGAGAAGGTCATACCATCAGTGCCACCCTTTCACAAGGTAAACATGAACCTGGGCCATTCAAGCATACCATTCGCAGGGCCAAAGTGGCAAAAGAAACCCTACAATCCTTACAGAGTTCACTACGAAATATTATATAGTGGCGCACGTAGTTCTCCGATTTATCCTGAATTTATACATACGAGTATTATATCCTCCAAATGATTGTGAACTAAGTGCAGATAAAGCGAATGCTGGTGTTTGGTGCGCTCGCCACCGTAGACGGTTGCTTCATTTTCCGTTCCCATGAAATCCACTTGAACATAGCCGCAGGACGAGTTGTTGCTCCATCAGCCGCCGCGCGCCAGCCGACACAGAGCCCAGCCGTAACTAGGACTCTTCAAAACAATTGCCAGACGCAGTTTTTTTGCTTTGGCAGAGATGAGTGATGGAACTCCCTTCACGGGCGATATTATATTGGGATAATACTAGCAACCACGGGAATGGTCGGGACGTGGATGGGTAAACAAATTCATCTAATAACTTGAAACTTTTCGCAAAAGCACTCATGTGAACGGATGAGCACGAGCAGGGCTGTCAGCTTTGACTATATGCTGTTCGACAACGACGTAGTCGTCGGCGGCTACAGACAGCAGTAGCATCGATGTAGTAAGGAGCGAGAATATTATGTGAGCTTCTCCAAGGAAGGGCTTATCCACCATAGTCGTGATGATTTTTCGTAATAAATTTCCATACTAATTGTTGTTTATGGTGTGTGCTGCTTGGCAGAGCGGCACTCCTTCAACGTTCTTGTTATTTTATCCAACAGTCTTGTTATGGTTATGGACAAATTTATAGGGCTCCGTTTTTTTTATTTTATTATTTTTGTTTTAGATACATAAATACTTTCATATACGATATACTATACAAAAAGAGAAAGAGGTTGTGTGGTGTGGTTTAGCCAATCGGAAGGATCCTTTCGCTGGAGGGAATCTTGTTGGGGGTATCATTTTTTTTAGGTTTTTGCTCAGGGCTATCTTAAATGTGATTGTCAAATCAATCAAATTGTTGAGTGTCATTTTGTGAACGTCTTGTTCTGGTTACCCTTATGTGGAGTTCGATTGGAATTTTTTCAGATTCCTTCTCATATTTCAGATTTCGCATACCCATGTCTTATCGAACATAAAAACGTCACTTGCTCCATTTGCGCCATTGGAATATGTGAAGCCTTCGACACTTTTCAAACCGTATTCCATTCACTGGTTAATTTTTGTATGAAAACATTCGAAATTTGAGATCCGATTGATTATTAAACATTTGTACATAAATATTTAACAAAAATAGATGCACCCGATGCAATCCCTTTTGCTTGGGGTTAAAAAATTTCACGAAAACGTAGACAAACTCCACTAATTATCAAACTCAAAGATAAAATACAGGGGTTGAAATACCGCATCCGTGATCGAGTAATACGTGACTGAATTTGTTATTGTTTTGTTTGCAAAATCCACAAAATTCATTGTCGTATATAGGTATGGCCGAAATCGAAAAAAGAATACCTTTTTTGTACCAATTGAACGTAAAAAGTGACCTAGAACGAAAAAGCGCATTGAGAGTGGGGATGTTCAAGTACGTAACTCTGACAGCTGTCTGACTAGATGGATATGCCGGCTTTGATTGGCTGAAATCGGTCCAATGAGCAGCTATTTCAGTTAATGTTTACCAAGTAGGTACCAGTACCAAGTCGACAGTTGGCCTATGTGGCTGACGTAGAAAAAATGACGTTCAAGACCAATCTAGTTTCTGCGATGAGGTTATATCTTATCCAGACCAATCTAGTGACTTAAGATATACAGATTTTTTAATGTGCCAGCAGTGTCCAATCGAATACCACATTATTTAAACTTATCTATCGAGATACGGCAATGTTTACCAGGGATGTTAAAACTAGGTGAGCGTGTATTTTTATACTAGACACTACTCGTCACTTTAAAGATTCAAGCTAAGTCCCATATTAATTAGCTGCTGCGTAAAAGTTATCAAAGTTACACAGCAGTTACCTTAAATTTGTATATGCAAACTGACGTCTGCTAGTTTAGGTACTTAATTATATACATCTGGTAGGTATTTGTCTCCAGTAAAAGGCAGCAGCTGTTGATACATTTCTGGTGATGTATTCGTAAAGTCGGCTGGTAAACTGCGCCACTCACTTTATAACGAGTACAATAAGACCGTCAAATCAAATTAAGAGTCGATTCGATATGCACACCGAAATACACTTTATAACAAAAAATAAAATGACACTCTGAAGTATTTTATTGAACATTCCTATCCTTTACTTTTCATTGCTTTACTTTAGTGAAAAATAAGAGCGTTCAATAAACAGTAAAAATGTAAATAAGCTGAGTTAGGCACCAGTACCTACACGCTTTTAGGCACTACTCGTTACTTCTGTTTAATAATTGCATTTATTTTTTCGTTAAATTATTTAACACAATTTTAAAGTTCCATCGAAACGTGTGAGGAGGAATTAGCTTAAAATGTTGTTGATTGCTCTTCACTATTTTATTTTTGTTCAGTCAATGTTTTTGAATTTAGAAAAGTATAGGTGTTTCCGCCATTTTCTTCAATGTGTCCATTTTTTTAAAGAAATATTGAAACTGTTTTACTTAACTTACATTTTTTTTATATTTTACACTGAGGCCGTTTAAGGCATGAGATGATTGTAGAACGATATTCTTCGGTTATTAATTAAATCCACAAACACGGTCTTTAAAAACATTTGACCACAACTAAAAATATGTGTATGTAGCCACCAGCAGTTTTTATTTCTTTTGTAAATTTTGCCAGTCTCCGTATTTTTGTTTTAACAGACAAAAGAAACGTGATAACCAGTGATAACCATATCTCTGTTTACTGTTTAGTATTGAACACCCAACTTCATTCAATTTGTGCGGTTAACGATTGATCAATTTGTCGATTTGCCCTTTCACCAAAAGGCAACATCAGCAACATTCTTTTCTGTTACGGCGAAACGTAATTAATATCTATACGTGCATTCGGGCTATGTAGGTATATTGGTTTCCATCTGAAACGTCCTGGACAGATTGTGTTAATAAAAAACGCATTTTATGCAGACAGAACATGCAATATGAGTTGCGGCTTCCGTAGGCATTGCACACCTACTCATGTATGTACCTACATTCAATTACACGACTGTAATGCTAGATGACACGATTGCACCTGATGCCATAATATTTCAATTTAATTCTTAATTAATTGTGTATATATTGTGTGTCTCTGAGTCTCTGACTGTGTGTGTTTGTGTGTCGTTAATATTTACTTTTCTTCTTTGGATCATTTAAAATAATGTATACAAATGGAAGCATTTTTTTTTTAATTCGAAAAGCCGTGTCTGCTTATTGTTGATGAACCGTTGATGATACATCAGTAACATTTAGCAGTCATAATTCGTGTGTGTCACTGTCACGGGAAGGATTGGAGACTGGAGAGTATTAACAAGCATTTCGAATTCATTTTTAAGTTGCGAATAAGAAATAATAACAGAGAACAATAATTGTTGTCGCAATGGGTCTGGGCACGTTCAAGAATCTGGTTAAGTACATAAGTCTGACAGCTGACAACTGAGTTAACGTGTTTTCCTTTTTATTGGCCTAAATTGGTCACGTAAGCCAATTTTTTTTTTCAGTAAAAGTTAAAGGAACAGTAGGCCACAAATATAATATATTCAAAAGTGTTGCGACTAAGTGTTAGGTTTTGACATTTTGTATATATGTGGCTGTCTAAGAAAAAAATTACGATTTGCGTTCAGCACACATCTAGTTCTAGTCCAGATCAATTTAGTCGAATAAGGATGAATCGATTTTTGAATGAATTGACCGAGTTTTCGGGAACGCAAAAAGGGCAATTTGATGACTTCAATGAAAATAACAAGCCCCGCAAGGTTTTTTTTACATTGCAAGAGTTTTTTTTTTCGTTTTGCGGTTGCTTTTATTTATCACGCAAATTTTCTCTGCGGATTCGCCCAAAAAATCCGAAGTAAACACAAAACAAACTTTTCCCTTCCATTTATTTCGTGAGGTAAACGATTGGAGACTTGTCATCGGCGCAGCTATATGAATTTAAGAAATTAGCATGCGAAAAAGTTACTCCTTTGCTAAACTGTTTCGCTATATTTTATCTTTGTAGACAATTTGGTATGGGAGACAAAATTTAGCACGAGCAGGATAATAGGCTTTAGTCATGAAATTCTTGATTCGGATAGTCCTCCGCAAAAGTCACCTGGTGAGACTGCTGGTGACCTAGGCCAATGACAGCTGAAACACATCTAGTCACTAGTCAGCCAGCTGTCAGACTTACTAAACTATTGTTGAACAGTGATGTGCATTTCTTAGGAGTGTGGTTTGAATGAGGTAGGTAGGTCCACATATCTTTACGATTTACTGAGAATAGGATGGGGAAACCTGTTCGGGAATTACTCAATTCCTTGATATAGAATTCAAAAGAATTTGTCACTGGGTCATGGTCATTGATGTATGGAGCTCAAGTGGACACTCCATAAATCTGGGTTCTGATCTTCCGCCACCGATTGTAGTACACCAAGGGCATACTTTTGAGAAGGTTGTTAAAGTAACGTCAGTCTTTATTCCGTCGTATCATCTAAAGTGCGCGTGTTTTTGAATAAGATTAGCTCTGGACAATTCACGACATTGGCCATTACTTCTTTGACGTTAAGATGAAAACTAAATTAAGTTCAACGGAGATCGTTGCTCATGCATGATGACCGATTTATGTTGACCAGAAACTGAAGAGAATGTCTGGTGCACAATTGGCAAGCCCAAATCTGCTTAGAAATCAGAAGCCACCTAAAAACCAGCATTTCGAAAATCGCGAGGAAAGCAACAATCAGAAGTCATTAAAACTCGTATTCCAAAGGACCTATAGCACCTTGAATATCTTCCCAATTTGAAAAGCTTAATCAATATTAATTAGATAAAAAAAAAATTAAATGAAAGCCCTGCCTCTAAGGACCTCAAATCAATACGAAAATGTAATTATCATTAATCAAGCAAATTTAAAAGTATTTCCTTCTGCAAATGCATGCTCCATTCCATTGAGTTAATTATTTAGAGTTTGACTGTATGAGCTTCATCAATGAACTTTAAATAAATAATTAATAAATTAATGGCCCAGCAAATTTACATGACGAATGCAAAAGTAAATTCTTCAACCAACGGCAAATGTAAAACTCAATAAATATTCAAAAATGCCAGCGCTTCGTGCAACAGATTCACTCAAAATATATTTTATTTTTAAGCGCTCCTAGGTTTACGTTCAGTTGCATTCCATCTTCAATCTATGAATCGATATATATATAAAAACAGCAAAACAATATTATGTATACGTAAAAAAGAAATATCAATATGCAGCTTTTATACAATTTTAATTAACTTAAAATCGGTCGACGGGCTTTGAGCTGGCCGAACTAACCCATATCGCGCTGACTGTCAGGGCCGGCGAAATGGGTGATATCAGCGCGTGAATATGAAACCACATGAAACCACTCTTGCTAGCCATGGCCAGGCCAGGCCATATTGGCGAAAATACTGTATCCAGATGAAAACCCAAATGAAATCCCAGTGTAAGTGGAGTTTTCAATTAAGGACTTTCGGAATCATTCGCTGGGTATGTTCTATAGCCGCATGTTGTGTGTATGTGCGAGTTCGTATTTGTTTATTTTTTTTTTTTTTTGTTTGGTTGGTTCGCTCAGTCTTTCGCCGCCATTTGATTTCTGTTTTTGTGTGGCCATTTTTGCAACGAGTTTTAATTAAAAAACTGCTTTGGATTGAATCTGGCAAATAATAGACGCTGGCCCAGGTCCAGAGCCCGCTCCATTCATGATTGGGGGGTGGATCTCTCTATAGTGTACTCTCTGGTCGGTTGGGTATTTCATCGGTTTTGTTTGTGTTCCGTTTAAGTGATGCAAATCCTGAGCTGGTGGTCAGTCAGCCGTTCACTCAGAGAGTTACATACACACTCACACAATAGGCTAGTTGGATTTTGTTGGATGGATATAGTGTGTGATGGCATATCCATAACAGCGCGCAGCAATTTCGAGGACAACACATATGCGAACATATGCGGATTGCGCCAAGATAATAGCCAAGGACTTTTGTTGTTCGCATTTTTGTCGATTCTTTTTGTTTATTTGGTATACAGCAGTGGAGCCAGAAAATAATATCCTTGAGATGTAAGCAATTCATTATAAGAGCCGAACGCAAAAGATGATTTCGTCCATCAACAGAATGCTGAATGGATGCAATTATTCAACTGCACCCGAGCGAAAAGTTCGTTACAAAGGACCGGTGGTAGGGGTTGATACTGGATGGTTGATATGGCGGAACCCATCACTCTTGGGGGTAGCTGCCTGTTATAATAAAGGATACGCACGCAAGTGTATTACATAACCAATTTGCCATAGGCAAAAGTTAATTAATGAACTTTGCTGTCATTCCCGTTAAATGGGTTGCTGTTGTTGATTGTGTCAGTTGGCCATCGTAGACGGAAATGCGTCTAAACCGATGCATATATAAGGACGTTTTGATTTTGATTAAGATAAAATTTGAATCAATGGATGTTGTGTTCATGAAGTTGCGCTAGCACATATACATACGTATGTGTGACCGTGTGAGTTGTAAGATTGACATGCTGGGAAAGTCTACCGTTTGAAAAGAGCTCGTTGTTCGCTGCTCGTGAATAGATGATCTATACGAGTACCAGTGGCAACTCACGAAATAGCGAAAATGAAATTGAGTGTCTGTAATTTTATAATAATCGTTGGATTATTGTCACTGACAAAATCGACTAAGAAGCAGCTCCACGTTGTCGAAAGTTTCTGCAGAAAACGACGACGAAAATTGAGAATGCTTCCAAAAGGAATGGTATCGCAATCAAAGGAGTAAGTGAACAAATTCCCAAATAGGGGACCGATGATTTGTCGCATACAAGTGATTGATATTGGTACCTATCACATATGGACCGATCACGACAAAACGAACATGTAAGCGACTGAATTATTGACCTGTCTGTTGTCTTGACAGTTTTTTAGAACATTTCCTCGTAGACAGACTTCTAACACTCCGTAAATATCCAAATTGCGAAACTGTTTCCGACAATGAGCTTGAGCATATGAAAATGAATATTAACCATAGACTTTTCATATTATTTATGAACTCCTTAACTACCTCGAAATTGTTGATAGCTAGATAGATATGTACTTAGTCTTGTCCTCATTTACTTTAGGACCAACAGATTTCGCTTGTTCTTCAATCGCCATGAAAGCTTCTATCACGGAGCGCTGTGACCGACCGATGATGTCAATACCGTCCGCATACCCCAGCAGCTGAACGGACCTGTTTGAAGATAGTGCCTTCCGTGTTGACATCTGCCCTGCGCAATATCTAAGTTGTTTAAGGTCCACTTCCATTTCCGTGCACCACCTGAGTCGCGGTCTTCCTCTCTGCGCCATCCCTTTGATTTGGATTCGAAGATCTTCCGGCCCGGAGCTTTCACGTCCATTCGCTCTACATTACCCCAGCCACCGCAGCCGTTGGATCTTCACTCGTCTGGCTAGGTCGATGTCGACGGGACCGAAAATTTCTCGAAGAATTTTCCTCTAGAAGCAACCAAGAGCAACCTCATCCGCTTTCGATAGAGTTCATGCCTCTGCACCATAAAGTAAGACTGGGATGATTAAGGTCTTAGCCCACGGAAACAGCGATTGGCAAGAGTTATTCTCAGCGCTGGTGCCATCGTCTGAGTATAAAATAAATATTAAATAGACCGCCAACTGCCGCGCACCTATACCCTATTCCCCCTGCAAATTTTGAAAAGAAAATTTTCTATCTGTGAATAAGTGTGGAGCAGTAAATAAAAAAAAATTTTAAATTAAGAGGGTTCATTGAAATACTGACACTCAGCAGTAGGTGGGTGGAATTTCTACATTTTTAGAGAAAATTTGTTGCCCGAAAAAACTTCCGTGCAAAACAGGAATAAAGCATCAAAATTGTTTACATACTATCATGAACCTGACGAAAAAACATTCGAACTACAATGCAACACAATAAATGTCCATAAAAAGAAAGTTGCCTTTCGCAATAAACTTCTAGTACCACGAAATAATCAATATAATGTTAACAAACTGTAATTTCTGTACTTCAGGTTCATTGAATGTGAATTTCATTCCGAATAATACAAACTTTACTTTAAGAAGAAATATTTTTCATAAACAAATCAAGGGTAGGTATAGCTATTTGAGTTCGGTGAAAAGGGAAAAATTCCCTCGCTTTATTGGAAAACTAAAGAGAGAGTTCTGAGAACACTGACTGAGATTTGTGTATTTTGTGAGTTTCGATCAGATGGATGCGTTCCCATGGTTTAAATTTGTTGTTTTATTTCACCACAAAAGCATGTGTTTTGCAAAATAGTTAATAACTAATTTAATCGACATAATAAATATGTAAAGCAACAAATTGAGAAATATTAATTTGGAATAAATTGGAAATAAAACAAGACATTTTTTATTTTGAGTCTGTTTCGTTTGTTGTTATTGGCTTAAAATTGTTTCGCCGCCTAATGTCGACAGAAAAAAAGCAAGGCAGAGATACATGAACATTTCTGGGTGGGTAAGATTTTTGAGTCCTCCGGTCACATTCTGTAAGACGAAGCGTTAAAAAGTTTTCGAAGAAATTTGCTTGTGTAACAACATAGGGCAAATCATTCGTGCGCACGAAAACGTTTGTACGTTTCGCTTTACAGAATCTAACCCCTGATTTTGTCATGAAGTTTCTGTGTAGAGTAACACCCCGACTCCACAGGAGATAATTTCTCTCATTATGCATATCATGTGAGATGAAATATCTTGTGGAGTTTTTCTTTTTAATCGTAGGTATGATTGGATTATTTCTTGACGTGGATGTCTGACATGGCATGACTTGCCCAGCGGAGTTAAAATTAAATTGTTTGATATGGATATCAGAAATAGCTCTAGTGGGGTCGGTGTGTAACAAAAAACAAGAAGCAACAAAAAAATTTAATTTATTACAACATTTTAAGCAATTTAATATACAAAAGAATTTCAAACTGACGTACCTAACTCATGAAAACTATTGAGTCAGCCGAGGAATATTATACTATTAGGTTAATGATTATTTAAAAAAATGCTTTTTGTCCGATCCATTGAATTCGGCCTGTTGTTTTTGATACTATTTTGGTGCATACACTACTAAAACCGCACTTTATGTAGGCTTTATTAATAATTTTTAATATAACTTGAATAATATAAGTTAAACACAGCACAATGACAAAACATAATTTATGTAATATTTTTACTTTTCGAAATGGCAAACAAATTTTTAGAAATTCTGATAACCAAACAATTCGTAGTTAAAAACCAATTCACTGTGTTTGCCTTGCAGATGAAGTATAACGAAAAAAGTACTAAACATCTCGTAGTATTACGTAAGTAAAATATTATACCTAATAATATATTTGTTATAAAAAAATATAAGAAGGTACTAAATTTCATATCCACCGTTTTCTTAACACGCCCTAAAAACGGCCAATTATTTGAATTATTTAATTTTTCCCACCACAGGATGAAGAGTCAGTCATCTGTCAGGTTGCTACGTGCAAGTGTAAGCGTGCGGCTAATTTACTTTAACATGGCACGCATAATTTCGCACATAGAAACACGGAAAACAGCTTGTAGGCAAACTATATAAGTGGGGGGAGCTGAGGGTCTATTTTAATACTTTGTTTATGGTACTAGGTCTGTTCCCTAACAATAATTCATTCGAATACATTGGACAAACTTCGATCTCTTACGCAAAAGTTGGGTAGTAGAAGTTTGACTAATGTATTCGAATGTATTCGAATTCATTCGAATGCATTATCGTTAGGGAACAGACCTATATTATGGCAATGGGCACGAAAATCAGATTCCCTACAGGACCAACAGGGGAAAGTTCAAGTCACCTATTCTCGAGATTGCTTTTTACATAAGGTGACTCAATTGTATGTACATTTTTTTTTTCTTAGAGTAGAAACACGGACTCAGACCAAGACGTCGAGGAAAATGACCGTTCCGAAACAACAGGAATACTAGTTCCGCATTCTTAAGCTTTGTTTCGCTACATAACACTGCTTGTTGTCAACTAATTGGGCATATTCAACAATCTATAGTTAGTAAGTCTGACAGCTGGCTGACTTTTTGTGTCTCAGTTTTTACTGTAGGTACTAAATGATGTGAACAGTTTTTTGTTTACTTGACGTGTGTGGAGGGTTAATCGAGAAATCTAGTCACGAATTTCATCACTTACGGTTATTATTAAGTTGACATTTCGAATAAACGCGGCTGAAGTAGGAAAAGTGACCGAACAATCGAGTTTTTGAGTTCCGGGTATAGGTGACCAATAGTCGACAATATTTTTAAATGTGCCCAATGAATTGAGTCTTGAGTCTGTTTTCGAAAACGTTAAAAAAAAACTGCCAAATGACCGTCAGTAAAAATGGGTTATTATGTGCATTATTTTATATTCCACATCAATTTGGTTTCTCTGCCAGTAGCTGACTATGCCAACGCCAAGCTAGTGAATTTCTTGTATCCTGATGGTGTTGAAGAGGAACTCTTCTTGTAAGTCGGTTGCGTTCATGGTGCTGGGTTGATTGGTTACGTATGTGTTGACTTGGATAGCTATTTCGGATAGAATTGGGAGAGTGATGGCATTAGGTGTGTTATAACAAGCTCTAATTGAATGTATATCCAATTCAAGCTCAAGTCATCAGTTTTATCTGAAACAATTCCCAAACAAAACTAAAAAAGTTCCATAACTTTTCCAAGTCCATCGTTTGGGCTTAATTGCGGAAGTTTATCTCTAACCAAAGGTTGAAAAACTCAATTCATCTTCATCCAAAAAGCGACAAATTATAATCATCCTATCCTAACCACTCACAGTGCTAAAATGTCCTGCACATACTCAAGTCAGAATTAAATATGAAATATATCCACGTATTTGACCTTGTCCATATAATAACACAAGCCAAAGCGTTATTCCGAAATCATTTTATCGCCACCCAATGTGACATTAACCTTATAAATTCTACATAAACATCGTTCCGCTTACTCCACATCCGTAACTATACCAAAATCGCATGCGATTTCCATCGATTTTGCCATAAATTCCACTCAATACACCTGCCTTCCGAACCGAGTCCGACTGACCGAATTTATCCAATATTCGTCGGTTTATCTCTGTGCCGTGCGCCGCGTTCACCCATACCGCATATACCCGTATACTAGGTAGGTATGTCGCAAACATTGGACAAGGCATTCCACTCACCCGATACGAGAGTACGAGTATCTGGAGGCATCACATGAATCCCAATATTGGTTACTTTGTCCTTAAAGTTCTCCATGTATCCATATCGGTATTTACGATCGACATTGGCTTATATTCGAACAGAGTTGGGGGCACCCCCAAAGACGTGGCTATAGTGGCTTGCATTGTGTGCAGTTCTAATATGGTGAGCTTCGTCGCCTGACATGGTACCCAAAAAGTTGTCATCTTCTTAGAAATATCCAGCAGATTGTTTACCGCTTCGTTAGACGTCCTTTGTGGATTTTAAAGCATTTTCCCCGACGTCCTATATCTGAAGGATTTGCCTGGGACTTGTGTTTTTTGGTCCTCTCTCTCCCGTTCGGTGTGGAGGACGACGACGACATGACTATAATGGTTGCTGTTGATGAGATTCAATTGAATTTATGACGTGATACTGATGAGGCCGACCAAGGGCACACACATGATATCCTTGGGGTAGTAAATACCTCAAGGTAAGTTGAAAGGCATCTGCTGAGGCATGTGTTCTCGATAGACTAGTCGCCTTATTGAAAACAACGACCCACGTGCTCAAAAGTATTAAACACCTCTCCATAGACTGTAAACTACACTGAAGCCCTTATCAACAGAAGAGCAGGGCGATACCAGATAAGCTTTGATTCATGCGATTCACATAAAACCTTAAGGCGCACTAAAGATAAACCCACTCTAGCAGAACCGTTTATATTAAACAAATAACTTTGCAGCCCCCTCCAAGGATGTTTTGTGAATCATAGTCTTTCTCATAACTGTGACCGGTATTACTTTTGCGCCACTGAAAGTTACCTAATGCAAAGTCAGCGTCCAATGTCAACCACAACCGATGCGGAAACACAATCTGACAACACAACCAACATCCATGAAATTAAAAAAAAGAAACCCGCCACAAGTGCGGTCCCCTTGCCCGTTCCTGCAACTTATTGCCTGCCGTAGAAAGTCGTCCGCATAGCCTAGCTCACACAAAAGCACATCGAAACACTGTGTGTGTGACATAAAAACTCACACCCAACTTAGCCCATCCCGAAATCACATTAACCTTGAATCCTTAACCATAAAACAAACACTCACACGCATCCTTCCAGTGCGCTGCCGTTCTACCATTACCGCTGAAAGTATGTACACAGTACAGAAGAAGAACTCTGCCGCATGCAATCATAAATATAGTGCGAGAACAAAAGCGAGAGTTTATCCCGCAAAAAGGAAGGCGGTCGGTGGTGGCTGGCGGCTGTGTGGTGATAGTGGCAGTAGCATACAGAAAAAAAATCACAGAAGTTCCTTATTTACGAGAATTGAGTCGAAAGAAACATGAGCCAGAACCGGAGCCGCACTTGCTTCATGCCACGTATAGTGAGAGAGAGAGAGCTATCTTAGTGACCTCCTCTAGCTATGTCCCTATTCGGGTGAAATATCAACTTTATGACGGTATTTTGCATAATAGCTCTGCAGTGTGTAATCCAGTTAAATAAAGCAATTTACTATTATCCGCATTCTGTAGCAGATTACGAACAACATCCGTTTTCGGTACAAAGGAGTTACTTGCAGCATTTAATCTTTTTCATTTTTTTTAAATTTTGTTGTGCGAATTTTTGTTTTTCTTATATCTATGTAGATTTAGTCCATAAAATTGGGTGTGATTATCCTGGGGGGCACTTTGAACCTGAAATACTGTAACAGACTTACATACTCATACATGATGAAGGATGCGTATGCGTATGGGATGATTACTGCGAAACGATGGGCAACACTGAGCTCTATTCCAAGGACAATATTCTCAAAAAGATTCTTCCAAGTGTTGTGAATCAATACCTTGAAAAAATATCCTATTCCGCTGCTTTTTGATGAATGATTTAAGTCAGCTTAAACCCACCACTTTTACATCAGTAAAATAATTGCTTTGAAGGACGGAGCGGGATTCAGTTAATTTTCAAGAACTCTTTTTTGAACCCAGTACTTAATTAAAATTCTTAAGAATATGAGTCAAATGGCATTTTAACTAATTATCCTTTGAAGTCGATAAGAAAGCTGTGCTCACTATTTGATCCATGCCAAAGAAGACGAACCTTAAGCGTCTTCATGGTGTATATCAGCGCAATCAGAACCAATCGTAACTGTAAGGTATTCCCAAAGGGTTAAAATTTTCTGTATTTTCTTTGTACGGATGATGAGGAAAATAGATTCCCGGAAATTAACCAATTAAGTAGATTGTCTCGGAGGGATTTTTTTTTGCCAGAGTTTTTATTCTCTCAAATGGAGGAATGGGGAAACAACAGATATATCCACTGTTGAGCTTTGCAATGGTATTCTGTGAATGTGAAACGTAAAATTCTTTCGTATTTAAAAAAAAATCATGCGAAAGCGAAAATTTTGCTTTCGTTTCCGTCCTTCTATTTACAAGCGTAGAAAGAAAACTGGGTCGGCATTCTGTGAATCGGAAAAACTCAAACGTTTTCGTGAGAACGAATGACTTGCTTCTGCAACATAAAGCATATCATTCGCGGAAACGAAAATTGTAAGCATTTTGTCTTAATAATGTAAAAAAAGAAAATGTTAACGTTCCAACTTTGCGCTACCTTACCATTCCGGTGTGTACACATTTTATGCTAAATGCAAAATGTCTTTTATTCATTCAGAGTTATTTGGAGCAGAAAAAAAAAGGAAAACGTTTCTGCTTGCTTTCGTGCAAACGAAAATTTATTTCGTTTTTCAAGTTAAATGAAATTTTGTGCAAGGGAAAATTTGTGAAATCCCCTGAGACTGATCTAACTTCGAAACCGAAGAAAATTTCGTTTGTGCGAAAGCGAAGGACATATCATGCACGTTTTAATTTTTGCTTTATGTACCTAACTATGAAAACGAAACGTTTTTTTTTAGAAGTTAGCAGAGCTTTTTCACAGAGGTTTTTAATTTTCTTTGATTATTACAGTCTCAAATCGATGAGCAGAGATTTTTAGAGTTGATTTATGTTGAAAGCATCCATATAAAGGATTTGGGTTAGTCACCTAATTTTAAACTTTTTTTCCTTTTAACATGAAGGATGCGGGTTAAAAACCTTGGCAAATTTACATCAACGCCTTTCACAGTGACTGTTTCACTGTATCAACTCCAAAACGAGTCCTTTAAAAATATACGCCTAAAGCTTTGTCAAGTAAAAACGGGCCACGTCTTGCTACTTCCCGTAAAATCCATTAAATCATCCAAAAACGATGCAAATTCCTCCACTGACGAGTTCCTATCGCACTTTAAATCAATTAAAGTTGTTCACAATAGAAATTTAGTATCGCTACCGCTGTGAGGGCTGTCGAACTTCGTCCAATTATCTCTCCTTTAACTACACACAAGCGAGTGACATCTTCGCAATGAATATGAAAATGTTATTCATATCATTTCACCATCCAGGTTGCAGGACTCAATTAATTTTAACACTTTTCCGTTCGTTTTCGTTGTGTGTGTGCGAAAGAAGGATGTCGTGTTATAAATTCAGATCCAAAAGCTAACAAAACATAAATTGCAATAAATGTGCAATGGCTATCAGGAGCGCACAGGATGTGATGACAGCGAAATAATGTGAATGTTTTGTTTGGTGTATAGAACGTTACAATATCAGAGTTGAGAGGAGTTTTCAGCATGTGCATTTGTAGGGCTACCGTAGTTGTACATTTTTCTTATATTTACTTATGGATTAAAAAAAATATTAATACCTAAGGTTGTTTGGATGTTAATTTGAACTGGAAATAGAAAATATTTTTATTTATTACCAAAGCCGTTTTAAGTCACGCAGGGTACCTACCTTGCAGGCACAAAGTTTAAGGTGCTTTTAGAAAAAAAAAACAACTATTGGATAAAATCCTCCTATGTGGATGCGTTTTAGCGCCCTCTTTCGTTTGGTTCTTGGCAAAGCGCTGGAAATGATTGCTTATAAGCTAAATTTCTGAAAACGGAACTCGTTATTATGGCCAGACCATTTGCAAAAATCAAAGCTAACCGCGGTCTGACAGCATTCGAAAATGTAAATGCTATTAGAAAGATACTTAATTAAACCTTTCGGAACAGGCTTTTGTAGGTCCCTTTCATTCTCGAAAGGAAAGTATTACAAATGCATTTAGTTTGTTTTAAAAGCCTTTTAAAGAAGTGAAGAAGTGTTTTAATTTACTACGAGCACCTGAGAATTTCATCGGGAAGTTTAACGGACCTCAGCGTAATAGGTAAATGCCTCCATAAAGCTGGCGCTGTCCTCTTTAGGTTACCTGTAGCTAGTTTATAAATAGCTAAAACGCCGTACTAAAAAAAATATTAGTATCGACTTTAAATTCACCAAAGTTCACAATAGCGAAATTTGTAATTAAATATAGCCGCTGTGAACTACTAAAATTTAGAGTCGAAACTAAAAATGGTTATTGGTAAGGCCCCTAGTCGATTTCTTGTATCCACCTGTGTGCAGCTCTTAGCTGTCATTATCTTAAACGGCTTCACTTTTGTATTAAGTCCCGCACACATCGCATAAAGATCTCTGCTCGGAAAATGCACACACTGTTCCATGTTTAAAAACCTTAGCTCCTAATGAGTTGCATTTTTTTAAGGGAGGTTCATCGAACCTTTGTCTTCCCCACTTTATCTTAAGTGCTTACCACTGCAAATTTTAGGGCTACAGTTGTCAAAAGTGTTTTGAATTACCTTGTTGTATTGGGCTGCCACGCCCCCTTTTTGTATCCCGTCTATATTTTGCAAAAGTTCTTCGTTCGCACTCTGCACATCAGTCGTCCCTTTGTACAAGTTAAGCTCTCTTGATTAGCGATTAAGAGGGTTTGCAATTCACTTGCTTCAGGTGCCACGCCCCTTTTTCCGAGAAAGATGGAAGAGGACTCTTATTGCAAATATCTGTTCGAAGCTCACCTCTTAACCAGAAGAACAAAAATCGGTCTGGAAAAATGCATAGGTATTTCAGAAAGCGAAAGCCCTTCCCTAGCCCTTCTTGAAAATATTGAAAAGCCCTTCCATAAACTTGCGCGTCTTTGTCGCATTGAGTACTATTGAGTATCTATTCAATTTGCAACTGCTTGTGATACTTCTGCCTGAATAGATCTTTCCTTTGTTGCGCCCCCTCTCTACAGCATATCTCACAACCGGATATTAAAAGACAGAATATAAAAGCCAAACACTAAACGTCGCATAAAAAACTCACCGATAAAACCGCACTAAATCCCCATTGCCCCTTCCCTCATTATAGGTATATGCTCCAAATTCTCTTTGAAGCCTCAAAACGACACAAGCAAATGGACCCATTCAACATCAAAATGTTTGGCTCTCACCCCTTAAAAGGAACCTCCCGAGTCCCGACCGTCCCCCGCTGTACAGACCCTCACAATCTCATTCAGAAAATTCGAAAGATTTTTATTTTTGCACGGTCATAAAACGGTTCGGTCGATTACAGTTGCTGCCCAGTGGCTGGGGTTTAATAAAATATGAACTCATTTTCTATCTCGAGCTTTCCACTTGGTCAGTTCAATACAAGTCGACATAAAAGCTGTGCTCATAAGAAACCAATCCTTGCTGCCACCCCGAGGCGCCATACCATGCATGTATACATTGTATACATGACAAGGTGTGCCTCAGCTGTGCTGCTGGTTTATTTGCTTTTAAATGATAGAAATGCGGATGCGGAGACCGAAAGATATAAGTTCGGGAATTCGGTTACACTCCATTGTGTGGGTGTAAGAACTTCCCAGCAGTTAAGGTTGGGTTTCGGTGCCATATTTCCGGTTCACTGCATCTCCGATATATATGCAGATTGCGTGAGAGAAATTCCTTGGAACTTTAACGTATAGTCACGCCGATACCTTTTGTGAGGGTTTTTCCACCCTCTCACAGGCACGTAGCCAGGGGGGGGCTTGAGGGGCTGAAGCCCCCCCCCCCCAAAACCCGACATAAAAAAAAACTAAAACCTTCTGTATAATATATGCTCAAATTTAAAAAAAATAGGGTATAGTTAGGTATAGTTTATTGTGTTGGCCATGACGGGGCCGCAAATATGGCTGGTAATTTAAGCGGAGTACACGCAGAAAAATCACTTATTTAAAATCAACCAAGTCTCGGTTATAAACTACCAAGTGATACTGTTAATATAGCTCTTACAGAGTTAGTTGATTAAAAATAGCCGAGTCAACTTGTTTAACGAAACTCGGTTAAAAATAACCGATTTATCAATTTCCCCTCCAATTTTTTCCGGTCGTTAATAACAAACTAACTTGGTGGAATTTAACCAAGTTACTCTGTTGTTATTAGCCGACGCACTTGGTAGAATTTAACCTATTTCAGCTGTTGTTATTAGCCGACTCCCTTGGTAGAATTTAACCAACTTCTTTTAAAACTAGCCAACCAACTTGGTTGAATTTAACCAACTAACTTTGTTATTATTAACCAACCAACTTGTTAGAATTTAACCAAGTTACTTTGTTGTTATTAGCCAATTCACTTGGTTGAAATTAACCAACTTACTAGGTTGTATTTAACCAAATAACTTTGTTATTATTAACCAACCAACTTGTTAGAATTTAACCTACTTACTCTGTTGTTATTAGCCGACTCCCTTGGTAGAAATTAACCAACTTACGAGGTTGTATTTAACCAACTAACTTTGTTGTTATTAACCAACCAACTTGTTAGAATTTAACCAAGTTAATCTGTTGTTATTAGCCAATTCACTTGGTTGAAATTAACCAACTTACTAGGTTGTATTTAACCAAATAACTTTGTTATTATTAACCAACCAACTTGTTAGAATTTAACCTACTTACTCTGTTGTTATTAGCCGACTCCCTTGGTAGAAATTAACCAACTTACTAGGTTGTATTTAACCAACTAACTTTGTTATTATTAACCAACCAACTTGTTAGAATTTAACCTACTTACTCTGTTGTTATTAGCCGACTCCCTTGGTAGAAATTAACCAACTTACTAGGTTGTATTTAACCAACTAACTTTGTTGTTATTAACCAACCAACTTGTTAGATTTTAACCAAGTTACTCTGTTGTTATTAGCCAATTCACTTGGTTGAAATTAACCAACTTACTAGGTTGTATTTAACCAACTAACTTTGTTATTATTAACCAACCAACTTGTTAGAATTTAACCTACTTACTCTGTTGTTATTAGCCGACTCCCTTGGTAGAAATTAACCAACTTACTAGGTTGTATTTAACCAACTAACTTTGTTGTTATTAACCAATCAACTTGTTAGATTTTAACCAAGTTACTCTGTTGTTATTAGCCAATTCACTTGGTAGAAATTAACCAACTTACTAGGTTGTATTTAACCAACTAACTTTGTTAATATTAATCAACCAACTTGTTAGAATTTAACCAAGTTACTCTGTTGTTATTAGCCAATTAACTTGGTTAAAATTAGCCAACTTCTTTTAAAAATAAGCTTACCTACTTGGTTGTATTTAAACAACTTACTCTGTTGAAATTAGCCAACCATCTTGGTTGTATTTAACCAAACTACTTACTTGTTATTAGCCAGTCCATTTGGTACAAATTTACCAATTTACTTGGTTGAATTGTATCCAACATTCTCGGTTGAAGGTACCGAACTTGAGTGCATCTGAAAATTAAACCATCTTAAAGGGAAAAATAATTTTACCCTAAAATAAAAAAAGTTCTTTCATATTAAGTACATAGATTTTTTATTATTATATTATATATAAAAATATACATATTTTCTGTTAATTACATTTATTTATTATTTGTAATGTTACTTTAAATATGTGGGTCATACATTTAATAATTTAAAAACAAATGTGACAATGTATATTGTTATGATTAAATTAACATACATAATATTGATTCATTTTAATTATGAAATCTGCAATTCCAAACAGTCATTTACATTTATTATTAATCTATTTTTTATTTATAGTGGGCTTCTTAAAATAACGTAGTGCTTAGAATTAGGTAAAATATTTAAAGCGTTAGGAATTGGCGATAAAAAAAGTTCAAGAGGAATAACAATTTGTTCTGACAATAATGGAACTTCTACCTCATATGCATAGTAATGTTCATCGAAATATTTGGTCTTAAGTACTGTACCAACAAAAATCAATTGACTTAAGTCATATACATATATTTTTTTCACTACAAAAAAATCGTACAGATAACAATCTGAACTAAGACTTTTTACTAAGACGGATCCCTTTTTATAAAGTACAGAAGACATGGTCGCCCAATTAACCATAGTCAACGTTTTATTAGGGTCCAGTGATAGCTGTGATCGTATATTATTAAGTTCAGATAACAAGTTATATTTTGTGGGTCCAACGCCAAGTATATTAGCAAGTTTTCCCCGTAAAAACATTTCATTAAGTTGAAGTTGATGTTTCATTGCTAAAGTTAAGGTTATATTCATTCGGTTACATGATGATCTAGCAGACATTTTGGATTGCCTGTGCTTAGCTTCGAACCTCATTGACCACAAAGATGTTAATGGGCCGTATTTTTTAAAAGCGGTATGGTAGTGAATGAGATTGTGGAACTTTGGCTTAAGAGAGTCCTTGGTAAGTGTAATATATAGTTCATTAAGTTCAGCTATTAATACTTGCAAGAAATCTTCTGTTCCAACAGAAACCTTTAAACTAAGAAGTATGTCAACGATTTGTCTTAGTTTTATATACATTGCCCAAATACTATTACCTCTCGGCACAAAGTCGCCTATAAGTAAACCCAAAAACCGCAAAAGAGTAAGCGTTTCTCCAGAAGATAAACGCAGATTTCCCCGCTTAAGATGTTCCCTTTCGAGAGAGCAAGGTTTGTTTTTAGTATCAGGGCCATATGAGAAAGCTAATAATTTATCATTGAATATTGTTAAAGAAAACAATTTGTTTTTTTCGGTATACTCTGAAAGTATAAAACACAAAATGTATTTGGCTACACCCTCTAGCATATCATGCATAATATCAGCGCCCACCTGTTGAAACAAGTCGAAGTTGTTTATGCCCAGAAAAACACACCTTTCCTTAATGCCGGTTATAGATAAATTATTTAAAGCCAGATCTGCTTCATAGGTTCTCATTGTTCGAAGAAGTGTTGTATCTTCGTAAAGTTGCTTTTTCAATACATCTTTTGTAACTTTGCACACTCTGCAAGAAAAATTAGCTGAAAAGCTCTCTACAAACCCAATCAGAGAGTGTATTCCTAAATTGTCACCAAGAATCAAAGCTAGTTCAAAAAATAAAGAACCCTTGAAAGTTGGAATATCTATTTGTATGCCTACTTCGCTTAAAAAATTAAACTCATCAATAACTGGTTGGAATATAACATTATTACCAAAAGATATTCTGTCGGATGAATGAAATAATAAAATAAGGAATATGTTGGACAGAACTGAGGATCGCCAAGGTGGAAGACATGGAATTGAGACGTAGACTGCTCCTAATTTGTGAACACCAGCATGACTTCCTAGAACGTTTCCAATTTCATAATCATCGAAGTAAATAAATAGAGGTAACACAATGCGATTTGAATGGTGCTTAAGTCTTTCTTTCCAGTATGAACCTTGAATAAAATTTTCCATTCCATCTTTATTTTGAAGACTGTCCATATATTCCAAAGTTTCCGAAAGTATGTTTTCGAGAGAGAAAAATCTTTGCAATATATCTCTTAAAGAGATAAAATGTTCTTGACATGGAATAGGTTCCATACGTGTTATTCCACCTTTTTTAACATTATCGAACCTTTGGCCAATTAAAATTCCTTTAGGCTCAATGTATGATTTTTGTTTGGTGAAATAAGAAATCCTTTTTTGTTCTGTTTTGAAACATTCTAAGGGGGAGGTGATTGAAGGAACAAGTGCTTGCATTAATTGATTTGAAACATCATTAGATAAAGAGTGCTCAATACATACTTTATCCAAACAGTTCTTAAAATTTGAACTTAATGAATCGAAATATTCTGCTAAGCCATCAACCACTTTTTGCACTACGTTTCTAGGCAAGATTACATTTGCATAAAGTGATGCTATAAAAAGTGATAGTGATATATCAAGTGACAGGGTTTCTGTATATTCAGTTTCATTGGCTTGTTCTAATTGTTTATCTGAAACAACACTTTCATTTAGTATAATATCTGGATTCTTCTCAGAATCTGTTAGATTATTTGAACATTTAAAATCATGTTCTTTGTTAAAATGTCTTCTAAAGGAATTAAAAATTGAAAACGATCGCTTACAATCTCCTTCGCGGCATTTATAGATAGTGAATTTATGGTCACTGTGATGGAAATCAAAGTGTTGCCTTAGAACTTTAAGATCCTTCATGTAGGATCTGCATAAAAAACAAACAACCATTGTAAAAATTGGTAGGGAAAACTAACTAATTTTCTTTGACTAGCAACTCCCCCAACAAGGTATTGGCAGCGGTTGATTCTTTGTCGAACTCTGTCGAAATTTTAAAAAAAGCCTTTTGTATAAATAGCCAAGTGCATCTGCTTTCCGGCGGATATTCCGCATTTACTATGAATATTAGCTTAAAACAAACATCTACTGCTTCCAAAATGTTATGCAGTAGATATTTGGTGTCGTTAACAATGATAAAATAAGATTTTATACTTTCTAAGGAATTACCCACTACAATAATAAAGGGTTGCAATGTAAGACCAATACCTTGGAGTTTATCTCTCCTGCTGGTAATCGCTGCGTCGATGTCTGCATCCGTCGAAACTCTTGTTATGAAGCCATCCCTTGCTTCAGCCTTAGAGGGTCGCCAAACTCTTTGCCTGGATCCAACGACCTTTACATTAGATGTCGTGAGTAATGAAGGGATTAGCAGGAATGCCGCAATATTGCTGATCTCTTCTGAAACTGAAAAAATATAAAACAATAATTAGCCATATGCGTCGAATTAATATTTTATATACTATTATACCGATATAGAGAAAGCGCTAAAAAAAAAGTTGTGCATAGATAAAATATGATGCAGATTTGTTTTTTTTTTCCTTTTAAAGAAATCATAATTGTCAAAAGAAAAACAAATTTGTTTTCACAATCTTGTAAACCAAAAATAGCAACGCTTATTCAGAAATTGGATCGGAATCGCAAATTCTTCGAATTTTTGCGATTAACAGGTTATGTATGTATTAATAAATAACGTTTTCTTACGATTTTCCAGAGTCAGTAAGTGGGCGAAGTATTTGTCCTTCCCTTTTACTCCCTTTCCTCTGCTCCTACCGAGTTCGAAAATGTCCTTTCGCAATTTTGGAAAATTTTCCACCAGTCCTTTGCAGTTGTTGCTGTATACTTTGTCAAAATCTTTGACCAGCTGTAGAGAAAAGAAGAAATACATTGTTTACATGGGTTAAGTAAAGCCTGATGTAGTTTAGGTTTAAGACTAAATTTATGTATAAAGTATTTTTGATATATTTATACTACTATGCAATATTACCAGTTTATATCCCAAAGGTTTTTTTAAGGCGGGATATTCCTCAAAATATTGAGATATGCTCATCTCCTTTGAGCATTGAAGTCGAACATGTGTGGTTTTTTCCCACTTCTCCTCCGCTGTATCCCATGGATGGCTAGAATTTCTTAGCCATTCGAGATCGTCTTCGAATTGTCCTTCGGCGTCTTCAAAATTGGCAGCTGTTGCTAGTCGTTTTATGGAATGTAATGAGGGCGAGGATACTCGACTGGAGGAAGGTGACGACGTCACAGAATTGGAACGCGAACGCTTCCTTGTGGCGATGACACCACTTTGGCGGTATTTCCTTTTTAGATTGTGAATGTGGTCTGGCAATTTTCCAGCCAGCCTGTGTGTAACCCCACGACTCGAATTTATCAGCTTATTGTGAAAATAAACCGATCTATTTTCGGTAGGGAACAAATGAACAATTTGATTTGTCCAGTGCCCATAAACTTGAGCTGTTATGTTCTGCTCTGGGTTTTTTCTTAAAATGTTGGTGCAAACAATACGCACCAATCGCAGACGAGCAACGTTATCCAGCGGTCGAGTTTTATCTAACGACAGAATACCGGTTCCTTCCAGTGAACTTTCGAGCAGCTTGTTAAGTTCCTAGTTACAAAATATTTAATTTGCATATAGTTCATATAAGCATTAATAAATAAGTGAAAAAAAATACTATACTATCGGCTAAAGCTATTAGTGGCAATCACTTATTATAATCACCTTCTCTTAGATGATTATAAATGCAATGCTTAGAATTTTACTCAAAGTGATCAGTCAATTTATTCTGATTAATCTCTGAATGCATAAAGAAACACAAATTGAAAGCATAAACTATCAACCATCACTAAGCGCCTTTCCGATTTCAACCCTGTACTTACATCTAAACTTTCGCTAGTTGGATCAGCAACAAGAACACTTGAAGGGGAATCTATTGCTTCCAATCTGTCGCTTACAGAGAAATTTGGCAGAATTTCACTAAGTGAAAAATTAAGACAATCGTTTTGTTCTTGTGTGTTTGCACCAAGACATATTTCTGAAGTTTCAAAGGTCTGTAAAATAAAAAGACTTTATCTACCATTTCAAATGGCTAAACAAGAAGAACAAACCAAAGGGGCGGACGCATTAGGGTGCATAGCTTTCCGCCATTGTTCAAAATTCCGTGTAAACAGAACGCGATGCCCTATAACTGGGATCATTTCCTTTATTTCTGTGGCACCAAGTAGCGCCAAAGACATCGAAGTTATAGCATTTTCTGTTATAAATAAAAATTAGCCAGTGTCACTTCGATATTCACTTGTAAAGTATAGGTTAGTAACAGATATACAAGTTGGCGCAAATTTAATCACCCTATCGGAAGATGTTACAATTTTTGCAAATGGCTTTGTACGTCAATCATATTTGACATTTGTGTATCAACACTGGTATCATATTTTCTACTTAACAGAAAAAATTGTAGAGGGTCAAATAAAGATTTCCATCACTCAGGATCATTTATCTTTATTTAGTAAAAAAGTGATTCAAAAAAAATTGGAGGATTAATTTTGCACCAAATTGCATAAGAAAGTCGTGTATAAGAAAGAATCGTCTTTAAGAAATACTAGCTATTAAAAAGCTTTTCAAGTGCTAGATCCATTTTCGTGCGTTAGGCCATCGAAATCGAAAATGCAAAATACATGTATAGCAAAAATACTTTAAGCAAGTTTCAACTTTCTTATATCCGAATAATAGTGTTAATTTACATTTTGGTATATAAACGAACCTTTAAAAATGTCTATGTAATCTTCCAGGCCCCACTCCTGTAGTAAGGTGGACACTTCTTCATCCATTTAAAAGAGCTGTGAAGCACGTGTTAATATGAGTACATATCAAAATACGATCATATAAGTACTATGTAAAGGCTACAGAAATATTAGGCAAATAAATTGATTTTAAATTACGCAAAAAAATCACAAGAAAAACAAAGCTAATGCACTCGCTAATAAAGAAACTGAATCCCAGAAGAAAATACATGTCACATCACGATACCAGACCAGAGTGTTCCTCAACTCGGCAATTATTAACCCACGACCATCTACTGCTTCCAAAATGTTATGCAGTAAATATTTAGTGTCGTTAACAATGATAAAATAGGATTTTATATCTTCTAATGAATTACCCACTACAATAATAAAGGGTTGCAATGTAAGACCAATACCTTGGAGTTTATCTCTCCCGCTGGTAATCGCTGCGTCGATGTCTGCATCCGTCGAAACTCTGGCTATGAAGCCATCCCTTACTTCAGCCTTAGATCATATAAGTACTATGTAAAGGCTACAGAAATATTGGGCAAGTAAATTGACTATAAATTGCAAAAAAAACTCACAAGAAAAACAAAGCTAATGCACTCGCTAATAAAGAAACTGAATCCCAGAAGAAAATACATGTCACATCACGATACCAGACCAGAGTGTTCCTCAACTCGGCAATTATTAACCCACGACTCGGTTAATAATAACCGAGTGTTCCTCAACTCGGTAATTATTAACCTACGACTCGGTGAAATTCGTATTTTTCTTCTAATACTTTTTTTCACTTCAAAATCACCAAAATTGACTATAAATTGCAAAAAAACTCACAAGAAAAACAAAGCTAATGCACTCGCTAATAAAGAAACTGAATCCCAGAAGAAAATACATGTCACATCACGATACCAGACCAGAGTGTTCCTCAACTCGGCAATTATTAACCCACGACTCGGTTAATAATAACCGAGTGTTCCTCAACTCGGTAATTATTAACCTACGACTCGGTGAAATTCGTATTTTTCTTCTAATACTTTTTTTCACTTCAAAATCACCAAAATTGACTATAAATTGCAAAAAAACTCACAAGAAATACAAAGCTAATGCACTCGCTAATAAAGAAACTGAATCCCAGAAGAAAATACATGTCACATCACGATACCAGACCAGAGTGTTCCTCAACTCGGCAATTATTAACCCACGACTCGGTTAATAATAACCGAGTGTTCCTCAACTCGGTAATTATTAACCTACGACTCGGTGAAATTCGTATTTTTCTTCTAATACTTTTTTTCACTTCAAAATCACCAAAATTGACTATAAATTGCAAAAAAACTCACAAGAAATACAAAGCTAATGCACTCGCTAATAAAGAAACTGAATCCCAGAAGAAAATACATGTCACATCACGATACCAGACCAGAGTGTTCCTCAACTCGGCAATTATTAACCCACGACTCGGTTAATAATAACCGAGTGTTCCTCAACTCGGTAATTATTAACCTACGACTCGGTGAAATTCGTATTTTTCATTTAATATTTTTTCTTTCTTCTAATACTTTTTTTCACTTCAAAATCACCAAAATTGACTATAAATTGCAAAAAAACTCACAAGAAAAACAAAGCTAATGCACTCGCTAATAAAAAAAACTGAATCCCAGAAGAAAAAAACATGCCGGAACAAAGAATTATTAGTTTCTTCACTTTCATATATATATATATATATAGGTACATATGCGCGTGCGTAGATGTTATATATTGTTTAATATGTTTGTTATATTAATAGTAGGTACTTACCAATTTAATACGATTTCTTTAGAGGTTTTTTGTTACACTATTTGAATAGATTATTTTTTTATTTTTTATTTTTGCCACACTTCAAGATACTTTGTCACTTATTTATTTTCACACCACAATGCCACTGGCCGCTACAAAAGTTCAACAGCTAATGACTCAATTACTATCCAGCCAAAGCAAGCGAAGCAGCGTCGTTCATAAAATTCGCGATAGTATGCGTATGTGTGTGTTAAAATCAACAGAGCCACACTGTTTTACAGATGGAAGAGAAGCGTCGTGTTTGTAGATATTAACCGAGTAGGAGAGGAAGTAGACTGTATCAACATATTTCTACCAGGGATGTAAAACTAGTTTTTGTTATTGTACCGAAATGGGACCAATATTGTACGTGAATAATTTTTGGTTTCTTTAAAATTCGCCTAATGTAGTTTTCCATTTGGATTTTCAGATTTTTCGTGCTCAATAGAACATAAAACGAGATTTTTCTTTCTTTGCATTAGTGGTGGTGCGTGCTTTAAGGGTCAGTTTCAGTTGTTCTTAAATATCAATGCATGTTTATAAAAATCCACTCAATTTATGTTGATGAAAAATGTAAATTTGTCTCTATTAAAAACTTCTTCTTCTAAAAACGAAATTATTTGTGAATATCGTTCAGATATCGAGATTCGAAAAATTGTTCTGACTCTCAAAAAAAAGTGTTTGTTTTTTGCAGCCAGTGGAACATAAATCTGACAGCCAATAAATAATAGGTACTTAATCTTATGTCGTTTTCGATTTGGCTTTTCAGATTTTGATCTGAGATTTCAGATTTCTGCTGCCAAATTGAACATGAAATCTGAATCTTATTCGTTTTTGTGTGTATTGAGTTGGCGGCAAAAAAAAATTTTTTTTTGCACTTGCACTCGAAATCCATTTCAATTGATTTTCACACATTTATAGTACTGCATTTCGAAATAATTTTATAAAAACTCGATCCCATACGCGTAAAATTAATAATTCAACTAAAAAAGCAATTCTCCCTATGATAAACAATTCGTTACCACCAGCTGTATGTCATAAAATTGAGATTTCTTAAAAGGGATATGATACCAAAAAAAAGATTGATTTTTTCAGAAGTAAAATATATTCATCAGGGTACTGAATTTAGACGAATCGTACGTGTATTTTTAAGTCAATTGTATCGATAAAAATACGATTGGGTTTCTTTTTCATCCCTGTTTTCTACGTTTTGAAAAAGCAGCGACGTATTTCGTGGTGTGCGTATAACTCGTTAAGAAACAACAGTATGTGTTTGTAGAAAACAATCCAGTAGTTGGTTATATTTAAGCTACGTTTATTGGTTGTTTTTAACAGAGAGATTGTTAGATTTTAACACACATTCATTTGGTTAAAATTTGACGAGTAAAAGGGTTAAAAACAATCCAGTAGTTGGTTATATTTAAGCTACGTTTATTAGTTGTTTTTAACAGAGAGATTGTTAGATTTTAACACACATTCATTTGGTTAAAATTTGACGAGTAAAAGGGTTAAAAACAATCCAGTAGTTGGTTATATTTAAGCTACGTTTATTAGTTGTTTTTAACAGAGAGATTGTTAGATTTTAACACACATTCATTTGGTTAAAATTTGACGAGTAAAAGGGTTAAAAACAATCCAGTAGTTGGTTATATTTAAGGTACGTTTATTGGTTGTTTTTAACAGAGAGATTGTTAGATTTTAACACACATTCATTTGGTTAAAATTTGACGAGTAAAAGGGTTAAAAACAATCCAGTAGTTGGTTATATTTAAGCTACGTTTATTAGTTGTTTTTAACAGAGAAATTGTTAGATTTTAACACACATTCATTTGGTTAAAATTTGACGAGTAAAAGGGTTAAAAACAATCCAGTAGTTGGTTATATTTAAGGTACGTTTATTGGTTGTTTTTAACAGAGAGATTGTTAGATTTTAACACACATTCATTTGGTTAAAATTTGACGAGTAAAAGGGTTAAAAACAATCCAGTAGTTGGTTATATTTAAGCTACGTTTATTGGTTGTTTTTAACAGAGAGATTGTTAGATTTTAACACACATTCATTTGGTTAAAATTTGACGAGTAAAAGGGTTAAAAACAATCCAGTAGTTGGTTATATTTAAGCTACGTTTATTAGTTGTTTTTAACAGAGAGATTGTTAGATTTTAACACACATTCATTTGGTTAAAATTTGACGAGTAAAAGGGTTAAAAACAATCCAGTAGTTGGTTATATTTAAGGTACGTTTATTGGTTGTTTTTAACAGAGAGATTGTTAGATTTTAACACACATTCATTTGGTTAAAATTTGACGAGTAAAAGGGTTAAAAACAATCCAGTAGTTGGTTATATTTAAGGTACGTTTATTGGTTGTTTTTAACAGAGAGATTGTTAGATTTTAACACACATTCATTTGGTTAAAATTTGACGAGTAAAAGGGTTAAAAACAATCCAGTAGTTGGTTATATTTAAGCTACGTTTATTAGTTGTTTTTAACAGAGAAATTGTTAGATTTTAACACACATTCATTTGGTTAAAATTTGACGAGTAAAAGGGTTAAAAACAATCCAGTAGTTGGTTATATTTAAGGTACGTTTATTGGTTGTTTTTAACAGAGAGATTGTTAGATTTTAACACACATTCATTTGGTTAAAATTTGACGAGTAAAAGGGTTAAAAACAATCCAGTAGTTGGTTATATTTAAGCTACGTTTATTGGTTGTTTTTAACAGAGAGATTGTTAGATTTTAACACACATTCATTTGGTTAAAATTTGACGAGTAAAAGGGTTAAAAACAATCCAGTAGTTGGTTATATTTAAGCTACGTTTATTGGTTGTTTTTAACAGAGAGATTGTTAGATTTTAACATCACATTCGTTTGGTTAATTTTACATGTGTAGCACGGTAATTAATAAATAATCAGTGTGTTAAAACCCCAAATTTAGTAGGTTTTTTATAACCAAGATACTTGTTTAAATTTAACCAAACAGAAAAACGACACTGTTTGGTAAATATTAACAAAGGAACTTGATTAATAACAACAATTTAGTGTGTTCTTTTTAACAGCATGTATTTAACCTTTTCAACACGGTGGTTTTTAACAAAATCGAATCATTTGTTTTCAACCGAGACTTATTTAATTTTAACACATATTTTTTTAACCGAGCAAAAATTCCACTCGGTTATGGACAACTTTTCTGCGTGTACTGTTCAGGATTAGGCAATAGTGTTTAAACGCTAGGTATATGCACTAGGTGTGTACATTGTGCACGCCATCGCTTAGAACCTCTTCTACTGAAGTCTATTTGATTCGCAATTGCCTTGGTGTAGTTAGTGAAATAGCTAATTTCTTCCGTAACCATTCAAATGCAAATTTTAAATTTCAAAAATGTTATTAAAAGAAAAACTCGACTTCTACGCCTTTATGAAACAATATTCATTGAAAGGCATAAAAGTATTGTTTCCTTTGTAGAGCTCTTCAAATGCATCTCAATAAGTCTTCAAGTGGGCGATGTTTTCGAAAGCATAAACACTTTT
This sequence comes from Cheilosia vernalis, assembly GCA_949126925.1. Classification (NCBI taxonomy): domain Eukaryota; kingdom Metazoa; phylum Arthropoda; class Insecta; order Diptera; family Syrphidae; genus Cheilosia; species Cheilosia vernalis. The sequence goes on from OX421361.1 coordinate 50,825,222, forward strand.
GACAGAGGTCCAAAAAAGTGGTTTCCTAGTAAGCCTGATTGTATCCGACAAAACTATTAATTTTAACGATGCACTTATCAGTTTTCCTACAGAGCAAATCCTTAGATTTCGTTTCTGCAGTCGACCCCACAAAAGCAGTTTTGAATTCTCTTAAGAACATCAGAGAAAATGCCGACGATTTCTTCAGAGATGCTTTTCAATCCGCATTCCAACTTGCCGAGGACCTTATTGAAGTTCACTTAAGAGCTCCAAGAACTTTATTGAAACAGACAATACGTTCCAAAACTAGATTTCTGTCAGTATATTTACAAGGGTGTTGACGACAAGAAAACTTGCGCCGGTCTCTTCGTAGATATAACCAAAGCTTTGGACATGGTGGATCACGAAATTCCTTTTGGGAAAACTGCATGGGCGGTTCTAAGTTAATTAACCTCGGAGTTCCACAAGGTTCGGTCCTTGGCCCAATATTGTTCCCAATATATGTTAATTCGGCCTTCAGTATTCCGTTTATAGGTAAGCTAAAGGCTTTTTCTGACGACTTCGCGTTTGCGTATGGCTCAGAAAATCTTTTTAACCTAATTGCTGAGATCAATCATGATGTACATCTGTTAAGACTATGGTTTGCGCAACATAAATTAATAGTGAGCAGTAAAACGAAGCTCATGCTCTTCAGCCTTACTGCCAAGGAATCTCCCGAAATTAACATTCCGTTTCATGCAGCTAATTGCCGCAGATCTAAACTGCTGAATTGTGGATGCAGTACCCTTTACAATGAAAATTTTGATTGCAATCCTAATTGCTTTACTATTGAAATAGTTAAGAACTATAAGTACTTAGGTGTCGTAATTGACTAAAATCTAAGCTGGTGTGACCATATATGTTTCTTGAAACAATATTTTCAATCTACTCTGGGTAACTTCTATCGATTTCAAAATTACTGCTCTAGAAGCATCTTAAAAAATATTTACTTTGGAATATTCCATTCGAGATTACAATATGGTATAAGCTGCTGGGGTGGTACTCACCTTCATAAAATACAAAAACTAGCTGTCCTACAAAAATATGTAATCAGGAAAATATGTTTTTCATCCCACTTAGCCCACACCTTTGTCCTTTTTAAAAATCTGAAAATTCTGCCAGTTAGACATCTGTACTATTTTAAAGTCTTAAAAATTGTTTTTATTAGATGTGGGTACTTACGGAGCCCCATCAATGATAACCATAACCGTCGAAGCAATTCAAGTTCCCTGGTTAGCAAACTTACTTTTCACACTTCTAGCTTAAGAAGCTTTTAGACAATTGTATCTTGTAAATTATTTAACACATTCATTGAAGACATTAGAATCATTGAAATAATGAAATTGAAATTCTGTTGCACTTCATCACATAATCCACTTTAAAATTATGTCATCTTAAAATTGTATAATTGTACCTTTTGTTCGTCACTTTCACTTTTTAATTTTTTTTCTTGCATTTACCTACATACCTTTATATTGTACCTATTGTTCACCCCACACTGTATTAATCTATATAATGTGACATTACCCCAATTTTTATTTCCTTATATTAAAATGTCACTAACTTTTCTCTTATTCTATCAAGATTATTTTGAGTGAATAAAATTTTATAATAATAATAATAATGTTCATTTGGATGTTAATGTGGATCGATCCAGATAAGGTGCTTGATCTCTTGTCAAAAAAATTAAGACTTCTTCTGCTTTAAAAAAAAAAATGTGTGTAAAAAAAATAATTTAAGTTTGTTCGTTTGAGTACATACGATTTAAAACTAATAGAAAATCAATGGATTGGAATGTACCTATATAGTTTTTTGTTTAAAGAATTCCTCATAAGATTTGGAAGCAAGCCCCCCCCCGAAACAAAATCCTAGCTACGGCACTGCCCTCTCACCATATGTGGGAGGGCGCATATACGAGTATAAGCAGTAACGCAGTACACACGTGCCATACGTAGGTATATATTGACTGGGTGAGATTCCAAAACATATCGTTCCTTTTGATTTTTTAAGCAAGTAAAGGCTTGGCGGAAGACCAAAGCGATTTCATTAGGTATTTAAAAACCGGAATTTTCTACGATAATAAAATATTCTGTCTGTGTAAACATTAAACGAATGTCATTGCCAACATTGGAGTCGTTACTTCTGATAGATTGATATTGGCCTTGGCTTTGGATATGTGCGCGTGGCCACAATGTCTATCGGGGAATATTGATGTGCATATTTGAGGGAAATCGATGGGGTTTTTACCGGCTCGGAATGGGCCGTTGAATAAAGGAAGCAGGAAATTGTTGGAAACGAAGGTGAGTCCATCAAACAAATGGTCCATTGAAGTGATTTTATGTTGTAAGGAAGCGCGTCTTCAACCCTGTTTGAACTAACGGAAGGAGCAAATGGCTTTTGATGGCAGTCTCCTTTCTACGTCTCTGTCCCTACTGAAGACGAATACGTATGTTAATTCATTTATTGTTTCTTAACGAGCTGTCTGTAGAAGCAATTGTAAACTTTCCAATCTTTGTCTTTCCGATCCGCAAGCTATCCGATTTCTTTACTGGCTATCAAGCCTGGCATACTCGAGGTGTTGATTTCATTGTTGAGATAGGCTTACCTACTTTTTGGCTTAGACCCTTTAAATTCGTAAGAGTTAGAAGAATTTAACATACTTGTGTCCTTATATCCAGTTTTGGTGCTTTTAACAAATTTTTAATTGTTTCGTGTGAAATATTGAATTTTTTTTTGGAAATTTAGAGGGAAAACTTATGCTTTTATTGATAAAAAAAAGGGGAAATCAATCTTCAAAGTCTGGGAACACTGATTGTGCCTATTTGCACCATCTTACAAGACGAGGTGCAAATTATTTGGTATCTTACCTCTTTTTAGACGGAGGCAATATTTTTCAATTATGTTTATTTGTGGTTGGATAAATAGTCATAGCGATTGTCCTTCCCTATTATTAATAATTGGATTTTATGCTCTTGCGAGAGTTCTTAGAAATGGTCATTTATTTTACGTTTACCTTGTCATAGAGTTAATTATGGAATGAACCAATTTCTAGATGCCTTAGGCCCTTTGGAATCTAATAAATATTGTTGTTCTATACACTTCGATTTTCACCTTGGTGGGGATTCTTTTAGGAATAAATTAATTCTGTTCTGTGGTCATTTTTAGGTACATTTTTATATTGGGTAATCTAGCGAGAATAGTAGATTGCTAATAAATACAAGAAAGGGAAGAAAAAATTTGAACTATCAGATAACAGAAAAAAAAAACAAAGGCTGGACAAAAAATTATACGTGGAAGAGGGAGAACAAACGGCCCTGCTTTTACCCTGGAAATGTATTATCTCACGAATTGGAATTACATCATGAAATTTGTTTTCCTCTATTTGTTTTCAACGAAGCACTGATTTTCCCCTAACTTCGAAAAACAAATTTTTCCCTTAAGAGAAATTTGCACTCATTTTTATATGAAGAATTAAAAAACTGTTACCGTTTTTATTAAAAAGTTTTAGATATGCATAAACCATCAAAACATTATACAAAAAAATTCCTCTTCTAATAGATATAAAGGGGACGTTCGGATTCCTAGTTTAGTAAGTCTGACAGCTGTATGACTAGATGTGTTTCAATTTTGATTGGCCCAGAGTGGTCACGTGTATAGTTTTTGCAGTTGACGTTTATGGAGGGGAAGCCAACAAATATAGTCAAGAAAATCTTGCCTGCATAAATACTCAGTTGACATTTCGAAGAGTCAAATTTAAATTAAACAGAGTGGCCGCTGCAGAATTTTGAAGAATCAAAAAAAGGGCCGGTGAGAGAAAAAGGTGTCATTTCTAAGGCTACTCTTTTTTTAATTTTAGCACGATATTAAACATTAAACAACCATTAGCATAACGCTATAATAGTTTTGCGATAGGCAACAGTGTTACATTTCAGTTGTACCTACTTATTCGAAAATAAAAATGTTTGAAAAATATATGAAAGGCTTTTTCCAAATGAAAAAGGGCAAATCAAACAAAGGTAACGCTGACGGCGAGAATACAAAAACAATTCAAGTTGCTTAGTCAACGAGTTTGGATTCCTAGTCCCGACAAATCTAGTTGACGTTTTACATTAACTAAGTACCCGAACGTCCCCAATATAAACACGAGTGAATGCATTTATTTTTTTACGCGGTTTTATTTTTTTTTTTATTTTTTTATATGAACAATTTTAAACATTTTACGTTTCACAGATATTCCCCCCTTTTTTAAATCAAAAAGCGCAAAATTGGACCATTTTCTCCTCAATCTAGGATCACTGCTCTGAAGAGCTCCATGTCTCACAAGAATTCAGGTTCTTTTTCACAACTCTCTTGCAACAATAACAAACGGTTGTTCACGGACGTATTCAGGTGTACAAAATAAAATATATAGATATTATTATTATTATTATTTATTATTATTTATTTATTTCAAAATCGCTTATACAAAGTAAGACAAGAGTCTTATAAATTTTTGAAAGCCTTTAAATTAATTTAAGAGTTTGAATTAAATTTAATTTTTAGCTATTTACATCATTATATGTTTATTAAAAAGAGAGAAAACAAATAATAATCTACTATATAAAAATAAGTCGGGTTTTCCTTCCTGACGATATAACTCCAGAACGGCTTAACCGATTTGAATGATTTTTATTTTGTTTTGTTAGTCTTAGATCAGGGATGGTTTATGAAAAAAGAAAAGTCGAAAAATTCTCAACAGTTGGCGTTGTAGGCACATATTTCGTTTTTCATGGGGAAATGCACTTTGAAAAAAATATAAACTGGATAGAAATCGAGTAGTTTCAAATACAAAAAAAAAATATTTTAAATTTTAAAAGCAATATTGTTGTTGTCAATTATTTTAATGATTTTCCAAGCAAATTGTTGTTGTCAAAAATTTTGAACTTTATTTTTTAATATACGATATAGCTAGCTACCTAATAAGTTTGTTTATGTTTACTATGTTACATTAAGTAACTTTTTGAAATGAAGTAGATACTTTGATTTGTTTGTATCCATCATTTTTGTTTGGGAAGTACCTATTTTCATTATCCTTGCATTTGAATAGGTGGGTAAGTTCAAATGGAGGGGTGATTGAGATGACGAGGACAATGATGACAGGCAACAGGAGTTTCTGAGCGTTTTGAGTGTTCACGAAGGGGTTGTTACGAAAAATGAATGAGTAACAATCATGGTACTATGCTCATTCGTGAGTAGGGTTATGGGGAGGGCAGCTCAAAGCTACCATAACACCTTCGGTACCAGTGTGGAGAGTGAAGGGAGAAGGCTTACCAACCAAGTTGATAGGTGTGGTTAGTTTTCTTCTAGGCTGTTAAAGTTACAAATATTTCTTTTAGAGTTAGTGTTTATTGATGGCGAATAAAGTGCGCAGTTGGGCATGATATCACCTAATCGTCCAATACACGATGCATTCAACCACGAATTGCAAAGAGAACAACAAAACAATACAATACTGCAGCAATAGCCGAAGCAGTTCGTAAAAATGTTCTGCAATTGAATCGACAACAAATGATTGCGTATGACTCTTTGATGGAAGCTGTGAACAAAAGAACTGGTAGCATTTACTTTCTGGGTGCTCCCGGAGGTACTGCCAAAACGTTCTTAATTTCATTGCTTTTGGCACGGATTTGATCGCAGCATGAGTTGCCGTGGCATTGGCTTCATCTGGAATAACAGCAACTTTGTTAGAAGGCTACCGAACTGCACATTCAGCATTGATATTGCCACTGAACATGCAAATCAACCAAACACATTCTTGAAAAATCGAAGAAAAAATGCGAAGATTTTACAATGATGCAAATTGATCGATTGGGTCGAATGTACGATGGCCCCACAAAAGATCAATGGTGGCGGTGGACAGGACGTTGAAAGATCTTCGTGTCTATCAAAACATTTTTTGAATAGCCATGGTTGTATTATCCGGTGATTTTCGGGAGACTCTTCCAGTTATTCCCACGATCAATTGCAGCTGACGAACTAAATGCGTGCTTGAAAGCATCAAATTTGTGGCTTCATGTCAAGACACTCCGATTGACGAGATCAAACTGCAGATGTGTTTTCGAAGCAATTGTTGGACATTGGTAATGAAAAGATTGCAGTTGATATCTCGACCGGACTTATCACTTTGCCCACTGATTTCTGCCACATGACCGATTCTAAGGAAGAGCTCATTCGAAGTGTTTTTCCGGGCATACCGCAGAATATAGAGGAGAAGATATGTTGATTCCACGCATCCCGATGATTCCAACGGACTTACCATTCGAATTCAAACGACTGCAATTTTTTACTACAAATCTTTGCATTGAATGTTAATATCATCTATTTTACAGGAAAATAAAAGGCATTGAATTAATTTGAATTACTAACAAAATTTATTTAATCACCAAACTAAGTTTAAATCGAAAAAAAAAGCTTCATAGATAAAAATTAGGTGGTACGAAGTTCACCAGGTGAGCCAACACCAGATGAACCGCATCAATTTCTGCAAATATATTTCATTTCGTCGATGGTGGATCAGCTGAATGTGCGGTGCAATATACAGGGAACACAACAGTTAAAGAGACGAATTATTGAACAGTTGCAAGCAATTTTTTATTTAGAAAATCATTGTTTTTCACATGGGCAGCTATACGTTGCGTATTCACGAGTTGGGAAACCATCCGCTTTATTTGTGTTAACGTCAGACCAAAAAACAAAAAATGTGGTTTACCAAAGAGCACTTCAACGAAACGGATAATTTGCGGACACGTATAACGCTTCGATTCAGTATTTACTTTGGATTCACTTTCATTTTTTACTTAGAGAAGTTCAACTAAATTACACTTCATTTTTGTAATCGTGATGTGAAATGAAATAAATACAAGAAAAAAATATTAATTTTTCTTCATCTTTTAATCCTCAAACGAAATGTTACAAAAAACGAAGCCATCTGGTGGCGAAACGGAGTTCGTCGGGTTTGCTAGTAAATTAATAAATAGATAAATATTATCAACGATTTGCCAAATAGTTGAAAAGTAAACATTCAAATCTTCTTGTGCTTTTTACACTTCTCATACTTGTGGGCTGATATAGCTAAAATAAATATTTTTACTCAAGTTGAACAAGCAAATTAAATTAAATAAAAATTCCATCTTCTTTGTTCTTGAAAGCAAAAAGAATTCCTCTTTCGCTTTTAGCTCAGTGAGAGTACTAATATTAAATCAAAGATGGAAGTTTACATTTCAGCATAGTCAAAAAATATCGTGGGATGCTCCCTAAATGAAATATATAAAATACACAGAGCGAAAAATGACTACATAAAATCAATAAGATTGCCTTATTGGACTACTTTACTATGAAATCGGATTAAAACTAATAAATAATGTGATATTTCCATAGAGAATTCTTAATGATTTAATGAAGAAAATCTTATTATTTTTTTTTAAGAGTTTTTCATATAGTTTTTACATGCTAAATCATATTAAATAGTACTAATAATCGGAAAACCTTATTAATATTTGGCCTTAAGAAGTCAAACTTATTAAAAAAAACGCCACATAGGAAATCTTCTCAAATCTATAAGATTTCTCTTTAAAATTTTAAGGAGATATCTCATTAATTTTAAGTGGCATTTTCACATTGCATGATATAATAATATGAAAATCTTATTAATATTCGTTTCTGAGAAGACTAACTTATTAAAAGTGCTTGTCTAAACGTTAAAATTCTTTGATCAATAAGAATTCCCTCTTAGAAATAAAATATTTTATAAAAGTGCTGAGTCCACGTGTCGCGAAGTGAAAGTAATACATATAAGTGTAATCATTAGTAGATCTATTTCACCAAACAATTTACATTTCCAGCGGAGTAATTAGATAATGGATAAATGAAGAGGTAAGTAAATAAATGCATTTAAAGAAAATATATAAAGTATAACAATTTTAAATCTTAGATTTCGAAACCCTTCATCCCGAGACAAAAATGTTACTTTTCACTAAATACGACAAATGTTTCCCCAAATGATGTTGTTTCGAAGAGAAAATTAAAGATAAAAGGAACAAGGAACTGCTAAAATGTGTGAAGAAAGATGTAGATTTAACAGGTAATCTTTTGTATAAAAATAAATCGGAACATTAAACCATTACAAAATTTAATATTTTCTTAGATTTAAGACTACATCACGTTTCTCCTGGTGCATTTATTGCTTCAACTTACTCGCTTCTAGAAAGGATACAAGGAACGAATAAGGCTGCCATTCTTCGAAAGGAAGGAAAATCTGCCGTCAAGAATTGTCGTTTTGAGACCAGAAATTCTAAATACAACATTTTTATAATTTTAAGATAGGTAATTTTAAGATGTACATATAAGTTCCGCAAATAAAGTTTTAATAAGTTTTCCATATATTTTTAAATAGTTTTTCATATATTTTCGATAAGTTTTCCCTATTGCTGCTAAGAGGTTTTCACATACTTTTCAATAAGTTTTCGTATTGTTTCAAGGTGCCATCATATCAACATTTAATAAGATATCTTTTTAAAAGAATGTGGCTTTCTTATAGAAAATTCACCATCATTTTAATAAGATTTTCTCTATTGTTTTAATATGACTTTCTTCTTGGATGAAAACCATAGAGAAATCTTATAGTTTTTCTTCTATTTTATGTGGTCGTTTTTGCTCTGTGTACCGCGCCCTTAAGACATTAAACAAACTGTTAAAGAATAAAGAACCGCTTTTCGCTATACCTTTATTATAAAATTATTATGAATTCTCATTTTCTAATCGGTCTTTTATTTTTATTCAACCGAGATTAAATTGTAAGAACTCAGAGCGGAATTTTTTTGTTTACGTCATCAGGCAATTGAACTCACTATCCCTTTTTATAAAAAAAAACTGCGAGGAACCAAGCGATTCGAGAGGGCGGCATTTAGATTTTTGGCTGATAAATAAATAAATTATTCTAAGGTAGATCTCATTGTATGTAGAAAGTTTCTCTTTCGTTTAATCACAATGTTAGTTTTTAATGCTTTTTCTCACAATGAATTATTGTATTAATTTAACTTTTACAATTAGCCTTTAAAATCAAGTCTATATCAAGTCTTTTCCTCTAATGGAACATAACATCCTATTTATGCGGAGATTTTTTTTTTTAAGTGCAATTGTAACAGAAAGCGAATATTGCTCAAAGATCATTGTGGTTGTGGCTTAATAAATGAGAGTGGTGGTCTCGTGCCGATTACTGAGGTATTTCAAACCCGATTTGTATATATGCACCAAATGAATTGTTACTTTTCGCAGGTGTATTCCTACAAATACTGCCTTGTCATAGACTAAAAAAATGCACACAGTTCTTGATTTACCTACATTAAAATCATAGAATGAAATGAAAAAAAAAATGTATTGCATATGTAATGTATATGCTATGCGTACAGTCCTACCGATTGCGTATTCATGTAAAATTAAATAACAGAAATAGCTGATTTGGAGCCAAATACCTAAAATGAAGTTAATTTGTACCGCTGAGTTCCTAGTTTTTAATAATTGCCAAGCAGCCTGAAAGCATCAAACGCTGCAACATAAAACTTAATAAAATCACGGAATATTTTTAAAATCTTAAATTATAGAAAAACGTTCACTCCGTTGAATGACCCCTAAGTGAGTAGTAGTTAGGTAGGTATGACTAAAATCGGACCTCTTCTATGTACATTAAGTTGGATCTTTTTGAAAAAAGAACAACATGTATGACAATTATTAATGAATTTCGCAAGTTTTTTCTTTGTGTTGGCAAGATGCTGAGTTTTTTCTTATATTTATATTTATTAATAAGACGTATCCATTCAGCGCCTTAAGAATTTGACAGAAAAGATGTGCCTGACACATCATTTAAGTTAAAATTACGTTTTTCGCCTTCACGAATATAACTAGTTCTACCAAGTGCTTGTGTTTTAGAATTCATTAGCATATCTCTCTATCACACTATCTCACATCGCCCTTGAAGCACTCTAAATATTTTAGTGTTTAGAGTATACTTCCAACTCAAAAGCCCATGTATTTTTTCTTCCCACATTTGCTGAAAATTTATGGATTCTCTTATCACCCCTCTTCCTCTGCCATCTTCACTGTGCCAGATAAATTTTATTGCGTCTTCCTATCAATTTCCAGTGTTTCACTCTAAGCTTGTAAAACTTTGACGTCTCCGATGATACAGAGCGAGGGACTTCGCACTCAGTGACATCAGCAACCAATTGGATTGGAAACGAAAAGTGGACTATATAATATGCCAGGATAAAATTTAAATGGAGAAAATCTATTTCTAGGACTCATCACATCAGATGTTAGATGTATTTTCAGGCAGAAGTCCTCACCCACTTCACAAACAGAAAGTAGTTTTAAATCGATTACTTACCGAAGACGTAAATGTTGCAACAGCTATACCAATATTCGGCGCTCAAACACGAAAGGCAATCAGATTTGTATCTACCCGAATCAATTAAAAAATAAATAATTCCCGCTTTCCGATTTGCAGAAAAAAAAAAGCAGCAGCAAATCACAACCCATTTCCGAACGCATGTCAACAGAATGGGAGCCAGAGAGAACCAATTTGTGTATGATTTTCCATTTAATATGTTCGTTCGGTTTGGGGATCTCTTTTTTTACTTATGGCACAGCTCCAAAAGCTACTGCAATGCCCCAAACCCCAACACGTATCTGTCACGGGGAGGATTGAGGATGCTTGCACATACAGTCCCGGAAACAAGTTTCGATATAAATGCTCTCACTTTATCCACCCGGTAAGCCCCATTGATGGATTGCGTTTCAACAGAAATAAAAATCGCAAACGTAAAAAAACCGATAAACGTACTGACTACTGACGTACTCATTCACTGCGGCAGTAAATTAGCTTTCCACTGGAGTTGAGCGTAAACGTGAAAAGGAAAAAAAGAAAAACTAAATCAACGCAAATCCGTACAGCCTTCCTCCTCGCTATGCTCGTCTAACGACTGACTATGAACATTTTGTTCAAAATACCAAAAACAATTCAAAAAGTCGTGAATAAATAACAACAAAAGAAAACAAAACCAGAGTCCTTTTCCATATGCAGCGGCATAGTCGTCCTTACGCCATCATCAGCTTTTCGAGTGCAGCTTCATGTTGTCTTTGGTCCGTTTGTGGAATTGCAGATCCAACAGGCAATATAGAGAGTTCCCTGTTATAGGTGAGTTGCGATGTCGTCATTCTTGTCGACAACACACTTGTAATAGGCATCCCCATAACAAAGTGGATGACGTTTTTATTCGAGTATCCCTTTGGATGTGGCGGAGTCCTGTCGTGAGCATTGTTTTTATTTTTCGTCTTTTGCCTTTGGAAGATTTACGTAAGACTGCGAACATTAATTTCCATTTGGGTAATTAATTTTATTTTCGGCTTGTTTTCGTAGCATAGCTATGGTGAATCTGGCTCATATCGCTCTGAGGCAACAGACACAGGACAAATGATAAGACCTTTGTTGACTTCCATCCAAAGCAGGAGGATAATTAATTACTACCCAATTGCACAGTGCTGGCGCTGGGTGTGACGTACATATTTTGCTATCGGAGATTAAAGTTCCATTAATCTTACAGTGATAAGCGTTTTTTTTTATTTTTGGGTCTAGCCAAGGAGGATTGCAATGTTCTTTGGTGAAATCGCAATTGATTGGAGACTTGTTGCGATGTAGGAATTTTAAGTCGGTGAAGATGATGTGTTTTTGACCGCTGGTGGTAATTGGAATGAGGACAATTAAAAGTAGACTAAGGCGACTATTTCAAGCAAAAAAGTGTCTTTTGTTGATTTGTTATACAATTTATTCCAATAGAAATAAAATTCTTTCCTTTTTTTGCTTTATTTGCTCAATATTTAAAAAAATTCGGTTCTGAAATAAGCAGGCAAAACAGAAAAAGTTGGAGCCTGCTTAAGGATTAGTGGCGTCCTCAAGATAGACTTATGCCTATTTGTACTTTTTTGTTTTTAATTTTTTAAATTGTAACTATAACTACTAGTTACAAGTAAATTCCAAATGAACCACCTTCGAAATATTTGAAGTTTAAAGGTAAAAATGTACCTACCAAATTTTACGGGTTTAAATTTAGAAATTTATACTACGAAGAAATCTGTAGCCCATTTTACAATTCACTACCACAAAATTGTACTTGTGAATTACAACTACAGATGGGATCCAAAAATTTGTGATTGGAATGGAAAAAGAATTTTGGAAATAATTATCTTGATCGCAAGTGTCTACAAGTGCTTTTGTGATGGACTTGTAATCGACTAGCGTTTTCTCACAAGTCTCTAAGAACAAACAAAAGATGATATTTCTTGCGTCACTAGTTGGAGATAAAATAAAAACAATTCCTTTGGAACGTTTTAAAAGATGTAAAGCCACGACCTATAAAATAAATAGAAATACATTTGACTTCTGATAACACTTCAATACTTTATAAGTACCTACATAAATAAGTCACAAATACCTTTGAGTCTTTGCGTTTTAAAATTTGAAGCGAGAAATTGTACTGAGTACATGTTTATGCATTAAATACTAAAAAAAAGGCTAACCTTGGCTATACTTGAGTATTTTAAGCGATTAATTTTTTGTGATTTTGACTTGTAACTTTCACAATTTTATAATATTAAGACTGTTAAATCTGTAGCACAATACTTGCTTCATTGTATTGTATTTTAAGTAATAGGCCCTGTACACTGCGATCTATTGTGTTGGGCTCTACATAATATTTAACCCAGGGAGCTGTTGAGGCCCTTTATAAGCCTCAGTACCCTTCTTGGTTCCATGTTTCCTATATCTGAAGGACTTAAAAACGGCCCTTGCATGTGAATCGCTCTGCTCCTTGCCACAGCCAGGGCATTCGCAGAGTCTGTGTTCCGTTGTCTCCTCCTCTTCTCCACAGAGTCGACAGGAGTCATCGTCGTTTTTTTGAGGTGATATCTTAGCGGCCAGTGACCAGTAAGAAAACCCGTTAGGGTCCTTAGATCTTCTTAGCTTAGCTTATCTCAAGTAACTTTTTTATTTTACTACGAGCTGGGCTTTTTTTTTTGCCTGCCTCTGTCCTTTGGATTTCGTCCAGTGTTCTGCAAGGTGATCATCTTCCCAATTTTGAGTGTAAATAACTTAAGTAGGGCTCTGGACCAGTGAGCAGGTGTGATGCGCCTTTTCTTGAAAGACAGTCCGCTCGTTCATTGCCTCCGAATCCCTCATGGCCTGGTATCCACGTAACGGTGACTGTATTGTCCATGGCCAGATCCTCGAGCAGAGTGAAACATTCCTAAACAAGCTTAGATTTGATCGAAAACGATCTAAGGTCTTTAAGAGCTGCCTGGCTGTCTGAGAGGATGCAGATGCGGGCACCTTTAGTGCGCCTTCGTAAGTATTCTCGGACACATATCTCTATGGCGTGTACCTCCGCCTGAAAGATGTCTCGTGATTTTCGCAGTGCTATAGCTCGTTGAAACCTAGGCCCATAGACCCCAGCGTTTATGGAATACAACTTCAATTTTGTAGTGTCCTAAGTTAGTAGGTATAACGTTTAATTAAAAAAAAAAGGATTTTGTTAGGGAAAAATACAAATTTGTAAGTTCTTAAAATCGGAATAATTACTTAAATCGTTATCGCATAACTTATTACTGAAAGGTTGAACCTTTCTTTTTCTTCCAAAAGATCCGTACCTACGCAGAGATGTTTGTTGTGTTTAATAAACATGAATGGTGAATTTGCGTAGGTCAACTCCCACATGGAGTCACGAAGGATATATATTCAGAAAACAAATAATTGCTACTTTAAATAGGTATACCAACTAAGAAACTAAAAAAAGAAAACAAATCCCTTGCACCCAAGAAACGTATTACATCCCCACCCTGTAATAACCGCAATTCAGCTCCATTTTCTGTTCATCACGCCGAACGACAAATTAAAGCCACACGCTGACAGGTACCATAATCCACAAGCCATTAGAAAATTACCCTGATCAGGTTAACTACTTCCATATCTATAAGACGCGCACATTTAATTTTTATCGCACAAAGTCATCCGCGAAAGTCAATGATTAAAGTCCCAAAAAAAGCTGCAAACTTTGTGGGATTCTTTTCCAACTACCTGATAAATCCGCTGAGTCTTACCTTCATCGGTTTTTTTTTTACTGAACAAGTTAATACACTGAGTTGTCTAAAAAAAAAATTCCACCCAGAAGAGAAATGCAACCTAATTTAATTTAAAGGACTTTCGTTCCCTTTTCTTCATTTATTTCTTGTCGTCTAATTGAAAAAAGGAATTTTCCATTAGGAAAGTGTCCTTTATTTCCATTTTCCCCGTCAGCAGCACTTGCAGCCAACATCAAAATACCACCCGTTTAAAAAGTATGTAGCGGAATAATGCGAAGACGAAGAGATAAAGGACATTGTCCACCACCCGTACACCGTAGCCGGAGACAAAAGCAATTACAAGGAATAAGAGTGTCTGAGACCCGTTTGCCTCGCCTGACAAACACATAATTCACTTGTGAAAGCTTCAAAAGTCGACAAATGAATAAAAATGTCGCCGCCTCTTTCCATCTCAAAAGTCGTTCATTATAAACTACAAAATATTTGGGGAAACCTTCTGACCCCATCACAAACATAGCTACAACAACAACTTGAGTAAAAAGGATAAAACGACCCGATGCCGTGTGACCTATAGAAATTTTGCCTTTACCCATTATTTGCCAAAAAAAAAAAACAAAATTAAAAGCACAGAAGACACTAAACAAAATAACGGAAGCCGAGTTGACAATGCAGAAGAATGGAAAATGGAGAACTGCAAGTAAAACGTGGGGGAAGAGAAATTGCACAACAAAATGTCGTCTGATGCCTATACCGGACTCCGAAGGAAGAACTTTCGCGAAGGCCTTCAGGCTTTCTTATTCACTTCACTCCGTTAGGTAGATATGATGACGTGGAGGACGCAGACGGTCGGGACTCGTGAAATGGGAAGACGGCAGGCAACCAGTCAGTTGTGTAGGCAATTCTTAAAATGGGAAAAGTTTCTCATTACGCCTGGCGCGGCGTGCAATTAGGGTAATTATTTTTAAAACTGAGCAAGAAATTGCTCCCTGGCGCACACCGTAGCGCCATTCACTCTGGTACACAACACCGTGCCAAATGTCCTTCGTTCTGGTGGCGGTGCGACTCAGTCGGTCTTGGGAAATTTTCAAAACTATACTGCCATAATGATGATAAGTTTCTGTGATTTGTTTCGGGAGCAATGACAACCAGTCGGAGCATTAACGACGTCCTCCAGGAATGTAAAGTGGTCGCCATTCATTGTACCGTTGGTGTAGTTATTTAAATTTTCCTTCTTTCTCATTCTCTGTCACACATAATTGTACGACTTTTTGTCGTTCTCTGTCGGCTGCGAAAGCGAGTGCACTTGGAATCGGATTGTTTCGGTTAATTTCGTCAAATTGCTACGGAATGGCGCTTGCCTCATTGGTTACCATTATTCACTTAATAACCGCTACTGTGAAGCTTCATTGTTGTGATTAAGGGCGCCACGGAAAGCGATTAAAATGCCTTCGGATATTTTTGGAACTCGGTTAAAAATTTGGTGAAGCTGTTTTAACTACACCGATAAATGTTGCCCGAAACTGTTTCTGGCTTGCAAATTATGGGCACTTAGGAAACAGATTAAAACTGAAATGAGGAGGACAATTCATCGGAATGTGCCAGCAATTATAGACGTTGTCCTATTGGCAGTGGGGCACCGGGCACACAGTGGTAAGGCATTCATTGTAGGTACCTATACCAGTTTTATAGCAACACAAAAAGCCATCCTATAGACACACTTGAGAAGGTAGTATAAATATGCATAAAGTTGGTGTTCCTATTCAGTTGAAAGTTGTTGTGCGGATAGCAACTGTATAATCCGCCGATTTAAAATGAAAAACGGTACGACTTTTATTGTGGGAAAATATAGAAAAAAACCCACATTTATTATCTCCGTTCTCACCGGCGTATAAATACGTCTCTCTCGATTCGCAGTTGAACCAAGACTGCTTTTATATACATAAAGTTTTTAATGCTCGAATGGCTGGTGTTGCCATTCGTAACAGTCCCGGCTAAAAACATTGTTTTTATCTATACATAGCTACAATACAACAATATACAATAATATTTATATTCAGCTAGTCTCCACAGGCAGGATGCACAACTTCTGGACTGGACGCTTCAGTTTGTTGGTAGCCGTTTGTACGATGACATTTCTCACCAAGCCGTCCTGGCCTGGGAGAAGCTAACAGATCCTGGCCATAGCCCAACTGGCTGGTGGGAAATTCTCGCTTTTGAGGACCCCCAATTGTCCGACCTTCAGATTCTCCTTTTCTTTTCGCCATTTCTTACGCTCCTGCAAAGTGGCTAAATACTCCCAAAAGTGTTTCACCATACGCTGCCTTTCCTTCCAGAGCTTAGTTCCTACTGTGTCTGGTCTATCGTCTAATCTGAAAGATAGAGGTAAAATTAATGGTTCTCCTACCAATAAATGTCCCGGCGTTAGCGCCTGCATATCCGTCGGGTCGTCACTCAAGGGGTGAAGAGGCCTCGAATTGAGTATTGCCTCTAATTGAGTGAGCAAAGTTCCAAATTCCTCATACGGCAGTATCCTCTGCCCAACAATCCTTTTTAGATGAAACTTCATAGATTTCACCGCAGCTTCTTAGATTCCACCTTAATGTGGTGCTGCCGATGCCATAAAGCTTCAGGCTGAACCCTATTTATGTAAATGATATATCATCTCCTTGACTGTAAAATATTTTAAAGTTTTATTTAGTTATTTATATGCGCCAACGAAAGCTGTTCCGTCGTTCTTTTGCAAGTTGAACTTGATTGAACATCTTCCGATTATAAGCATAAATTTCCACCTTATGCCTTCGAAAACGCATTATAGTTTCATACAAATCCTTTTGTAATTTAAGCTCATTCATTGTATGTCATTGAACGAAAGTGCCTTATCCGTTTGGTTCCTGAAAAGTGTCTCAAGTCCCCAAGAGAAATTATTCCTTATATTATATTATTTAATCCATGGAAAGTGTCTCAAGTCCCCAAGAGAAACTATTACTATATCCGTATACTTAATATTTTTCCAATACTATATCCATTTGTATTTAAAGTTGTGCTACCTAACTTACTATTTTCCTCTTTGTTAGTACTCCATTGAAACTAGGGTTTTTTACTACAACCGTAAATTTGTCCTATTCAATCAGAATGGTTGTGCCTTCCCCCTCAGAAAACAACAGTGTTTTTTCTGATTCCAAATTTTGTGTTCTGTCTTTTTCCATTCCTAGGAATATTTTTTCTATTTCCCAATAGTTTTTCTTTATTCCCTAATAAATCTGCTACATTCATTTTCTTTTTTATTGTTTTTCTTTTCTTGATGTCCTCATCTTTGTGCTCCTGCTCCAATTTCCACTTTCTTGGCAATCCTACCTGCTGTCAATCTATGGCTTTGTTGACCAAGCGACTTCTGGCTCACTCCTGTGGCAACTGTTGGGATAATTATAAAATATTTTAGTACCTACAACAATTACTCCCGTAATTAACTTCGGAAATTCCCATCATTGTTTCCTAACAACTTTTATTCTTGAAATTTTTATCAAGCGTCTCGAGTCCCCACGAGATCTAATCTTCCTATTATTTCCTGGAATTTGTCTCAAGCCCTCAAGAGAAACTATTCCTATTGATGATTTAAATTTAGGAGGTGTCTTGAGTCCCCAAGAGATCTAGCCTTCCTATTATTTCCTGGAATTTATCTCAAGTCCTCAAGAGAAACTATTCCTATTAATGATTTAAATTTAGGAGGTGTCTCGAGTCCCCAAGAGATCTAGCCTTCCTATTATTTCCTGGAATTTGTCTCAAGTCCTCAAGAGAAACTATTCCTATTAATGATTTAAATTTAGGAGGTGTCTCGAGTCCCCAAGAGATCTAACCTTCCTATTATATCCTGGAATTTATCTCAAGTCCTCAAGAGAAACTATTCCTATTAATGATTTAAATTTAGGAGGTGTCTCGAGTCCCCAAGAGATCTAGCCTTCCTATTTTTTCCTGGAATTTATCTCAAGTCCTCAAGAGACTATTCCTATTAATGATTTAAATTTAGGAGGTGTCTCGAGTCCCCAAGAGATCTAACCTTCCTATTATATCCTGGAATTTATCTCAAGTCCTCAAGAGAAACTATTCCTATTAATGATTTAAATTTAGGAGGTGTCTCGAGTCCCCAAGAGATCTAGCCTTCCTATTTTTTCCTGGAATTTATCTCAAGTCCTCAAGAGACTATTCCTAGTTATGATTTAAATGTAGAAAGCATCTCAAGTCCCCAAGAGATTTAATCTTCCTATTTTCCTGGAATTTGTCTCAAGCCCTCAAGAGAAACTATTCCTATTAATGATTTAAATTTAGGAGGTGTCTCGAGTCCCCAAGAGATCTAACCTTCCTATTATATCCTGGAATTTATCTCAAGTCCTCAAGAGAAACTATTCCTATTAATGATTTAAATTTAGGAGGTGTCTCGAGTCCCCAAGAGATCTAGCCTTCCTATTTTTTCCTGGAATTTATCTCAAGTCCTCAAGAGACTATTCCTATTTATGATTTAAATGTAGAAAGCATCTCAAGTCCCCAAGAGATCTAATCTTCCTATTTTCCTGGAATTTGTCTCAAGTCCTCAAGAGACTATTCCTTAAATATATATAATTTGTGTTTGCGGTCCACGCATCCCAATTGTGCTCACGCTAAACACTCCATCCTTGTTTTCATGAAAACTATTCCAAAGTCTCCTGACTTAGTATTATATTCCTTAATACAAATTGTGTTTGCGGTCCACGCATCTATGTGCTCACGCTAAACACTCCTTCCATTTTTTAACTCAAGTCCTATTGAGAAAAACAAAAATATTTCCAAAATTCCATTCAAGTCCTCTTGATAATACATAAATCAAGTCCTCTTGATAATTTACATAATAAAAATTTCATTCAAGTCCTCTTGATGATATATAAATCAAGTCCTCTTGATAATTTATATAAGAACAATTTATTTCAAGTCCCCTTGAAATTATACAAAACAAATTTCATTCAAGTCCTCTTGAAATTATATACATGCTTACATGCCTAGTACTTATGATCAACGCATCTATGTGCTCACATAAATAACTCCGTTCAGGATTTCCCTAATACCAAACTCAAGTCCTCTTGAGGAAAATATTATTAACCTCTATAATAATTTACCTATCTCAAGTCCTCTTCAGAAAATAGGTATTTCTAACAAAATTTCCATAACTACCCAAGTCCTCTTGAGGAGAAATATTTTTTAGCCATTTCCTAGAAAATTCTTAATCAAGTCCTCCTGAGCAAAATATCCAAAATTCCGAAAACTAGTTTAAATTCTTCCAAGAATAATATCTCCAGAAAAATTCCTTAAATTAACCCAAGTCCTCTTAAGCAAAAATATCCAAAATTCCGAAAACTAATTTAAATCCTTCGAACAATAATATCTCCAGAAAAATTCCTTAAATTAACCCAAGTCCTCTTGAGCAAAAATATCCAAAATTCCGAAAACTAATTTAAATCCTTCCAAAAATAATATTTCCAGAAAAATTCCTTAAATTAACCCAAGTCCTCTTGAGCAAAAACATTGGTTGTTCCAAAAATAAATTTTCTTATATCAATCACAAGTCCTCCTGTGAGGATATAAAATTATCCAAATTGCATCTATGGTCGACGCATCTACGTGCTCGCACTAGACACCTTTCCTTTCCTTTGCTACACCCTTGAACAATTTTAATACTTTCCTGCCACTGTGTGCAAAATTATTTCCAACCGTTTTTTCCATAAGGTTCCATTCCTATGTGTCAATCGAGACAAAAAATTAAGTCGTCACGACTGTACACACATGTTATTTACAACCGTAACAATTCTTATGCTCTGGCTGAGTAATCGGCGGCGCGACACACTTGTATAGTATGCATGAGAAAACTACCTACAAAATATTCCCCCGCACACAACACAAAACCGGTCGCGCATCTGTTTTCTGTTTCCTCAAACAAACCAAAAGCTCTTGTACTGTTCTCGCCGCACTCGTTCGTATGGTGTATAACCATGCAATACGAGGTAAAATTCACCATTGTAGTTCCCCTCCTGAGAACCAGTTTCCATCCTACATAGTTGCCATCATACATAGTCGAAAACAAAGGAAGAAAAAGAACAAAAACAACAAAAACAAAAAACTTCTTATGCGCTTGATGAGCAGAGCAATCGCTAGCGTAGTGTGTATATGAATTTATACACAAGTCACAACTACCACTAAAAATATTCTTTTGTTCAGCGTCATAACAAAAACAACTCCGTAAAAATCCGATCGTAACTTGCACAAATCAAAACAATAAATTTCAATATTCCTATATCCGCTGCGACACATATCACAAACTAAATTGCCTTTATTCTATTCATTACTGTTTCCTAACTAGCAATGATGTGAATTTCCACTATTAACTTTTTCCAATTATTACCTTTTTTCTCCTTGGATCTTTTCATTTTTATAATATTTCCTGTCTGCTCTCCAATAATTGTTGTTTTGGTTTTTTTTTTTTTTTTTTTTTTTCTTCACTTTTTATTCCTGTCCTCCTATCTCTTCAACCTTCTATTTTCACTGTCGCTAACGAACTAACTAAAAACCCACAATAACTTTGTCAGACAGCCATGAGATGCAACAGACAACACAAAAAAAAAAAAAAAAACTACCTCCGTGTGTATGCTACGCAGTATGTGTGTATGGAATGGTGCAAATCCATTTAAATTTCTTCGAGACTCGAGTCTCTTTTGTTTTGCGCAAAAGAATTGCACATGGCTTTGTGTATGTTGATACAAGTTTTTCTCGGTTTTCTCTCTCTTCCTTGTCGAATTGTGTGAATATGAATTCAGCATGTTCCTACATGTTCTTGTGAAATTATAGGTACTTAGGTACAGAAATTTAGTGGTTGTAAGTCACCAAATTAGAAAAAATATAATTTCCATTTTGCACGTTCCGACATGCATTTTATATTTCTATTTGAATTTGGTGGTTGTAAGGCACCAAAAACATACCTAATCATGTATTTTGAAAGCAGTGATTGTAAGTCACTAAATTACATAGACATATAAAAATTTTGTGAATAATATAGTGAAAACAGAAAAAAATAAATACTCCCCTTTGTGTGTGAGTGAAGTGCGCACATCCTTGTGTCACCACTCTGCTCTACACTTAAAACCTCCTGTTTTTTTCCTAGCTCCAATGTTTTGTCCTTTCTTGTTTTCACTTTTCACTACACTTATTATTATTTTTTTTTTTTTTTTTTAATCTAATCCGACCCGAAGGACCATAATGTATAATCCGCCGATTTAAAATGAAAAACGGTACGACTTTTATTGTGGGAAAATATAGAAAAAAACCCACATTTATTATCTCCGTTCTCACCGGCGTATAAATACGTCTCTCTCGATTCGCAGTTGAACCAAGACTGCTTTTATATACATAAAGTTTTTAATGCTCGAATGGCTGGTGTTGCCATTCGTAACAGCAACGCTAAAAGGTTGTAGACTCTGTTTTCGTCATTCATAAGAGCTGCATTACATAGAACCTATTTGAGGTAAGGGACTAGAAGTATTTCTAAACTTCTGCAGACTTGGTGGTGATGGCCACTAAACTCGGTATTATAAAGGTTTTTCTACCTACTTGGAGATACTTGAGTTTGGGTAGAATTGAAGGAAACATATTTTTGATAGTTCACGTTTGTGATGAGATGACGCTTGAAAACTGTGTGGACCGATTTGTATTTTTTGGGGTTCAAATGCATTTTTGAAGCGAATATAGCTTTTTTACGGACGGTCGGTGGGTCACGCATATAAATTATTCAAAAAGATGGGGAGTAAACCGAAAAAAATCGTCACCGTAGCGTTAACTTCCCCCTCCATGGCGCACTTGGAAGATGAAAACTCTAGAACGGCTCCACCGATTTGGATGATTTTTGTTTTGTGTTGTTCGTCTTGATTCAGGGATGGCTTAGGAAAAAAGAAAAGTCGAAAAATTTTTAAATATATGTGTGTAGAGAGCGAAAGAGGAACAGAGATAGTAATCTAAACTAACTGGCACTATGGGCGCACTTGGAAGATGGGGAGCGAACCGAGAAAAGGTGAAAGCGGTAGCGTATATATCTTTTCTCTCTCTCCCTCTCATTCGCGTTGCGCGCGCACGTTCTATACGTAGCTAGCTCTCTCTCTCTCTCTCTCTCTCTCTGTCGCTCAGCGTAGAAGCGTTAGATGCGTTGCGTTGCATGCTAACAAACGTTTGCTAACGTATATATATCGTAGTGAAAAATCAAAGAGTTAATGTGATTAGTGTGAATCAAGCATAACTGACAATAGTATTGAAATATGTATGTATATATATGTATATATGTGTGTAGAGAGCGAAAGAGGAACAGAAAGAGTAATCTAAACTAACTGGCACTATGAAAAATTAAAATGAATTTTAAATAGGCCGCCACGTAACACGGGCCAATACTTTACGTCCAATGATTCGCTTCTTTCGGCCGTCCCACGACAGCTCGATTTTTTTTTTTTCTTATATCGTTTTCGTACAAAATTTCGAATGATTTTGATATCTTAAATTCTCTGAAATTTCACGCAATACTGTCTGTCCGTCGGCCTCTAAAGCCTATTTCTAGGCGTGTTTGTTTCGAACTTAGTAAGGTAATATATAATCGTCTTAACTCGAAGGCAAACACTAGTGTTTTTTTTTCTAAAGCATCATAAATGGCATAGGTTTAATTTAAATCCAATTTGTAGATTGCTTTTCTATAGGTTACATGAAAACGAGTAGGTACAACAATTATTTTATCCAAAATGCATGAAAAATTTACATTTTTAGAATGATTGCGTATTTTATATTCCACATGAATTTAACGTTGTACTTTCTCAATTTTTAACTTAACAGTTGAAGAAGAGTCCTTTTGAAACAATAATTGGAATTTAAATATCAAAACAATTAAAATCGCCCACTTTGTTTGCAATCGAACACTTTTATTTTTATCAAATTTTAAGTTCTCTAAAAGTACTTAATTTAATTTTCTAGTCTATTTGACTTTTTTATTTGCATAATGAATGAACAATTACCAATCAATTCATAAAAATGGTGTACAAAATGTATTGTTATTCAACAATTGAGAGCCGATTTGGCTTAAATTTGTTTTTGCGAAAGAAAATTTCGGGAAAAATATCCGGAAAGTCTGGAAATCGAAAAAAGCGAAAATACATTTTTTGTATGGAAAATGAAAATTTTGTTTGCAATTGTTCCGGAATGTTTTTTTCGAATGGAAAAATATAAAATTCTTCGTGGATAACGTGGAAAATTCCGGAAAAACGCAAAAAAAATTGACGAAATTTTGCATTTTATCGCATGATTAAAGTTCGTTTCGAAGCTTGGAACATTTATTCAATAAATATTTATCCTTCACTCAACGAAGCAAAATATGTACCTAGTTTGAAAAAATTTGCTTGCGCAAAAGGCCTTGATGCGCTGAAAACACTCCGCTACTTGGAAAAAATAGAGAATGTCGGGAAAGACCCTTACCCTTTAAATTGAATAGCGCGAACTGTTTTTTTTTTTTCTATACATTCATGGTCTTCTGGCAATTTGTTTTTGGTGCCGCTGGAATCTTGAAGTTGATAGAGGTGGAGGCTAGGAACTAAATCCGGGTTCAAATCGTCCGGCAGTTTGGCACATTTGTCTAAATATTTGTCACAGCGGTTACATTATTGTAAATATGCCAACATACCTGAAATAAAATGGAACAAACACGAGCTATTTTGGTATTAATCTGCTTTAGCAGCTATAGCCATCGTTTGCGCCTCTCCTTTCCTTAGACAGAGTTCGAACCTCAATTTTTGTTCGTAATTGTGGAAATATATTAAAACGTAGGTATGTGGTAAGTCCTTATTTTTCGCTGCGTTGTTCGTACAGTTCATAATGCATCAATTTGTCGGAATTTTTAGTTAAATTATTATGTTTATTGCCGCCGCCACCACACGCACAATAATGTTTATTTTTTTTAATTATAACTTTTCCAAAACTTTAAGCAAATACAAAAATAATTCTATAATATTCTATAGGTAGTCATTTTATCATAAACTTTTAATCATAAAACCAAACAAATCATTTCTCCCGCCATATAAAATTTACTTTGTTTTCCTACAAGTTGGTTTGACGTTTAAGTGAAGGAGAAAGCACAGTTCTTAAAAGGATAATTTTGCGAAATACTTTATTGGATTTGACAGATGCCACTTTAGATTTGAATAATTCATCGGTGACTCCCAATTAACTATTTCCTAACTAAGTCAAATTTATCTCTCAAATTTTGACAAAGAGTTTACCAAAAATCGTATTTAAAAAGTTGCTGACATGAACTAGGATTATTTTCAAAATAAAAAATGTTTTGAGTGTAACTTTTTCGGGCGAATGTATTGTGCATTTTTTTCAAAGTCCATTGTAGGTAACTTAAAATTTACGACTGTAATGCGGTTTTGATCCCCGTCCAGTTCTAATTATTGCCCCTCCTATACTTATCTTCTATAGTCACATTGTTTATAGGATTTCCTGTCAACTGCTTAGGGTACGTTTTTCAGCAATAATGGCCAAATTCTATTTGGAGCTATATGTTAGACCAGCGGTTCCCAATCTTTTTTAGTCGCGGAGCACTTTTTAGGTGAAAAATTACTCGCGGAGCACTTCTTTGCACTTATGCTATTTTTCGCAGCTATGTATGTATAGCAAGTGCAATAATTGAATACCGACCGAACAAAAACCGTATCTATTGGGCGCGTTTAAAACACGCCATTGCCGCTAACGCTAATTGAAATTTGTAGTGGGAAGACGTTTCTCTGTTAGCGGAAATATTTCTGACAAGTTCAAAAGCACAAAATTAACTACTCACTAGTGTAATGGAATTTTGTTATTTGTTATTTTTTTTTCCGTGGAGCACTTGGATATCGTTAGCACCAAGTGCTCCGCGGAGCACACTTTGGGAAACGCTGTGTTAGACTATACCTACCAAAGTGCAGGACCCGTACAAATACTGAGCCACGGTTTAAGAGTAGGTAGTATGACTGAAGAAAAGCTCGAGGCACAGTAGTGTCTCAACAACGCAGACCAATTCTAATAACCGGGAAGAGGTCGGTAACACCAGAAAGAATAAGATCGCAAGAAAAAGCTGCCAACATGAGATTCCTTGGTTGTATGCTTGCGTGTGACTCGCAGAAGGAATGCCAGGATTCGTGAGAATGAACGTGAAACAAAAATTTATTCGCAATTAAAAAAGACCCAAATCTTAGCGAGCCTTCATCAATTTCGTAGCAACTAAAGGAAGGACCAGTTTGGATGGAAAGCTTGCGATAATACGACGCGCAAATCCGAAAGATCGAATTGGGACGCATTCCCAATACATTCGTACTCTCGAATGCTTGTCAGAATCTCTCAAAGAAGAGGCTCGACAGCGAGACCAAAAAGGGACCTTAGTTTCAAGGAAAAGCTACTGCACCCAAATTATTGCTTTCCAACAGCAAAATAAATGCAAGCGTAAGCCCAATTTTCTAAAACATCTGCAAAGCTTTTATACCTTTGAAAAGGAAACTGTACCAACCATTTTCAAAAGTCCTCCTAAAGCCTTGGAACTAAAATGAACCTCATCTCCGATTATGGTTTGACAGCAAATCCAACCAACCCTACAAGCCGGATTTAAGTAGGAATACCAGACCGAAATTGCATCCCATGACCAAAAACCCTGCGGTGTAATACCGCAGCAGCTTCCTGTATAAATTAGCAACCTGCTGTGCTCCACCTGAATAACCGCACAAATTGCGATAAAATTGTCGATAGACGAAGAGACTACCTTAAATCGCCGAAGAATGTCCCTCCTTCCAGAATTGGGTCAGACGTATTCGATGGTTAGTATGATGTTGCTGCAGCTGTTGCGGATGTTATGACAAACATTCCGTTCTCTGTGCTCACCAGCAGGAATACGTCGTTGTCTGGTATGTGCGCCTGAAACTGGAAGGCTCTATCTCACAGCCCGTTGCGTTGTTGTGGTGATTATATTCCACGTTTCGGTATCATGTTGACAGATTTATGAACCTTCAATGCAATAGCAGTTAGTCCTGGCTGACCTCCATACGCACCAAATATTCGTAGAAGGGGGTGAGCGCAATGCTGCCAGCACCACATTAGTGCGGTTGCACACTGGCTCAGACCATTTAACTTTTCAGATTGATGTCGGACAGGGCCGGCAGACGCACTTTGTCAATGCCACAAATTGAATTCAAATGCAGATGGTTGCGGGCACACAATTCAATGGTCGGTGGCCAAATGCACGAAAGGTCGGTTACACTCAGCCTCATCAGCCCAGAAGGCCAGAAATATGACGAGTGTACACTATACTGAGCTGGTGCCCAGTATTTGTTCAAGGAATACCTATGCCGGTCGGTCCCATGTAAGCTGGCCTCATTATTACGCCGGAATGCGCGTTTACTTGATGGGCGGTGATGATAACTCCGCCATCCTCCCCATATGGTTGCTCATGCATTCGGGGCTGCTGTTGGAAAATGTGTTCCACACTAGTAAACTGATTGAAACGCGGTCGGATTCTGTCCAAGGGTATATAGTTGGGTGCTTTCATTGCTGGCCGTCGTCTGAGCTGCCGCCGGACCAATTCTGCGAATGTGTGTGTGGATATACAGAATTTTTTTTTCCCTCAACCAGTGTGTTGATGGATTTTGTTTGAATTCCGTGAATATTGCACAGGAAACAGCTGCCGGAAATCCATTAGGCACTCGTTGTTGGAAATTTCATTTTTTGGCTAAAGGCAGTGCCACCCTGTTATCCGGTGGTGCCTACTACTGGCAAATAATGGCGTACGTGGCTGTTGATTTCAATTTGTCGGTAGTTGGTATACGTACCGAACAATTCGACTCGCGCTTTCTCTCTGTCCATACAAATATTTAGTTGTATGCCTTGTGCATGACGTGCGGTAAACAATCGAAGAGGGAACCAGTGTTTTCGAACAATTTGGCCGAATGCAATTACAACTTTGTTAGGACGGCTCTTTTCGATATTCGTGCGCAATTTAGGTTGAGTTATGTGCGAGCGAGGGCATGTCCCTGGCCGAAAACTTTTCCTTTTTGGACTACACAATACTTTTGGGGGGGTATAAATGACGAGACAAAGGGATAGCTTAAATATGGTTAAGGTTCTACGTGCCTCTGATGGTGGTTGTTACTTGGTAACTGAACATCTGTATACATATGGGAACATGGGTTTGGTAGAGTAGGACAAGTCGGCGTACCACCACTCAACTGTACACATATAATGCAGTTCCAACTAAATCAAAATAAAGAGCGGGCCCAGTTTCAAAAATGCCACCAGAAAAGTTCACAACCGGCCGAGTATCGTAGGGATTGGTATTTGGGCCAAATTGCTTTGTGACGCTTTTAAAAAAATGTATTTCCTTTCAAACTTTTGATTCGCTGAACTGAATTTATTATTTGCACTGCCGTTTTGGTCTACTAGTTTTTCCAGTTTTCAAATCGTTGCCTTAAATGAGGAAGTATAGGAACAAATTCAAAAGCCTCTGAAAAAAGAACGCGAGCGAGGGGTCTCAGGTTCAGCTCCCTTTCCGAATAAAAGCTTCTCAACCGAGCAATCTATTGGAACTAAAGAATTCTATATGTACAGGGCTTAGCTAAAAAGGGATCTTGTCATTTAGGAGATTCTTTATGAAATTTTGATGGTAGAGACTGGAGTGGCTTGGTAAATTCCAGGAGGAATATCAACACGATCGTACGAAGTCGCCACCTAAAAAACTACGAAATGTTATCAAAGGGATGCTAATCAAAATGGCTTTCTAAAATGCATTTAATTTATTTATAACTTTCGACTTGTAGAGGCGATATACCTGTTGCGAGACAAAGTATCAGAAAGTGTATAGCAGGAGATTTTCAATTAGAATTGTAGGTCGCTAAAATTCGTCTAGGAAAATAATAAAACAGACACGCAAGACGAATGGTTGTGAGAAGTAAGGGCTATAGGGTCCTTCTACGCATCTGTTGCATGAACTCTTTTTTTAAAGACCGCTGTTAGAAAAATACCTGTGTAAACACAAACAGTGAATATTGCCAATGCGAATAGCTCTCAAGCGGACAACTCCATAGGTCTCAGGGTTCTAGACAAAGTTCCTTGGATCCATCCGTTAGCTTTAAAAATAAATTGTTGGCACCACAGGACCGTGGTACCGTATACCCAGCTTGTCACAGCCACTTTTTAGGCCTCCAAATTTACAAATTTATGCCAAACCCAATCGGCTATATCGGAGTAGACTACGTGCTCTTATTTACAGTCTTTTGTTTTTCTTCTTTCGAAATAGGTATAGCACGCCTCTGTCTGTATCTATATTACTGTCATACGCATCCAAACCCATTGCAAATTTGACTGCATTAAGACAAGTTCAATTCCAAGCTATATTGACATTATAGCAAAGCTAACTCCACTTAGCTGCAACTGATGCGATTGCTCCCATCACAATCTGATGAATGCCCAATTGGACAGGTGATTAATATATCTAATAGGCATGTGTCGAGTAAAGACAACAACCCAAACAGGATTAAGTGATGCAAATGAACCTCAAACGCATGGATATGCCATAACAAAAGCAGGCACGTCCCTTTAATCGGAGATAATTGAATCCTTTTCGGGTAACAACCTAAGGTTGTATCATGCTTGGTATTGAAATAATTGGGCTACATTGCAGCACGCCTTACCCATTTACGCTCCCGTCACCCACATCCCCTCCGCCATCACCAGAATGTGTCGTGAACCGTATAAATCAAAGTAAACGACCTCCGTTCCTACGCATAATAAAATTGTTATGCACCACGTACCACGGTAGAAACGTATATCTACGGGCCTGGAATGAAACCCATTCGAATCTGGCTAAGCAAGGGTTGATTACTCACGATTTTATAGATGCCCAGTAGAGAAGGGACGATTAAAGACTATAGAGAACCCTTCGTCTCCGCTACTGCATACCTTCACTGCGGTCTCGCTCGGTTAAATTATAGCATCGCAATAAAAATCGCCCGCAGTTTATTGTTGCCTTCACGCTCTCACCTCAGCCACACAATAATTCGTTTGTGCGTACACCAGGAGCCAGGACTATGCTTCGCTATGGTATATTTTCGTAACCGTTGCTGTGCTGCCCTGGTGCGGTTTCGTATCGACGAGTATGGTAATAATTTACACGCTCAATGTTACAAGAATAATTTGCTCGTAATTCTGCCACTCCATTCGGATGCCGTTCAATGTACAGGAAAAAGAATGAGCGGGGAACCTTCTGCTCCTCTGCTCCAAACGGAGAATGTAAATTGAGATAACAAAAGCCATATCCCCTCGTTATACCCTTAAATTTTGCGCTATTACACCGAAGGATAATAACACTTTAAAGTGGGGCCTTATGATTCAGGACTTGGCATGCTATTGCGAAGCACGGAAGAAGCAGCACTTTGCCAGCAGTCCCATCCGGTTGATCGGTGGTGAAGTAGTTCACCTGGATGGTGTGGCGGCAGCTGGAGTTTTCTCGTTACACCATAGACTTTAATAAAATTTATATGTGAATACTTTTTATTGCGACTTTAGTTGTGTATAGTTTTGCAGATCATTCGGAATATACCGCCAAGGATAAGTAGGTATATCAAAGTGTCGATAGTTTCTCGCGCGCAAAAGGATGAACGGCTTTCGGCGGGAGACAAATGGGAGAATACAGAACAGTTTAAACTTCAGAGGAATTTTATGGGCTTCCTTAAGCAATGTATTGCACAGCTTAACTAGGTGAAAGGTTTCTTATAAGGTTCTTGTAAAAAAATGCTGGTAGGCTGAAGAAATCGCTGGAAAAGAGTTTTGGTTGTAAATCACAGTTAAAGTCACGAAATCTCTTTCGTCTTTCACAAATTTGTTTCAGTGTTGGTTGCAATTGGAGCTTACTGACGAAGGCATTGGGAAACTATACACGTAACTAACCTCATCCCATCCAAGAACGAAGTTACATTGTAGCCAAACTGGAGCAAAACTCGTCTATTTGGAATTAAATTTGCCACTCAAAGCAGATTTAGATGAAAAGTCCTTCGCTTTAGGCATGTTGGCAAACTCCTTGTGACGACCCGCATTGAGATTAAAGTAGAAAACATGAGCCTTCGAGGTAACAGCAAAATTCGTGGGTATTCAATTTTGAGTAGCTACTTCTTTGGCTAGGTTTACACCTCTCATTTGAAGCAACAAAAGGAATGAAACGGTTTAAAGATGAGCACCATCAAACAAAAGCCGTGTTTTATTATCAGCCATGATCTATATAGATCATCGATTTACATGCACTTACAACAACAGCATGTGATCCTGCTTCTCATCGAGATCATGAACCATGATCTGAAAATTATTTCTACTATTGCTCGCAGCGCTGTTTGGCGCTGTTTGTTTCATCCTTGAATGTTGGTGTGCCTGTAAAAGATAGCCACACAGTCACGTTGCCAGACTAAAAAATTCAATACTCTTCAGACCACAAAAAATCAATCAGCATTTTTTTACATCCAATAAATTTCCCGTCCTTGGAGATTTTGCTTTTTAATTCTGGAAAGGTATGACAAGCCCAGCGAAATATTCCATAATTTGTTGAGTAAATGTTTAACAAAAAAATGTTTATGAAATGTGTCGCAGTTCGTAAATAATAATTGTTTCACAAGTTTTCCGGCAGAAAGGTGAGAGTTGTTTTTTGTTTTTACATAAAGTACAAATCAGGTACAAATGTCCAGAAAATGAAAAATGTAAACTAGCAGGCTGCATAAATTTAAACTATTTTATAACTGCAACTGCTTTCGCAGAGTTTTTTGGACATATAAAGCTTTAAATTTACGTGAAGTGACGATTTTAACAATCAAACTTATTTTGTGTGTGTGTAGAGAGAGAATTATGGTAATATTATGAAAAGTATAATGCTTTTTCTAAGAATTAATCCAATCTTAGTGGACCAGATGTGTAAATAAGTTCTTAAAAAACTCTCACCTTCAAAAATTTAAAATGATTAATTTGATTGATATGGCAACACCCCCGACAAGCAACTGAAATTTCGTTGTACAGAATGTTTGCAATATGGCTGGTGGCATGGTCGTCTTTTGAAAGCAACTGTTGCCACAACTCGTCTATGATCCGTATTGTTTTATTTTCGTGATCTGATTCGGATCAGATCACGCTGATAATAAAACACGGCTAAATACAGCCAAGCAAGATAAACATACATCCCAGTTCCGATTGCAGGGAACAAAGTTGTCAAAAAACCTCCTTATTCCGAGGGGAGCACAGTAAAACGAGCTTGCCCGAAAAGAGGATGAAGTATATGCGAGATGTGCGACAGAGAGATGCCACCTTTTGAAAGAGGTTCTGTCAGAAGATAAATGACCATCCCAAAATCTCTACGAAGTGTGAACTTAAGCACAGTCAGTAATGTATTTATTACGAAAACATTAGCTGCACACAATCATTCACAGAAAAGTTAGACCTAAGCAAACCTGGTAAATTGCAATTCGTTCGCTTTGAGTTCCCCTTAAACCGTTCTGCAACACACTAATGGGCACGTATCAGTGTGGCTTCCGGCCCGGCAGATCGACTATAGACCAAATTTTCACACTGAGGAAAATCCTGTAAAGGACCAATGAATTTCAAGTCGAGACACACCATCTATTCATCGACTTCAAGGCCGCGTATGGTAGTATACATCGTCAGGAGCTGTATATGGCTATGGCCGAATTCGGAACCCCGACAAAATTGATTCAGTTGTGTCGCGTGACACTCGAAAACAAGCGTTGCAACGTGCAATTTGGAAACAGCTCCTCCGAACTATTCCAAACATGCACCGGATTTCGGCAGGTGTCAACACGGAAGGCACTATCTTCAACAGATCCGTTCAGCTGCTGGGGTATGCGGACGATGTTGACATCACCGGTCGGTCACAGCGCTCCGTGATAGAAGCTTCCACGGCGATTGAAGAAGAGGCGAAATCTGTTGATCTTGAAGTAAACGAGGACAAGACTAAGTACATGCTATCAACAAACAAACAAACATCTGTCCACCGCCTAGGACATAACGGCACTATTGATAGCAACAATTTCGAGGTAGTTAAGGAGTTCATCTACCTCGGAGTAAACATGAACTCCACGAATGACATCCTAGTGGAGATCCGGCGGAAAACTACCCTAGGAAACCGCTGCTACTTCGGTTTGGCAAAACAATTGGGTTCAAAACTCCTAATTCGAGGGACGAAATGTATGCTTTACAAAACCCTTATCTTGCCAGTTCTGCTTTACGGCGCCGAGTGCTGGACGATAAGCAGGAAGGGAGAGCAAATACTGGGTTCCTTCGAAAGAAAAATTCTTTGGCGGATTTTTGGTCCTGAGTGCGAGGAACTCTATGAGCTGTATCAAGTTGTGGATGTAGTCCAAAAAGCCAAAATACGTCGACTACATTGGCTCGGCCACATCGAGCGAATGGACAATAATGCTCCAGCTAAGAGGATCTTCGAAACCCAGCCCCCAGGTTCGAGAAGACAAGGAAGACCGAACGTCCGTTTCAAAGACCAAGCTATCGCGGATGCCAGAGCGCTTGTTCTGGACAACTGGAAGCAGCGTGCCCGGGATCGTAGAGGATGGAAGGTTGCAGTGTCTCAGGCTGAGACTCTCCACGGGTCGGGAGCCCGTTAACTAACTAACATAGATTAATCGCTTGATGTTGACGAAGCTTAACAAACTGTGGCATCGCAGAAAGAGAAACCAAGCCATTCGCCAAAATCATCCAATTTTTGAATTGAAAAACTATTTCCCATAATGTCGTACATTTGCGACAAATTTCCCCCTAGACCGGCCCCCATTGCTAACCCCAAAAGCGGACTCAATAATATATTTTCAATTTTACCAACCCAAAAATCTAGCAACACAATTTCCTCTGCAGCTTAAAACTTTCAATATCCGAGTACCTGTCCTCACATTCTAAAATGGCTCAAGTACTCCATCGCCCAAGTTACGCAGCTTTCATCCATCCACTATACTAATTGGAACACTCAACCATCGATTGTGAAAGTTTCTTCACAAATCTTCGCTGCGCTCTCCATGAAAATAGATTTCAAGGCGTGCGTCAATATACCTCTAACTAATCCCCCAGCTGAGATGTTTCCACCTGGCTAATCCTTAACTAACTGCCAAACTCAACTGTTTCAAGTTTCACTCAAACTTCCTTCTACTTAAGCGAAAACTTTCCTAAACTGCATAAGGGATTATAACAAAGTTTCTCTATATACAATTGGGCATCAGCCATCAGGTTGGGCATGGCGCACACTTCACTCAATCGTTCATTTATCTCATTCGGCGATGGTTTATCCAAGCAAACTTTTGAATTTTGTTTTCATAATTCAAACACGGTTCTCCCCCGAGAATGTGACTATCTCACAAGCGCATACCTACACAAGTCCAGAGCAGACCAAAATTTTAAAAGTTCAAATTGACGTCCATATTTGCTATTGTATATACCTTAGATATGTAGCTAACAAATTTCAGTGAATAGAAAGCCGATAGATCTCGTTCTGGGGCTCTGAAGCGACGCCAATTACTTGAACCGAACGAATTGCGAATACTTTCGGGGTAGTTCCATGTATTTCCATACGGAAAAGTCAACTCCATTTAGCATCACACCCCTGCAGCATTTCCCGGGGATGATGATTCATTCAAAAGTTTCAACCGTAGAAGATCTTTAGGTAATTCGTTGCCAAGTCGAGGTACTTTGCTTCGCAAAGATTCTTCAAGTGTAGGTACGAGGTACCGCACCGGCACTAAGTTGTGCGCAAATATCTCACAAATTGGCAATTTCAAAATATTCTTGGCGAACAGCACTTGAGGCGGTACGCGACGAATATGTTTCCAACGAAATGAAATGGAGAATCGCAATCGGCAAAGCCATTCAATTGGGAAAAGTTTCAATGGACCTTTGGCTCAGTTTAGGAGTAGTTGTCATTTGTATGTATTTGATGAACAAGTCATCGGTAGAAAAAAGTTTTCGTCTCCACTATTGGCGACTTGTTTTGTTATTTGGTTGTCATATAGGTACACGTACTAAATGTAACATAGTCGAACAATAATAGTTAGTCAGCTGGGGTTGGGTCGGCGTGCCTTCGCTTTTAGCCAGCTTTGGCACAATGTGTGTATTTATGGAGCATGCAAGGTTGCAAGGATATAATTTCCGTCCTTTAATGATAGAGCAGTTCACGAAGAGTGAGAAATCTGTCACTTGTAATCACTTCGTGTGGAGGGACTACGTTGTGCAGCTCGGGAAGGAGTCACAAATGGAGTAGATACCAATGCCGATAGTCCTGGACCATGTCCATACTGAATGATTGACGTTGACTGAGAATTCATTCATTTAAATTAGGACCTTTATAGATCAACTGGACTCACAGTGTGAATATAGGCCCAACCTGGTATAGGTTTGGTAGGTATACCTACTGTCCATGTGCTGTGTCGGTTTAGATGAAGAGTTATGCCCTCTCAAACAGTGATGAACTGGGTAGGATAATTGTCGTTATGTGCTGTACTCTGAAATTCGCAATTCATTACAGATGCGTATATAGCATTGGACTCACACACTGGTCTTTGTCGTTTCTGAGTTCGTTCGACAGACTTACATTGAGCTGTATACAGAGACTAATTTTTGATAAGGATCCTAAAACATTCAAAGGGGCTTTAGGAATGCGAATTACTTCAGGAAGTGAATATGTCCTTGATGCCTCTGATCAAGATTCTTCTCAGTCCCGCATTTTTAATACCATGATGTGAATGCGTTTGGGCTGAAATTTCTGCCATACAACCTGAATGTGTCACAAAGGTAACATTCTGAATCAGGAATCAGGAATCCTTTGACGGATTTTGTTCAGCAGACATATTCCAAATGAAGAAATAACAGTGTAACGATTTTTGCTCCAATATGAAGCCTCGATGAAATTCCGACTATCAAATTGACTGGCGAAACTATACGGTTTTCAAAACACTACGAGACACTTCAAAGAGGTTAGGTGAAAAAGAAACAGGCGAAGAATTGAAGTGAATGAACGATTTTTTTTTTAATTTTGAGCATTAAAATTATTGTTTCATTTTGAACCGTAACAATACTGTTTGTGAAGTACAGTGGAATGGTCGTCTTAGCAGATACCTTCCACAGGGCTGTACATATTTCTATAATTGGTCTTAAATGTTGTGACGTTTGCTAAGTAATATCTGCCATAGATATAATCAAATCAAATCGGAGTATAAGCTCAACTGGATATACGAAGCAGAAGACTCCTTAACCTATGAAGGACCAGACTACCTTGATATGAGAAGAGGGGTCCAAATAAACCTTTACCTCTATGACAAAATGAAAAAAAGGTTACATATTTTTATTGTATGTTGTTTTGTTGTTTTGTCGTTTGATGTTTGTTGTCTATTGTTTTTTTTTGTTTGCTAATTGTTTGTTGTAGGTATGTTGTTTGTTGGTTGCATTTTTGTTGTATGTCGTTTGTCGTTTGTTGTTTGCTGACTGTTTTTTTTTTTGTTTGTTTGGTTGTTTTTTTTGTTGGTTTGTTGTTTGTCGTTTGTTGTTTGTTGTCTATTGTTTATTGTTCGTTGCTTGTTGTTTGCTGATTGTTTTTTGTTGTATGATGTTTGTTGGTTCTTTTTTGTTAGTTGTTTTATTGTTGTTGTTTGCTGATTGTTGTTTGTTTTTTTTTGTTTTATGTTGTTTGTTTTTTGGTTGTATGATGTGTGTTGGTTGTTTTTTGGTGTTTGTTGATCTGTTGTTGTGTCAGGCGACCGTCGAAACTTTTCCCAACCAAGTCTTCCTTCTCAGCAAGAGCATCACCATTCAATGCAGAAGATCAGTGGCAGGATTGCCTATGTGCCTTCAGAAAAACGGCCTCTGATTTACTGGGTTGCACTAGCAGCCCACAAGAAAACCTATGTTTCGAGTCCCGGCTGGCAAATGCACCGAAGAACGGGACTATATTGACTCTCATATAAAAATCCTCTTCATATGGAAAACCAACAGCAAAACACATATTGCAACGCACTTGGCACCACTCTTCTCCACACACCCACAATTGAAGTCCAAAAACAAACAAATTAAAAATAGAACCACTCTCCTGTGCCATGTCCTCGGCTTAAGTCTTATAAATTAAATTTAAAAAAAATAGTCCTTTCCGTAGGTTCTTGAATTTGGGATAAAATACTGCTTATCCGTTACTCTTTCTTTTTTGTGCGCTTTTTCTCACAACCCTTTGAGAAAAATCAACCAAAATAAATGACACGTTGATGTAGGTATAGATGTTGTGTATCCGACTACATCCTTTCAACTCCCATTTTCCACCTAAGTCTTTGCTTATAAAGAAACAAACAAATCGAAACGATAACAAAAATCCGTAAGTGTGCGAAACACTATCAACAGTCGGCAGAAAATCAGGGGTGTCCTTTTGTAGAAAAAAAAAAAACAAAAAAAAAATATTTCTCCAACTGCTGGAAAAAGGATTTAGGATATCATAGAGGAAGAAACGAACAAATTGTTGAAGGAAAATGAAACTCCTTTGTTAGAAAGGATTTTCTGTTCTATTTAACTGGCACCGTCGGATTTCCCTTTAGCTTTTCCGTTGGAACACTGAACAAAAAGATGGAAAACTCCAAATACCTAAGCGGAGGAAAATCCGTCCTGTTATCAGGATATATACGAAAAATGTAATTAACAGATAAACATCTTTTCTCAGCTCGATCGCTGTTTTCTTGCTTTGTTTTCTGTGTTTTTTTTCCGAAGAAAACGTATGACAAAGCCCCGAAACAGAGAATAAAAGAAAAATACTTATAACTTAAAGCTGGTTGGAGTCTGATGCGGATTAGCCAAAATGAGTTTCAATTGTATACAAGGAGAGCAACACATGTTGATGATTTCGTCCTTGTTGGTTTTTTTTTTATTTTTTCTTGCGAATGTGCTTTTATATTTTATTTTATTTTATTTTTCGTTTTGTCTATTGTTTATGTCATTTATTTCATTTTTTATGGATGTGTGCTGGTGTGAAATGGTGATAAATGAAAACTGTTTCAGACAACAAATGGATGTATTTCTTAAAATGTCATAGCATTAAGCGCCTTAACAGGATGAGCTCATTGATTGTGTTACACGTTTCGAAAGACGGCATGGGAATCGGATCAATTGAGACGATTAATGGAGAAAAGTTTGCTCGTTTGTTAAAAAAAAAACGTGTGTCACGGATTATTTGTGGACAGGACACACTTTGACTGAAAAAGGAAATCAACAAAAAGAAAACAAATAGAAATACAAAATAAACGAAATGATAAATTGTTGTTACCTCTGGAGGCACTTAGGGATTTATTTCTTTATCATCTGGGAGCTGATGAGGATTTTGTGCTACTGTTTCAAACGAATTTAATCGTCCGAACTGGGAACGTGCTTTAAAAGTTCCAGTTTCAGAGTTGGGGCGTTGTCTGAGCCCGAAGAGGGCCGTGCTTGAGCTACAAAATTTGTAAGAACAAAAAATCCATTAGTCGATTGACAGCACGCAATAGACTTTGGAGGACTGTGATAGGAAAGGGGGGACCGCAGATAAATCGATTTTTATTCTTTCCAATTGACCAGAAAATTTGACAAAACAATCTTGGTCGAACATGGGAAGGGGGACTGCAGTAGGTACAACTTATTTCAGCCAAATTTTGAAATTTTTCAATTGAAGGAAAATCTTGAAATCCTCATAAAACATTCAACACGATCTTGGTGGCAAAGGCGCCTTAGTTAAAAGGCTAAAGCTTCACTAAAATGTATTTGAAAGTAAAAAAAAACATGCGTCAGAAAGCTTGGCTACAAAAATCTACCCGCCTTAGGGATCTGTTCGTTCTAGGGGAGATTTCAAAATTAAATTTGTTCCTTTGGCCATTTAAAACAAAAGATTTCCATCACGAGAGGTGAGTCCTTTCATCAACGCCAAATGTAAATATTCATAAGTACCTATACTTGTAACATATAATCGCTTTTTCGGATATTAGATTTTAATACCAAAGCGCCATGAAGTCCTTTATAAACTCGTATATTCGAGTATACGTTACGTATACGTACCCGTGCGGAGCTTAGAGTGCGCAATCTAATTTTGTCACCTTTCCTTACAACTAAGCATATTTGTGTAAACAACATTTCGAATTCAAATGCAATCCCTTCAGCCAAAGGAATTCATGTGTAAGCAATGTACACGAATGAATGAGGTTTCTAACCTTATTCGAGATTTCGACAACTTTCCCGTTGCACAACTCAGTCAGCCCAGCATTTATGGTTGGAAAAGGGAATCGAAATCGAATGTGCATCTCAATGAACTTCTAAATGCACTAGCTTGTGCACGCAAAATGCACACAAACACACACAGTCAGGACTAAAGTTTCCTTTATGGATATTTCCCTCTTTTTGATTTATTGATTTTGTGCACTATAATTCACCGGTCGTGTCGTGTTACCCTCTCTATATGTGTCGAAGGGATATTTTTATACACACGTAGCCGCATGTATGCTAAAGAAATAACGATGAGATGTTGAAAACATTTTGGCAAGCTACTAAAGTAATAGCATCATATAGTGCATATAACTGTGTGTGTATGATGCTTTTGCATGCACACGTCTTACATGGTTGTTATTCTTGTGTGTTTTGTTGGGATCGAATTTGCAAGGACGGAGTCACCTCTAACTGCAGCTGGCGAGTATAATCGCAGTTCGTACAAAGGAAAAATTAGATTGGGTAGGTACTCGGGAAATGTATTATCTACCTTTTAGTTAAATTTTGCAAATCTGTCGCCTTTTCGTTCCATTAGTGTTTCTTACTGCCCCGAGCTGCATCAACGAAGGCGCTACAGCTCAACACTTGGTGGTACTTTTTCGTTTTAATTTTGTCCAAGCTGCCGCGCTAAAACCTGCAGTTTATTGTCGTTATTTCGTTTCATTACTTTCGAAATTACTACAAGCACTGAGCCTTATATCTTGTTTCAGCTGACTTACCACGTGCTATCGAATCTAGTGTTTGGTATTTATAGTTTCTTGTTTTTGGTTTAATCCGAGTTACAAGTTATTGCCCACCAAAATCTCGCTTTTTCGTTTTATCGGAGTTTTGGAATTACAGCCATAAGAAGTTTCACTTCAAAAGTTGACGCAACTGGCCCTTAGAAGACCACGGGACTAGCTTTTTTTAGACGAATATTGTCAGAAAAAACATTTAAATCCGCCTTGAAATATGTAGGCAAGAAAATGAGCGGTGCAGCTATGTTTGAACGGTCCCTAGCCCAGTTTAAGTGCCTGATAGCTTCACGACTTGCTTGCACTTCACAAGTCCCTCTTTATTATCAACTGAAACTCAAAAGTCTGTGTTTATCAAAAGCCGTTGGTGCTCAAAGTCTAGCGCTGAAACAACACATCTAAACAAGAACGAGACAAATATTGTCATATCAAGGATATGGGATATGGGAATAGAGAAAGGAAATTGTACATAAAACATAAGGCATTATAGTTTAGCATTATCGATCAAGAAGGAACTTATTTTCCGATTATAGTTTTTTGAATTAATAGTTTTTTGGTTATTTCTTTTGTTGCGTAATAAAAGAAGGTTAAAAAAATCTGCCCTTGGGCGCCCCTCAAAATCCCCATCGAATTCGATTTTCCACTTTCAATTCCGCTCCTGATCAGAAAATCGGGTAGTATAAGGAGATGGGTTTCTATTTATACGAGTCTCATGCTGGGAAAGGACTTTCGGTTATATGGTGTGGTGACTTTCGGATTGCGTTTAAAAGCAGCAAAGTCACACACCAAAATTGCGGTATCTCACCCACTCACATGATCTGAGCTTTTGCGGCAAACCTGCGCACACTGCACGTACCAATCGGATGATGATTCGTATTTTCTATTTCTGGGTTCTGTACTGAAAGCATACTCTTTTGCACGCGATGCTTGTAACAAGCATTTCAGTTCGCAATCCTTACGGTTTCCAGTGCGACTCTTGTTTAATTTCCATCACTGTTGCCAGAGGGGCTATCCATACATAATTTTCAAACAGTCATAGTCAAGTTGAGATATTAGTTTCGGAATTTCTATATCATCAATGATTTGCAAATATACGTTATTCTGCGAAGAGACGAATTCGAAATTTAGTTGCATTTCGATTTCTCCTTTCGAAAGGAGTTTTGGAATATTTATCTATCGTGTCTTGCTAAAGGAACACGTAATTATTCCTGTATAGGTGAGCTTGTATGGAAACTGTTCTTGGAATAATTTGAAACAACATAGAATACCATTGCTAAGAATGTGTGATGAATGGAAAATTATTTGCAATATGAATTAGCAGTTATTAACTCCAGAGTGGCCAAGAGGTGGCAGCATTTGCAACCAATTGTCAAATATTCAATGAAAGTTTGTACTTCTATCCATGCATTGGTTTTTTCTTTCTCTCTCGAAAGTCTTTTATCTTCAATTTGGAAAATTTCCCCCCCTCATTTGTGGATCAAAGACACCTCCCATCGTTCGAAAATATTCAACTTTTGACTATAACGAACTGCGTTAATTTTTCAAAAGAACAAGTTTGCCGCAATCAATTGCGAAATCACAAAGGCATTAGGACACTCAATCAGGCCAACAGAAATACACATTAAATGTGCATTTGAAATGCATTTCGATTTCCCACAAATGTACGAAAGTTATATGTTTTCTTCCTGACGACTGACGATTGTGTGCATAAAAGAGAAATCCCTTAACTAAGCGGCAAATAAATGTGCTTCTACCCAGTGGATGGAAATCCGTTTTCCTTATTTATTTTCTTCGATTCCATTTCTTTGCGATTTCGAAAATCCGTTTTTCTTTTCTAGTGCGAAATGCCAGGCGCAACTGGGTCGAGATTAATTCAATGGTGGCCGAAGTTTGTAGAATGGTTCGGCTTTTGCAATATTAATACTGACTGCACCTTTTATGTATGCAATCAGTTGAACAGAAGCGGGGAGATGGAAAGTTTGCGGCAAGACGAATCTAAATTTAGAATCGTTTTACGTTATACAGAGTTGCGCTATGAAATCCTTAATACTACCGTAACTGTCTAGTCATAGGGAACAATTTTGGGGTAGAAGTTGGCAGCGTGGAAATGGAATTAGCATTGCAATGATTTTTCGTTTCGACATTACGATTAGCATACAATTTGTGGCATTATCCTTGCCCACTTTTACCGTTTCATAGGAACAGGATGTGCGTTCGTGTTCGTTTGTGTTCGCCATAGGTGAGCTTTGTGCATTTTGGCGGAACGATTGTTGAAGCAAATGTGCTTGGTTTGGGGGGGGGGGGGAAATGTGTTATAAACTCGTCCAGAAGTTTCCTGATGTTTTCTGATTTGCATGAGTTGCAGTTTGCAATTTGGAACATTAGTCGGATGTGCTCGGCGGTGTGCTTTGTGCATGAAATACCAGATGGTTTGTGGTGTTGAGCTCGTACTTGAATATTAGTTGAATTTTATTCCGTGAAATAATTTTACCGCAAAGCTTGCAACCACTTAGATGAGGCTTGGTAGATGTGGGTGGTCGTTATGGGTACGGTTCTGTTAAGACTTACGCATATACGTAAGGTCCATCATCATTTTATTTGCTTAGATGTCTAGGCTATTGCCCAAAGATCTGTGTTTGGTACGGGATAGAAAAACTTATCATATAGGTGCTCCTGGATCTGCAAGGCAGGTATTCCGCTATTTAAAGTATATGAAATCTTGCAATGTGCCTCAAAAACGATGTATTTGCTTACAACGCCATCTGTTGACAAAAAGAAGAAAAATAAAGAAGGTTGCTCACAGCCATTTGGCAGAGAAGGGGGTGATATGAATTTTAAAAATATTTATATTTATATTTATATCTATATTTATATTTATACGTTATACAGAGTTGTGCTTGGAAATCCTTAGAACTACCGTAACTGTCTAGTCATAGAGAACAATTTTGGGGTAGAAGTTGGCAGCGTGGAAATGGAATTAGCATTGCAATGATTTTTATATTTATATTTATATTTATATTTATATTTATATTTATATTTATATTTATATTTATATTTATATTTATATTTATATTTATATTTATATTTATATTTATATTTATATTTATATTTATATTTATATTTATATTTATATTTATATTTATATTTATATTTATATTTATATTTATATTTATATTTATATTTATATTTATATTTATATTTATATTTATATTTATATTTATATTTATATTTATATTTATATTTATATTTATATTTATATTTATATTTATATTTATATTTATATTTATATTTATATTTATATTTATATTTATATTTATATTTATATTTATATTTATATTTATATTTATATTTATATTTATATTTATATTTATATTTATATTTATATTTATATTTATATTTATATTTATATTTATATTTATATTTATATTTATATTTATATTTATATTTATATTTATATTTATATTTATATTTATATTTATATTTATATTTATATTTATATTTATATTTATATTTATATTTATATTTATATTTATATTTATATTTATATTTATATTTATATTTATATTTATATTTATATTTATATTTATATTTATATTTATATTTATATTTATATTTATATTTATATTTATATTTATATTTATATTTATATTTATATTTATATTTATATCTATATTTATATTTATATTTATATTTATATTTATATTTATATTTATATTTATATTTATATTTATATTTATATTTATATTTATATTTATATTTATATTTATATTTATATTTATATTTATATTTATATTTATATTTATATTTATATTTATATTTATATTTATTTTATGTAGATATATCTACATATATTTATATTTATATTTTCTGTATAAATTTCCCAAAAAACAATACTCAAATTTGTTCAGTTAGAGAACACACAAATTAAAAAAAAATGCTGTGAGCAGTAACTTTGACTTGTTTGGAGCTCCTGTATAAACAGCCAGCAAGTTAACAACTTTATAATGGATTTTCAAGAAAAACATCCTTCAAAGGTGGTCAAACTCAGACCTCAGTCGAGCAAATTAATATAAACAGACTTCGCCCCCATTCTATCCTCCATTTCAATTCTGTTGTGGTGTTCTTTTGAGGAGTACGAAAAAGCACGTCCAAATCACCTTTGCGAAGCAAAACAAATTACATTCCACGGCATTCGCCTCCACCATTAATCACATCCTTGCACTTTGCGTTTGTTCTGGTGAGCTGGGGCGCCCTTTTACTTCAACTTTACTTTTTGCTGCAACAACTTTATAAGTACGGCTGGCACTCGAGTAAACATCTTGGAAAATATTTAAGGTTGGAAATTCTTTGATCCCTGTTGCGGACAGGCAAACTTCAAGTGTTGCAATGAAAGGATAAGTAAGGTACGAAACACCGTGTGACAGCAGATCCAAATGTCATTCAACTTGGCCGAGGTATTTAAATGGGAAAATGTCCTCCCAAGCCAAAAGCAAGAAAAACCAACACCAAAATTAGCATAACATCAACTAAAGAAGAAAGTGAAACAAAGGACTACCTGTGCAAAGAAAAATAATCTGAGGTTTTGCTGAATCATTAAGGACTTAACACAGTGCCTCTAAGAAAGGACCATTTCGAGGAGAGTTCATAAATTCCAAAAGAATTCTCTATACCTCCTCGTTTACAATAATTGTTCGTGCTATTTTGGTTTATGATTTTTTATTTTCGTAAAAAAAAAAAAACAAGAAAACTTGAAAGGACTCCTTCTTCGTTCAATTACAGCGGAAGCTGAACTAAATTTTCTACTGAATTCCAT
The DNA here is from genome assembly GCA_949126925.1 of Cheilosia vernalis. Lineage (NCBI taxonomy): Eukaryota > Metazoa > Arthropoda > Insecta > Diptera > Syrphidae > Cheilosia > Cheilosia vernalis. The sequence continues at coordinate 50,869,331 of OX421361.1, forward strand.
TTTGGTGTCTCGATTTGGTTTGGCTTCGTTGGCTTTATTATATCCGTATACAGGGGAAGCAAGAAAAACATTCTTTGAGGACATTTTTATCGTTGGCTGGATACGGAAATCGTGCTTGTAGGTGGAAAATGCATCAAATCATTACGTGGAGAGCTGGTTTTAGGGCTCGTTCACACTGGAGATTTATTATGACTCGCTGTGTACCTGTACATTTTGTGTACATGAGGTGAATTGTTCGAATGCAGTTTGTAGCAATTATATGTAATGTTGACTGCATTTAATGAAACATTTCAGCAAGAAGGGACAAGGGAGCTCGCGAAGTTGTACATTTCAATTAGAGGAAACTTATCGATGTAGAGTTGTAGATGATGTATCAAATTTTGTCGAGAAAAATTAAACGAAACAAATAATGCTTGTAATGGATAGGACGAACAAACAAAATCGCCGATCGAATAGCCGATAGCATAGTCCCTATTCATCGACCTCCAAACTTAATCAGATGAGTATGATGTTCAATTAAGGTTAACCATACATTCCTTAATTATGTCCAAATATGAGAAATAAATCCTTAGAGCTAAACAAATGACGAGAGAGAAACAAGAAAAGTTTTGGAAATTTGTGGAAAGTCTTTGGACTGTGTGATCCTCAATTAGTACAACATTTTTGATCCTCATACCTTCACTAAGTTAAAAAAGAACGTCCTACAAGTACGATACTTGTCCGAAAGTAATGTGCGATAAAATGCCCATCGTCCCCTAGAAGACTGCAAGTTCGAGGCAACTCCCTATGAATCTCTGACCCATGACTTGCTTGCGACAAATACCAGTAGCAATCTTTCATAAAACCCCGCAGTGTGTGGGGGGCCTTAGAAATCATCAATAAATGCTCAGCTCATGCATACAGTTTTCATAAAGAAAAGGCGTTCAGACTGTTGAGAGTTCGATCAACCCTTTTAGTGGCGGGAACTTTCATAAGAATGTGACTAGACGCGTGTAGTGCTTATTGAAGCGGCAAATTTAAATGATTGCATTTTATCGGGCAATCGAAATGAATCTGATTCGCTGACGATTCAATTTAAAAGCCTTTCTCGTCTACTTTTATATGAATACGTATAGGCAGTTCGCAATCCTGCCATTCGAATGGTTCTGTAGGCATATGATGTTGGGATTGGAATCGAGTATAGTATACGAGTATTCGATTGGCCGTTCTTTTTCATGTACTTTTGGAGGATGTGCAAATTTATTAAACAAGGAATGGCCATAGGTGTAGGAAGTACAGGGGCTTACAAATATTTGATTTGTTTTACAAATTTAAATCTAGAATCATATTAAGAGTACTAAAATCACATCAAGTAAAACGTGGCGAAAATGTGTCAGAAATGGGAGATCAGTAAACACCACGCAGCGTACTTATTGGCGTAATGAATAGCAAAAGGACCTTAAAAAGTACATCGCCAGATGGGCAGACATGGTTAAAATGTGTCATTAATATGTCTGTCAAGCGAACCAACAGAGCTGGGGAAAGCTCACCAAAGAGGTTATGAACTTGAGTTCTAGAACGTCGGTTAAAAATATTGGACGATACCAGAACCATTTTCCGTTGTCGAATCCTCGTCTGATCGAAATGATCACGTTTCCCGTATTAAAAGACGTTCAACTAGATAGCCTCTCACATTCGATGAATTTGTTGTTTTTTTTTTACAGAAGGCGACTAAGACAGAAAGCCTATATGCATACACATTCTTTTGATATCATTCACTTTCAGATAGGCAAACGTTTGCATCACTGGTAAGGGTAATAAGACAGATAAATCGCTGCCAAAGGAAAAGGGCGTCAACTGTCAACAGTAGTGCCAGGTTGTCCGCCGAAATTGTTTATTTTTTTAAACTAAAATTTCGGTAGGTAGTGATTTCGAAGTGACAGGTTGTTCGGCAGTTCAGTTGAAACGAAATAAGACAGAAGTCGTACCTGGTGAGGCATTTTCAACAGAATTGAATGCCTCAGGCCTCACTAAGCAGTAGCTCCGAAATCTCGATGAAACGCATAAGCTTCAGTAAATGGGTGGAGTGGAGCCCGCTCTGAGACAGCTCGGTTTAACCTTCAAGAAGCAGTGTGCCAACTTCAAGGCTCGGCAGGAAAACAACCATAACGAATATTTGAAAAGAGTTTTGAGCTCACTTCAATGGGGGAAGAATACTGTATGTCATTAATACACTTTAAGGCTTAACAAGCCTTAGTGCAATTTCATACAAAGTCGAAGAGTGAATCGTGCGTGATTCTCTGAGAGCTCCCCTCTATTGATGGTGAATCCAGTTGCAATGGCTTCTTCAAGATTACAATATGACCACAACGGATATACGGAATGTAATCACCTGGTAATTGGAGCAACTCCTAAAGTCCCAACGTCACGTTCTCATGAAGAACCTTATTTACGGCCACCCCCTCCCGCAGTATGGGAAAACTTTTTATACACAAAAGATCGAATGTTTCCCTGCAGCCCAGCATCCCAGCCCAGCATCATGCAGTCTCTCCCAAAATCTCGTCTCACGTTGAAAATTATTTCATTGTGTAACTTCCACAATTAGAAACATTTGTGAAATACCCCCCCCGGAGACATGAATAGGAATGCCCCGCAACATCGTCATTGGTTTCGAGTTGAATCGTTAAATTAATTAAATTCAAGCGAAAAATTGTTCTCCTCCCTTCCACCAAAAGAAAAATTATTCGTAAATTAACTTAACGTCTGACAATGAAACCAAAGTCTGACTGCAAATAAAAAATCGTTTTATTAAAACAAAAAGCTTATTTGGTGGAAAGTTTTTTGATTAAAATGGAAGATGATAGCTGTACAGCCAATTGGATCATATTCAGGGTGGAAGCTCTGTTCCGCTTTACACAACCACTAAGACCACACTCGAAATACATTCTTTTTAATTATATCCATGAAATTGAAAATTAAACAAAAGAAACTTCGTCCACAGATATATGAAAAAAACAAAAAATAAAAAATTGTATTTACTGGTCTACCGCTTGACAAGTACGCTCGACACACACTGTCACCCAGTTCGGGGAATACGAATATCCGTAGTGCATCTCTGCTGTCTTGTGGAAAGGAAAAATTAAAATACCGCACTTCAGTTGCATGGGGCCCCAAAACATTAAGTAAAACGAACTTGCTTTTGTATATTTGGTGGTACAGATACAGCGATGCAAATCAGAACACAGAGGATGCTTCACCGCAAAGAAAAAATGTTTAAATAACAAGCTTATGGTGGACACTGGACAGTGAGAGAAGTAAAATGAATGAGTACGATGGGCTAGCTTGTCGCTATTATGCTATTTATCGAGCTTAGGGGTGTAGGTTTTTGGTCTTTGATGATACACTTAAGTGGTTTCAGCTCGAATCTTGCTAGTAAGGACTTTAGTACCGAAACACTTTTGCCACCAATAACATTTGTTCAAATGAGTCGAAGTCAACGATTACGATGGTATCTTCAGTTCCAGTTATTAAACTATTCGGACCGTACGAACGTACTAGGAGAATCAGGGCAACAACTTAACTGGGAAAACAACAAGATCTTTTGATGAGAATAGGGCCGCCTCCACTGAAAGAAAAGAAAGGGTTTTTAAGAAAATATCCGGGGACTTTATTCCATGTCAGTTCCATCAAGGTTTTTGTCCGATAAATTTTCCACTGTATGAACAAATTATTTTATCAAACACTGCATTTCGAGTGAACAACAAATTTTAGAAAAAGCTGAATTTAAGATTTAAGTTCACCCATCTTATGGTCTGTGGGTGGAATAGCTAAACCTTAAAAAGTACGCTTACAAAGTTAAAACTAAAGAAGATCTTGGTTTTTTACAAAGCTGACCCGGATCTGATCCCGGAAGCTTACAAGCTGACGAATGTAATTTATAATTCAAAAAGGGAATAAAAAGGGGTACCGATCCGAAAAAAGGGGCCAACACTAATAAAAAATAGGGAAAACAAATTATTTAATTTTAACAAAAAAACACATTTATTCATCACGAAACAATTCTTTTCTAAACTGAAAAAGAGGCCATATTGATAACTTTTCTTAAAGTGGGGGCCAAAGGTCCTGAGCCTCAAAAAGGGGCCTGGTGCTGAGATCAGTACTGGGCTATTGTAGTTCTGTGCCACAAACAAACTTGCAGGCGGTTTTCAAACATTTACTCTGCATCTTCTCGACAAGATCGCAAACATCTGGCTCTCGGCGCAGGGTCACAAGTCCCCAGGCCAAAAGTCCACAATGGACTTTTTACCCACCTAAGGACTTATAACCCACCCAGGTGAGCCAAAAGTTCACACAAAATTCTTGTGAATTTTTGACTCACTGATTGTGGTCTTATGGCTCACGGATGAAGAAGATGAAGAAGAGGACAACGAGCTTGAAAGCGAAGCTAAAAATTCTAGTAATGACCTCATTTGACCTCCAAAACCCACGAGACACACTTCTTCAGCATTGCAATCATTTTAAGATTGCGCTTTCAAGGTTCTTCTTATTACTCAAATTTTGTTGGCGTTATTGCACTTTGTGGAAGTGAAATAAGACCAACTGTTGGAAGTTATCCTTATTACACTATTTAAGAGCGAAATAAGGTACATTTTTAGAAGTTGGTCTTATTTCACGGCATCTATCAAACATTCCCATACTTTTTGAGTTGTTAAAACAGCTCTTTTTGTTAGGTATATGGATAATTGTGGACTTATGGCCTACTTCCATTTTAAAATTGTGAACCTATGGCCCAAATTATTGTGAACTTTTGGCTCATCTGAATAGATGGGTCAAAAGTCCATTGTGGACTTTTGGCCTGTGGACTTATGACCCTGCGCCGTCTTACTCCACTTTGATGGAAATTAAATGTTATTCAGTAGAAGAATAATTAGGCGGCCGTTAAGTGGGCTTGCCGGAAGCTTTCAATCTCAGTTGAACTCTGTTTAGTTTTGATATTTTATGACTTATATAAGTTATGCAAAAGGACGAATTACAACATTGTCGATTCATAGTGTCTTCGCGGAATGTAGACGGGACATAAAAGTTTTGCTGAAGACGGAAAAGACTTTCCATGTACTATACGTCAGCTTTTGGTCTAGGAGAACTTCTATAGGTACCTGGCACGTGGAAGGTTCAAGGGTCGTATTTTGAACATGATGGTTAATAAAATCAGTTTAGTTTCAGTCGACTAAGGAATAGAGCACAGGCTGTGGGTTATACGCTTAGCTTGTTCAGAATTCTTGTTCTGATTTGACTGTTCATTGAGAGATATATCCGTTACGACGTCATGGACATAAGCGTCTTCTTAGTTCAGATTCTAGATATGTTTGCAAGAATTTCGTCAACGACCAGGACCTAGAGGAGGGTCGATAAAACTCAACCCTGAGGCATATTTGTGAATAATAAAGAGCTGATTGATTCTGTTCTTAAGCAGAGATATAATCCGTCTTACGGAAGATCCTCCACACACAACTTGGTATGGGTAGTTTAGTTATGTCTCATTAGATTTAGTAACAAACGTTTCTAACACCTCACAGCTTAGGTGCACCGTTTGCAGTAAATCGATTGTAATTACAACCTATTGCAATTCCCTACGTTGCTATAGCACATACTACATTTGCTCTACTAGAGGATAAGCTCGGTATATCGACGCATATAAGACTCGAACAGAAGCCTGTAGATACAAGATTGGAAATACGTCAGAAGGTTTATAAAGTCGGTGTAGGGGGTTTTGAGAGAACACTTCTGCCGAGTGAATATTGTTGAGGACGCCCAACTGATATAGCTACGAGCTACTATAGAAGCGAACTTTTTAAAGCAGTTGGCTGAGCACGGAACTCATCAGAAAAATTATGTCAGATGGAGGCATGCTCGATGAAGGGAGGCCCAGCTTAGTATGTCCAATTCACAAGAAAGGAGTAACCGACACCCACTATAGAGGAATAGCTCTTCTGAACGTTGGACAGAAGATCCAGTCTATTATACTGTGTGGCTTAGAATTGTGTCAAAGACTCTTTGGGTTTTGTGGTTTGGAAAACTATCAATCGACTACAGTTTAACTTTTCACATTTGGCAACAAAATTTGGGACTTGCAGATCGGTCCACATCTTTATCGACTTAAAATTAATTCGATGTGTAGTGTGGTGTGGTGTAGTTTTGTGTCGTTTGGTGTGGCGCGGGTAGGATAGGTCTGTGGCTGTGGCGTCTGGTGTAATTTTCTGTGCTGAGTTGTAGTGTTGTGTAAAGTAGTGTACTGTAGCGTCAGTTGTAGTTTCTGTTATTGTGGCGTGTTCTGGTTACGATTAGTGTTTTGCGGTGTGGTTGGTGTAGCGTTTTGTAGTTTGTGTCGTGTAGTGCTGTGTTGAGTTATGGTGCTGTGTAAAGTATTGCACTGTAGTGTCAGGTGTAGTTTCTTGTAGTGTGGTGTGGTCTGGTGTCGAGAAGTGCTTTGCGATATGGTTTGTTGTGATGTAATGTCTGGTTTGCGTTGCGTGGTATGTTGTGGACTGGCTTGGTGTGGTCCACCTACGTATTTCTCACGCAACAGACATCAAACTGCAACCGCAATGGTTTTCCCAAAAATACGACCTCTCTTTGGTTGTTAGATTTAATGAAGTCAAAGCTAAATTTTTTTGCACAACGGCCATCTCAATTTTAAATAAAGTTTCTCACAAAAGTTGATGACCTCTATGACTGTCTCTGATGCAGCGCGAATTCGTTGTGCATTTTTCCAGCCAACAAACTATTTTTCTGTGTAACAGTTTTTTTTTTCTTCTCATTTATTGTTGTGGAATGCATCCGTGCTCGGTGAATTGAAATGAATTTATTGTCATTGTGGGGGTAGCGCGATAGCTGCACAAGAAAACGACAACGATGACTGCTGCTCTGGTTGGAGAATTTACCACACCATTCAGAGCGCAACACCCAGGCAGAGGTGAAAGCAAAACCTTAGTGCAAAGTTATGCAATTTAATGAAACTCCATCCTGTCGTCCTGTGGCAGTGGTGGCAGCCCACACTGTAAGCCGAAAAGTAATTGTGGGGATGTGCAGCAGTAGCAGACGAGGAGCAAACGAACAGTTGACTTCATGTTCAGCATTAGTTGGCTTTTTTTGCTGCGTAAAATCCCTCTGTCCCTCTCGCACCGACACAGTCTTAAAAGGCAACGGTGTGATTTGTACAATCACACAATGGGAATTTTCCAGGACATGCACTCTTGTACATATATATATTTTCTTCTTTGGGGTCATCATGAAAATTTACAGCGAATGCCATCATAAATCGCGTCGTCGTCGGTGTGGAGGTGGTTGTGCCTTCACCTCCGTTCTGCAATTTTAATAGGGACCGTTGCTCTATGGCTCTCTGCTGATGGCGGCTTTGGACAATTTCCCTTTTAAATATTCTATCATTCTCACATATTTTCCACTCAGAGTGCTTGGAGATTTTTTTTTTTACTTCACTTTTGTCCGTTCCATCTTCACTTGTATGGACTGTAGTCTGTAGGTCCTTATGAGATGTGGCAAAGTATGCAATATGTGTGAGTGGATGGAGGTGTCTTTCTATTAGACTTTTGGGGTAGCACTTTATAAGCACCGAAATTAATTTAAATTCATTTTTTTGGTGTTGGGGGCCTCGTATATCGTTGAGATTGCAGATCCTTTTCTACATATTGTGCTATTTTATCTGCTTTGTGTTGGGTACGACTTGACTAATTACACACTTAATGGGCTGGCTGTGAATTTAAATGGGAATACTCCTCGGATGCAGGCTGCAACTGCCATTGTGTCTGTAATTGTACAAGTGAAATTCATCTCTGGGTAGACGAAAGTCTTTTAACCTGGAATGCAAATGAATAAGGAGACTTATTATTTTTTTAAGTAATTTTCCGCTCGCATTGTGAAGGGTAATTGGAATTGTTTTACGGCACTTTGGCGGAGTACCCTGTAGTGCGATTGGCGGTCTTTTGGGAGCAGAGAGGTCATCCTTGTTGTCAGGGCTTTTATCTTGGCAAAAGTTAATAGAGAAATGCATTGTGTGTTCATGTCCACGGAGAAGAATCTAAGTTTTACTCAGATTATTGTTAATGCTTAGAGCAACGGGTGAACTAAGAAGTTGCCAATAAGTCGTATAAGCCGTGGATGTGGGACGGGTGGAAACAAATGCTGTGGGCCGTAAACCAATCAAGGAGATTGATGACCTTAAGTACAAGGGGACCCCAACTGACTTTTGTAGTAGGTACCAAACACTGAAAACAGTTAGCGCAGAACCGGGCTAACTGAGCACGAAAAGGCTTGGCATTTGGAGACCTGGCTTACAGGGAACTTCGTTGAGCCGTCTTAGAAAGTCAGACAGAAAGCCTGACTTGTATAAGGCAGATGATTTAAGTTCGATGGACCCAGTAGCTAGGCATGCTTAAAGAGTGATCTGAGGTTCGTGTGCATCAGTTTTGGCTTTGGAACTGCAAAATGTTTGTTACAGCTACGAGTTCTGGACGTCTATTATGGTCTTTGGTAAAAGATCGGAAATGGAGGTCATTTCGATTATGGTCACGTGAAATCTTCTCACCCGTAGACGAAGCTCGGCTGACACAAAGTAGCAATTCCAGGACGTGTTGAGGTCTAGATGATTTCCTTGTATCGATCGCATTTTCAATTTTGTTGACCAGTAGATGATTACTGTGGTAAGCTACCAAAGATGGCTATCTTCCCAGAACGAACGAAATGAACAAAAACGATTGTAAAATTATACCTCAAAGTCTACTTAAAGGTTCGAAGTATGGAGCTCGTCGAGAGAGAGAGTCTTTTTCTCTATAGGTCGTTTGAAAAGCTTATAAACGGATGGGATCTTTGGCCTTGATGCGACCTTTTAATAAGTCATTTACTCATCTGTCACAAGACTTCTTACATAGGAATACCGCTGACAAAGAGTAATCTCCAAGTCCAAAGCCCCCACAGCACATGCAGCAAACTTCCCTATAAACCCGACCCAACCAAATTTCGTCGCTCATCTCTCAAGCAGTCCAGGTTGGCTCTCTTCCTTTGCGAAGACAGTTGGTAGCTGTAGCTTGATATATATTCTACGGCTACTCGACGATGAAGTTCTTGTTTGAACGAAAAGTCGCCCCCAGTCCGCCTGCCCCATCTACCATTAATTAAATTTTGAGACCACAATCACGTACAGCTTTTAAATGTAAAACCACAGTCAGCAAATAAACCCACCCTAATGGGCTGTTCATTTTACAACTAAAGAAAAATAACCTGCCCACTACAATCCGCATAATGCTGCTAATTTTAGTACTCAAGTTGCCTTTCCCAAAAGAGGTCGGTAGGCACCTCCGGTGGCACCAACTTTGCTTTAACAATCGATTGCGTATTATGTGCCACAAAAAGGTACCCCTCCCGAACGTGACTAAGTTTGGCGCTAGCTATTTACTACATAAAGCTAAAAACCTTCACACCACATCAGCTCCTCGACGTTTTCATTGGCTTAATCCCTAAGCAGCTCACGTAGATTGAACTTGTTTAAATGCATCCCCTGCCTTCCATAACACCTTATCAACCGGCTATATAGAGTAACCCACTGCTCCACAAACGTGTTTGTATACGTATTGAAGCTTCCACCACGCCACCCCATCACGTATAGGTTCTAATGGCTATCCTTTCCGGTCGTACTCTCTTTGATCATTTATGCAAATTAAAAGAAAAGCGTACATCGCCAATTACACAGCTCCTATACGTCCTGCATAGAAGTTTGTCATTTTTGTTAAGCTAATCAAAAGCTGCTGCTGCAACTTTACTCGCACAAGAAGTTCAAATGGCCTTCGTCCTTGGCGTGGCGCAGGCAAAACAACTTGCAACTGCAATATAATGATCTCGTGTTTGTCTTCTACATCGTGGCGCAGCACGAAGCGTCCGAGAAGGGGAAAGACGCGCATCACATGCCTTTCTATACCGCGTAGGTAAGGATAGTTATCGTCTTTAATAATTCATGAGGGGACGGGGCGCGCGAAGGAGCGGCACTGCAAATTTACTCAATGCCATAGAATACATGAATGCTAATATTTCCATGTTGTTCTCCTGTTTTTCGTTCCTTTTTTTCTTCGTCCTTTTACCTCATTTCCGACTGAAGGATGAAACGATGCTCAGTACACCAGCAGCAGACACAAGTTACATGAACCTAATACCGACGGCACACACAAGATTACCTCGAGGATGCGTTCCGTTCTATTTCTGTGTGTCCCGTTTATACCGTCACACTAATGATGATGGCGCAAACACCATATCCCCATCTTGGACCACCGACAAGTTAATCCTTTTTCACCGTTTCGTTGGTATGTATGCGGTAGCAAGGCAACTGTGCCAGAAAGGTAACATCAACTCTATACACAAGCTAACTGGAAATACCCGAGTATTCTGGGGAGCACACTCCATCAGAGTAAAGTTACACGGAACGAAAAAGTTATGAAGTGGTCCCGCATTTTGAAATGCGGGCATTATGTAAATGAAATGCAGGACCCGTGCAATAAAACAAACATCAAATATAATTTCAAAATGAAGAGAACAGTTTCGTGTGCTATGCTGGGGCATGGCGTATGGCGGGGAATAGCCATGTAGAGCTACTTCTAGCTTCTGTAGGGTACGGGCCGCATATTAAAATGAATAATTTGCTTTTGCAATATAATAAAGTCGACATTTGGATGGCGGTGCCGGGACCGGCTGCTCTTGGACTCTGCTGGGCAGGTAGGTTTAGTTGAATTTGTTTTCGGGGAAGTTGGAATTTCGTTAATTCGGTCCGGAGGTGAACGTATCGTAGTTGAGAGGGGCGGCGACTCTGTCTGCCATTTTTGGCTTTTAATAGGGTTTGTGGAAATTGGTCGTTCGAATTAGAATGTTTAGGTGGCGCAACAAAATTAATAGTTACCAAGTGGAAACGCAATTATTGGTGCACGGGCAACCGAATTGGGGGAGGTCAACCAACTTTTTATGTATAAGGGAAAGCGTGAATCTATTGACAGTTTAGTTTATTTTTAGGGAAGGGAAGCCCCATTGTGATATTGGTTTTTTGTTTTGAATTATGTACGCCATGAGAGAGACAACAAAAATTTAAAAAGCTTGGAATTGTGTCCAAGCAACAGCCCCTTGAGAAGTGATGAGCACTTTTTTTAATCATTTTTTGGGAGTTTCTTAAAGATTCGGGTTTTTTAGACACACATCTTCCACGGTTCCACCAGAGGCCCTTGAAAGCAATTGGCGGAACAGTGATAACTATGATGAGGATGACGATGAGCCACAAGGGAGAGGCGCCTTAATTGGAACTAGTGTTGCCAGAATTTCAAAATAAATTGCACATCTGGGTGGTAGGAAACTTTTTTCGTTCTATGGTTAAAAGTAGGGCTCGAAAAGATCAATATCTTGACATATATAATTATGATGTTTTGGAGAATGTAAAAAATGTGGAATAATCGTTGGGTTAGGTGTGTCGATAGAAATAGTTAAAAAACTCATTTATTCGAATTTTTGGAGAAAAACGAAGTACGGGGTCTTATTTAGAATACCTACTCGTTAGAGCAGTTTTTGAAAAGTTGGCGGACAAAACAGTAACAAGTATTGCAATGTTTAGTTTGAAAAATAATACATAGGTATTGCTAAACCATATACAAAGCTGACAACTGATTATTAGACATTGTTTGAAATGTAGGTAAGCATTACTTGGTTTTTTAAAATTTTATCGGAAACGAAAACAGGGTTTGCGAGGTATGAGTAGTGTCTGAAATTACAGTTTTCGGTGAATCGAATTGAAAATTAAGGGCGTAGAATCTTTGAAAACAGACATTTTACTCGAATTATGCATTTTGGTCAAAGTCGTTAATGCCGTTTTCAGGCAAACTAAAGAAAACTGAATTTTCAAAAATAAATAGCTTTTTGAAAAACCCACTCTATGGTGATATAGAGAAAAAATGAGTTTGCTTTTGAGGTAAAAATTACCACATTACCTTAAACATGCATTTTTGTTACAATGGTATAAGTCGTTTTCGAGATATGTCTAAAAAAGTTCCTACTTACGTTGTTAGATTTTTAGTACGTAGGTACCTCTGCAGCCATGTAAACTTCGCCTACTTAAGATGAAATATCGGTTTTGATTGAAATCGTAAAAGCCGTTTACGAACAAATATAACTAGCATGAACATTTTGAATGGGCCCATAAATTCCAAATCCCAAGTTTGAACCAAAATCGGGGAATCCGCTTAGACTGTATACTATAGAGCTCAGGAGCATTAGGACAGAATGAAAGAAAGCCAAAGTTCCAAATGCTCGGAACAAACTTCGCGCCTCCATCGTAAGCTTATGAAAAAAATATTAAGCCCGTTTGCTTATAGTAATCAGCTTTCCTTACCTCCCCCTACTTTGGAATTGGAAATTTCCTGGTATCATCATGGCAAAGGATCATTTTCGCTGACTAAGGTTACGGGTTATACCTTATACGCCTTCCAAGATGCATCCTAGTATGCAACTGTCTTAGCTGTTTCTATATCTCATTGTCAAGTAATCTTGATTGTAGCCGCATTCGGACAGGCTATCCCTTAAAAATTTTTCATAGCTAGAAATTCAATTAATCCTGATATATTTCCTGCAAACTGGACTGGAATAGAGATAGCTCTGTTGTCTGACATAGTTCACAACCCAAGATAAATGTACATCTGTTACTTCACTTCGTATGTTTACCTAGTTCACGAAGGTCAGCTCTAATCCTATTCTGATAAAGCCTACATTATCTTATATTATCATGGAATGAAATTAGAGAATTTCTTCGAGTATTGCAGTGAGACTTATTCTGGGCATTACCGCGGAATACGAAAAATGTAATCGAATCACAACAACTCTCACAAGGAACTAACCTCACAACAGCTTGTGACTTGTGAGGACATACAAACGGCGGAATCGGGCTGTAAGTTTCGATAGCAGGACCTCCATCTCCCTATGAAGGCTGCAGTCAAGCAGTAAGCGACGAAGAAAAATTGAGGCACAAGTTATAAAAAGAGCGACCTACCTATCTTACTGCGTGGCTGCCAGTATAATAATATTTTCACTTTCTTCAACCCACAAGGCTTGTCATAGAATTAATTTTAGCACAATATTTCACATTTAAAAATCTCGCTATTCTACGAGTAGATATTCAATCTAAATAAGCCCCAAAAAATCCAAGGCTCCTGCAAAAGCTAGATCAAGTTCAAGCAGTGGCTTCAAGTTTTGATAAAGGTTGGGCTGGCGAAACTTGAAAGGTGTTCCCAAAGCTGCCCTAAAGCAACTCTGTGTGCTGCCTCAGATCGTCTCGAAAAGTGTTAAAGCATTTACTGAACCGAATAGTAGTTCCTAAAAGAATTCAACTTCAATCGGTAACACCCACCGGGCAGACCGACGAACGTCTAAGTTTCAAGCTCATCCAACATTGAATCTATTTTTAGCAAGGAACCCTACATCAAACTCGCCAAGGAGTTCATTCCCAAAGCGCTACTACTGCTTTTGTTAACCTTTCCCCAAAATACCACAAACCACATAAACACAAACGACCCGTCAACGAGACATCAAAATCAAACATCCGCCCAACTGCACTTTCAATTTTCACAAGTGTTAAAAGTTCACCCGAATTAATTTATAACCATCTAAATCCACACTGAGTATGACAACGGATAAATCGGCAAACAAATCGAATGCAATTGTCCGGCCAATAGACGACCACCGATTGTTCAAATGCAATCAGGATTCAGGACTTGTGGTGCACAGCTCAATTTCTGACTCTCGACTCGACCATTGTTTCGGTGGAAGAGGGAGCACCCGCTGCGAATGTCATTCCATCATCGGATTATTCCATCGGAACAATCTCATTGACATCGCGATGATGTCTGCGTTAAAATATTAAAATCCATGCTTCGTCGTCGGCTGCTGGTGATGGCGTAGCATCAACATCATCATCATCGTAAAATCGCTGTTTGCACTCGTCAATCAATTTGTATACTGAGATTGTGTTCATAAAATTTAATGCGGTCCAGTGAGGTGTTTCCCATAAAAAAAAATGGGAGTCACTACACTCGAAGCTGCCTAAATGCTTTCCGGTTGCACGATGCCTCCGTCGCGTCGGCATGAGGAGATATTACCACGCAGTCATTGGGATTGACGAGTAGGTCGTACCGATCCATCGCTTCCATTGAACTAGCTAAGTGGTGGACAAAGAAAACGAGAAAGAACGATTGCGGTTAATCGTAGTTACAAAATATCATCACAAGGCCGTTCCGACCAAGACCGACCGCACATAGGACGGAGACAAAACAGAAAAAAAAAATCAAACAGAGTTCAGTGTCCCCCCGTCATTAATGTCATCTCATCGCGCAATTGCAATCCGGCCCATTGGAAACAAAGCGAACAAGACAGAGGTTGTAGGTTTGTAGTTTGCACTCGCTCGGTACGGTAGCTTCGTGCAGTGGAACGATGGTAGCGTCTGTTACAGCCGACTATGATTAGGCTGAGCGATCATTTATTGAGATTACGGTCTTGCGGGTCAACCGCGGCAGCAAATCGGAAAAGACGATCCCAACGTGTAATTACATCGGAGGTTTTTCTTTCTCTTGCTTCTAACTGGAGGAGTTGTCTAGGTGCCCCATTCATACCTTACTTTTAGCATGGGCCTAGGGGACAATGAATGGCAGACCATTGACCAAGTGCTGGCGGATTGTTTTTTTTTTTTTTTTGTAGGAGCTACTGCAGTTGACAGATTAGGCAATAGTTTGATAAACGAGATCGGACGAGCCATTGTGACGCAATGTGTGACAAAGGAGAAGCGTTAACGGAGGGGGATGTGAATTTTGTGTGGGACATTTAAACGGGAGATCGGGAGTTTTGGGAGTGGAGAACAGGTTGAGCAAGTTTCAGACATGGGCTTAGTAGGTAAGCCTATATATTCTTGGACCCCTTCAGCTTATAGCGTTCGCGTCTGTCTCTAAGTTTCCTTAAGATTGGCATCGGTCCTCCTCAACATGTTTGATTTCAATCAACTTGTTCTTTTTCCGTTTTGGGTAAACGGGTTTCATTGTCTGGCGCAGTTTAGAGTTTTGAAAGCCAGCCCGCTTCAACATTCGTTGCTGTTCTATTGGGCTAGTAGGCTCCTGTCCCTGTGTTTGGTAGAGGAATGGAAAGGCTGTTTACGAGTGGTGGCATAGTATGGAAACAAACCTTAGAGTGTCGTTTTTGTTTTTCTGGGAATCTTTCATTACCGACTGACCCAGCCAAAAGAGTCCAGTGAATTTTTCCGCCCATACTGTTGGCAAAAAAAGTACTTCAATACACTTCTCCTCGCTCTCCTTAAATTGGAGACTCGTCCCCATTAAATCGCGTATCGACATTCAAGATCATTTTACTTACGTAACGGTGTTTCCTGAGCCTGTCTTCATTTCCAAGTTGTGCCATCTATATGATCGACTTTCTCTACTGTCGATTATGTGCATCGGATGACACAACGTTGTCCTAAATATCGTCCTGACTCTGCACTACTGAGTGAGGCGTCTCAGGTTCAACCACTAGAAATACACAAATAACAAATTGCGCCAGGTTAGGAAACACTTTATACCCAAAGGAACACTAAAGCGTTCTGTATCGTATTTTCTGCTGGAGAGACAGCCACCAAGAAGCTGAAAACTTGCAGAAATTAGGAGTACAAGCTATAAGTCTGCCCCCTCTCCTGGAAAGTTGTACTTCACACGCACGTAGTCGTAAGAAACACAGTTGTCAATGGAAGCTCTGAAGTTCAAGTATGCAGAAAAGCCCACCGCAGGTTCTGGTCCCGAAAAATAATCCTCTGAGCTCCGTGCTTAGCAATCTTATTGGACATCTTATTTCCCGGTATATCAGTGTGACCTGGGCACCCAAATTTCTGCCTTCCCGATCGGGTTACAGGATTCCGCGATACTCTGCTTGACTTATGCTGCGGACGCAGGTGCATCAAAGCTGCTCCCAAACCAAATTTCATCAGGTAAGTCGGTATAGCTTAGAAGGCATAGATCTTCGTTTGGGGAGAAAGGCTTCCCTAAACCGAATTGAGGCTCAGTGTTGTCACGACACCGACACCAGATTCCTGAATAGTTTCGGAGCCATGCGTCAAAATTCAACTAAATCCATTTTATTCTCCGTTCAATCGTTTCACATACCTATCGCAGTCCTAATTGCATTTCGGCGGTAATTACAATTCCATACTCTCTGAAGAGGGTGCTAAAACCTACGCTACGATTCCCAAAAGACATCCACCCATACCCAAGTATTGGGCAGAGAGGATAAAAGTAGACACTCCATCAAATACCTCCGCTTCAGATGACCCAATTTGCTCCTCAATCAAACTGCCCGGCCCGTATCTATTATATACAAAGTGCGACCACTTACAAAATACAGCAAACAAAAAAAAAAAAAACCAACCAACCAATACAAGATAGCCATTTTTTTCCTGAGCTATATTCTTGCAAAATCATATAATTAAGTCACGTAGTCTACAGACTGCTAAATAAACAGCACATCTCGCCTCCATCTTAAACGTGCAGCAAGACACACAGATACGCCTCGCAGTCCGTCGCTTCAAGAAACTAGATTCCTCTTGCTGGCAGGCAGTGAGGGGACGGCGGCGAAGTGTGTTTTCTCCGTCCGACTCGTACATAGCAAAAGATTTATTACCCGCTAATTTAATGTACTAGTTAACTAGTTAACTTCACCGTGAGATTTTCGTAGATAATTTGGGCTTTTACAAGAAGAACCATTCTGCTGGTACATGGTACTCTTGAAGTGAGTGAGAGCTGAGACCTGAGACCTGAGCCCGAGCGTCCGCCGACTCATTAGAGGTTGGCCGCAAAATTGCGGCAGTAAAAAGAACTCGCATCGGATTTCGGATGTCATTTGCAGAGGGAGAGCGAGAAGTAAGTAAGTAGGAAAGAAATAAGACGCGTTCTCCCCCATTCAGTGACAGCGAGTCAAACGCCACTGACTAAACAGCTAGCTCGTTATTTTGACCGCGTAATGGTCCGTCCGACATTGTTCTAGTGTTTTATAGTGTTCGCCTGCGATCGAGATGGCAATCAAGTAATTTTGTGATTTTTTTTTTTGCCATTTGCGGCATTCTGGCAGTAGTGGTAGTTTTATTGTTTCGGTACCGCGATTTCTATTTTATATTGTGTCTCATAGGGGACATTAAGATGGACAGAGGCGCAATCGGAATAGAGTTATCCAATGGAGTGTGTAACTATTGTCCGCATGTCAGATGTGGTTTACGATTTGCGATTTGTTGTTTATCGTTGCACGGGGGAGGTTTATACAGAGGAAGTCGAGTAGGGAAGGTGGCCCTGAAATATGAGTGTTTCCTACCCGTAAGGCTATAAATGAGACAGCAGTAGGATAAGTAGTAAATGGTGTACCGGAGGTTATTGAGGAAGGAATCTGATTAATCAGCACCCGTGAGGAAGATGAGAGCAGAAAAAGTCATCCGCCGATAGAAATTTATGGGTCTCGAAAGAATATTCTCTAAGCTGCAGCTAGAAAGACTCAATAAAGTCGTATACAGGGGCCAGATTCTGTAAGGCGAAACTATCAATTTCGTGCGCACGAATGATTTGCCATATGTTACACAAGCAACTTTCTTCGTGCCGACGAAAACTTTTGATCGTTTCGCCTTACAGAATCTGCCCCCAACTCTTATTGGACTCAAACCTATTCGGAAAAATGTCAACGATTTACAGGACAGAATATAGGTCAATTAAAGGAAGCAAATAAACCTTCCCTTTGATTCGACTAGATCGGCGCGTTCAGTATCGGCTAACGTGAAATTTTGGGCTTCATCAGGAGCTTCAATGCAGTGGACTGTGGTCCTAGACCGGAGTTTGAGTTGGGCTTCAAAATACACACAACAACCGATTAATAATCCCACCTGTGGCTTGTGCGTGGAATCGCAGTGCATACTGGAGTTAGAATCCTTGATCTGTCCCCTAAACTTACAATTCTTCAAGTCTCTGCATAAAAATCGCACAGACCCTTTAAGCTGAAGCCCCTACTTTTCAAGAATGCAGGCATTATCCATATATTCACAGATAGTCAAGCAGCTTTATGAATCTATAAAATTGAATCTGGATCCAACTAAATCTGTTCTGCATCTGCACTGCTCCCTGTAAGTCTTATCCCAGAAGAATACAGTAAAGCTCTGGTAGTTATCAGGAAAGGTAACCAATTATCCGATGAACTGACAGGGAACGGTTCCGCAAAGGGGTTTTACTGTCCCAGAGCACAGTTTTCCTCTTCTTATTTTTTTCGTAGAAAAGGCAGTACTTGAATGCGAAACTTATGGTATGCCCCCACAACTTTTCTGCTGTATAAAACACAATAAAAAGTAATTTGTCTGGGAAAAGAAAACTTAAAAAGCTTACACACAGCCCAAAGAATCTTGTAAATAGGTTCTACTTTCGCACTATTGTTAGTTGTAGTCCATGGGCAATAGTTTTGAAAGTTCCATTTAACGATGAAACCAGATTTCATATACATACCATGCTTCCCTGCTTTTGAATTCTGCCCAAACCTGACTCTTACAAATGCGTTAAGCTAGGCATTACACGTGCCATTTTCTGTGGCAAATGTTGACACTTTACATTCGAAATAAGCAGTTGGCGTAAAGCTTATTTGCTTCGATATTAGATCATTTCCTCCATTGACCGTCAACTAAAACGGGACTGCTTATAATCCTGGGTATGGATTTAACTCTAAGCTACTACATCTCTTAAACGAGATCAGGCTTGGGTCATCTACCTTTAACTGAGTACTCAAAACTTGGAAGGCTCTACGGGCCGGAGTTTTGGTTGGAGTCCATTCGGTCAACATAACTTCTTTTTTCTAAGCCTTATTCACAAATAATTTTTTAGCTGGGCCAATTTTGCTAAACAGCTTTAAGAGTTTATTGAGTATTTTTGTCGGAAATAAGACGGTAAACGCAGTTTAAATTTTGCATTCAATCCGGTATTTCCGAGCGTCTATACTTCGGCGCTATAGACCAGGTGATGAAAGCCTTACGTAAATCATCTTTAAAGCTTTTTGGCAAGATCTTCAAACCAAATTGCTTTCTTGGCTTAAAGAAGCAGCTATTACCAAGCGTAGCTCTAATTCTAATTTGATCTTGTTGTAATAGTTATACCGTAACCGCTGTAGAAAAAGGACCGTAACTACCTCGAAGTTGTAGCCGCGTATTCTGATATTCTGATGAATTTGCCGCCCGTCTTAAGTGACTGTATTTGATTTTCGTCTCCCTAGCCGCTTAGCCCGTCTTAACAACTTCGGTTTCTATGCT
The DNA here is from genome assembly GCA_949126925.1 of Cheilosia vernalis. Taxonomy (NCBI): domain Eukaryota; kingdom Metazoa; phylum Arthropoda; class Insecta; order Diptera; family Syrphidae; genus Cheilosia; species Cheilosia vernalis. The sequence continues at coordinate 50,888,703 of OX421361.1, forward strand.
TGCAATCCGACAAGTGTCAGTCTTCATTCTTTCACTCATGTCGATCACTTCGGAGGATTCAAGTATGAACAGACCTTTGGAAGATTGTACCTCTTCTTTGTGTTGTATCCTGTGTGCTTTACGCACATTGTTCTCAAGTCTCAAGTGGTGTGAAAGAAGTTTCATTTCACCCCTTTTCTTCCGTGGAAGCTCTAAAAGAACGGTTTAAGTATAGTCTGCCCCACTAAGTACCTATACCCTTCTATCTCGAATAGCTTTAAGCTGTCCAAATTCCACTCTCCTCTGCCGCACATCTCTAATTTAAACAATTAACCAGATGACGGGCGATAAATTTCACTAAATCATTGCCGCTGACCAACAAAAAATGCGAGATAAACAAGAAAAATTGTGTGAAACGACATTTGGGCCAGACAACTACATTTTTTGAACTTAATCCTCTTATGCGATTAATTGACTTTTCAACACCCACGCGCTCGCACAGAGCGCACACGGGCCTTGAAATAACACAATGCCAGCCTATGCTATTAAATATTTGCAAAAGTAAACAGTTCCAATCACACAATAGACCACAATGGCGTCACAATTGTCACACGCTTACCTGGTACCTGCAACAAAGGCATCCATCATTATCCCCCAAATGGCATACGACCATACGGTCTTCAAATCGTTTACAAGCCCATACGGTATCGTATAGGGTACACGGTACAGTATCTACATATTTTTATTGGTCGTGTATGCGTGACGCGGTGATACAATTTCAATGACCCACAGTCGACGCTTTCCGGATCTGGGATGGGGGAAAACGGAAAACACAAGTGAACACGCCGCTGCACCCCATTGCGGATTTCATTTTTCACACATCCACCTCGCAGCCAAGTGAAATTGAAAAACGTTGCAGGAAATGTGTTCCAATGTTAATGGTGCTCAGTATGCATCGCATACGGTATTGGGAAATTGAAATTTTTCAACGACAAGAAGTGTTCCAGAAAATAAATAAATTTCAACAAAAGGCACACACACAGGGAAAAAAAAGAAACGAAAAGTAAAAAGTGTTTCACTACATTACATACTCTCTATTTTGTGCAGTGGATACTGTGTACGAGTGTGTTGTGTATCCGTGAAATGGAAATGCAAATAGAACCACGTAATGGTGTAGGGAGTGCGCGCCGCCTGATTCACTGTAGGTATAGTAGCGGGCGGCGGCTGCGACGACAGTTTGCCACTCTTGCATACCAAATAAGCGAATTTTACTTTGAAAAAATAGTGTCCCACTGCTCAGAAATATCGGTGGTGAAGACATTGTAAACCGTTTTACTAGATGCGCACATAAAACTACTTCGGATTAGAGATGGATTGAGCCTGGGAAATAGAAAAATAAACAAACCTAGATGCATTCACTCCGCATGCAAATGTGTCCACTGATGTGGAATATGGAACAAATCGGTTGTAAAATGCTCACAAGCGGGGGGAGAAAACTAAAGTCGGAAATGTATGCGACTGCTTCCAAAACAGGCTTAAGCGGGGCGAATGAATATGATATCCTGTGAGTCTGAAACGCGTTGAACTTGGTTAGTAGCACTCGAAAACTTAATCGAAAACAGAAGTTTTCCAATAAATATTTCAGCTTTTTAAAACGAGTTGTTTGAAGTCGTTTTCTACGAAAACAACACAAAAACGACTTCCAATCGTTGTGTTGTTGAAAGAAACACACCTTTTGTAGTATTCAGAAAACTCAGCAGAATAGCTGACCGCACCCTACGAGCTACGAGTTTCATTTTACCCATGCAATCTTTTGAAATTCTGGCTTCTTATTTATTTTCTCATCACTTTCACAAAACAATTTAGCTTCGCTGTGGAAAGCGATTAAAAAGTTTTAGATCTTTCTAGTTTTTTGCAATAGTCTCTCCAAGATTTTTCTGCATCTGAACATCAACCTCATCCGTACAATTTATAAGCAACAATTTCATAAAAGTTCCTTAAGAGCTATGTAAATTCTTAAAATGGTTTCAAAATGCAAAATACGTTGTATTTGCCGCACACTTTTACATTTGGAAAACCAAAGTTACCAACTTAATCCTCGTTTCAAATTCGAAATTCCCACTTTTAAGTGATACATGTTTTATGTTTAAAAAAATCTGAAAACCCCTAAATTTGCCAGACTAAAAAAGCGCATCAAAAGGAAAATGAAGGTTTTCGTTTTGATGACTCTTTTGAAAACCCATAGCAATTGGATATATCGGGATGGCATTATTTAGTTATTAAGTGGCCGCAAAATACATTCATATTCGTATTAAAAAAATATTTTTTCGAACCGTTCCGCTAAGTCCGAGGTAATAATGTAAACTCGGATGATTTTCGTATATTCCAATATGTATTTCAAGCATCTTGAAAGTACCGTGAACAAGCTTGCGCCCTCCCAAGACTTCTAGATCAACTGATCATCTCAGAGAGGTGTTCAAATTTCGTTGATATATTGCATTGGTAAACTTTTCAGCACTAAATTAGGTCTTAGACCCATACCCAAAAAAAAAAAAATCTGCGTAAGCTGCTGGCCGCTATATGTGCTGCACATGTCATTCAACTGTGACAGTAATAGACGTAGACAAATTCTCTAAAGATCCCACAAAAATCTGTTAGCAGTAATAAATTGCAATGCAGCTGTGAAAAATTGGTGGCTAAGCTCAATTGTAACAAGTGGAGACACTACTTGTTGACGACAAAGACTTGAAGAAGTCTAAAAGTGTGAGTTCATCAAGTTGTGCCCTATAATATACTCGTAAATTGACTACCTACGCAAAATATGGATTCAACATTTGATAACCTCTTTTTAGGGAGAGAAACAACCACTGTTCATCCAAATCACTTCAAGTTTGTAGTACTATTAGTGTCCTCCGTAAATGTAGTTCATTTACAAGAACCGCAGAAAAGTGCCAGTACTGATAACTGATGATTAATCGGACGCAAGAACCCGAAGGAAGGCAGAAAACAAATATGGCCTTTCTGGTGGAACAATAACGAAAAAATCATTTTGAAGACATTTTATGAAAAGCTTTAACGTATCCACATTAAAACCAACTTTATGAAAAAACTTGAGTTTTTCATTAATTGGGAACGGCTGGGTCTATTTGGATCAAATATTTTTTCTATTGTTCGTAATAGGTTAGGTTAGGTTAGGTTGAGTGGGGTTGTGAGCTCGTCACAAAAGACCATGCACCTTAGCGGGGCATCGCCATCTCCAGGGAACCGTTACGGCTAAAAACCTAAACCAAATCGCCCAAACAATCAATTGCCCTGCAGAATTTAATGGTCTCAATATTGTTTGAGGAACGAACCTCCTCTAAGTGATTGAAGAAGTATACCTGCCAAGGTGCTTCCTTCTACCCCGAGGAAGGAGAAGGTTTTTATGGAAGAACGTTTTTGGAAAACCGTCCGGAAAAGTGGGGAAATTTTAAAAATCGAATGGGAAAATATAAAATTCTTCGTGGAAAATTTAGTTTTCGACGAAATTTCGTCGTGAAGTTTGGAAAGTCTCGTTCCTAAACATTTATCGAAGCTCCTCGACTCCTATTTTTAACTCCTAGCAAAGCAGGCTGGTAAATATAGAAAGAAAGAAGATCTGAAGTTTTGCGCCCGAGAGTGAAAAATCATATAATACCAGCGGACCTGGCAAACTTCGTCCCGCCCAAAATTATTTTTTAATTTAAATAATTTCGAGCGTCTAACATCTAACTTATAGATGAAACGAGAAACAAAGGTGGTCTAAATTATTTTCTATAAAATCACCGGAATCACTGAAACTATGCTGACGACTTAAAAATTTAACGATACAGCACTGAAAGACGAAACACGACAGACCTGATTATCTTCATAAAAAATCCATTTTTGACAAATTAGATTTTTAGAAATTTTTGGAATTCCTTTGTACCTTCTGCTAGAATTAACAGATTCACAATGCCGAAATTTTCCGTATAAACTACCCATTGTGACCTACCAAATATTTACTGTAGTTATGTTATATAAATAATTGTTTGTAATGTCCACTATCTTTTAGATCCAACCTAACAATATGTAAGAAAGTTTTCCATAACGGAACTGCGGGCAGAAACTTAATAACTAGGTACCTCACAGGTAACTCACTCCATACCATAATCATTTGACCACAACTCATTGAGTCGCTTAACCCAGCCTGCGCTAGAATCTTCCTACACCTTAATATCAGTGTACTTCCCGGCGTAATTCTCAAAAAAAAGAGAAAATACACTCTTAATTAGGTAAATTTCAAAATAAGCACAAGCAGACACAAAGAAATGGCGTTTGTGCGCTGATTGCAGACTTTCCTCTGTCTAACTATTTATAAACAGCTTACGCGCACTACGCAGTCTTTGCCTGCGCAGACGCAATATTCTCATCATCATCTCGGTGGGAAAAAACCATGGAAATTATCATTCGAGTACGAATATATTCATTAACCGACCATTAGTCAGCAATCTAGGTCGTCCCCAAAAGAGACATTCCTCTGACCATAATTACGCCCACATGGTTGCTGGTTGGCCCCATCTCTGCGCGGCGGCAAAAGAAAAGGTTACATCTGTCAACTCTCGAGAACATTATCTATGCACTGTCACGTAAAAGACACACAAATTAAGTAACAACAAAATGACAAAGATACGCTGATGCGTCGACAGGTATTATAAATCAGCTCGCCGCCGTCGTAGGGAACTTTCTCGACAGTAAAAGTAAAAGAAAAATTGCTCGCACTAGATGCGCGCTCATTTATAGGGCGTTCTTGTTTCATTCTGTTGGCCAGGTTCATTTTTTTTCGGCCATTTGAACTCTTAACCCCGCGAATTTGTGGTGCATATCGCCACCAGTTTGTTGTCAAGCCGTATCTTTCGATGAGTTGCAGTAATTCTTGTTCTTCCTCACTGTCCACTGTACAAACCCACTCGAACGGAGTGAAGTGTTTCCCCCGTTGCGGGCTAGTGGACCATTGGACAGTGGACACTGGACAGTGTGTAGGCTTCTGGACACCGTTCTAGAGTAGTGTTTTGTTTGTTTTTTTTTTTCCGTACTTTCAATGGAACTTGAAGAGATTAACAGTTAAGCCAAGTTTACTTTTCAAGTGGTTGTGAGACTTTGAGGCGCACGCTTCAGGTCTTTATGCAATGCAAATGGAGTCTCTGGTCACCTGTCCCACACAGCCAGATGTGAACCCTTTATTCACCGAAAGGTTCAAGTACACAGCTCCTCCATGCTCCATCTCCATCATAGACGACACCAACGACACCAACGACTACGACGACGACAAAGATGGCGAAACTCCCCTTGAAGCTGCATTTCCAATGAACGGCGATCTCCATCAGCGCATGGCTCCAGTGTGATGATGGTATTTTATCTTATTTAACACATTCCACGAGGCGGCGGTGTTCTGTGTGAATGTGCGCGCCATTGAAGTGGAGATTTATTTATTCATTTCCACTCCTCGCACGGCCACATACGAGGGACAGAGAATCATCTGTCTGATGCGCACCGTTCTGGTACCGAGTCTAGAAAGTGCTTGGCTTGGAATAAGACTTGAAATTGATTTGTACCGGAGACTGCGGATATCTATCATCGTCGCAGATAGCTATCATTTTGCAGTTACTCACCGCAAATTGAACGTGATATGTTGGGGCATGACTGCGCCGCGTGTTAAATGTCGAATGTCTATTGTCTAATCAACAAATCGATTGGAGGATACGGCTGCGGACGGGGCGAAAATAAAAGCAAAACCTATGCAAGTCGGATAGATGATGATGCAGGAAGCTGGTCGGTCGATGGTAGGTTGTCGCTGCTTAGCAGTTTAACAAATGGGAAGTGCGGAGCGATATTCGTTTGCATATGCGGTGTGCAGCGTAATGTAATGTGAAAATCTTGAACCGTTTAACCTTGTTTCAGATGTGCTAGCTTCTCTCTATTTGGAGCAGTTGCAATGGCGGAGAAAAGCTTGCGTGGAAATGAAGTGATAATAGCCGAATGTGGGTAATGGAGGATTGTAATTGTGGTCTGCTTGAATTACATGCATGCCAATGGTTGGTGATTAATGTGTCAAATGGGTCTGGTTCAGAGGAAATGAAAACGGCAGTCAGTGGGTTGCGACTTGAGAAGGAGGACACTTTCTTGTCACCCATATTTGAATGCATGGGTGAAAGTCGGGGGTTGCTCTAACTGTGAGTGGGTCTGTGGGTATATCACGGACATTTGTAGCCGCTTGCGGGGAATCAATTTCTGCGAGATTTTTCGGCTCACTCGATGGAGTGCTGGGGTGGTGTTTTATATTGTCAGCTTTGATTAGGCTACGCAGGTCGGCGAAAGACAACTTTAGGCCATTTACACCTTAACTGTAACAAAAAAAAAATTCAGGTACACCCCAGGAGTAGGTGAGGCTACCGAATCTCGGATCTGCAGCACGTTGAGTATAGGCAAATTATTGACGGAATGCCAAAAAGCTCATATTACAATCTTCAGCGAAGATCCGTGGTATGCGGAAGAATGACAATTTTCACGACATTTGCTACTGAGAACAGAAGGAGAGTCTACTTGAGTGTGAATTCGTTACAAGGTCCTGGGCAGTCCTCGCATTTAATTCTGTGACTCAAAGATAAAAAAGGAAACGTGGTATCGTATAGGTCGCGTCAAGATCAGTGTTAAATTGGAATAGTGAAAAAAAAAGATTGCTTCAAAACTTGTAGCTGACTTTAAATAGCTAAGACCGCATGATTTTTTTTTTTTTTTTGCTTGACGGTCTAGTAAAATATACATCCCGCTCGAAATGGATTGTCCTAAAAGTTGAAAAAAGAATGTCCAAAAATCCAACCCTCCCTTGAACCAACAATTCATATTCGTCATGACAGATCCCTTCTAATCATTACATAAATAAAAACCCCAACCAACAAATGATAATGAGAGGCTAGGCCAAGGGTCCTTCATAAGCCGGTTGCGTTAACCGCGTTTATTTATTTATTTCATTTTATAAATCAAGTTCCCCGCTCAACAAAATACTCTTCTTCATCCGCAGATTTGAATCAGTTGCAACGAGGCTGGTTAATATTTGGCTAATTTTATTCTCTCCTTTGTGCGCTGCCATAAAATGACATGCCCAACATGAGCTCTTTCCCATGATACAACCCAAACCAACCGAAACTACATCCAGTCCGTGATTGTATAGTGATATAATATTCATATACAAGGGGGATATACAAAAACCAACCGCACTATTTCGGTGGAGACTTATTCGGGGAGGTTATTACCACTTTTATGAGATAACATCAGGAGCGCATTTTACTATTTATGTACAACTTTTATGCGAAAACCTGATTCGCAAAAGAGTCTCCGTCTATGGCAAAGCGTGCGCGTTCCAAAAGTCATTCACTCGGAAGTAAGGGAAATAAAAGAAAAGACTCTTAACTGCTTAACAGTTGACCCGAAATGGAAGAAATTTAGCGGAATTATTGAAGTGGCCCGTCATATACCAACTTGGCAAAGCGTTTGCCGGAATCTAATTCAAGAAAGATACAATAATTGTACTTTGAGTGTGGTTGGGATGATGATTAAGAGGGAAACCACGATGACTTATGTATATTTGATTATAGTGCAGATGTGCTAGCGTTTTTTGGCTCTGTTCGCAATTTAATTATATATTATGCGTGCCAACTTAGCATATATTTATTTATACATTATACTTGATTACATATATGATTGACTTGTTGGGATTGTTAGAAAAACATTTTCAAGGAACTACAGGGAGGAACCCGATATAACCTTGGTTTTTCATCAAGGGGAGTTTGATTATTATGGGGGCTGACCTTGCAAACCTATACCACTGCTCCCACTACATCGAATGGACCACTTTAAGTTCCAAAAAGTATTCCTGAGTAAGTTACCATAAAATTACTTAAAACGCAACCACTCGCAGAAAGTTATGACCATCTAACAGCCAACATAAACATCCTGCCAATTACTTCCCTGTTTCGAAACCACAGCCTAAACGCAGAAACTTTATCACTTAAGCCCATGAGGTAAGTGGATTAATAACTTACACCAATGCAACTACCAGCTATCTCTAAATGCCACATAATTCATAAAAAAATACCCACCTACTTGGCCAACATGTTTACACATTAAAATAACCGAAAGTCCCATTCCAGATGACCGTGCCAAATCTGATATAAATACCCCCAAACCAATCTCCAAAAATACGTACCTGCTGCCAGCACCTCGTGCGCGTCTAGATCCAACGCTGCCTCCTAATTGAAAGCCAAACATCGCGACGGTCGGTGGTCAACAACTCAGCGAACCTGTTTAGTCAATAAATCGAAAATAAACTCTCCCGTTAGACACGATATTTGACCAAATTCGGTGCGCGCTTGATGTGGGCATTAAGCCCCGAAAAAACCCACACCGCGCCGATAACTACATGATATCAGTTCACGCAGCATGATTCTCAAGCCGAAGCGTGCAAAAATATTTTCCAGTTGCCACCGATCATAACACTCTTGTCATCGCCAAGCGTAGGTACCTTTAGTGCAGCGCATTATGTGGGACACAGCAACGGCCCGCTTTTTTGTAACCGACTGTGCCGCTGAGTGGAAACCGCTTGAGCCATGTTCGAAGGGGCTTTTCGCTCAAACCGCGCAGCTTTTCTTCGAGTCGAACTACATTTCCACGTTCACAGAAACGCCGGCAAAATGTAACAGGTAGATACCACCAGATGACCAGATGAATGGACTCGCTTCTTCCCTCTCCAGTGGACTATGCTGGACAGCAAGCCAACGCGAACCGAGCCACAAAGCGGAGACAAAAGAGAAAGAATACCTCAGCTCAAGCCCAGCAGCGACCAGCGAGACCCATTGACGGGACCCACTTGGACTGGCCCGCCACGGCCCATGGCCATGGCTCTATGGTCTTGCCAAGCCGAAGACAACACCAAAGAGGAAGATGAAGCGAATATAGCGCACTCGCATGTATCCATCGAGGTTGGTTCGTACTCGAAGTCGAACCGTGTGCGCATATGTAGAATGTAGATTGTTGTTTGTTGGTTAGATCTTGCGGAGAGTTTAACTTATTTATATCTATCAAGCACAAGCTGCGCCGAACGACACTTTCTTGTGACGCGACGGTTTAAGTCTTCAAAGTTACAAGAACTGCGATTCAGTTTAAGATTGCCTCTCAAATCGATAGGTAGATATCGTCGTACCACAAGCTACAAACGTTTCTTTCCACTGAGATACATTTTTCCTGCAAACTATACCTACCCATAGGAAGTTTGTGTACACCTCTCTGTTGATGGTGGATATTCTCATCGCAGAACGGAACAAGGAAGTGCAGTTTTGAAAATTTTATTCGTGTGTTATCGTTTTTTTTTTTTTTGTGCTGTTTGCCTAAGTTTGAAGTTCATTTTGATGGTAACAACGACGACGACGAAAACGTAAATCGCATGTTACATCAATCGAGTGAACGAAAACAAATTTTACAAAACGTCAAGCGGATAAAGTGTCTATAAAGGGAGAGAGGTATTGCACCTATACCCTACCCACCGACAGCTGCATGACGAGGACGTCTGACGACAGGAAAAAATGTCGTCCTGATTCGATTTGTGCCTGGTGGAAGCTGAGTTTCGGAGTGAAGTGAAGTGCACTGCACATGCATGTTTTCAAGTGCAATTCGTTGGCACGCACGATTTACGAATAAAGGAATTATAATTGAATTTGTAAACGAGAAGAGTGAGAAGAGTGTGAGAAGTGTTTGTTGTACCGATCGCGCGGAACTCCTTTTTGGACCAACCTGACTGAAAATCGTGGTAAGTTGGAGATTGTTTTCTTCTTTTTTTATCGGTTTTATGATGATGGGTTTGGACAAGTGCTAATTTCGTAGGGATTCGATGAGTTGCATTTTTTCTTCGGCTTTGGAATTTTTATTGCACAAGGAAGTGACACACATTTTGGGGTTACCTTGTTGTGAACGCTGTACTGTACAGGGTGAATATTTTTTCATTGATCAACAAGTTGGGAGCAGTTTGTGGACTTAGATAACGACTGGAAATTGTGATTGGATGTTTTTTAAGCAGTTGCTGGGATCTGGAATCACACTTCCAATCGGAAGTACATTTGTTTGTCAATTGTTAAACGAGCTTGGAAGTATGTCGTCTATGAAGTTGGGACAAACCGGGCATAGTTTTTATTTTAATACTGGGATTAGAATATACCTACCTAGCTCTTCGAATATCATATTTTTGGACTCGCAAGGCTTGAGTAGTACCTAAAGGTCTTACAAGCCTTTTAAAAGGAAGGAAAAAACGATTTTCATAAGGAACTTTTTCGAAGTCGCTTGGAATTACCAGGAAGGTACCTATAATCAGGCTCAGGTGAAATGTTCAAACGTGTTCCTAAGAAAAAAAAAAAATGTTCCGACTGCTGGAAAGTCTTACAAACAAAATACAAAATTATTTCGAAGTCAATTTGTTCTGTTTAGACTGCTAAATTAAGTTGGTAACAAAATACATTGGCACACTTTAAAAAAAATCCAATAAAATAAAACAACCACCGATTTTACAGAACTCAGTGCTTAACTCTAGAGATGGAAAGTCGACCGTCGAACTAATTGCATTCGATGTCAATTATTAGGAAGACTATGAAAATTCTTAAAGTTGGCACGGGGCAGATGTCGAGATTTTTTTTAAAATGCAAACTTTAAACTTACGTAAGATGCGATCAAGGTCGAAGGGTAGATATTTAGTCTCGTTAATAGTGATCAGTATATACAATTCTTGTGCCCAGGTTTAATCTTAGGAGGTCACAATAGATTTACCAATTTGCCATAAAACATTTTCTGCTGTGACCCAACTAATCATTTAACGTGAAGATTTGAAATCCTTAGAATGTCCAAGCATCTAAATATCTATTTTTAAAGCGGTCACATATATTGTACCCTAACCCTTAAAACACGAGTACCGCGTACAACAAGCTATAAGGTTCTGATTCATTGACTGACCAGGGCCCATGTTCTGTAATAATCACATCGATATATTTATCACTAAAACGATATAAATTGAAAAATATGTTACTATGTTTTCGATGCGAAAATTTATCGCATGAGTTACAGAACATGGGTCCAGATTCGCTTAAATAAATTATGTGGAATAATTATTTATGTAACTTCACTGGAGACTTTTAATCATTCCGGTCCCGGGAACGTTCTTTTGGTTGTATGGACCCTGGGTTCACGATGCCAATTCGTCTTTGACAGGTAGGTTCAGGTAGCCTCGTAGCTTCGAATAGGTGGACTTACAATCTATGATCGACCTCGATGGAGTTTTTAAACTTCTTCGGTTCAAAGTCCCTTTTGATAACAACTACATATTGATCCATTTTTATGCTGTCAATTTTTCATTTAAGGGAATTCCCGTGTCAGTTCTCCCTTCATCTGACTATTTTCGAAAGTAGAAAAAGAGAACTGTATACTCAAATTTTAAGAGTCTATTTTGCTAAAGCAGCAGTTTTTTCTTGAGGCGATAACCTCGCCAGATCCCCATAAGATCCCCCATTAACTGCCTCGAAGCAGTTGGTGGACAGGTGGTCATTTTACTTGTTCATAGCATTTATGGTTAGTCTTATCGTCGGTTATTTTGAAAACTAATTTTTTCAGCTTTGTTGTGGCTAAAAATCGTGATCATTAGCATGATAAAGCTGTTCTTCATTTTGACGTGATGCCTTCAGTGTTCAATATACAAAATTTCTAAGTAGACGGCTAGGCTATTGGCATGCGTCCTTTCAAGTTTCGATTTAGTGAAGACATGTAGCCTTTTGTATATTTGTGGATTATCATAGGCTGGATGAAGTGTCTCCCTAAATTATGCCCATTATTAGCAGGTTCAACTCTTTAAAGCGATGTTTTCTCAGCCTCGCTGATAACCTTAGATTTTTTCTTACGGTGTTTGGAAGTTTGAAAGAGGCTTCGTCGAGGTCTTAAAACCATCAGTCATTGGCTTATGATGAATTACTATTTCGAGAACTTTCCATCAATTGAGCTGCAAGACTGAGTAGACCCCCATTTTGCGAGCTATACGTCAATGAATTTTGTGGAACTTTCACTCACATTTTTTGTAAGGCCTGAATTGTTTCAAAGAAAATATATTTTGGATGAGGTACCAATTCGATGCCATATTATGGACATGGAGCAGAGAGCCATTCCAAATGTCCTGCACAGAAAGGCATGTATGGGTTAATGGCCTCAAACCAAGTTATTAGCATAAAGCAGGCAATAACCCGCTTCCAATGTGGCACCTAGGGCCGTCTAAATTCTTGAACCGAAAAATAGGACGTAAGCAATAGCAATTAGATTTAAACAAATATAATATAATTAAGTTCTACATGTATGTTCTGTTTTTAAGGAATAAAGAATACCCCTGAGGATGTTGGAAAGAAAACGACGAAACGTAGGGTGCAAGGATGAATTGAACGTCTTTTAATTGTATCAAAAAGAAATAGACCATAAAAGCCGAATTGCCAAAAAACAAACGAATAGCTAATAGTTTCTTCTTCCCCGATTGTAAAATTTTGTTGCTTAGGCTTACTTTTTTATGCTTTTTTTGTCTAAGTACTTCAATAGTTATGTAAAGTTTCTGTGGCGCATTTCTATGAAATCTTTGGATCGATTTTAAATGTAGTAAACACAACATTGCGCAGTTGTTACACTACATTTCATAAGCTCATTTTGTCATCACACTTGGACATACCCGTACTAGTTCTGACATATTGGCAAACCAACTTTGGTCTCCATCACATCATAATCAGTCTTGTTTTCTTCTTTTTACTATGCCACCGCAAGGCAAAAGATCGATTAAGCAACTTCTACAAAAACGAAGGAGCATATATACGGAAAATCCATCAATCAATCTATTTTCGATAGAGAAACAAACTCCATTTCCATTCAAGTCAATCAATTTTAATTTCCGCATTACTTCACATTGCTGTGTGTGTATTTACGGACTCGGACTCGTTATCAATCAACATGAAAGTTCGGTACCAGAATATCCATATATCCCCAGCTGCTGCGTTCATCTTAATTTCAACGTATACACTATACAGATACCCTAAACTGCAAGATTGGTTAAATTTAATCTAGAACTAGAACTTCCTTATTACCATCGACATAGTTTAATAGGATGTGACCTCATAGAACCAGAATTATTTTCTACTCGATACACACATAGAGCCGCATAGAACAACAACTCAGCACGAGAACAAGTGCAAAGACCCAGAAACTTGTTTCACCTGACTATACCTACAGAACCGGGGAGGCCAAGAAGAAAATACCCGAACATGTAACGAAAAGAAAGAGGAAAAATAGCTCAAAGCCACATTATGTATAGGACGGTGTATCCAATGCAGCAGCATCATCAGCATCCACAATGCAGCCCAATGGCTGTGTCATGTTTACATCTATACTTGTTTCGTCCAAAGCCGTTCCAAATGGTGTAACTTGTTGGAGCTGGTGCGCCGGCGGCACAGGTGATTATGTATATTCTTAAATAGATACCAACCGCCATGTCCCTCACCATGCATTCTATACCACCGAAGCCTCATCACCTGTTTGGTGACGCACATTTTGATGTCTCTCCGAATGGGATTAGCCGCATCTAGATGTGCGTCTTTATACGGGGATTACGAGTAATCCAGATTAACATGACAACTTTTCGAAAAGAACGTGTTTGCGCTAGCAAATCTGCTTTTTCGGTTTTCGATTTATTACTGAGAAAAATTGGGATAAAAAGAAGCTCTGTCTGAGTCGCGTGAAATTGATTTCAACGTGGATTTGATTAGAAATGTTTGCAAACAAAGTGGAGGGGATTTTGCACTTTTCAAAAATTTCCCTTGATTTTGAAAGGCTGGGTGATGGTCGATGTTGAATTGCACCAAGGAATTGATTGGGAATAACATGCGTAGAAAAAAGGAGTAATAATTCTTAGGAATATGTTTCCAATTGTATGGAAATGTTGGTGATGGTTGGAAAACATACAAGAATATTCAGCAAAGTGTTAATTTTTCCGAGTTAAACAGCGCGTGGGAGATTAACTTTAAGGTCTGCTATAAGAATGTTTTAAAAATGAATCAATAATTGCAAAGTGAAAATACTATGTTTAGAAATATTGAACAAATGTTTCCAGACACACTAGGTTCGTTCGTGTACTTTAGAGAGAGAAATCTCTCAATTTCAACGGTTTTCTAACAAAAAGTTCAAGAAATATTATTTTGACATTTGACAAGGTTCTCTCTAAATGCAGCATCTACAAAAAAAGCTGCAATTTAAATTTTTATAAGCTACGTACCTGTTAAACTTACCATGTTCTAGAAGAACATCCAATCACAACTTCTTCTTCCGACATCGTTGAAGACGAAAGTAAATAGAGTTTTACTTGTCAAAGCTGTCGCTTGGTTGTCAGTTTAAATTTTTCAGTAAGTCGAAATTGGGCGAATAGGAAATTATGCAAAAACTATAAGAGGGAAAATGGACTTCTTTCTCATTTTTTTTAATTTTCTCAGTATATGGTCGCATTTGCAGAGTTTCTTGCAATATTTTCAATAATTTTACGTTTGCAAAAAAGTATCCGAACGAACCTACTGTATTGACTTTTTTAGACGGCAGGGTCTATGCGCGGTGCTAATTATTGTTTCTGACGTCCAGATTAAATAATGGATAATTTTTCTTTATAAAATTCTCTACAAAATATTTAACGAAAAGGTTAAAAACGTTTTTGCCCAGTAAATGATTGCTAAGAAATAGGATTTGTTAACGAAATTCTGTGACATGCGTAGTATGCATCATAAGAACCGCAACAAACTCAATTTCACTGCCGCAAAGCTCGAATACTTCACATCTTCCGAAAGGTCTTGAGAGTTGTGTTCTACAAGGAATTCAAGAGATTTAGACACCAAACATTTTAAATCAACACTTCCCCAAAAAATTTGCTGAAAGAGACAAAATTTAGTGAGATGGTTCCATGCAACCATATTCGCATTTGTAAAGGATGTTTTTTTTTTTTAAGCTGTTGGATTTAAAATTGAATGAAGACTTACTCCAGTGAACCAACTGGTGGGTACTTGTAGTTTTATGACATAAGTGATGAAACGTCCACCCGGTAGCTCAAATTTTCGATGAGTGATGGTTTTTAAAGCTTGGCGGTCAGCATACACCATCGACTTCAAACACCCCTCGCTGTATTTTACCAGATAATTTAGAGACTTTTAAAAGACCGATTGTACGTCCTATGATCTTCGGGCAATTTTTTTTTAAATTTTATGTCAATGGAGTCACCTAAGGGCGACCTTTCTAAGTTCAATTTTTTGTATCAAGAGATCGTTTTCGTCATTTAATTAATTAGAAAACTAGACACTGTTCTGTGTTTCTCATCTCATCTATCATAGTCATAGGCGGCTTTGAAACCGATCAGAAAGTGGCGAGTTTTGATTTGGACTGTCTGAATTTATTTTTTAAATATCTCTGTATCGACGATGTACTACGTGAACTAAACCCGGCTTCATAGGGTCCTATAAGGTATTGGTAGCCTCGACGAATTTTATGGGCTCACGCAGTAGAGTAGATAGCATCTATAGCTTTCGCAGTTGATGGGGTGTCTTCTGTTATATAGTTTGGTCCAACGATGTTCAAATTCCATTTAAGAGGAATACCTTAAAAAGTTTGGTCTAATGCCGCAGCCTTGTTGGACTTTAATTTAGGTATTGCTACCGACAATTGAAATTGGCCTTGTGAACGGAAGTTTTGTCCTCGTTTTGGTTCGAGTGTTTTCTTTCAACATCAGTGGATCGAAATTGTTTCTGTCTGATAGTGGAATTTTGGCCAACTTTGCTGTTTAACATTCTTTAACAGTTGTTTTTATATAATATGTCGTCAACCCGAACTACGACTCCACTACGAGTACAAGGTTATCTTGCTCATTCCACAAGCCGCTGTTTGAATGATTTTGCCTTGATATTATGTTCTTTTTAAGTTTTGCTTAATATTTCAAATATTTATCATCTCGATTTTACCGTGTTTTTACGTTTCTCCTGAGAAAACGATCTTTTTAACTCCTACTTGGATTATAGAACTTACGAGTCTCTTCGTTCGGATAAAACGCCCCCCTCCTAACTCTCAAATGGATGATCCAAGTGATCTTTAGTTCTTCCACCACTTGGACCTATGGTTCGGACTTTCGCTCGCAATAATGTTCTACAAGTTGCTCGTTCAACTTACTGCCTTTTAAACAATTCAGCATCATCTTCCAACACTTTTACTTAGGTACTGTCGAAAAATGCTTACCCGTCGGGCAGTCTTTATTTGCTGCTACCTGTAATATCGTGTCTTGTGAAAAGGTTGACAAAATGCTGCTGTTGCTATTTGTACGGATCTCAAGCTTATTGGGTTAATTGCCTTGAGCGTAATTCGACGGCCTTCTAGCGTAGCATTATAAAATGATGAAATCTATTTGCAATCCGTGTTTTTAAGAAAAACAACCTTTTACTAGATATTGGGACATCTCATATAAACCTCAACTGTAGATTTGTTTCTATCGTAAGAATTAGTCATGCATTATCATAGAAATTACTTAAAAAGCTTAATCTTTCATATTTTCCAACCTCCAAAATTACGAGTACCTATAAAGGTAATCCTACGCAACCTAGTCTATAAGATTTAGGTATTTTTTAGTGTGATGAATATGAATGAATAATGTGTGAAGAAGAAGTGTTTTATGGGCAGGTGTAAAATCAAAGAGTGACCCAAAAATTTACGGCAACCTTGGAAGCCTACGTTCTAGCTACAGCTGGAACATCAATCACATTCGTAGCTTTTAAGAAAAAGATTCAACCAAGTTCATAGTTATTGCGTAACTTCTCTAACCGAAACTAATTTGTTTTAAATAAACCAAGGACAATGACTTTAGAATTCGTTTCCCACATTAATCATAATAAAACTTACATTCGGTTTTGGTAATTTGTTTATGTTTATTTTTGTACCTAATTTTTAGGTTGCAGCCACAAATTAAATGTATTAGATTTGGTAGCAACTAAAAATAAACAAAGTCTCAGTTAAAGTGTTAAGTAAATACGAACCGCTCTGCTTACATACTTAACATTGTAATAAAAAAACAAGTTGCAGTAAACCAACAACTAGCAGTTTGCAAATGCCATTCTAAGTTACATCAGCTTTGTAGGTAGCTACACATATTTTGTACAGCAAGTACTTTTAAGTATGATAAGACGAAAAGAACAAGAGGAAAGTTATGAGAAAAGCAATTAGATGTAAGTACATAATTTAGAAGCCCACTGACCTTTGTTGCCCAACAGCTTTTCATTATTTTATTTATTTTGGAGGACTACTTAGGGACTTAGTTTCATTAAAATCTTTAATTAGGTATAGTCAAGTAGGGAAAGTTGTTAGGAAGTAGAGCATTCTTACGGCCGGATTTACAGGTATAATGAAAACATCCGTGGAGGGTATTTCCATGAGGTATGTGGCGAAGATATAAGCTCATAATTATATTTATCCAGGCAATTGCGTTTATGCTTTATTCGTGTTTGTTTGGAGTCCGTCAATTTAGGAAGAAAACGAGAAGCACTTTGGCTGTTAACTAAAGAGTACATAAGGCAATTTATAATGACTTTTAAAAGGTTTTCAGTTTGGCTATTGGATGTTGGGAGGTCACATGCGCCTGTGATATTTGTCTCAAAATATGGTTCATTTTATTCAAACGAAAGGCACTTGGGACCTTTAGCAAAACACGATTGTTAAATGTAGTTAGAACATACGTTTTAGTAGGCAGAGTTACAAGACAAATTCTTATGTTATGGCTACTTTTTTAGAAAGTTCAACAGGCATTTGTGAGATATTTCTTGACTTTTATTGTAGTGCTATTCCCATCCAATCAAAGCAAAGAAACTAATGAAAGATGAATGCATCTAACTTAATTCCCTTTTCTGTGCCATTTGACAGTCGGTAACCCTGTGCTTAGTTTTGTGCATATAGATGAGTGGAAAACAAGAATTTTATTATTTTATTACTTATATGTGGTTCAGTGGGGAAATGTATACCATTGTTTTTATAAATAAACTTAAACTTAACATCACTCCCACTCTAACTCCCGCAATCGTCTGATGAACAACCCAGTGTATTTTTTTATTAAATATTTTTTTCTCTTATTTCAAGAGTTTTTTTGTTTTTTGTTTCAAATATGTAAGTATTTAGTCTGCAAATAGTAAAATGGTAGACTAAAATAAATAAACAAGTATAGGTATCGAAAGAAGCTCCCTTACTCAGCAATTCAGATCCAGCATTAAGTTGTTGGTCACCTTCATTCTTACCGAAAATAAAACTCCCACAGCCGATCTGCTTATTTACCATTTAGCATGAATCACTTATCTAATCACTTATATAATTTATGTAATCTTCTGTTTTGCATTCGTATAAGCTTCTTCTGTTGGTGCAGTGGCTTAGTGGTTAGTGTGTTGGCCTACTAAGCGAGGGGTCCAGGTTCGAATCCCACAAAAAACCCAAATTCCAACTCACGGTTTTTTCACTGCGCAACCTCTCGCGAACGCCTGACAAACATCCGAAAGTATAACTGTCTTGAAAGAGCTTCTCAATTAGCCGTTTGGAATTGGCATAAAATTGTAGATCCCAAAAATTAAATCGAACACAAAACGAATGGTTGTGAGAAGCTAGGCCTAGGGTCCCTACGGACCTGTTGTGCCAAAAATTATTGTTATTTATTAAGCTTCTTCTAGTTCTTCGGATTGAGTTCCTCCGCAAGTGTTTCAACGATTCGCAGAGGATTCTTCGACGAGTATTATCCACCATATCAATATTTCGTTCTTTGACAAGAAAAGCTCATGAAGTGCGGTTAAAACTAAAAGGAAAAAAATAGGTTTTCATGGTTTTCTCCTGATTTATCACCTATGAGGATTACGGATGAACTCTTCGATCATCGGAAACCTCTTTCTCGAAGCAACCAAAAGGAGGGTATTTTTTGTCAAACGATGCAATTTTTAAGAAGCTGTCAGTTTCATTTAGCTTCAACCACTAACGAGGGTTGAAAAATGTTATATCAGGAACTTGCAAGTGAAAGCAGAGGTTGAGTAGGGTCGCTTCTCTAGAGGTGTAAAGCAAACCTGTAAAATGTTAAACTTTGGCTCGTGATCTTCCTCCTTTTTATCAAACCGCAGTCCTGATTTGAGAAGTATAAGTTTTACCGCACGCTAAAATAGAGACGTTTATGAGCGATAAATTTGAGGCGAGGTTGGCTCATCTAGTTCCACATAGCCTGATGCAACTATCGCAATCGGTTAGGTGCAACTATGACTGGTAATTGGGAACGCTAATCATAAGTCTTGTTTAATTAATTTTTGAGTTTTACTTGCTTCGTCTACATTAAGTGAGGCTAGAGCTTTGACCCGACTTACATTTTTTCGTTCATAATAGGTACTCCTTAAAAACGTCGTCCCTTAAAAGAGGTGAGTTCTAAAAATCTATTTTGCTGCAAGATGTTAAACCTTGAGGCTATCCTTTAGTACTATAGATTTCTGTCGACCATACAATCACTCGAGTTAATTGCTCAATTGACTGGTTCTTAAACAGGAGCAGAGACTGATGATGCTCGAGATGCATCTGCCCTAAATATGCTAAGTTTCCTCGAGGAATGCCCACGGAAGACTTGTTGAAAGCCGGAGCCCGAAGGTTACTTTTGCTCCGAATTTATACGTTCCGCTTAAACACTTTCCTAAACACACATCCCTTTGTGTACTGCTGAAACGTTGTTACCTAGGTAGGTATATTTAAGTCCAATTAACGGCCTACAAGTAGAAGCAACATGTAAAAGAGTAAAATATCCGCCGGCTTAGTTATCTCTCTCTTTTTCTCTTTTGTTTGAAACACACACTTTAAAAAGGAAGGTCGGCTATTTTGCCGATTTTTTCTAACAAAATGGGAAAAAAGGGGGAAAGGATTTTTTGGGGGAAAACAATCTTAAAAGGGAGAGAAAACGTTTTAATTTTTATTTAAATAAAACCTTCGAAATACTACACTATTTTAAAATAAAACAAAAATACGAAAGAAACTGTCTACTTCTACTTTGGCTGGAATTTTGTACACAAAAGAAATTATTAAAAAAAAAAGGTTATTATGACTTTGTGGTAGAAAAAGGCTGCTTAGGACTTCACAATAGTGCTATGTACAAATTTTAAGGTCCATATACATTTTTAAATATAATTCCTATTATTATTTTTTTTTTGTTTGCTTAATTCTAAGATATTTAAATAAGACATAAAACGTTAAAATAAAGCCTAAATAAAAGTTTTTGCTTTTTTGGGAAAAAAAGTAATTTTTATTTTTGAAAAAGGGGACAAAATATCGTTTTGGTGTTAAAAAAGGGTATTTTTTTTTATCTGGGATCCCCACTTGTAATTGTCTGTCTTCGAAGTATTCATATTCACAACAGAATTTTATTGCACAAATAAAATCCTGTCAAGTACTCGGCATGTTTAGGTATGTGTACACTGTATACGTCATCAGAATTGATCTATACAGCCTCATTAACAAATAAAAGAAGCGTGTCCCCTACCAACTCGTAAAATGCTGAATATGAATATCTGAATAGTTAAATCTCTCGAATTTCATGCGTCTGAATGGGCTCTCTGTTTGTTATTCAGATTCGCATTTAATGGACTATTCCAGATATTTTCCTCTCTCCATGGACACACTTGATGCTATTATAAAGGAAAAGCATTCCCATCAGAGATAACAAAGGCAAATAGGTTCAGAAACCAAACAAAAAGCAAACAAAAAGCTATAACAAGACCACAAACCGGCGGAAAAATATGTCTCTGTCATGAACAGAACACACAATAATTCAACAAAATTTCATATGGATTCATGTCAGTTGCAGCTCATCACCTGCCAAATCAAAAGAACATAAAACGCCAATCTTCCAATCTCAACACACACCACTGGCAAAAAAGAACCATCTTTTCGCATGATGTGACGACTTTTGTCGCGCCAGCGGGAAACGGGACATGGAGGAGTATAAAAATGCAAACATAACTGAAAAGTGGAGCCAGAGCCACACCACGCAACAGTTGCATACCTACCGCTTTTTTTTTTTTTTGTTTTTGTTTCGTGTTTAATTGCAGCCTCTCACGAAGATCGACTCGAATTAGGTTGGCTTTGTGAGTTTTTATTCGAAAATTATACCATTTACGTGTGTAATTAAAATTATCAAATTAGACCTGCCCTCCTGCGAAATGGATTTCGGTCAATAAGGCAAACAAAACTGTTGATTTTACAAATTATAGTGCAGATAAAACAAGGAAACAAAAAAAAAAAAACTCATTTTCTAAGAAATGAGGTCGCAGTCGGAGTTGAAGTCGCAGATCGCAGTCGCAGTCGAAGTCTCTTGGTCAATGAGATGAGTTTGCCGATGACTGCATAAAGCATATATCCCAGGTGTATATAGACAGCAATTAATCAAAACGTCCTCCCTCCGGATTCACATGCACCGTGCGTCGTCTTCGTCGTTGTCCCGTAAAGATAAAGCAAGACATAATTACACAACTGGCTGGCGTTGCATAGTAATACAGTTAGTAACACAAGTGCAGCCGGAAAAATATGAGTTATTTATACCTACAATAGATATACTAACTGCAAAGTGCTGCAAGATGTATATCGAGATGGATTTAACTACCCGTGGGGAGGTATACAACAAATGAATGTGCCTCCGCAATTGTCGGAGGAATATCTGACGACGCCGATGATGACTTGCAAGCACAGAGGCATTGTTGCTGCTGGTGCCGATGTGATCTCGTTTACTCGAGCATCTCGATGAAGTGAATGCGCACATAATTTCATGATTGAATAATGCTAATTACGACTCGCTACAGCTGGAAGGCTCAAAGAGTTGAGGGTGCATCTTTGCAATGTGATTGCTTTTGCCAGAAGACGACACCGAATTGTGGTTACAAATCACAACAGGCGTTCTTTGAAAAGGTCTTAATTAGACACCTATAAGAGGCAAGTTTCAAGCTTTGATGTAGAGTTCTGAAACGTCTAGCTGTTTATGGCTCACAAAATAACTACTGGGATACCTTTTTGTCCTTCAAAGTGAACAGAGAATGAACGCTTTAAGTTGCAATTGCAAGTCCTATTTATAGACGAGAGTTTCAGTGAAGCTTGGATAGAATGAGAAAGTCTCGGGTGTGCACTTTTTTTTTTTTATTGCAAGAGCTCTTTTGAGACAACATACAGGAGTGAGACTCGCAAGCCTGGAAGCACTGCAAACTGTCACTAATTACCTATAAGGCCCATTTAAGGTCAGCTATTACGCCATGAGTTTTTTTTTGATAATTTCTAACTTCTTCTTGAGCAGCGTTTTAGAAAAAATGGTGCTTGGGCAATGCCACATATCCGTGTGAACTATTGCAGACAAAATTAGACAGCCAGGCCAAGAAAAAAAAATCCCCATTTTCTAGCACCAAAACGATATTTTCCATTCTTTTTCAAAAATGAAAATCTCTTTTTTTCCCAAAAACAAAAACATTTTATGGTTTATTTAAATATTATGTATCTTAAATTTAGCAAACATAAAAATAATAGGAATTAGGTACCTACATTTAAAAATATATATGTACTTTAAAATTTGTGCATTGCACTATTGTGAAGTCTTAAGTCGCCTTTTTCTACCACGAAGTCATAAAAATATTTGTTTTTAATAAATTGTTTGTGTACAAAATTCCAGCCACAGTAGATGTAGACAGTTTGTTTCTTGTTTTTGTTTTGTTTAAAAATACTGTAGTCTTTCGAAGACTTTAATAAAATTAAATTTTAACTGTTTTTTCCCCCTTTTTAGATTTTTCCCCACAAAAAATCCCTTTCCCCTTTTTCCTCTCCTTGTTAGAAAAAATCGACAAAATTGCCAACTTACCCCCAATCTGGGATCACTGGTCAGGTCTCCGTTTTTTGGCAACTTTGTAAATGATCTAGGAATTACGAGAGCATTTAAGTACCGTGGACCCGGACAGTCCCCTGGGCAGACTAATTTTTAGAATTTTTGATTTCTGATCGCTTTTCGTCTCCTTAAAATAAGTAGGTAAATAGTTGGCTCAAGGCTCAACAGAGCAGGTTCGTAATGGACCCTAGGCTCAGATTCTCACCACAATTTTTGTTTTGTGTAAGTTTTTCATTTTTCATTCGTCGTAAAAATGAAAGGATCTAAAATATATCTATTCGCGTATTTTCCCAAGCCAAGCGCTAAAATTCCGTCAAACTGAGTACGGACTTCGAGCTACTTTGAGCCAGTGATACCAGATCGTGGGTTATTACCCATTTCGTGGGCATATCGATTTTCAAAATAAGCTAAAAGGGTGAAAAATCGAATTTTTGGTGATAGTCGTGGGCAATTCAGTCCGAAAAGTCCGGCATCACTGCTTATAGCTACTTTCATCTTTGACATGTAATCTATATTCCAAATAAATATATAACTTACCGTTTTGCAACATATCACACGTTCTTGGGGAACATTCGATTACCACCAAATTTTCTTTATTTTCACAGATTTTATTTATTTTTTTGTGCAATTGATCCTTGACGGATTTTGAATTTATTTCTTGTCAACTTTGTGTGCTTGACATATTTATCAGTTGCCGGTTGTTATTATTTTCTGAGCTGTTACGACCCACAAGAGAGGTAGGTACTCGTTATTTTGCAAATATTCTCTTTTTCTGTCATTTTTGATGATAACGTGTACCTATTGAATTTGTGCGATTGCGATTGATTTTTATCGATCGCGTTCGATTTAAGCCGCGTAGGCGAATGAACCTAATTTTATGACTAGAACTAGACCAAGCGGCAAATTGAGATGCTCTTTCATGACCGTCTAGTCTAAGACGTTGGTCAGACGTTACCGAGAGATGGCGCAGTGGAAAAAAAGAAGAAGATGTAATTTGTTTTCCGGGGATCGAACGTATCTTAGGCCCATTTTATTCACTCGAAGTTGAACACAACTTGGGGATTTTTATATGGAAAACTCCCCGAGTTTTGCTCAACTTCGAGTGAATAAAATGGGCCTTAGTTGTGCAACGCACTAACTACTAAGCCACTGCGCAGTTTCGTTCCCTTAGAATGTTTGTCACAGTTTAAATGCTTTTATTATTTCCCTAAGATGAACAAAAAAAATCCTCCCGGCTCACTTTTGCCATTAAATAATCATTAAATAATCATCAATGAAAGTCTGGAAGCCACTGTATAATCTAGAGTACAAACAATTTACTACGGGACATTTCGGATCCGCAAATGGAAGAATGTCCATGTTCATAGAATTTATCTCGGGGTTCTCCTAGTCCCCGCTCGTTGAAGGTGAATAGCGCTAAAACAAGTTTACCGGGTCCCAACAGTGCAATCCACTCCATTTTTCATTTATATTACAGTACGGTCAGCATAAATACACAGCTTTATACAGGATATCTACCTATAGGACAACTCTTGCATCATTGAATCAAAAACAGCTCTGCAACGACCGTTCACAGTTCCATTGTATTTATCTCCACCGCCAATGTCGTGGTTAATAAGATTTTACATATTTTATGCAAATTGTGTCTTTTCCCTGTTACGTTTTCTTTTTTTGCATTTCAGTTTAGCCACAGCGCAACCCACACAATAGAACGAGTATCAAAAAAAAAAAAAAAAAAATTATCTCACCAAGGTCGATAGATTTTGCAGCATGTCCAATTTGCTTTTCTATCGCACTATACTCGTTCCTATTGTGATCAATGGGATTGGCTGTTGAAATTCACCAGAACTTGTTGCACATTCTGCAATTGCAATGTACGACATGGGAGTGGAATAAACTAATGCCATTGAAATTAATTGCAAATGAATTAATTAACTAGAGCGACGTAAACTCTCGACCTTTATGGAAACTTTGTTTTATGTTTTCTCTTGCCATTGCAATTATGTGTGGACAAAAAGTGGGAACGAGGCTAAGGTATGAATTATTATGCCAACATTATTGAGTTCTACTGTCAAAGTTATTGATTGAGATTGAGAAGTGAACGCAAAATTGAAAAGGAAATATCATTTTTGTAGGTGCACTTCGATATAGGGATTAAGTGGATTTATCTGAGCAAAATTTATTAGGAATGCCGTCATCAGCCAACAAGGTACTGAACTACAAAAAGTAGTGCTGTTTGAAAGTGCCATGGACTCTGTTGCTATTTGAAAATTCAAAAACCCTTATATAGCACTTTGTGGAACTCGATAAGACACACATTTTTAAATTATATGACCCAATTGTTACGATACAACTCGGCAACACTAAGCTGAATTCCAGCACACATCAAACTGAAGTGTCGTAGTGTTGAAGTTTGACAGCTTTTAAACAGAAACTTCAGTTTTAGCTAATCTAAAATAATCTTTTGATTTCTTTCTGAATTTGATACTGGAGAGCACGGGTGGTGCCCGCACAAATGTAAGGGTATTTATATTTAACTGAATAATTGTAAATGTTTTTTTAAATGAATTAATAAATATAGATATTAGTTACGCATTGGAAACTCAACATATGTGTTTACCCCCGGCCCGGCTTCTCAACACCAATTTATATGGAAATTTGGAATTCAAAAAAAAACAATTTTTTAGATGACTAATTTGTGAATTGGCAACACTTTTCTAGCGACAAGCAATTTGATCGCTGAAAGCTGATTTTTTCTCACTTACTCTGGTTTCCCATTTCACATTGTATAAGCCTCTGTTTTGCCATTTTAAGATTAACATAGATTTACATGACACAAACAGAACCCCCTTTGTTCGATTACTCTATGTCGGGCTTCAATTTATGAACCGTGGCAGCAGGAGATGTCATCATGTGTTATTTTGGGTATCACCAGAAAAAGGAGCACAAAATGGACTATGAATAGGGATTGTCAAATTGTGCCAAATGCCCTTTGGAATTTAAAAGCAATAATTGTGTAATTTGTTCGGCCAAATCAGTTCAATGGATTGATGCGTTTACACAGAAGAGTCTCATGGTCTTACACAAAAGTTGAGGTAAAAAAATGATTCTTCGAAAGAATGCTAAAATTTAATGGCCTGTAGCTTGCTTCATCATGATTTTTTGAGGTTTGTATTATGCCCTTAAATATTTTGACCAAAATGTTGAACTCATCAGATCAGTGAATAAAATCGACCCTTTCCAATTGTTCTCAAAACTAAAAAAATAGTACTAAATTTTTGAATGCATAAGACCAAACCCATCAAACAGTGAAAGTAATCTTTTTATAAAACGTCATTTGTTAAATATAAGTAAAAAGCTCTTATGTATTTGATATATGCAGTTAAAAAATTAAAAATGGTACTGAAACTTGAGAAGTGCTACGTGCGTACTCAGGAAAGTGAAATAGCACTGAATCCAGAAAAATAGTAAGTCTCGTTAAATACCTGATGATGATTTGAAACGTTCTAACGCCGTTTACTGAGGATCTTTTGCAAATCTATTGGTCTAGGTTTTCCCTGTTACTTTACATATTCTTTTCAAGAAATCTACAGATATATAAGTATACTCAAAACAGCGTTAGTTGAGAATACAGTTTCAAACTCCCCAGCCGGCTATAAGATCAGAGCTAACACACCTATATCAATAAAAGTAAGACTTTGTCCATATGGCGCTTTACCAGAACTCCACCTTAACGATCATGGCTACAAATAGATCCATTACCATCCGCATCCACATCAGCCGATCGACCTTCCCTAGGAAGGCTAAGCAACCTTTTAGTGATTGCATCGATAATATAACGCAATTGGAGTCGCCTTACATTACATCTATGTACTATTTCAAATGCTCAACATCAAAGTTGGCAATGCATCATTAAGTGCGCGATGTGTCAATATCCCCCAAACCGGCTGACGTAAGTCAAACATTTTAACGACTCCTAACGATGCATCACCATTAGCCGAGAGCATTTAACTGGCTGCAATTATGACACAAAGAGCGATATCATAAACTCTCCTCCTCCGTTCTCTAATTTTGGTCTTTCCGATCAGTGCACCGGCGCACACTATACTGCGTAAGGCAAGTCCCATTAAAACCCGTCGCCGTTGCGTAAGAGAGCACCCAAGTCATACACCAGATACGGCAAACATCGTTCAGCCGTAAAGGTTAAGGCCGGCTGTTACGGAGCCGGCTAATTGCGTGGAACCAATTACATCTTCGAACCGTTTAGTTGAAAGTTTCATCGGCACATTCTAATTACCCGAGAGCATAATAATTATCAAAAACATTTCCATTCACCCGTTTGATGCATCAATCATGCGAATGTTACCAAATCAAATTTATCAAATTGGAAACATCGTAGGTACAGATAGCAATTAATTCATTACCGTGTTTGGATATTGTCGATCGTAATCGTGTGTCTTTGTGAATTTCTAATTTAATACATGGTGGAAAAAGAAAATGGTGAAAATGTTCAACACATTCCCCATCCAAATGTCAATTGCGCACACAAACACCGACCGACGACGGGTGGTATAATATTTTCGAACACACTTTATGCAATTGAGCGTTAAAGCACTTAACCATTGTGGCCGGGTCAATAATAAAATAAAACCACTCATTCGAGTTAATAAAATATCAAGAGCATGAGTGCGAATGCGAGTTGTTAACATATTATTTTTGTTCGGGTTTTGTTAATTTTTTTTTTTGCTGTCATTTTATTTTATTTGGGTCAACAAACTCTTTGTATGATGGCGAAATTTTCGTACTTTTTTCAATTTTTTCAATTTCGTGGTACAAAGTTAAATGCCAAAGTATTGTAGGTATATCCGAAATGGCCATTCTGACTGTCTCTGATGACGTTTAATTTTATTTAATTTGCTTTGCCGAGTGCGAGCAATTGATTTTCTGATAAAAAATAAACAGAATAAATACATAAAAGTGCGGCGGAGAAATGCCTTTGAATGGATTGCCTTTTGCATGAAAGCTAATGATGACAAGAAAAAATGTCGATTTCTATTTGGCTATATACGACATACGAGACGAGTATCGAAAAGAAAATAGAGGGAGTCAAATTGATGTATAAAAAGTTGAGAGAGTCATCGATTTGAAAGTTCGCAATTAAATATGTGTCAAAGACATTGGCACCATGGGCAAACAAAAAAACAACAACAACAATTTTAGTCGATAGCAAAAGTGGCGATGAAGCTGTCACGGAACGATTTGGGGTTTATCGAAACCTCGAGGCAAGCAGCAGCCACATGCCACACTGATGAAGGTTGGAGCTTAGTAAAAGTACACAGAATTAATTCATGTAGGTACTGTTGGGATGTTTGTGGTAAAATATACAAATACAAAGCTTTGGTCACGATCACGACCTGCCGCAACTGTTTTTTTTCCTCCGAAGAAGTTCGGACCTCTACAAGACAATAAAATGACCGACCGCGCTGTATCCTATACCGATGGAAATCCTTGTGGTACTGCAAATAAGCTGTCAGATTTTTTTTTATAACGAAGTTGGTATAAGAGACTCTTGGTACTAAAGGGTGTTTTCTTTAGAGGCATGGAACTTTAAGTTGGCAACACTATTTTAACTGGCGAGCATTTTGTCAGCTGTCAAGTGATTTATTTTTATAGTTTGCTTTGCCATTTGAACATGAATAGACTGACGCAACGGTTCCAAAATCGTGCAAATTTATTTTGAAAATCATGGTTCTGTTAGAAATACGTATCGTGCACTACGTCAGTTTTCCTAAGCGAATTTTGTTTAGCGATGAAGCTTACTTTTGGTTGAATGGATACGTCAATAAACAAAACTTCCGTATTTGGAGTGATGATAATAGTCAAGTGTTTTATATGCTTTATGGGTTGGTCGAATAATTGTCCCGTTCTTCTTTAAAAACGATGTGGGCCAGAACGTTACAGTCAATGGTGACCGCAATAGAGCAATGATTACTGACTTTTTCGTTCATCAATTGAACAGCCATGAAATGCATGAGCTGTGGGTTCAACAAGACGGCGCAACATGTCACACAGCTTGTGCCACAATTGATTTATTGAAGGAAAATTTGGTAACCGCATAGTTTCACGTTGCGGGTCCGAGAATTGGCCTACAAGTCGCTAGTATACACCAATAAGCCCAAAACGATTGACCACTTGGAGGACAACATTCGGCACGTTATTGCCTAAAATACCGCATTGGAAAAGTCATCGAAAATTGCAGCTCCAGATTAAACTACGTCTGAGCCAGCCTTAGCGGTCATAGATATGGCAGAAATCATATATAAATTATAATGTTATAATTTTGAAGAAAAAAACCCGACTAATTGTAAGAAGGAACTTATAAAAAAAGGCAAAACACCTATTTGAAAATAAAATCTTTTATTGGGATTTCGAAATGAAAATGGTTTCATTTTTGAGCACGCTCTTTCACAAAAATACAAGGTACCTCTCACCGTCAAGTGCGTAAAGTGGCCAATGTTCTTTAAATACCAGTTTATTTTATCAAAATTTACCTCTGTTCCCAATTATATCTCTGAAAATGAACACTAAATTATTTTTGAGGAAGATTTGTCAGTTTTGTAAATGCTTTATGTTGACGGCAGTCCAAACCCCAACTCGTAGCGTCAATTTAAAGGAAAAGTACAACAAATATAAACACTCATAAGTTTTTATCTTAGGCATATGGATATTATATACCTTTCCGAAATAGGTAATTTTAAAAATTTGTTTCTGTTGGACGATGAACAATAATAATTATTGAAAGCCATTGCACAAACAATGGTAGAAATAGCGTAGGTACACATGTTCATTCTTCCCTTTAGAAAAAAAATAGCACCATACACTCCTTTCACATTTTGTTGTTATGCCATAGTATTAAAAAGCACTACACAACATACCTTACCTAATTTAAATCATTTTGTAGAATCAACAAATGCGGTCTCAAATGCTGCCTGCTAGAGTGACGAATTTGTAAAATCCTTATAGATAGAGGGACTTGTCCACAACCACAATTAAAACCCGACTATTACGCAAAAGTCGCAACTAAATAAAATCGCAATTAATATTCTCGAGAGTTGGTCAACCAAATATTAGGTCCGGCAATGGACTTGTTCTAATAGACTTTTCTGCGGAACGAAATGTAACGCCCCAGCGTTTTGAGTCTTCAAACTTTTCGAACCCAACATTGACTTGAATCCTCAACTTGTTGCAGCCAAGGCAAGAATGAGGATATTCAACTTGCTCTAGTTAGATATTTAACAAGTTTTTCGACATAACCAGCGTTGCCATTTTTTCCAACTATAAGCCAATAACAAAAATTACAAAATAAATAAAAAAAAATATTGAAACAAAACAGAAAAACTAATTAATTCATTAACTTTGTTGTTATGTTATTATTTCTATAAAAGCGTGCTAGAGAAATGTAGTAGATCTACTGCAATAGCAAGAAATTGGCAATGCAGCATCCAATTACCCAGTTATAGCCATACGTAAAATGAAACCGAAAAAGTTGGAACAGAGTGGAAATGAGTTTTTTTTACGTTTAGGCGATCATAGTGAAAATTCTGTCAGAGAAATTTGT
This sequence comes from Cheilosia vernalis, assembly GCA_949126925.1. Taxonomy (NCBI): domain Eukaryota; kingdom Metazoa; phylum Arthropoda; class Insecta; order Diptera; family Syrphidae; genus Cheilosia; species Cheilosia vernalis. The sequence continues at coordinate 50,919,350 of OX421361.1, forward strand.
CCCTACGAAAACAATTACAATCTATAACAAATCAACCACCCCTGATTGGATTCCATCAGAAAAAAAAATCCTGACAGATGGAACAGTAGAAAAATGAAATATTTCATTGGAATGATTTGGTTTTTCTTTTGTGGAAATGAATGAGAATTAGATCGGAACAAGTTGTTCGTACGGAAAAATTAATACATAATATTTCTACTATAAATTTAAGGATTATTGGTTTATTTTCTTTTTTGATGAACTAACTTTATAATTCATAAGCAACATTTTAAGACCGAGATTGAGTTCAACCATTGGAGTTAAGTATGGTCAAAAAAAGCAAAGAAACATTTTACGGTTTCGTTTTACGTACGGCAACTAAAGGCACCAAGTGGGCAAGGGACAGGCACAGTAACTGAAACAGAACAGAAGTTTTTTCCTTCTGTAGTAAATTCTGGTTCTGTTTACGTTGTTCGCTCAGCTGTCAGCAACAGAAACAATCAATATAGACTTGTTTACGTTCTGTCGTCAAACAGCCATTTTTCTGTCGCTAAATTCTGTTGCTGGAAAAAAAATGTTCTGTTCCTAATTCTGTTTCTGTTGCAAATGTATGGGATTCTGTTTCTGTTTCAGTTTATGTTCTTTGTCACTTGGTGCCTTAAGCAAAAAAATATTAACAGAACAATAGAAAGCGTATCATAAACTCAGATGAATACGCTGGACTTTTGTTTTCACTCTCTTTAAGAAAAGACAAATCTCCCACGATCAATCAGTTTTATTGAAGGGATCTACTAGGTAAGTCTTTTGGCAAGCAAATAATCAGTTTTCACTTTTCGATTCGCATTCACTTAGTTGAGCGTCTTTTCAATGTCCATTGCTCATGTTTTCTCTGCGACCAATAGATATTAAAAAATAAATTAACACAGTTGGTGTAGAAACAGTTGAAGAAAAGACTCCCATCCATAGAAATAGAAATTCCCAAATAATATTCTTTATATTTCCCTCCAAAGTATAAGTAAATATTTTTGTCAAGCGCTCTTTACTTCACCAGCTATTTATTACGTCTTTCTATTTTCTTACACTATAATCCTTTTTATACTAAACCCCGTTTTTTCCTTTCTTTGCAGGTAAGTTCCACTGACAATTTATCAGTTTTCACTGTTGCCAACTGGATTTTTATATCGCATAACAATATTGTGACGAATGTCAGTAAGTCAGTCATTAACCGGCATAATTATCACATGAAGGTGTTAATTTGCACTCGGTTTATCGAACTCAGTTGTTTAAAATACACACAGATTCCACATACATATAAACAATGGGCCTTACCAATAATCATTTTTAAACTTCACACTAAATATTTCCTAGGTCACAATATGCAATTTTGTATGGAAAATTTCGTCATTGTGAGTTCGAAAAATTTAGTCTGGACACTAAAAATGATTATTGGTATGGCGGAATACAACTATTTTATCTTAAATGGGAAAATTTGAATACAATTTTCACCCCGTGTTTGGTTTATTTCATGCGCCTTGGACGACTAATTTAAAACTTTCCGTATAGGTATCTTGTTTAAATGAATTCTAGGAGTGCCGCAGTTTTAAGCATAAACTAACTATTAAATAGACTGACAGCTTTCCTACGTCTCCCGGATTTACCCCGCAAATTTTGAATGAGAGCCCTCTCTCGCGCTCTCTTATTTTTCCTGTCTGTGAATACGTGTTATTAATGGCCGCCGGGTGGCACTTTTTCAATAACACACAATTTGTAAATGAATTTATAACAATAAATGTAAAAGGAATACATGTTGAGTATGTCTTTTTAGATAGCTTTACTTGTGCTCTATCCATTTTAGGTGCCATCAAATGTTCATCCATTCACATTTCAGGTTTTTTTAGTGTTCTTTACATGAAAAATATTTTTGACAGCAAAATTCATGCAGCTACCTTTGGGAGTTGTTCCAAAAATAGGTTTATTACCATGCAAGTTAAACCCAAGTTTTCACTAGGGCTAAAGAATTTATTTTTAAACATTCCTGAACATTGCATAAATTTCTATTACTTGGTGGGTGTTTTCAACTTCTTTTTTTTTAGCACCATATTTGTACAAAATCAAAATATGATTTGGAATTCTGTAGTTTAATAAGAGTGAACACTGTAATGTGTTGTTGTTACGTAGGAACAGTAAAAATGATAATTTTATTTATATATATCTTTAAAAAAATATATTATTCTCGGATATAATTATGATTAAAGATTAAACTCCTAACAAAAAGACAATAATAATGTGGTATTTAATTGGATTCTGCGATTCGATCCGATTTCAGATTTTGCGTATTCAATCGAACGTAAGAATCCAAATTGTTTTGTTAATTTTTTAGTTTTATAACGTTGTATTTTAAAATGTCCACTGATGTTTTTGTAAGTGTCTCTAATTTATGAATTAACAGAAAAAGTACACTTTATGTGTTTTTGAAATACAAAAAGTGATGTTGTTCTAAGTATATTCGTGTTTTTTGAGCTTCGAAATCAGCAAAGTAGGGTTTTCAGCTCGCAATTAAAACCTTATTACAACAACTACTGAGAGTCCTCGAAGTGTCAAGTAGACCGTAGTTATTGTAATTGCGTGCTGAAAATCTTACTTTACTTTTCTTTGCTAAGTTCGAAGCTAAAAAAACACTCCTTACTTCACATAAATAAAAGGCGATCTACATACATAGGATTTTTTTTATTATGGAATATACACGAAAAAAACTAAATTCGCATATAACTGTTCTTACATTTTTGTATTAGGCTCAGTTCTTTTGCTTGTTTTGAGGACTTAAACCTAACGGTTGAATTAAATCTTGGTCGTTAAATGTTGCTTATGAATTATAAAGCTAGATTATCAACAAAAAATAAATAAACAAATATCCTTTAAATTTTCTAGAATAATAATTTATGAATAATGATGAATGAATGATCATCTAATTCTCAGTCAATTCTACAACAAAAAGCCAAATCATTCCACTGAAATATTTCATTTCTTTACTGTTCCATCTGGCAGGAATTTTTTTCAGATGGAATTCAATCAGGGGTGGTTGATTTGTTGTAATTGTTTTCGTAGGAACAAATTTTGCTGACATTTTGCATTTTACGTATGGCTTTAACTAGAGCCTTACTTAGCTTGTCGGTTTTTGCTAGGAGGAGAGAAATAGGTTGCGAAACATAATTGAAATTCTATAGCGAACATGCCAAAAATTTGTTGATATCGATGTCATAAAAGTATTGCTGTTCTTTATATCGTACATTTTAAACATTCATTGCACTTCAATTACATAACAAATTTCACTTGATACCAAGAAATAAGAAAATCGAACAACTTTTCATATAAAAATGTAGCGAATAAATTACAACCTGGAACTAAGAAAACCCATTATTTACAAACACAGCCCCGCACTCGACATGAATATGAGAATCCACCTTAGGCTACCTGACATCTGGTTGAAGCCAGACGTGTAGGCTGGTTTTTTTCAAGTATGTGTGTGCCCCCTTTGATTAACATGGCACAAACACATGAATTCAAACTGGGCTACACTCAAGGACAAATCCAGCTTGTAGGCAAATTCTCTAAAGTGGGCGGAGCTGACGGTCTATTTAATAGTTAGTTTATGGTTTTAAGACACCTTTCCTGTTGATCGTAATTTTGAATACTTTCCATTTCATTCCATTCCATTAAAATGGAGTTCTCCCTTCTGCTAATTCCACTCCACCTCGACCAGCCCTTCCTATACCTGTTCCCTGTTCAGTGTTCTGTGTTCATGTTCATCGAAACTAAGAACAACATCGAATTCATTCGCTTGCAACGTTATGGTCCTTTGAAATTCGAAATCTCTTATTTATTCAAAATCCTAAGTGGGACTGTTTGTGTATGCTTTACCGGTTGCCGTGGAACGTAGGTATATTTTATTCACAACAATTCCCCACGACACTCGGCAATATTTTCCATCCAATTGGCTTACACAACACAAGCTGTCGGGTGCGATGAAGGCAGAGGAGAAGCGAATTCGTTTCTTCGACATCGTCGACTCAAAGAGTTCCTTTTACCCTTATGGAAACTGGAAACTAGGCCTTTGATTGTGCATCGCATATTTATATCATTGAGAAAAGGTACAAAACGCGAAGGATCCTTTTCGAGTGCGTGTTTAACACATTTGAATGCGAGTTTTTATTTTAATTCATTGCGGTGTGGCTCACCAGATGGTTGGAGCTATGATCAAAGCGAGAAGATACCGTAAATATAACAAACAGACATCACACACACAAGTAGTCGATAGTCTATGGAGGGGATGTGGAATTAATTTCTATGATTCCATTCATATGGACGCAGATAGGTCATAAGGGAGAAAGATTCCAAAGAAACGCCTTTCTCAAAAGTGTTTGCAAGGTTTTGTAGTCTTGGAGTCGTCCCAGACGGCGGCAGTCTTTGGAATACATTCAGACGGGTCTATGTTGCAATAGGGGCTTAAACAAAGGGAAGCTGACCTAAAGCTTACCTATACAGTATTCACGTTTCTATATGGGAATGGGGGTTAGTTATAAATTGAAAGGGATAAATGCCAGACGTGTGAAGCCTCATTGACAAGCTCGGCATAAAATTTTATGGTAAAAAAAATGGTCATATTAATTCATTCCGCTTGACTGGACCATCCTGTTGTCCGAATCAAGTACCAACATCAATTTCAGTCACGTCCTTGTTTTGAGTTTCTACATCAATTCTTCTGGTTTTCTCGTTTCTTCACAATTTATTTGCCACTTTGCAATAGACGAGAAGACAAAAACAACCCCTGCTCCCCAAGAGGAAAAGGAAATTCCAAGAGAAAAACTAACGACGATTCAAGAACGGGTCACCCAGTGCGACCAAAGTACTTGCCTCTGACATTTGAATTTATCCGCCCTCAATAAAAGCCAGTCTAAGAAAAAAAAAAAAAAAAAAAATAAAATCTGTTGGCCAAAAGCCAAAACGTTTATGCGCGCTCGGGATTTACGTTTTCATTTCATTTTGCATCGCTAAATATGTGTGTGTGCAATCAACACGATTTCCAGCGGTCGTTGATGGCGTGCTGACCGTACGGTGATGGTTACCTTCCGAATTCGAATTTGGAACTGCTGGTTGAGGTCAGCGGAAAACAAATTGTTACTCGCTGGTTGCAAGTCGAGTGGGTGATGTTGGCGCCTCAATTGGATTGGACTGTGCCAAAAAAAAAGAAAAGTAAAATTCAACCGAAAGCGAACCCTTTCAGCTCGCAGCGTCTGTGCTCAATGTGGAAATACCTGTAATTTGGCAGCACCACCGAGTGAAAATTGGTGTTTCTTTTAGTTAAAGGTCCACGGACACGGAGTAGTATGTAGTATCTAATGTGATGGTGGAAACAGATCTTTGGCATGACCTCTGATATAGCGAGTTGTATTTGGGTTGGGATAATCAATCTTGGACAGAGAATGGAATGTGACAGTTAACACTGTTGTAACGAGCTGTTGAGTTGTTGTAGGCAAGTGTAGAGCTGGGATGAATGAGGACTTTGATGGGGCGAACCGAAGAACCTTTGTAAGGTTTCAAGATCTCAATTTGCAGTTTCACAAAGTAGTTTGCGTATTTGGATCTTGTCAAGCAATTCTAAATCTTGACAAGGTATATATTTTGACAAGACATTTATTTTGACAAGATGAATATTTTGACAAGTTCTTACTTATCAACAGTTCTCATAGGAACAGGGATCGGTTATAGTTTTTCATTTGACTCCGAGAAAAAAAGTCAATAGAATAGATCTATTCTGTATGATTAGTTGGTGTTTTGAACGGCTTTCTGTGGACATAGCCTAACTTATTTCCAAACTTTATTGCTTTATATTATCGCGGTTTTAGTTTCCTTAATTTTCATGTTTTGAGAGTATCTTGACATGTGTACAGAACCTAATACTACGATGAATATTAGCTTCAAGGTAGTTATGGACTTAGTCTACCTCGGCTTGGGTTAAACGTTTTTTTTTTCTTGATAACAATACACCGCTGAGTCTCTGCCGAACTTAAAAAAACAGCCTAAGGTCTCCTGCCATTGTGCCACAAACCGTCCATTTTAAAAAGAATGTCTTCAGATAGACAGCTCTATACAGCTCTATACGCTCGCACTTACAGCCCTAAAATTGGAAAGCATATAGGCAGCGGATATTTGTGGCCGCATCATATTTAGAGTCGAATCGCGCTATTCGTGAACGAGCAGTACAACTTGTTTCATATGTATGTAAAATAGGCTTCATATCACTGCCCTATAGCTTTTTCAAATAAGGAGTTCAGCTTCCTACTATGATCGGTTGAATGTAAGGTCGGCCCTTCCCTTGAACTATCTAATCGTCTATGGGAAGTCTTAATAGGCTTAGCACTGCATTCCTCGGGATAAAGCCGTTTTGTTGTTTTAAGGATACAGAGTTGGCAAGCAATCACACACAATAAGCAGACTTGTAATCTTGCAAACGATCTTAAGGAGACTGATGCCTCTAAAAGTGGTGTACTTAAAACGGTCTTCTTCATTTGGGCAACCTATAAGATGAGGTTTTATTCATCAAGCCGATTATATCTTGGACTCAGTGTGTGCTATATCCATCAACCCATCACCGGCAGCCTTCAAAAGTTCAACAGTTAGTTCGTACCACTCCAACAGCGTTGATGTTAGACATTTATATCCCCACTTTGGTCGAGAGGTGGACGGAAGTCTGTGTTGTTATGGTTTATTTTGCATGTCAACGGAACTTAAATTATTTTAGACGTTTAATGGTTCGGGGAAGTGTGTTTTCTATGCCTTACGTATTCCAACTATGACTTTACTAAAAGATTTACTTATTCATATTTACAGGTCTATAGGTTTGGGTATTTTCGCCACGAAAGGCTCATAGTGCCTCAGAATAGAATTCCACACTACTGATCCAAATTTCATCGACCGCTACCTATATAATGCTCTGTCTTTTCTATCCATGAAAGCCGAATACCTTCAGTGGTCCCAGAGCTCCACATCTGCTCTTTGTAGCTGAGTCGCCTTACTGCATGTGCTTGGTGACAGTTTTTACTAATCCTGGGATTTCTACGAGGTTTCCGGGCGACACTAAGCACATCCGGTATTTCTCGTGGCTTTTTAACATCGATACCACTGATCTTCTACACCTAATGCAGGCTACATAGGACTATTGTGATCGGCCAAAGTTATACGTTAAATCTCTTTCCAGCTGGATCTATCGCCCCTTTTATGGCGTCTGAGAAATCCACTGTCATATCTTAGGGCTGAGGAGGTATAATAAGTTTATGTTGGCTAATCGGAACGTTCGGACATCTCTTGCGTTCCATAAAGGCCGATGGCAGCATGATCCGTTCGATTCATGGCTTTACCGCCTAAGTTCGTAAAAGTGAGGTGAGGTGAGGTAACGTATGCGAGCATAGTAGTGCATTTAATTCACTCTTAGCTAACAACAGTAGTCTCTAGTTTTTCCTACGAGTGCGATAAGGGCTATGATGACGAAAATGCTCGCTCTTCTAATTTTGCCATTAAAATTATAGCGTTTATGACAATGCTCAAGAACCTTCAAAAGGTCGGTTTATTAGAGTCGATATTAATCCCAGTCGGACCATTTACCCATTTATGTGGACTACCTTTCAGTGTTCATTTACATCTCTTAACCTCATAGACTTGCACTTCTCTGCTGACAATGGAAAATACAAATAGATGTCAATAAGTTTCCGAACTTTTTCCCGTCTCGTCCGATTGGACTTTATGAGGTAGAAACTTATGAACCTGACTACAGAACATGAGGTTCGCAAGCCTTAAAAGACTTCCTCTGTTGTTCAGCCGAACGTGGCCTTATTAAAGTCCTCATGTTTCTTCAGTCGTCAAAAGCGCGTGTCATCAGAACTAAAGTTAATCTTATCCGATTCAGCTTTTTTTTTAATCCCACTTGACTTAGTTCTGATTCAGAAAGGCTTCAATTAAAAAAAATCATAAGCCGAGGAGAGGTCGGGACCGAAAACCTAAATCCAAACCCACTCACTGTTTATAAAGTTTAACTTATTTAACACTCGAAATAAATAGTTCATCCTGTTCTAGATGCGATTACCTCTACAAACTGAATGCATCTGTAATTTAATTCAGTATAACCATGGAAACATCCTTGTTCCCCCGCTCAAATATCCAAAAACCCTAATCCAACTAAGCTATGCATATACCCATACTAATTGCGTAGTGCACCCTTTTGCATAATGGTTACCCGAAAAATAATGCATAGCCTCTTGCATTTTATGCAAACAACGAGTTTCCATTGAAACTATATGTACCAAGTGTAGGTGTACTTTCGACGCAACCCAAGCAGAAGCAATACCCCATTCAGTGTTAGCCGAGTAACAACAATGCCGAATACCACACTAAGTTATTCATGTATTCATACTCAGTACATCCAGCAGACTCGCAAATGTAATATCCCAAAAATAAAATAAAAATTCCTCATGTTAATTTATTGCAGAAGGAGAAACTAAAAATGCAAAAAAGAAAAAGTCTCAACACTACCAAACAATTTCATTCATTTACTCGCCAAAAAACCCTTGCATTTCACAGAGAATCGAGAATCCTTCGTCAAAGCAAAAAACAAAAATAGACAGGAAAAAAGAATCGCCTCAAAGTAAACCGTAACCGACATAAAAGGGTTAATATCCAAACAAGCCAAGGAACTTTCATTAACTTAAACACATACGAAGAGCAATATGCTCGGGCGAGGTACTCGTATTCGTATACCTATACGAGTACATTCATATGTCGAGTCTGTGCTTGGAGATTTCATAATCATTTCATATCGCTTTTCATTGGAATTTTTATTAAAAATACCACCACACACCACGAGTGTGTGTGCCGTATTGTGTGTATACCAAACACTGGTCGGTTTGGTTCAGATTTCAGAGTCTTCCATCATCATTATCATTATTATCAGGCAGTCATCCCTCATCCACCCAGCCAGTGTTAGATATGCATTATAATTAGAAAGTCTCAGTGAGTGGGTAGTGGTTATATGAAGGATGTTGATTTACCTAAAATTAATGGTTGAAAAATGTTTGGGAAGTATTTGATTTGGAAAAAAAAAAACATGCACTTTGAGAGTACTCTAATGGGTTTGATGGAACTTGGATTTATAACCTCTCTGGGGCTTAAAGTTTGAGCTGAATTTAGTTGTTTTTGGACTCGAGGGTATGGTGCTATTCAAAAAGGATTTGATTTTGAAATTCGGGTGCACTTTTTTGCACGATAATTGTGTCGTGAAAGGTCTTGTCTTGCGAGAGAGTGTTCAACTTCGATCATAAATTGATTTAATTTCTTGTAAGCAATTGCTGTGTAAAAATCGTTGTGAATCCTATATATTATGTATTAGGGAGGTGAGAAAAGAAAGACCTCATACACGAAGGGAATATAAAATTCCTGATGCCAATAGACCTGAAAGCCGTAACTACTACTTAAAGAGGGCTTTTTGTATAGTTTCTCCGCAGTGGTAACACAATAACTTTACCTAAAAAAATATCACTTCAACGGTGGAAACAAGATGTCATCTAAATATGACAAACAGAACACTGAGAGGAAAAAATCAGCCAGAGAAATTTCAAGACTGCAATTCCAATCCAAAAGCCAATTGTGGAAGAACTTTTCTCTGAGAAAAGGTACAACAGAAACCGCAAATATTAAGAAAATTCTAACCTTAGACGCTGGGATCTGTGAAGAGTCTTGAAGGAAAATGCTGGTGAAAATGCACCTCCCAAGTTTTACAACTCACGGCATGAAAATGAGTCTTCCTGCGTAGTGGGTTGAAGAGGTCAAATAAAATAAGCCTTTGAATATTTTATTTCCCTTTAAAACCTCACGACTGGATGGAGTTATTTCGTTCACGTTGCAGGCAGCTTATGTCAAACTTAACTTAAGAAAATACACAGAAGGCTATACCTAGAACATGGATAGAAGTGAAGGTTGCTTTCATACAAAAGGCTTGCAGAGCAAGCCACATTTGCGCTGAAGACTTTAGACCAATAAACCATAAATCCTTCATTTTAAAAACTTTAAAAAGACTGACAAAGATCTATCCCCGGCGAAAATGCTTATATCTATACTCACGGGAGATGTGTAGAGATGTGAGCTTGACTGTACTGTTCTTTAAAAATGCCACTTTATTGTAGAAGTTTTCAAAAAAGTCAGCAAAACTCTAAGACAGATGAAGATTTACAGCGCTTCTCAAATGGACTATAATCATACTCACAATGCAATCAGCAGATCTTCGGTTTTATATGATAGAAGCTTACGACTTTAGAGAAACTTCTCAGGGCTGTGATACCTCTTCACCGCTTCAAGATATTGTTCTACATAAAGCCGATAGTCGGCTTTAAAGCACCGAGGTTAGGATCACAGCTTATGATGATCGGGTGTATTTTCTTAAGCACTTTCGACACAGTTTATAATCCCTTTCCTTGAAGGTACTGACCTCAAAATCACTGGCAGCGTAAAATACCTTGGTCTAATGTACGTTCTGATAGAAAGTCCCTCAAAATCTATTACAGCCTAAATAAATTTGAACTAATATTTTACAAAAAAAACTTGACTGAAAATTAAAAAAACTGACGAAATTCTCCAAAAATCGTTAGCAGACTGCAGTAAGAGCTTTGGAAAACCCTCAAGACCGTCTGAAAAAATGTAGCTCTGGATTCAGAAGGCTGTATAGTAAAAGAAACGAGAAGATATTTAGTAGCGGCGATTCAACACTTAGAGTGAGAGATAGCTGAATATTCTATAATAGGTAGAGAAGTGACATTTGGCTTTTTACCAGGTAACAAGAAATTATACAGCAGCTGTAAGCTTCTCGATCTCGACAGTGATTATACAAGCTAAGTATACAAATCTTTCAAAGCTTCTAGGAGGAACTCTCTATATTTGTACTACAAGACTTGTATTCTGGGCTTTGCAAGCTTCCCACTTCGGTGTGCCTTTTGAGGTTCCAACATCAGCTCTGCAAACGATACCAAACCTAACTTGTATCTCATAAAGTATTGCTGGTTACCGTACGTTTTTTTTTAACTACTGCGAGGTTAGAAGATACTGTGCCTAGGTATGCATAAAACAGAGCTCACGCATTGAATATGGCTATCGTAGCTCTACAGTGTTATGGAATATGGATCTAGGTATGGAAGTCCTCAAGATATGTTGTCTTATTCGTTTTTGAGGAAACGTTGGTTCTATTACCATGGAGGGCTACCGGTGACAGAGCCCAGCATACAAATATATCTGGCATACGTTTAAATTGTTTATGGAAACATGTCGGAAGTCCACTTCTAAGAGTGTCAATTATATTTGAGGGGTGCTTCTCCAGTCACATCTCATGTGGTGTATGGTTCTTGACCATGTATGAGTCCCGTAGCTATACCTTGGTGACGAATGTGAAAATGTGGAAAACAAACGCTCATTTATTGCCAAAATTCATAGCAGTTAGTTAAGCAAAACCCAGGTTTAACCAGCTTTTTTCGACGCCTTGTTTTAAAATACGTTGCGTCGAATATTCTCTTCTCTATCAAAGTTGCCTTTTCAGAGATGTCAAATCATATGATTTCGCAATCCTAATCCAATTAGGGATTCACTTTGAAAAAGGCGGTCAAAGAAGTCTTAGCTTTATTACAACACTTGAAATAGATAAATCCACCTTGTTTCAAATATGATTCATGGAAGTCCTTAAAACGATAAATTTGGACTTTAAGCTATTTGACAATGCGTCTTAACGTCCCAAACCATCCCGTCGTTATTAGTTCGCCTGTCTACCATATCATAAGAAACCTGAAAGTATTGAGTAATAGGTACCTTCCAGTTCTACAGACCCTCAGACACAGATGACGGGTGCAAGTTTCTGACGAATTCTATTCAAATAGGAAGCTCCGACAATTCATCCAATTTGATTAGATAACTATGCATACTAACACCTCTTCACAAGCATATTCAAATGGAGGCCAGACTAAGCATCCACCGTCTGTTCCATTCGAACAACTTTGACCCCTACTCATATCAGGGAGGTTATCTGTCTTTGCTTGACAACATGGATCCTTCAAGTCCATTCAGCATGCCCCTTGACGACATGTTACCTGAATATGGCTTCCATAAAAACTTCTCCAATGTCATTCCCCCTAGGGAAGAATGGGAGAAATACAAACCTAATCCTTCACATCTTGACATCATCTGGTATACAGAAGGCTCTTAGATGGATTCAGGGACTGGCTCTGGAATATACAGCGAGACGCCCCAGGAAGTCCTTGCAATCTACCACTGCGTTAGAATAAATCTATGTTCTAGAACTAGGGGTAAAACCATATTTATATTTTCTGATAGCCAAGCAGCGCTCAAAGCTCTTGACTCATCGGTCATAAAATCCAAACTAATCCTAGAAACATTCACTATCATCTATGAACTTTCTAAGAAAAACCTAGTCATCCTCCACTGGATCCCAGCCCATAGAGGATTTGAAAGCAATAAATCAGCTGACTCTCTGGCTAAAATAGGAGCATCCTCTCCACTTATTGGACCTGAACCCTTCTGCGGAGTCAGTAAAAACCTCTTCAGGAACTACACTAGGATCCTGGCTCATACCGAATCAAGCGAGATCTGGCAAAACACAGTTGGGCAGAACTGCACCAAAAAATTTTTCCCCAAATATTCCCCCAGTAAATCACAGTTCCTAATTAATCTGGAAAAAGACAACCTGAGAATCCTAACAGGAATAATAAGTGGCCACGGTCTAGTGAAAAAAAACCTTCACCGCATTGGTGTCTCACCGGATCCAATCTGCAGACTCTGTCTTGAGAGTGACGAGTCCTCTCTCCACATACTCACGGACTGCCCGGCTCTTCATCGTCTTAGGAAAGACATCCTAGGGGATGAATTCGTTAATCCAGCATCCCTTGCTGATATACACCCAGAGAAGATACTTGTCTTCCTGACTGCCTCTGGAGTAAAAAGATGGCTCTAGGAACTATAAGGGAAGGCACAATAGGCTCCTCTAAGTAGCCGCAGTGCCAGAGCCCTCGTAGGCTCTCCCGCCTTTAATCTAATCTAAATGCATACTAAAATAAGTGAAATTGCAATCACTTATCATAAGCCATTTCACTTTCCGGCAGCAAATCTGTATATCGCAGAAAACTTCCATTTCACGAGCATACTCGTGTCGTTTGCGGGGATATTTTCGCCAAAAACTTTTAATACCATCCACGAATCATCCAAAATTTAATGATGACTAACGCCCGAAGTACGCTCTCGAATCGAATCCCAATGGCGAACTTTCATTTTCTCTCTTGATCCGATTGCCATCACACACAGTACACACACGCCCCGAGGTAGCCAATCGGCCAAAAGCGAAATCATAAGTCGCTTATAAAAGCGAAAACATTTTGCCTAATTAGTCCTGATGACTTGTCAAGTGGTAATACGATCGAGCCGAACAAATAGAACCCACTCGGCCCCATGCTGGTAGAGCCTCAGATATAATCGCAAGCAAAAAAAAAAATAAAGAAATTCCAAAAGCGAAATGCTCAAGTGGCAACACTCCACTTGGTATCTATCCAATCAATTTGGGCTTATCCGTTTAGCAAATAATAATAGTTCCCATCATCATATGACTTAAGCTTTCGGTGTTCCATATATTCGAAGGGGAACGGGCGGAACAAATTACAAATATTGGCCACCAACTGGCTTTAAACCTTTTAAACAAACCGTCAAAGTGGGTCAGTCGAATTGAGAATTTAGCAGTCCAATTCCAGTTTCAGTCACTTTGTTCTTCTTCTCGTCTTTGGACTTGTTGTTGGCTTTTGTTAAACTTGACTTAAGTGGGACATTAGGCTTTGACCATATCTGGTGCGGTGCGTCTATCTGAACGAAAACGAGTGTAGAACACTGACATAGCACAGATTCCGCTGGTCTGGCTTTTGTTCTGATGAGCTCTTTTTTTCTGACGCCATGCAGAATCTAGAGAAAGGCTTCGACTGGTGTTTTGTAGTAGCGGTCGTCTCGCCCGACTTGCTATTACTATTCTGTCCGTTCGATTGTTGTTTGTACAATGGAGCCGATCGATCGTGACTTGCTTTCCATTGACCCGAAGTTATGGGATTTGTTTTTATAGGTTACCCATGTTTGATTGATTTAATTTTAATGTTTTACATGCACTTTGGGATGATCTATCTGGCCGGAGAATAGAAGTAGCTGTAACAGTCGAATTGAAGAGGTTATCGCAGATCGAAAGTCACTCTTGGAGTGACAGCACGAACACGATATTGGTTGATCTTTCAGATCTTACGATTTGATATTCCACTTGAATTTGTTTCACGTAACAGGTTGTCAGTGCCGGTGTTGCGTTCTGGTATTGTAAGCTGGGGGATAATAAATTTCAAGTGACATGACGACCGACGTCTGGCCCGTTCTGGGGAGTGCTAGGCGCATTTGAATGCAAAAATGGTGAAGAGTTGACATTTTTGCAATATAAAAACATTTCTATCTCTGCAACTGACAAGGGCTTTCAAGTCGTTGAGAAGGGTATTTCGCCTTCTTTTGGCCGATAAGCAGCTATAGCTTGAATAGTTAAAATAAGTCCTTTCGCCACAAACGACTTTCACTTCCACGTTATTGTCTGCTGTGTAAAGGGAGTCGAAGTGGCTATAGGTTGAAGGTGTCTTCTTACGCATGAGAGACCTGTATGAAAACGTCCTCTAGCAAAGACCCTTAAAAAATGAAACTACAGTCGGGTAGTAAATTTTACCTCCTTTTGTAAACATCCGGTCTTTTGAGCATTTTAAGCGCTTTTAGTTGGACTTCTAACGGCTTGAAGCTGCCTCTATAGGCGGGATTGACTTTCGTCTTCTGAAAATTATTCTTTCTCTTAGAAAGATTGAATGGATTGACCGCGGTTGATTGGGACTTTTTTCTGCTCTTAGACTCGGTAAGATTTTCAGGTTTACACCTTTTTGCTAGCTTCAGTGCTTTTCGGACAATCTATTTGGAATTGTCATACTTCGTCACCTACTTTTGTGCTGTAGTCTTTTCTAACTGCCGGTATCGATTACATCATCACGTGTTCTTCTTGTGGTATCTATTCTGAAAACAAAGCTCTGCCAAAACAGATTTAATTAGTAACACCGGACTTTTTTCCATTGGCGTCTTATGCCCTTTTGATTCTAGTCGTTGTAAGCTATTTCTCTTCGCATAGTGACCTAAAAGCCTGATACATCTTTCGCAAGAACTCTAAAAAAACTAGTAAAAAAAAATATTTAAAAGATCTACAACCTCCGATTAATGCCTAGTCGGAGGTTCTAGGAGGTCTTGGGGCTTTCATTAAAATGCCTTCCATCTCGTAGGCAATAGTTCTAATTATAAAGTCAAAAATTCTTTAAATTGTAGACCAAAGGCAGTTTTGACATCATTCATCCGACATTATCCCCCATTTATTCAAACACATACCTCTTGCTTTTCCATCTCTTCGTTTCAATCTCCTCCTCACGCATATTTACATTTCTCACAGAAAATTTTGTTGAATTTAAAACGAAAGAATGAAAAATTTGCATTTTTTTACGGGCTGTCATCTGTTGAATGACACCTTTTGGTACCTTTTTCATTCAACTCGCCTCACAATTCCAATGGAGAATATAAATTACATAGCTTCTTCGTCACCCGAAAGACTTTCTCCTCATCGGTCTTTGACAAAATCTATATTGAAATCGGTGACAATGACCCTGACATTAGTATAGTATACTTTGTGCGGCAATTAAATTCGCACATTCTTCGAAAAGCGATTCTTCGAATTCGACTTTCGTTTTGCTTGCAAATGCACAGACACACCACAAACCATACAACGAAAGTGCAGCCAGCCAAAGGTACGTTCACTTCTGACGTTTCGTGACTTGCACGATGTAAGGGTCTCGACATATCACGTCACGTAGTTACAGAGGAACGTGCACGTGAGCAGTGAGCGTTAGCGAAACACGTTGACAGCTGATAAAATTTTAATGACATTTCGCTGTCAATTCAATTTACCGGACATAATTGATTTTGAAGGTCAGAGAAAAGTCCGCATTGGCTAATTACTAATAAGGCGATAAAAATCAAAAGTGACATTCTGTTTGTGGGCAGCAAAAGTGATTTGCGGCAACTTTATTCGGGAACAAAAATTGCCCATAATGTTCTCGCAGAAAATACTGGTGAAAGTGTTGTCCAATGCCGGCTGAATACGAAATTTTAGAGATTTTCTGTTCCTATTATGTGGGACACTATAGACCCCCTCCCCCACACAGTCACGTGCGTCTGATTATAAGATACTGCCCATCGTTTGCTTTCATTCGGACTCGAAGACGGACTTTCTTTGGCATAGACAAATGATGAAAGACTCTCATGTAAATCGTTCAGTGCCCTCTTATCTGACATCATCCGGCGCTCGGTAGTAATTACACTTTCCATTCGCGTGTACACACACCGGCGCACCATCTTTTGGTTGGAAATGTAAAAACCGCATACCGAGGGAAAATAAAAAAATCCTTTTTCGCTTTTCCCTACTATCATACATCGTGCAGGATTTATTACGTCCATATTTCGTTGGTGTTGCTGTGAGAAATCTGACAGGATGAAGTGTGTTGCTCGCAGAAAGATGCGCCCTCCACCAAATCGGGGTGGTATAAGTTGGCTCGTTTGAACTTTGCTATAAATTTCAGGTTTCATTTACCTTGACCAATCTTCGTTAGCTTTCTGTTGGCTGAAGCTGCAATGGGAATGGTGCTTGATGGCGGCGGTGGTGGTAGTGGTGGCGAGGCTAACGATGTGAATTACAGTGCACTGGAAGTTGGTTCAATTTCATGCACTCTGAACCTCAATAAAAATGCACGACTCCCTGTAGAACTGTTTGCATCTCTCTGGTCAACTACTGCAATGCAATTCACTGGCTTCAGCATTTTAAGGAGAATTAAAAATTAAGCAACTCTTCTCCGTCGAAAAATTGCTGAATCGTGATCTTGGTGGTTTGGTTTTTCAATAAAAATGTATAGATTTGGCATGTTGGGGTGGAGGTATTTTTTTATTTTTGTTACTCGACAGGGGGAACAATATTGTATAGGATTGAATGTGAGTAAAGCAGTAATCCAGCT
This sequence comes from Cheilosia vernalis, assembly GCA_949126925.1. Lineage (NCBI taxonomy): Eukaryota > Metazoa > Arthropoda > Insecta > Diptera > Syrphidae > Cheilosia > Cheilosia vernalis. The sequence goes on from OX421361.1 coordinate 50,936,533, forward strand.
TAAGGCAGAGATGAATGTAGTCCATTCGAAGTGGTGGACTAAAGTTAAGTCGGTTTCAGTTGGCGCTTATAAATAATATAATTTTTGGCGCAACAGGTCCGTAGGGACCCTAGGCCTAGCTTCTCGCAACTATTCGTTTTGTGTGAGTTTTCATTTTTGGAACGAATGGAAGGGATCTACAATTTTATGCCGATTCCAAACGGCTAATTGAGAAGCTCTTTCATGACAGTTATACTCTCGGATGTTTGTCAGACGTTCGCGAAAGGTGGCGCAGTGAAAAAACCCTGATTTGGAAATTGGGTTTTTGCGGGATTCGAACCTGAACCCCTCGCTTAGTAGTCCAACACACTAACCACTAAGCCACTGCGCCTACTTTGTTGGCGCTTAATATACTGAAATATTGAAATTGAAATATTGAAATCGAACGGTTTGTACAATTAAGAACTAAGTTCTTTTACAAGTACATAAATTTGAGAAATAGTTATAAAATTACTGACAATATGTAAACAAATAAATAAATATATGAAAAAAAAAATAAATAAATAAATTTAAGAGCGACAAGTGTGTTTTACTTAAGAAAAAATAGAAAAATATTTAATTTCATTTTATTGACTATCCGTGTCCAGTTTTTATAGGTTTTTAAATTGATATAATTAATATACGTTGTTCGAAATATATATTTGGTTCACCATTCGAGGCGCCAGCTTAAGCCAAGTTACATTGAAAAATTGTTCTAAGTGCTGAACTAAAGTTGGGTGAGTGTAGATTGCTCTTAATATTTTTTTTATTTTTAATACACGTAGTTCGACCACTGAAAAAAGACGGACATTTTGATCTACAATCAGCGTTCGGCTTCACCCAGAAGCTGAGTTTCGGACCAAAATCTAGCATGATTATAATTTGAAAGAAATATTCGATTAAAATGTACTAGAATTTATGATTTTGATTGTTACATTTATCTATTGAATTAAGTCTCGCTAGATTCCGGTGCGGACCTAGGCCCAGCTTTCTTTGACAAACCCCTCCTAGCTGGACTTTCCTTAGATTTTCTGTTGGCCGCGGTGCCCCAGATCATATTTTCGATAAGTTGACCAATCTTGGGGATCTAGCAACAACATTCATGAGGTTGGTTAAGCTTTTACACTCTTAGGAATTTTGGCAAACTTCTTCTTGGCTCAAGTGTGCTTCCATAAATATGTCTACTTTCTTCACCTTTTCTTTTGAACATTGCTCACCTACTGATAGTTCTTGCGGTGAATCCTATGGTTAAATTCTGTTCGATGCAATCGCTCAAACGTTATGGCCAACCCTTGATTCATGTAACTTGGAAAACGAAAGGAATTTTCGTTTTGTGTAAAAAGTAGAGAACGGCAGTTTTGGACGTTTTTTTTTGTAATGATTGCAAGTGACAGTTCGAAAACAAAATCAGTTAATTGAAGTAAAATTTTCGCTTTCTCATGATTTCTTTCGTTTTTTTCCAAAGCGAAAGTGCTTTTCGTATATTTTTTTTTTCAAAATAATTTTGCTATCGAACTGTCTTTTTTTATTGTCCCCTGACTACAAATCCTCACACGAAAAACCAAAAGCATATCCCAATCCGATCACAGATGGGTATTTGCATTGGGGATTTTTTCCCAATCACGCGCGGATTACATAAACATGTCAGTTTCTATATGCACAGATATTATTGACTGACTATACAACGGGATTATCGGGTTACCATACCAGATAAATCACCATTTTTTCCCCTGTTGGCCATCACACTATTAATCATCGAACTAAATTGTAAAGTCACTCATCCGCTCAGTCACCGTCATAATTTTATTTTATTTTTTTTTAAACAAATTAACAAAAACTGCTTACCCGTCGATGTGATATTATATTTAAAACAAAAAAACACCCTATATGCCGGATTTTGTTTATCTTTTCTATCACCATTTGCATGCAAACATTATCCGTCCGAATGCAATGGGGGAAAAAAAAAACAATGCCACCGGGAATATTTTTCCAATTTCTGTTCACCTGATAAAAATGTCTAAAAAAATATATTTTGCCACTGTCCCGGATTTGCGTAGCTCTCAAATTGCGCTGTGGACATAACATTACATTTTAAATCCTCTTAAATTACCCGAATTGGATTCTATTTCAATTTTAAATAAAATTCTACCTCAACTAGTGCTTGCTTCAATTAAGCTCACAAACTATTCTAATTTATTTAATGGGGACACATGGGCGCCTAGTATTGAATTACAAACAATTAGCAAAGCTTAATCAATCCGATTACTTATTTACGATCCCCGTTCCCTGTTTTGCGTAGGGAATATTCAAGCGGATTGGTGCTCATCCGCCGTCACCTTTGTTCGCGATTATTTTTATCTACAGCGAAGGGGGGGACACACACAGATGAAGGTACCCATAGGCTAGTTTATGGGTTAATCTGTCTCTGGAGCCATTGAACCGATAAATGTTTATATTCAGCACAAAGAAGCGGAATATACTCCGTTTACAAGGGGTATACTCGTGTAACTATAGTTGTAGAAGAATTCCTCTCGGGGAAGTTAAGCTTTGATGATGTATCGCCTTGTGCCTGAAAGGTTTCTATAAGCTGGTTTCCCTGTGGTTATCTACGTCACTTATTCGAGCCAGAGTACACTCGGTGCACTGGAGATAGTCGACTTTGTCATTTAGCGGGTGAATGCTGTACTTTTAAGATACTGGCATCTCTGACATCCATTCTATCATTAGACGCTGGCACACATACAACTTCTCCCTCTCTTTCGCTCTGATGTGCTCCCGGTGACCAGCACATGGATAATGGATGAGAAATGGTCCAACAATTTGCAAGAAAAATGAGCAAAGACTGAGATACAGCACCACATCCGTGCTAAGTGGCTGGGGTCCATGGGTCGGGGGAAGATTTTTGTGCATCTCGAAGATTCACACCCGCCATTACATGTGTGCGGTGCGGATGAGTTCATAATTTCCGCCCAAGGAAATGCACACTTTATTGCGCGCAAATTATAGGTCACACTGGCCATAGAGCCAGTGCATAGCTTCAGCTTGTGGCATCAACAGCAACATTAATGTTTATTGTCCGAGGAATTTATGTCGACAGAGCATACCAGCGCCGAGCACTCTGCACTCACCGTTGAGTCTTGAGTGTCCCCATTTAGGTGGTCGCTGCTCGGTGGTCCCATTGGTGTGTGACGACACGTTCTCTCGCGTCGAACGGACATTTAAAGTTCATTCGCCTCGCAGCATATACTGTACACTATAATAGAAACTGGTGCTACGCCACTCCAACCATGAAACGATCTCTTGCAACTTACAGGTTACCAACACTCGTCGACGTATATGGCTTCAGAGAAAAGGACGTTTGCTTCCTGTTAATGGTGTGCCGGTGGATGGAAATTTCATTGAGGTTTCGCAATCAGGAAAATGTTATTACTTGGACATGCGTCATTTAGTAAATGGGCATGGAGACTGCCGCCTGGCCTACCCCCTCGGAAAAGGATAATCATAGCTAAGTGCTGGTGTCTACTTCTTGAAATGAAAAATTCCTATATTCATCCTGAATGGCAAGAGTCCATTTTCATTTGTGCGTTTCTGTGATGGATACGAGTATCAAGAAAACTAAATGTGATGAGTGACACATACTGGTGACGTGCTGAAGACTGTCTGTCACTCTGCATTTGTGGTACAACGTTTAAACGTATATGTACCTATAATGAATAAGTAAATCGATTGTCGACAAATGTTGGCAAACTTCTAGTTCTGAGTGATAAGCTGTAGCTGTAGTACCATTCGCGAGTAGTACCCTGGAGAGCTTTGAATTAGTTTCGGTGAAATCGTCGGGTAGTTTTCGGTTTATAAGTCAATAAGATTGGAAATGATAAGGAGAGTGAAGCGAAGATGAAATTTCCAATCATGCATTCATATTTATACTGACGACTGCCAGGGGATATGGTTTTTTTAGCAATTTTGTGATGGAAAATTAAAGCCCCTGCTCATGGTTTTTTAAGACAGCGGGCAGAGTGGATTTGAAGAAATCTTAAAGTAGGAACACAAAATTTACTTATTGGGGGCTATAAAAAATTATTATAATTTTGTATTTTCCGGTGATCAAACCCGGATCAATCTCACAACAGTCCATAATACTATCCACAGAGTCACGAGTTAAAAAAAGACATTGAAGCAACGGAACGTTATGCATAGCGCTAACTTTTCGAAAACATCCAGTATTAATCCAGTGATAATCGGTCCTAGCGAGGTATCCGTCGGAACGAAAAATTCTCTACAGAGCATACTCTGTCGGAACATCAAATCGCATTCGAGGTATCCATTCTCGGAAAAAATAATTGAAAAGCGATGACGCATTGATTTCACATCCTCGTATTATTTGGTGCTTGATTTTTCACTAGATTTTGCACTGGAAACACAAATTTAGGCAATAAATACGAACAAATGCGTTGCTATATTGTTTAATATTAATCTATTTATCACTTTACTGCAAATCGTGAATAAATTCCGCGACTCATTGTACTCGGAGGATATCGTAAACAAATTCCGCAACCAATTTCTCTCGGAGGATATCGGAGTCTAGCTGTGAAAAATTTAACAAGAAAATGCACTTCATCGCACGTCAACGTAATTCGACGATATGCGTTGCAAAGTATCGTAACAATTCTCCAAGTAGTTGTTCCGAAGAATACCTCGCAACAAAAATCCTCCGAATCGTATAAAATCGGAGAATTTTCCATTCCGACGGATACCTCGCTAGGGCCGAATGTGAGCAGCTTAAGTTTTTTAATTTCCCGATGAACTGTTGAGCCCATTTTTTTTAAAACAAGAAGCTGAGATAAAATTAGCTTGCCTTTTTTATAACAACAAACAAGTCTAGTGTTCCCATACTTTGAAGACAGTTTCCCTTTTATTTTATCCGAAAAGGCGTTGGACTTCTCCTAAATTCGAAAGAAGCTCCCTTTTTTCGCTCCTAAGTGAAATTTGCATTTATTTTCATAAAATAATTCAAAAATATAAGTCTTTTTTATTTTTAACAAGCATAAAATTAAAATATACCTTACATAAAAATATATAAATTGAACATAATATCAGTTAGTTCAATCATACAACATTTTTTGAGTTCCTTTTATATTGGCCAAAATATCAGTCGCTGTTCACAAGCATTTTTTTAACAAATTTGTGTTAAACTTTTCTGTTACAAAATTGTATTTGTTGTTTTCAGAGGGAAATTTGTAGAAATTTCACTATTTCCGTGTTTTCTTTCTTGCTTACAAATTTGTTAAAACTCATAAAAACAAATTTGTAAATGGAATCAACAAATACAAATTTGTAAGATATACACAAACCCTTACGTACCTATACTTAAGAGGGGCTGTTTTCTTTCATCTTTAGTGTGAACATTTCATTCTGAGTTAATACTGAAATTTATTCGAAATTAATATGCCTTTTAAATTTATTTTGAAACAATTTAAGTTCCTTTTTTAATTGTTTCCTCTTTTTTTACGATTTTTAAGATTGTTCCTCGTTTATAAAAAGGCGAAAATTGGCGCTTTTCCCGTCAATGTGGGATCACTGAGCCTGATAGTGTTACCATTACGCCGCACTAAAAAAAATATTGGTCTCGGATTTATATTTACGGGAGCTCACAATTGCGAAATTTGTATAGAAAATATAGTCAGTTTGAGATACTAAAATTTTGAGTCGAAACGAAAAATGTTTATTGGTAAGGACCATTGAAAAAAAGTTCTTGCTCTACACATTGTTTCATTTTGCCTTAACTCGCCTTTAAAATTGTCCTGTTGCACTCCTTAAAGTATGCAATTTATGGTACCTCTAATTTTCTACGGCAAATTAGAGGCAGCGAGATGTTGATGAAGCTCTTTCGTTTCGTCGATTGGGTTTCCCTTTCTATTCAAACTCAAATAATGTTGCATAAGAAATTTTTTCCCTTACCTACGTTACAACAACTTTTTTTTAAACTATAAATGAAAGCTAATAACTTTTCCTTTTATTTTTCAGAATTTTGTCGCATACAAGGAAAACTGGTTCTAAGAAATTGTAAGTACGAAATAAAATAATATTCTTTTATTTGTTTACATTTTGCGAGTTTAGTCGCTGCACTTGATTTGTCTTCTCTCACTGACTTGATATTCTTTTTAACTATGTCACGAAATTAGGAAAAACTGTTATCAGACTATTTTCTAAGACTTTCCATGGAAATATTGAAAAAAAAAAAAAAAACAATTCGCTGTATCCTCTTTAACGTTCTCATATACCTACCTACATAAATGCAGTGTTGTGGATTTTAATGACGCTCCCATATTTCGTGGCCTTGCTTTATTTTATAAATGGAACCTACCGAAAACCCATAAATTTAGTACCGAAAACTTCCGCGAGTGCGTTTTTTTTATGATTTTTATTGCGTATTCCCCGTACGTATAAAAAACAAATGTTAACAAAAAAGTTAGCTAGTAAGCGTCCGATAGCATACAACATTTACAACGTAACTGCTAAAAAACTAGTTGATAAGTTTTACGCTGTGTTTATCAACAGCGGGTATTGTGTATATTAAACAAAATAAATCACTGCCTACCCAAAGTAATTTTTTTAAAAGATCAATAACTAATTCCCACTTATATTCCAATAATTGGAACCAATTTAAGCGTCTAAAAGAGATTTATACATCTTTTACACTGTTTAAAATTTTGAATTTGGCTGTGCTTCTAAGAGATATGCCATCACATGGGTTCCAAAATTAGGTTAGCTCAAAATCTTGGTCGTCTTTTCTTTGCAATCTATAACTAATGCCTAAGTTCGAGCAAATGTTAGCTCAGCTTTATGTGTCTTCGTCCAATTTAAATTTACCTATACAAAGTTCACAAATGCTGTGTGAACATCTATACTGAAAATAGTCCAAATTGTGTCAAAAAAGTGACAAACGCTGTTACACAGAGCGAACTATGGATCTGAACGCACCCATTAATACACACACTTTCGGATTTAAGAATTGCAAAGTATACTTGCGCGACGTAGCATTTTGCTGCATTCACAACATCACATGGCAAATTAAAGGGATGCGCAATACTAGATCAATAACCGTCTGACTGATAGGGACAGCATAACCTAACGCAAAAATACGGAAACGCGTAGTTTGATCGGCCATCTTGTTTACGTGGTACGAATTTTATGAAAGCTCTGCAAGTTAATATTTTGATAGGGATGGCTTACGAAACTTCGCTTTCTTATAAAACAAAATGTCTTCCGGAAGTGATACATAGACAGTCATTTATTTATTTCGTAAATTTTATTGAATTAAATTGTTAGTTGAGACTCTCATTCGTCGGAACTAGAGTTTATTTCCGTTTTACGTTCTCATGTTACCCTATAAAATGTTATCTTACCCCTGAACTTACTTCTTCGAACATTTTTAGATTCTTTTGACATCTGTCGTCTGTCACAAAAACTACACCAACACACTAGGTCTGTTCCTTTGCTTTTGGAGTAAAAATGGAAAAGACTGTCAAAATCGAAATGGTGGAGATAAATTCTCTCACGGAGAGATGCACTTACAAAAAAGTTGGGGAACGCTTTTGTAGTAGGTAATCTATGAAAAATGACAGATAAATAATTCAAATATTCAAAAAAGGTGTACGAAATGTCGTTGGGCGTCTGATTTGTGCTCTCATTCTTATTTGCAATGATAGCGGAAAAACGGATCTCCCTGTCCCGTCTGGTGCAAAAATGCGTGGGCGCGTGGTTTTGTAAATGCAGTTTTAGGGTTGATCTAAAAATAGTCAAATAAAAATTCAAAAACAGTTGTTTTCAAACTTTATTCCGCTGTAATCGTCACAAATTTTTTGAAATATGAATTGAGAATTCCATAGGAGCTAAGAATCAGTAGGACTTAAGAATTTGAACGACTCTTAGTTGCTACTCCATATTTAGCCAGAGTGGTCTCCATTTAATGGCGGTAAATTATTGGTGTCTTCTGACCTATATCTCTTAACATTTTCCGCCTCAAGCACAAACACTTATACGCCATTCGGCTAAGAAAATATGTACCCATTAAGCAAACTGTGCATAAAACACCTGCTTAGACCCAACACACACACTAAGGGAAAAACTGATGACCGACTGAGCGAGCACACTTCTGCCAACCAAACTATTCCCGGCAAATAAATTACTCACCTTCCATCATGCTGCGTCCAAAAATAGACACAAATCGCAGCAATTACCTCTGACCACTGGCCGGCGGCTGGTGAACGGTGAACCGCAACAAAATTACGAGTATACATCACCACCAACGCCCAGATATATATGCTATACCGGTATATACGGATTCGGAATTCCACAAAGTGGTAGCCAAGATAAATTGAATTAACTCGATAATTAATCCATCGTTTCGCACACTGAATACCATTGGAAAAGAACAAACCTTTTTCCTTTTCCTAGAGCCCGTTCGACAGCGTTACACCGTGTGCAAAATAAAAGGATACCAACTCATACATCTCCTGTGCCAGAAACAATAAAATATCCTTCTCCGCAGCTGCTGGAGCTGGATACATTTTTAAAACCCCCGGAAAGGTCAGACCCAAGCACATCAAAAGGAAGCAAACGAAACGGCCAGGCAATCCGAAGTCATTCCTGCGGAAGGAGCTCAGCGATTTGCTGCCACACAAATTTGCCACAAAATCGCAACCGCAGAAGATGTATCGAAAGCGGAATCCCATAAGCCTGCCCCACAACCGCCGGTGTATAACAAAGTGTTTGTGCAGCTAAAAAAGTATCTTTTTGTTTGCGGTTGGTCTGGCTGTGTGTAGGCCAGCGGAACCGAGAGGTGCTAAACATGGATAAGACGTCAAAAGAAAACGAACCATACCTTCGCCAGCCATTAGAGAAACTCCTGCTCAGGAAATCCGAGCAGCCAAAGCCATATAGCCATATAGCCAATTGCAGTTCGATAAACTCTTCGTTCGTCGATTGAATTCGATTCCGATCACGTATTCGGGTATCTCAGTCAGTGTGTGAAGTTCAGAAGCAACGGGCGCCGACCTACATCGATACCGTTCCACCTTAAATTTCCATTCTTCTTGGTGTCTTCTTCTCCCGGGGGCGGTGGGTTATAGTTTTGACGCGATTTGGACACACGACTGGAGAGCTGAGATGCAAAAAGCCAGAGGAAAAAATAAAATAAAATCAACAACAATAAAAAAGTCTAAACACGTTAAATCTTCTCGGGCTTACGAATGTACGAGTATAGCCGAAGTGAGGCCTATAGCTTATACGCCTAAGTAGGGAAAAGTTATCTTTGACGTGCACAAAGTGTGGCAGCGGCATCAAAGTCAAAGCGAAAGTGGAATTGGAATAATTCCTTCGGAAAACGGAAGCATTGGAATAACTTCATATGTCCGTCTGCAGCGCGCACGGAGAACGAGATTGGGAAGTGTTTTCATCATTCGTCGGGCACGTACTACACAATACTCACCTCCTTCGTTAAGTGCTTTCCGTGATTAGCCTATCAATTTAGAGTGGCGTGGGAGGGCGACGTTCTATTTTTTATTTATTTTTTTCGCAAAAGTTCTAGAATTGCCATTGGCACGTACTTGGCCGAGTAAATTGTTCGGGATGGTATTTCGTGTTAATGGCATATTTGGTTTCCATTCTTGTGCTACTTGGAATTGTTCTTCTTTTGTTCTTTTGGGGACGAGTCATAAGGTAGATGGCGCGGTAGCAAATCTCGCCAGTGTCATCATCAATATCGTTTTGTTTATGCTGGGTGCCGAAGGTAGATTGAGCGGTTTTTGGTTGAAAGCTTTGGAGTTTGACTTTTTTTCTAGCTTAGATCTTAGGACGGCTATGCACGTAATCTAGACCAAGATGGATGGTGGTAAGGTCGATATTTATTGCCTAGAATTGCAATTCGATTTGACTCATTTAACACCTTTATACGTTTGGGTCTACAATCCGCTGCATATTTATCGTGACAATTTGTTTAACAGATAGCTGCAGGGAGAGCCGTTGTCTCTGGATCCGTGACGGCTTTCATGTGAAGAGATATTCATGTGTAGTAGGGACATATAATTTGCATTCGAATCATGTGTTGGATTGATGCTGGGATTTTACGGCGAAGGTGGTTGTTTTTCGGAGCGAGAACTTCTTTGATTTCATTGATTTGTCCATCAAAATTCTGTTTAAGCTCGTTTGTCTCCTATCTTGCAGCAGTTTTTGTTTCTGACATATTTGTTTGTTTGTTTGAGCAGGATGTTTAGTGTGAGTTCTGTCAAGAACACCCAAATTTTCACTGCGCCATCTCTCGCGAACGTCTGACAAACATCCAAAAGTGTAACTTTCTTGAAAGAGCTTCTCAATTAGCCGTTTGGTTTCGGCGTAGAATTGTAGATCCCTTCCATTCGTTTCAAAAATTAAAAACTCACACAAAACAAATGGTTGCGAGAAGCAAGGCCCAGGGTCCCTACAGACCTGTTGCGCCAACTATTTATCCATTTAATTGAGGAAAATCCTCCGACCTCTGTCTTAAGATTCTCGCCAGATCTAGAACCGGTGATGTCGAATTTCTACAAAAAAAAAAAAAAAAAACAGTGTTAGCCATTTTTTAAGGCGGTTTTTTTTTCGTGTAAATGGAAAACAACAGGCTTCGCTTTTCGGTTGAGGCACATGCATCAGTCTTTTGCGGAAAGAGCATTGCCAGGGCTTGTGCTACAATGTGCAGGCAAAGCTGCCTACACTTACGCTTACTTGTGCTGCTTAATCACATCGAAGCTGGGACTATGATTTTAGAATTCTTCCTTTGACTTGGTGGCTGAATTGGGTTCCGTTCCAACAAGTCCGGTCACAAGTCTTATCTTAAGTCAAACTTCTCAGGCTGAAGCACAAATCTTTTCTGTTGCCATTTGAAGCTCATGTATGAATCTTTCCTGAAAACTTGGTTACGTCCAAGGTCAAACTGATGGGTGTTGATTTGGAGCGTTCGACTTGCTGAGGGCGAAGCTATTTTAAGTTCTCGTGCTCTATAAAGGACGAAGACTGTCTATTTCATACTTGTGGCTTACGAAGACCATGCTGTCAGAGAGCTGGCTATATTTTTAAATAAATCATTTCACTAGATGTAGTATAGAGGAGGCCCGACAATAGCAGTTCTCTCAACACAGCAACTCATTGCGTGACTTTGTTACAGTTAGACAAGTAAACTAACAGCGGTAAACAGACAGTCTTCCCAAAGTGGATTACATATACGGAAAACTGACTGCCAGAATTCAAAACTATTCAAACATAAAAGCAATCAGAGAGGACTCTGATGATGAATTACTGGTGTAGTTCGAAATAGCTATCATTGCTACCCAAGTGACTACGCGTTTTTGTTAAAAAGTTATTCTCTCAAACGATAATTCACGAACTGAAAATGTCCGGATGTCTTTGAGGACACCATCCAGTTTGGCAACATTCAAAAGAAGCGACAGAGTTCCTCAAAATCAACTACAAACTGTGAGCGTATTTTTGCCACAAGTGAACCCAACCCCAATGGACTTGGACTTGTCATACTCCACTTTCAGCCTCTCAGTTATGAACTCATTAGCGTAACCGAAAGAAGTCAACCGCCATCAGTTGTTCCGCATATGTAAACCCATTCCCAGCAGGGGGTTCATTAAACTGATTCACTTGCCAATTATTTATACTGTTTCCATGAAAACACTACATCCCGAACAACAAACACCCTAATGACCCAGTTGCCAGTTCGCCGTGTTAATAAATCAAATCCCAATGATTAGCAAATTCATTATCGAATTGATAATAAAAATTAGTCGACACTAGCTAGATGTGTGTGCCATACGCTCACGGCTGCCCCAATTCAGCTCCCATAAATGAATCAGTTCGACAAAAGACCGCAAATTGATTACGCAACCGGAATAATCGTTCTGGTGCCGTAAAAAGTTTATTGACCCCCCGTCCCGTTTAAGCACACGCACGAACTGCCAGTGGGTTACGGTGCAATATTTGATGAGATGATTATGCTAATCGGTAGTCAATTGAAGAGCCCTCTGGACCACAAAACGTATTGTATTCCATTCCGATGGTCGTCTTAACTCGTCAGCGTCTTCGATCGAAGGGGGCTGATGCGTCTAATCACGGAACACTCTCCGATACACACAAGCCCCAGTCTCAGATACCAGGCGCATCATTAAATAATAAATTTCATGGACTTGCAATTGGTGACGAGTTAATGCAGCCAGAGAAAGACCCAGAGAGAGAGAGAGCGAGAGGAAGAGATTCAGGTAGAGAAAGGGGGCTTTATAGATGCTTGTGCTTGTGGTATGATGTTAGACAGATTAGGAGTACTCCGACCAAACCGACGGTAATGATGCGCACTGATAATAATGCTTAATCGTAAATTCCACACGGACTGCGTTTTAATGAGGCTCATCTGTTTGACGCGTCTATACCGGCTGTACGGGCGATTATGTCGTTGCACTTTGGTTACTTGTGGTAGACATTAGGTGGACCACTGCTTTTTGAAGATACGGCTGCGGTGTCGGTAGGTATGTCGCATGTGATGTTTTAATGTTTTCCAATTGAACGGACTCCGAGCTCAGAGGTCAGCGCAGCGGCAATTATGCGATATTGCACAACGACGAGCGGAATCGCAGCGTGCCAACCTTAATCCTTAGCAAAGGCACTTATGGTGGTTTTAATTGGGACATCTAGTAGCATAATATTATTTTTGGCGCGCTCGTGGGCAGTGGTCAGTGTAATATGCAAATGGGAAGTTAGCTATGTGTTTGTACACAGGTGTGTAAAATTTTGCAAAAATGTCTTCCTGATGCGGTGTCGTTTAATGGGGGAGTATCAATAAGGCTGGCTCAAAGCTAGTGCCAATGATTAGGAGATATTTCTGTTTACTTCGGCGGTAGGTTGGCCTAAAACGCAAGAGGTCGCGCTGTGAAAGCCATTCCAGTAATTATGGGTAATAAATTGTCTGTTGGTGACATTTGACTTGCGAGCGTGGTAGAGATTGCAATTGTGGAGGTATTTGCTGAACTGGGATAGTGGCAGTATAGTTGGACTGAAGGGACTGGAATTTGGTAAGAGAGTTGAGGAAGTTCAGAAGAAGTCCCCTTAAGGTTGTACCACATATTATATACGCTAAGTTATCTGATTAAGGTCGATTCGAATTTGGCAATTTTTTGACATGCAAGTTTGCGGCTAAGTAGTTGAATGGCAGGGCCGTCGTCAGGGGCACGGGATTCTCCGGGCCCGGCTTTCATGAGAGCCCGGCTTTGATGAGGGGCCCGGAAATTCAAAACTTATTTAGAACCAAATTTTTTAATTGAATTTATTTGAATTTTTTATTTTTTCCTGGTCAACGGTTCTTCCGAATTTGTCTCTACATTCAAGTTATTCCAGGATAATATTGATTTAATTATTACGCTCTTGAATTCCTTCACTTTTACATGCATGGGCCCCGCATTTTTCCTTCCCGGGCCTGAGTTTTCTCTCGACGGCCCTGGGTAAAGGCTTTGGGAACACACTGATAGGTTACGCCCAGTGCTATGACTACAGTCCTATTGTACTATAACCTGGTACTAATCTCGGTAACACCTGAGCCGACTTGCCAAGTTCAAAAGCTGTAGAATTAAACAAGAACGCAACAGAGCATCATAAGACTTCTACCAAAAGTGTCTGACTGTGTCTGACCCCCTCACGTCTGTGATGAAATGGTATATAAACTGGTATATTTTGCTGCGTGTGTCACGTCTTTAAGTTTGACTTGACGTTCGCCCGGTTTCCGCTCACTGAAAGTTACTGCCACTGAAAGCAGTTTACCAGTATTCCACTCATAAGCACACCACCGAGGGTTGAAACATTAGGTGTTTTTCTTTTTTAGTTCAGAGTTGAGCATTGAACTGAGTTCAAGCATTTTGAGCGCACTCTAAACCGAGGGTGCTCAGAGCGTTGTGAAGTGGTTTTATTTTTCCCGTTTTTCTTTCTGTCTAATGTGACTGCAAGTGTGCATGTATTAAACATGTTTTACTCAGGCTGCTCAGTCAATTGAATCTGGGCTCATAGAGCGCGCTCTGATCATGCTCTGAGCTAAAAAAGAAACACGAACTTTTTGTATAACAGTTCAGGTTCTGCTCTGAACTAAAAAAGAAAAACGTCTATTAGTTACTGCTTTTGCCAAGCACTACCGGTTGGAATAACTATCTGTGGTTGCGTTTCTTTACTGAGGTAGATTGTCAAAAAAGACGTCACACTCTCTACTTTAAAGAGAAGATTGCAAAACGCTTGGGATCAAGATGGGACAGTAGATCGCTAGGAAGTATTATATCGTATGAAAGCTTGAAAAAGATTAAGGCCCGTTTGCTGATACTACTCAGCGATTTAAGTTCCACTTGAAAACTTCTGTGACAGTTTATGACATAGAAAAAGTAGCCCATAAGGTATTAAAGTAGAACTTAAATCGCTACGAGTATAGTACCAGCCTAAAACTTATTGAGAGTCCGCTTCAGGACACTACAAATGCGATTCTCATGATGACCTTCGAGGAAAGACTGTAAACTTACAATCCATCCCTACTAGTTCAGTTATTTAACAAAGCCAAATCCTGACGCATGTTTTCACCTTCCACGCCACCTCTCTTACTGACTGTCATGTTCGTGCAATCCCATTGCTACAAAAAAAACCTACACACCTTCCAACAGTTAAAACTTTCCAATGTAAACATTTTAAAAAATTTTTCCATGATTGACGTTCAATTATAATTAGCAACGCACACATCCTTGTTCCTTGCTGTATGGCAACTTTTCTATTAAGTTGCCAAGTCATGTCCATTATTGACAGCACAACATCGCGTTGTCGACGAATCCGCATTTCAAAACATGTTTTCTTGTTTTTTTTCAATTTAAAATTGAAATTTTTTCCAACTCATCAACATTTGTGCTCGGGTGTGTAGGTACTAGTGGAACCGCACTCCCATGCTAACCTCCATTCGTACAGAAACACGTTGTTTTTCTGCTAACGAAATATGTAAAAAACAAGAAAAAAATAAGAGAGAAGGATACTTTTGCAAAATCATTTTCATTCTACAAACTCATTGGCAACAGATACATGTAAATGATAACGTGTGTAGCAGAAAAAAGGACGATTTTTGTCCTTTTACACAGCTCAAATTGCGTTATGTCTCGTCGCTCATTTGAATAATTTTCGAATTTAATACTAGCAGTCAGCGTGTGTAAAGTGTAACACAATGCCAAGCTGACATCCGAACGCGTGCATCCTTCTTTATCTCTAAAGAGACGACAATTCCACACACTCGCACTAACCTACTCGTATTACCATTAAGAGGAGACGAGCGAGTTGAAAAATATCGTTCCCTTGCCTGTCATCCTCTGAATTACCAACACCCACCCACCCAACAAAAAAAAAACGCATTGGTACCTTGTACCTATACCCAGAGCCCGGACCCGCCAGCAGAGTTGATTTGGCTTTTTTGTTTGTCGTCGTTCTTCTGGCAAAATAATAAAATGGGATGCCTTGGCGTGTTGAAACGGTCGTCTAATATGTGTCAACTAGGAGACTGACATCAGAAATCCTTGCTCTGATTTTTTTTCTCCATCTTTCTCTCTACTCGCATTGCCTGAACGATTTTACAAGACATTTCTTCCGATTTTTTTGCAATTTTTCCCCTCTGCGCTATCATCGTTCTATGGGTCGTTTCGCATGGTGTCCTTTGTTCGGTGGTGTTTGCCTGGCCACCCCCCAAGGCGGCGCTTCTCTTCCTCACTCGTATAGTTGTCGTCGCATGCAAATGTTCATTGGGTGATTTGCATTTAATTTCGAACTCAGGTGCTTAAACTGATTATATACGAGGGGGCTGGAGATGTTCCTTCTCAATTTGATAGGATGCCACCGCCAGCCATACTAAACCGGGGAATATGAGGCGAATATCCTTTTGTTTGGCTTCGATATGGGTATATATGTAGGAATGGGATATGCAATTCTGACAAAGAAGAACTTTTCTTATCTTACGTTGGAGTTGGCTTTATTGCCCGAAGGAAATAGAGAGGGATAAAACGATTCTCGAATTGGGTCAGTATTGTCGAAGGTCTTTTATGAGATCAATTCGTGCAATTGTCAGCATCTGAAAGTTGCCGCCATAACGAGATTGGAATTGGTGAATCCAAAGCGACTCATATACCGGGTTAATTTGTGTGCCTTAATCCTTTGAGCGTGCATTGCGTTGGGTCTTAGGGATGATAATCTTTTGCCATTGCGTCATGTTTGTTGGTTTGACTTCAATTTAGTCGGGATCACCCGGGGGAGTTTTTCTTAGATATTTCTGTCTGAAATATGAGGTCGGGGAGTGGTTGGCTGTGGGACGTGTTGTCTTTCTTGGTTTCAACGTACCTACTGTGAATGAAATTCGATTCCAGCAGGAAGCATGTTCGGGGTGACATAGTCAAAAGGTCATGTGGGAAACTCCCTTAAATACGTCGCGTATACTTATTTCAAACTCCCAACAAAAGATTCACAAGATTCTGACCCAAACACACATCTTTGATTCAAGCCTTAAGTGAGAATGTCAATGTAACTGCATGGTCTTAATTCAGCTTAAGCGCATATTTTATTAAGCCCTCCTAGAACTTCAGTGAGTTTCGCAATTTTTTTGACATCTGCTTAATCCAGCTTAAGTTAATGTGCGATAACATTGAAGTTATATATACATAGTGGTACAATTATTTTAAACCCTTCTAGAACTTCAGTGAGTTTCCCCATTTTTTGACACTCTAGCTTAAGCCCACGCAAGTCAATAATTTTTCCATAAACGTAAAATGTTCTTTTAGTACTGGAATACCGTGTTTTTCATGAATTTTATCCGCATTAAGTCAGGTAACAACCACAATTGGATTGTATGGGCTTAAGTTAGCGTTCGAAAATGGACGAAAATCCAGCATAGGTTCCGGAAAATTCGGATTATATATGCGACGATTCCATTTTTGCAAATTACACCCGATTTGAAAATAATCGCGCTTGTTGGCTTAAGCCAGATTACTGCGGGTTCTTATTTCTATTTGGAATCAATTATAAGTCTAGCTGCCGACTTACCGATAAATTCGAGGTAAAAGTGGGAAAAGTGCAGTCCTTCTCAATCTAGACGTCTACCTCCTGACCTGTAAAAAGTTACTGTAAACACTTTGACAGGGTGGCACAAAATAAAAAGCGAATCTTAAATTTGAATATTTTTTTTTTAATTTGTTTTGGAGAACGAATTTTAAATAAAGTGAAGATTTTCTTTATTGTGCGGTCGCGGTCAGTGTGTTTACTACAATACTACAAGGTGATGGGTGTCATGTTCAATCCCCAGAAAATTAATCTGAAGGTTTTATGTACTGCGGCACTTCTATAATACGTCTGACAAAAATTTCAGCCGGCATAAAAATTAAGTTCCCTCGACAAATCGAATTGTTGTGAGAAGTTGGCTTTAGGGGGTAAAACGGACCTGTTGCAACTACCTACTATATTTCGATGACAGAGATGATAACCATTTCTTGGTACATTAATGCAAAGCCACTGCGCTCACGGTGAGATTACGGTAGTAAATTGGTTGTTTCTTGGGCTGCAACTCCCAGCTCTGTCGCACCAGCATGTTGCAGATCGTTGCCAACCACGTTGCTCAACAGATGTGCGAACAGCTCAAGAGCACAACTGGTTGCGGTTGGACGTAGCTGTGGTTTACATTGAGCAACGATTCAAAATAATGTGCAGCACGTTTTACAGTTTCACGTTGCAGACTTTTGTGAACTTGTCTTTGGAATGAGGTGTGACGAGTGCGAACAAATATGCATGCATGCGAGCGCGATTTGGAGCATCAACTCATACAAGTTCTCTAACAACTGCAACTACTCTTGGTATAGTCGCTACTGTTATTTTTGTAGCTGCTATTTTGTAGTCGCTCTCACTTATATACCGCTGTCGCATAGATTCAAGGTCCGATGTAGTTACTGCTGTCATATAGCGTGTGCATTGGATTTTGTATGACTACTCAAGTTTGATGATTGGTTAGGACTTTAGAGTGCGAGAAGGTATTAATTCCTGTGTCAACCACATTTGGTCAATTCGAAATTCGATTTCATAAGCTATCGAACGAGAGATTACTCAACGACTGAACTAGTTGGTCAATTAGGTACTTATAGGTGAACGACAAGGCGCTAGTCGTCACGAACGTGCTACATGTTGCAAGAACTTCGTGAGCATCAAGAGTTTGTATGCTAAGCTATATAACGGTTTGCAAGTTTAATAAACACTTGATCGCAATTGTGCGATGTTTGTGCTCAATTTCTCGATCGAATACCAACTGACGTAACCCTTAAATTTACTACCACAAAATGGTTTCTTTAAGAGCCCGCTTCATCGCCATAACACGTGTCGGTTCTCGACAGACAAACTGCGTCAGCATTTTGTGCGATAATTTATAACCAACTGCCACAGTAATAAACCACCATACACGATACACTCCATTTATCTCACTTCGTCAAGATGACGAAAGTTTTTCTTTTCCCGGTACAGACATATGTAGGATTGTAGGTACCTACATAAAACGCTCAAGTCTATTAAATCCCCATTTCGAAGCGCGTCGTGTCCTTCGGCAAGAGCGTAATTATTTACTTCGCTCCGCAACAATGTCTGTCTGTTTGTCCATTAAGTGCCCTCTCCACGGCTGTTGCTGTCTTCTTCGGCAAATACAAGTAGGCACACCACAGCAACAGCATACAAGTCGAGTGCAACGTGTACAGTGTACACTCTACAGCCAGAGTTGATAAAGCAGAGAATAGTGCTCTTCAGTTGGGTGTCCAATAAAACTCAGCTCACAAAATGTGTACCTACGGTACGGGGGGACTTGATCTGGGAGAGTCCAGCCTGGTCTAGTCGATGGTGTCCATCGACAATAGTCATTCACACAAAGACAATGAGCCATGGGCCTCTTAATCCTCTCGAGAGGAGAACAAATATCTGCATCCCTGTATTGTGTGTGTGTCCCGAACCCAATTCCCATACTTAAAAGAATGTTGGTATTAACAAAGTTATTTTTCCCTTCTACTTGCAGACCTTAATTCCAGTGATCAAATAACCACAAAGGAAGAGAGAGTGAAATATAGGTGGAGTCCCTGAAACCATAAAGCAGGACTAACTACTACACCAGCCGACGAAACATTTTCATTGTGTACACGAGTGCGGCAGACCACAAACGAAAATGCGAATTCGCATTCTACTTCTGGCTCTGATAGTGCATCAGAGCTGGACGCATCCATCGAACTCGTACGGATCGACATCAGAAGCAGCAGATACACCACAACAGAGCGACAATCCCGAGCGGGACGGGGAGTCGTCAAAGAGGATTATTGGTTCGAGGTGAGACTTTATTTTATTTTAGAGAACATAAGCCGCACCAGTAATACCGAGAATTGAAGTCGGTAATGACGTTGAAGGTTTCTGCAAATATTGTGCAGTTAAGTGCGAATGATGCACTTTGGTGGAGTGATTGTGACATGAAAGGGATCAACATTGGCAGACTGCTCTTAAATGGCTGCGGGGTTAAATATTTAAACAGTTAAATCAGCAACGAGTGCATTTCAAATAAATGATGATGGGTTGTCGTCTGTGACAAAAATCTGGACATACCCTACCCAGGGAGGGTTACTATCCAAGGTGTTTGAAGAGCAGTCGGCACTGGTGAAGATGAATGTCGGCTGCCCTATGATGACCGCTAATAATTGGGTAGGGGTTTCATTGAAAAAATGCCAACTAAGGAGCGAATTTCGGTTTAAGGTGCAATTTGTACATATGCCTTGATGGATGGCTTTCGACAGGGAGGCAGGGGTCTGAGAGCTCTGGAAAAAAAACCCGCAAGAGAACTCATTCAAAACTGTTGATTAGCTTGTTATAATCGTATACTAAACCGATAAATGCGTCTTAAATTTCATTGTCGAAAACTGCCATTATGTAGACAAGTTCGTCTTCTTCAGCAGTTTTTATGGCATCACAGCTATACAAAGGTGAAAACTCCGAAAGAACTTCGATAAAGGAAAATCTTGAAGAGTTTGGCCATTGGAGAGTCAGATCGAGAGCTTCAAACTTCGACGAAGCTAAATCTCGAAGAGTTGGGCCATTGGAGAGTTAGATCGAGAGCTTCGAACATTGACGAAGCTAAATCTCGACGAGTTGGGCCATTGAAGGGTCAGATCGACAGCTTCGAACTGCGACAAAGTAAAAACTCGATAGAGTTGATCCCTAAATTAAAAAACACAGATTGACAACCTCGAACTTCGACAAAGAAAAATTTCTACAGAGTTGCACCTTAAATTGGAGAGTCAGATTGACAATTCAAAAATGTTTTCCCTTGAAATGAGCAAGTTTTTAAAGGAGTTCATTCTTCCGATCGGAAGAGCTGAATGGGGATCTTTTGTTAAGCAACTTTAATAACACTTAGGAGTTTAACCTTGCAAAGCGCCTTCCTGAGAAAGGCCACCATAATCGTTCAAATAGTAGTAATTCTTGGGAAGTAATTAAAAAACTGATTTATTCGATTTTTTTGAGAAAATCTATGTATGCGATCTTAATAAGTATTATTTTATTATCCTAGATATTTATTTTGATCAAAATCGTCAGACCGGTTTTGATAAAATTTGGCAGACAAAACAGTATTACTAAATATTGCAATGTTAAGTTTGAAAAATACTATTGCTTAACTATTAAGCAGAAAACCGATTATAAGTTAATCGTCGCGATGTAAGCATTACACTTCGTTATTAGAGTTTTATCGAAAGCGAAGATGGGGTTTTCGAGATATGAGCAGTTTTTAAAATTAGCGTTTTCGGTGCTTCTAAATGAAAATTAATGACAAAATAATATTTCATAAACATCAATTTGACTCTAAGTTTGTATTCTGGTCAAAATCGTTATTACCGTTTTTAGGTAAACTAAGCAAAGCACCATTTTTAAAAAAATACTATTTTCAAAAATCCATTGTACGATAATATAGAGAAAAATTTGAGCTTACTATTAAGATATAAATGACCACACTACCTTAGAAACGAATTGTGGTTACAATCAAATAGACCGAAAATTTAAAAGTACCTTTACTCGAATTTTTAGCCAAAAACTGGGTATGCATGCAGTCATATTAACCTCACCTACTCAAGCTTAAACATCAATTTTGGTGTTGAAATCGTTAGGACCATTTTCGAACAAATCAAACTGGTAGGAAAATTTTACCATTTTACCAAAATTGTAGGTAGGTACCATTAATTTTGAGGTTACCTTGCAAAAAAAAAAAAACGGCCCCAACTTTAAGCCCACAAACTCCCAATCCGAAGTGTGAACGAATTCCTCGCAGGAAGGATGGACAGACAGACAGAGACACAGACGGACAGAATTTTGCGACATACTTTTTCGAGTTCCTTTATCGTTGCAATGTCAGAATTGTTTAACATCTCGAGTTCGATATTTTGTACGAACACAATATCTTTTCCTTACTAGATACGTAATGGCGAAAGTTAAAAATTCAGTTGAATAAGTAGAGCCCTATAAGGGTCTTTCTTCACGGGCGCAGACATTACATACATAAACGTTTGGCAGTACCTACCCGTCACAAATTTTCATGGAAAATCTTTAGGGACAGGAAATTACTTTAGCTGTCTTTAATGGTAAGATGATGATCTTTTAAGATCGCTCTTAGTATAGAACCCTCTTGTAATGCACCGCCGCGGATTTGAGATATAGTCCCATTTATGGGAGACTTTGAATAATTGGGCAGGCTGTCGGTAAACAAGGCCTCAACACAACGAACAAATTTTTACAATATTTGTCCCAAGTCGTACGATTTTTGTTCTCAATACCTCCGATGAAGCTGTGTGGTAACCAGCCAGCGGGTGAAACAAAATTCAGTGAATTACAAACGAACAGGAAAAACCAAGCTGGTACTCTTCTCTTCATACTCTCACTGCTTTTTTTTTTTTTCTTTTTAAGCCAATCTTGCTGTCAAAGCAATCTTAGGCAACTTTAAAAATACGTTTCCAAAAACAGCGAAACGAAATAAGCCATAAGCTATTAGTATGTTGAGCCTTATCAGAGGAGCTATTATCCCTTGATTGGACAAAAAATGTTGAACGAAGCAACCAACTCTCCCCTATCTGCTGCAGTCTTAGAAGTAGACCGCTGAGACCGATTGGAGATCAAATTTATATAGGGTTGTCGCGAGATTACCATAGCTATCATGAATGATGATAGCCATGTTCAAGTCGTGCATTGCAGCTTTAGGAAGATCCAACAACAAAACCTTAACGTCCAGATATGTGAACAGGTCTTATCCGATTTTAATAAATCTTATGAACTTTGACGATATTTTTCTAAACACTGTTCACGTTTCTAAATCTTTGTAGAAGAGAAACCAATTTTTTATTCGCGAAAAGTCTAATACAGAAAACAGGGAATAAATTAAAGAGCAGAACCACAAAGGAGCTAATCTGTAGGTAGTCTTAGCTCCGGCTACTAAAAGTTGGCGAAAGGCTTAGTCATTCCTGAAGCGAAAAATGTCAGAAAACGCACAACAACCCTTAAGCTACTATTAGACGATATGTTGAATCAGCATACGTATGATGAAAAATGTGTCCCAATCACAACATATCGTCTAATGATGACAGAAATTTCGCTATTAGACGATATGTTGTGATGCTGATTTAACTAATCGTCTAATAGTAGCTTTAGTTACCTATGGGTAGATCACTATACCTCGTTTAAAGTGAAATTGACGTCGAATTTAACGTTATTCCCGTGGAGTTTATAGGAAGCGGCACGTCAATCAACTGACCCTCTACATCCGCTTGTACAGCGAACTTGCGAAGCCGAAAACATTTCTGATAAGTGGGAACAACAGAATGACCCCAAACTTTCTAAAGAAGACACGCTATAAAAAACTGAAAATCTCTAAGGCTCGCGTGCTGATACTTCTCGTAAAGCGATTCAAGTTCTACTTAAATACCTTATGGGCTACTTTTTCTGTGTCATTAGCTAATGTATCAGAAAACGGACCTAACACGGCTAGCGTATTGAAAACCAGTTGATACAGATACACTTAATGCCGAATAAGAATAGTTCCACTTTTGGATCTCCTGTGTCCATATCACATAAAGAGCATTTCTATTAGTACTAAGCAATGCGTCATCAATCATAGAACAGGCTGTGCTACAAGTCCTAGACCTAGCTTCATATAGCCATTCGTTTGTTTGATTGTTGTTTTAGACCAAAATTTGTGTTGGAAAATCGCTGGGCTACAACTGAAGCAGTGCTCTAAAAAAGCAGAGTGCTATCAATCGGTGGTCAGGTTTGACAAAATTGCTGTGATTCCCTGGTAGGTCCAAATAACGGAACACTTCGTCACAAAGTCAATGCGCAGGCTAAAATAGTCTTCATCCGCTAATAAGGCGAATACAGTCTAGGAACCCTTACCTATAGCCTGTCAACCAATTTTTAGTCAGAGATCATACTGAGCTGAGACAAGTAAACTGTCATCCCTATTGCTCCTTTTTGGCAAATCAATGGAGTTTTTAAAGACGAACACCGCTTGCCAGACAGTCGGACTGATTAATACTAATCCTTTCGAATTGCACTGCCAAATAGCCATTGGGCGCATGAAGGCGCATCCTTGCAACTGTATACAGAACTCAAACAACAATTATCATAGCCGTGTCGCATGTAGACACAATCGCCATCTGACTGGCATCATCTCTGGCCGTCCTGGCATCCGACCTCTCCTCAGTGATATTAAATTCTCTGAAGACAAAATCGAGGACATTTATATATTCACCTGCGTATATGTGTGCTGGCAGCACCGGAAGCACACAGCAGACAGAACAATCAAATATGCGTTCACAATCCACCGACAAAGGTGAATGTCTCCTCGTTGCGGGACCCATCACAGCAGTGTGGCTACTGCAGCGCCATCCAGATCAGTGTCCCATAAATGGACACAAAGAGGAATGGGGAGATAGCTATTGCGCCGCACTGGGACATCGCATGACAAACACACACACGACACCGACCGTGATGATGATGATGATTTTGTAATTTTCAATTGGATTCCCATTCCGGTGGGGCAGGTTCCACAGGCCATGGTGATGCGATTCTGTCGACTGGTGCCATCGCCGTCGATTCGACTCGATGGCAGGTGCACTTGTGATTCGCCATGCCGAAGGAGAAGTTTTTTTTTTTTTTTAGTTAGCACCGGCCACATATGGGAATCTCGTTATTAATGACCAGATTTGGTGGACCAAACACAATGTTGACGGATGTGTCACGAGAGATGTCGAAGATTCTAGTTTTTGCTGTCGCACCTGGATTTCAGGATGATGGGGACAAGTGCGTTTCGCTTGCTCTGTCGCTGACATTCGCTGTGTGGCGGCTCTTAAAAGGAAATCGACGCGAATAGTATTATGCAAATGAAATTTTGCGCTGCTTGCGTGAGTCGGATTTTAGATGTAGTCTCCTGATGGGATACTTCTCGGCGGGCATGGTTTTTTTTTTTTTTGGTTTTGTACACGAAACTTGATTTTGGTCTGGTAGCAGAAGGAAAATTAGGTTACGAGGCTCTTTGTGATGGCTTGTCCTCCGAGTCAGTGATTGATATGAAATAGGTAGCGATGTCCCATGGCGGTATTGTGTCCCAGAAATTGACGGATCTGTGGCTTGGATGTGATAGGCCGATGGTGGAGGTATGTAATAGATCTTCTCGATGTGACACTTGGATGAATGTAAGGTCATGTCCGTTGGGGTCTGTGGAGATGCAGAAAGAACAACTTTTTTCCAGTCATTGCCGGATCTTAAATCACTCTTCTGTTGGTTTGTCTGGCAGGCGTTCACAAGTAGTCCTCATGTGAAAGTAAATTTAATTAAAGAAACGAAGTCATGTCCTTGGCGACAGGGGAGGCGTTGGACCATTTGTGATTCGCAAGCGAGTAGATGGAACCAAGGAAATTGTGTCACAATCATTCGTTTGGTCTGGGGTTTTCTTTTTTCAGACGAATGCGGAAAGGAAACTCTGAAAGTTGGAACTTTAAATAAACCACGGGTGAAAGGACCGAAAGCACTGTAAAGGATGAGAGAATAAGCTTAACTTATTTTCTGGTCTTTATTATCCATATTATCCATATGTTCATATGTTCCGCAGCACCACCCGATTAAAAAAAAACTAAAACCATTCACACCTCAGTTTCGAACCCATTCACAACTCTTTCCAATTCAACCATTCACTGATTTAAATTTCTCTCTTTTCGTTTCAGTGTTGTTACCTCTGTGTCAGTGATTCTCAATGGCAACGAACCGGAATTCACCGACGCACTCGGCATGAAAGTGCCCAAGCCCCAGTTACCGCATCTGCAAGTCGCAAGCCCCATAAATCTGCTAAATCCCGATCGCTATGAGTTCTATACGTTCGATGACAATGGTGATTTGGTGAAGCGTCTCATGACCATGCAAGAGATACAAAGTATCGTAGCTAACGGAGACGGCGAAGGACCAACTATTATCCATTCAGCACCCATCAATGACCGTGATCCCGAGAAGAACGTCCAAGATATCGTGAAGAGCGTCCAAAGTGTGCTTAATCGTGAAGTTGCATCGAACAAGAACTCGTCGGATGTGCAACCGATTTTGGATACACCCGATGTATCATCGTCCTGGTCAATGATTTTGCCGGCCATCTTCGGCAATACGGGTGGGGATATCTTCCCCCAGAATAAGCCGCAACAGGTTGTTATGACACCAGACTCGGATGTTGTTGAGGCCACGACCAAATCGAGCAAGAGGAAGCCGACCGGCAAGCCAAAACCGCAGAAGAAGAAGAACGGCAATAGAAGGAAGACCACTACGAAGAGGGTTTCAACAACGACCCCACTGGGAGCTGAGCCAACTGAAGCTTTTGAGGTGACCACTCGGAAGGTGTTCATTAACAACCAGGAGGTGGTACAATCAACAGAAAGTGGGGAGCCGCAAGAGGAAGGCAGCTTGAAAAAGCGACCACAAGGTGTGACCCGCAAACCGGCGTCAAATCAAAGTGGAACCAAGCGGCCGCAGTCTAATAAGCAGAAGATCAAGACGAAACGCCCAGCAACAAGTACCACAACGACAACTACACCGGAGCCGATTACAACAGTGCCAGAGGTAACAACAACAACAACATCAACAACAAGTACAACTACGAACACGGCACAGCCACCAACAACAGTCGAATCGGGAACTTCGACAGCTGTCATCGATGAGACAGTGGTTAAGGAGAAGCCACCACATAAGAAACGTAAGAAGCCAGCACGTAAGCCAAGCACTGCTGCTCCGACAATTGACGTAACAACGGAACGGCACTTTGGTCACCATCACAAGCGCAAGGGCAGTACTCCTCGTCCAAGTGATCACCACAAGCCTTATCCTCCGGCAGAAGAGGTGTACCAGTTCCCATTCTATCATAAGCACAAAGTTCCTTCTACCACAACAACGACACCGGTGCCTACTACTACAACCACAACTGCAGCTCCACCAACAACTGTAACTACAACTACTACTCCAGTTCCAACTACTACTCCAGTTCCAACTACTACTCTAGTTCCAACTACTACTACTACTACCACTACAACTACAACAACTTCAACCACAACTCCAGCTCCAACAACGACAACCACAACGCCGGCCCCAACAACAACAACCACAACTCCAGCTCCAACAACTACACCTCCTCCGACAACAACACCCGCTCCGACAACAACAACTCCTGCTCCGACAACAACACCTGGTCCCACCACAACTCCGACCACAACTCCGACCACAGCAACTCCAGCTCCTACAACTCCATTCACTTTCGCCACCTATCGTCCAACACCGTCGACCACTGCACCAACTCCAAGTTACGCCACCTACCGTCCGCCACCAACAACTACCACACCAGCTCCATCATCGACAACAACACCTTCAAGTTACTACCATCATTCCACAACCACATCGAAGCCCTCCTACGGTGCAAACCACCTCCAACAACAGCTATTCGAAGACTATGGTATCAATCCGGAAGAATTCGCCCCATCCTTCAAGAAGCCCAATATCCCCATGCCTGGTAAGCTCTCCCAGAAGGAAGAAGACATAAACACAAAGCTCTCCTTCGATCAAATCCTCCAGAGCCTCAAAGAAGATAGCTCCACTGAGGAGGAAATGCAAGCCAGCGAGTCCGAGGAAGTAGCAATGCCTGCCAAGCTACCCTCGAACGGTGACCCTCACATTGAGAACCTGGAAGCCGTCACAGAAACACAATCTCCCGTATACGATCTTCCCATGACAATGGCTTCGACAAACTTCCAAACATACGACGAAATTGACGAAGTAACCAGCGCTTCCGCCACCCAATACAGAACCAGCTCATCTGAGTCGCCGGAAAGCTCAAGCAGTGACGATGCTGTCAACGACGAGGAAGTTGGTCCGTTGGTCATCATCACCAGTCGTCCGCAACACCACATTACTGGCAAGCCATTAGCTCTTCCCGAAGTCACAACTCCCTTCTACGAACCGGAAACTGAGACGTACCGCTCTAAGGATGGCGAAGACGACGAGGACCCCACCACCGCACACGAAGAACAAGCCATCGTTAGCGAAGAAGAATCCGCTCATGTTGTCAAATTCGAACCAGAGCCTGTCATAACAACTTACACAACCACCACCACTGAGGCCCCACCAAGCACGATTAACGAGGACGATGCAACCGTGCCACCCACCACTCTCCCACCCATGGAGAGCATTATGCAAAAAATCGACGCCATCATCTCGATGAGTCTCAAAGCGAACGGGACCATGGAAATGAACAACGGCCAGGGCCAGCAGTCAATTCCCCATATCAGCACGATGACTATGAACGATTTCAAGGCTCAAGCGGCCACCGTCGCGTCAATCCTTGAGGACAACAACACCAGTCAGTCCACTGAAACCTCGGAGATGAACTCCAACGAGACCGAGAGTGAAATAGAATTCCTTCTGTCAGACGTAATCAATCAAATGACTCAGAACCATCAGCCGATAGTGGAAACCACAACAACACCCAACATCGTTACTCCGAAGCCGCAGCCATCCACTTCAAGTCAAGAGAACGAAACCGCACACCGTTTATCGAATTTCGCCCAAATTAACCCGGCTCTGCAAATCAGTGCGGCCGTTCGAAAGCCGATGGTCGAAGAGTCAATTGAGGCGATTACATCCGTTCCGTTAGGCGTTAATAAGCCGCAGGACCTCGAAGATGAGGTGGCCACAACAGCGACCCCACAAGCCGACAATGAATCGAAATATGTGTTAATACCGCAGGGCAACGATGACTATTCCTCGTCGGTGGAGAATACCCCAAGTCCGCCGGAGGAAGATACGCCATCGGGAGAGGAAGATACGACATCAAGCCAAAGCGTGGAGTGGAACACGCACAAGATTCATCAGACCACCCAAAGGGGGTACGTATCAAGCCAAGAGCTCTCCAAGGAGGTGTCTTCATCTGAGGAGAAACAGGATGACAGCACCACCGTCAAGTCAGATTCGATTGATGGCGACAGCACCGAAGAGGATAACAGCGAGCCGATGATTGTAATCACTTCTTCGCATGATGTTCTACACGAAGAAAAGGACGACAAGTCCACCGAGATTCCAGGCGAAACGGCGGTTGTGCTCAGCGACTCCGACATGGAGGACAGCTTTGAGTCTCCAGAGTTCACAACTGTCGTCGCCACCCTCCAAACCGGATCACACTTGCTGGAAGATGAAGACCCCTACGTGAAGTTGGGTGAAATTGGAGCGAAGCCGACTGTCCAGAGCCTCGCTCAGATGATCTACGGCCAAACCACCGACACCGAAGACCAGACTTCTTCCAACGAGTCTGCCAAGAGCGATGAGCTCTCCGAGGAGGCCGAAAAGGGTAAGATCGACGGCAATCCAGCCGTTCAAGAAACCGACATCTTGCAGAAACTGGACGAGGTTGACTCAACTGAGGCTCCACAATACAGCGAGGAGGACGAGTTCTCCGCAAAGTTCGGCGTAACGCGAGCTCCATTTCTAGAGGAGACCACAACGTTCCCCGAAATATTCGAGACCGTTCGGCCCTCGAAGAAGCCCATGATGAATATGGCTCAGGTGGCACTTGAACAAGCGCTTCTCTACGCCAACAGGGTACCAATCGACCTCCACGAAGACTTGACTACCACGAGCCAGCCAATTCAAGCGGAACCAACCACCACAGAGGCCGAGCTTCCGAAAATTACCGACGCAACCACCTGGGCACCGATCGTCGAAGAGAAGACCCAGCAGCCATCTTCAACCCAAGCCCCGTCGAGCAGCACGACTCCAACCAAGAAGCTGCCCAACACCCTCAAGCCAGTGTCGTACTTCAACAAGCAATCGTCTCTCATCATCCCCGACCAGAAGTTCAGCTTATTCCAGGCGACTCAGCAGCGACCCATGGTCCGGCCAGCATCCCTGAGCAACCTGAAAATGCCCCCTTCATCAGTCTCAAGACCACCAGTGAAACTGGACCCAAGCCCAGTCGACTCACTTGGCCTTGAGGCTAGTACCGTGGACCTAGACGAAGACCTAAAGCTCTTCAGTCGGCTTTGCAACGAACTCGCCTTCACCTACTGGAGGTCCATCACCTCCGAGAAGATCAGTTCCGCCAGGAGTTTGGTGATCTCCCCCTTCGCCCTCACCTCCATGCTGTCCATGGTGTTCCTGGGAGCTCGCGGTAGCACCTCCGGTGAGATGAACGAGGTTCTCAAGCTCGACGACATGGTGACGTTCAATCCCCACCTTGTGTTCAAAAACATCACCGACTCTGTGGAGCGGGCAAGTGACAGCGAGATCTCCACCAGCGCCTTCGTACGTGAAGCCTACAGCGACCGCGCCAACGGAAAGATTCTGCAGTTCTTCAAGGAGAAGACTCAGCAGTTCTACTCCGGACATGTGGAGGAGGTCAACTTCCACGTGGTGAACGACATAATCCGGCGACGAACCAATCTGCTCGTCAAACGTCACACCCACGGCAAGGTGCATGAATACCTGCGTACGAACAGTGTCTGGGTTAACGGACCACTTGCCACGATATCGGCCAACTTGTTCCAAACCGACTGCAGCCGCGCCTCGATCAACGACCGCGACGGGGAGATGTTCTTCCAAGTGCATCCGTCGATTAGACAGCGCAGACTCGTGCCGATACCGGCGGTGCTCTTCCGATCAGGCTTCGCAGCGGGCTATGAGCCGAATCTGGACGCTACAGTGGTGGCCTTTGGACGGGTATTCGAAACAGTGAGCACGATCTACGTTATGCCTGGCAAGCAGGGACCAATCGCCCCGGCTGACAGTTTGGAACTGCTGGAGAAGAATCTCATCGAAACTGCGTTCAGTAAGAACGCATGGGCGGGTCTGCTAACGTCGCTCATGCAACGGCCGGGCTTGGAAGTTCAACTGCCGCGATTCTCGCACAGGTCGTTTGTGAACGCCTCTGTAGGGCTGCAAAAGATGGGCTTGAAAGGCCTCTTCAAGTCGGAGATCGCCGATCTGCGAGGCCTCACCGGACTAGCCGCCAAGGACATCTATCTCTCGGACATGATCCAGATAAACACTTTCAGTACATGCGGCGAGGAGAAGATCGGCGAACACCACCACGTCGAGATGTACCCGGCACCACCAATCCGCAAACGCAACAAGGACGTTCGGGAAAACGAGAACCCCGAAGACGACTCCTCCGAGAGCGTTATCGACTTCGGATCCATTGTCCAGGATCCCTCAATGGCTCGGGCATTCTACGACGATCTGCTGGATCCCAAGTTCTTAGAGCTCCCACTGCCACTGCGTCCGCGACAGGCGAGAATTCCCGATGCGCCGAGACTTCGCTTCGACAGGCCGTTCCTCTACTTCGTACGACACAACCCCACCGGGATGGTACTGTTCATGGGTCGCTTCAATCCGAGATTACTACCGTAGATGGAACCGCCTGGATGTCCACTCCTCTCTCCCCTTCTGTAGATCTAATTTTAATTATTCAAGTAGTTGTCTAAGCCAAATTTTTGCTGTGTCTTTGTCCATAGAAGGTGTGTGTATACGAGGACATGTGCTTTTAGGATTTAGGATAATATTTCTATTTAATTTTTTTAACTCAAATTTTACGCAAGCAAACTAATTGGTTTTGTGCTTTTCCGCTGTGCAAGTCCTTAATCTAGGATCAGTGTGAGTTGCCGGAAGTTGAGAGACTTTGGTTTGCTCTTCCTGCCATCACTGGGTGATCCTCGATTGACGATTGGCGCGGTCGATTCCCTTCCTTAGAGTGGTATACAGATATTTAGGTGTTAAGTATATACTTTACTTTTATACAAATTGAATTATTATCAAACGGATTGTGTAACTCTTAGTTAAGTGGAAAAGTTGACAATAAATACGAATTCTATATTAAGACAAAGGACGGATGCTTCCTTACACTTCAAGGTGTTGGACTTATTTATAGCGATGATGTAGTCATCCAGCCGGCGTAAAGTAAATACCGTTCAAGGAAGAACCATGTGCAGAGAATGTTAAACTGGTATTTTTGTTGTAGGAGGTTGAAAAGTTTGAGGGCAAGTATAGCTCAGCGGCTGTTGCTAGGCGTGATGACTCTACAAGCTTCCTACAAGTCTGGCATGTGAGCAATTGAGCATGAGTTATGAGATTGAGCTGCGGATCTGCCAATTAAGTGAGTATAAAATAAATGTTCAGGCTTTTTACTTAAGCTAGGTAGGTTATTTTCCCATAAAAATTTAATGGGTATGTAGGTAAACATAGGCGGACTATACGGGACTTTAGGGAAACGCAAGTGTTCAGAGATACCTTTTATTAGTGACCAGGCGGAGAATATACCTCGAGAATGGACGATGCTCATTATAGTTACCTGATTTATCGAGCTCTTGTTTTAAAGTTGTATATTAAACGGTAAACTTAAGCGAGATAATTATTTAGTGTTGTAAACGGGAGGCATAGGGGCTAACGCAATAGAGCGCCGCAATAGCCAAGGTTGCTAAATTAGCATTTAGTTAGGGGTGGGCCAGCTCAAGCAAAGATCTACCTTCTAACTACTCTCCGCCTCATTAGAAAACTCGGGCCTGGCAATTTTT
This sequence comes from Cheilosia vernalis, assembly GCA_949126925.1. NCBI lineage: Eukaryota > Metazoa > Arthropoda > Insecta > Diptera > Syrphidae > Cheilosia > Cheilosia vernalis. Next base: position 50,968,773 of record OX421361.1, read on the forward strand.
AATTATTTTTTTTGTTACGGTTGAGTTTGTTTTAGCCCTTTTTTTCGCATGTTTTTCAGGCATGTAAGATTAATGTAACCCCCGTCCAGGACTTGTGGTAAGATCCCATACCCGTGCCGGAATAGATCTTGTCGATTCCAATTGAGCTCATGCTCAGAAAAACCATCACTTCTACATGGTGGCTAAGGTCGGGGTTTCGTTACATATTTTAACAAAGAAAGATCTCTAAGAGATTCTCTGTTCTTTTTTCAATTAAGGTGGTTCAAATCGACAGAAACTTACACGAGTACAAACATTCGAATAAGCTTCTTTTTCAGGCTTTGCCTTGGTAAAAATATTGTATTTCTGTCTATAAGAGGAGTTTTATAGAAAGCACAGGCAATCGACAAGGAGTTATAGGAAACCTTGTTGAAAGTTACCACAAGAATGTTTATATGTTTGAAGGGAGGCTCTCCGCCCTTCGGTGATGTATAACTTTGTAAGTGCAGACGGGTAGACGCACGGTTTAATGATTATCAAGAGAGTTGGTGGTCCTTTTGCACTTATAGTAGTCAAAAAATGTTGGTAATGTTAGCTTAACCGGAGGTCGCTAGGTATTCCGGTACTCCGTTCACTAGTGATCAGCCATGTTGATGATATTTACCTCAAGTATGTTTGGGTAATCTTCTTCTCTTGCACAACATCTTAGACGAAACCCACCTAAAGGCTAGTCCATGTTAGGATCGAAGGATCTGCGGGCGAACGCTGGAGAATATTCGTAAAGGTGGTATAAACTTCTCGAAAAGTTTAAGAAATGTGACTAACAAAATGGAGGTTTAGCAGTATTTAAACCAGGGGTCGAATCGCGTCGTCCGTGAACGAGCATTACGAGACGGAATTTGTTTTTGTTTCACATGTAAAATCATCATAATTCCGTGAATGTATAGCTCGTTCACGGAAGTTGCGATTCGACCCCAGGTTTGCCAGACGGTCAAAATATATCCCCCCAGATAATTCTGAGAAAACCCCCAATCTGGCTAATTTAAAAAAAAAAAACAACTTATTGCCATTATTTTGTACGGCATTGTCAACACATGTTGCGTATTGAAACGCCACAATTTAAGGCTACCAAAAACGATATTATAACGAAGTCCAATAGTAAAATAGAATTTTTAAAAAACACAGATTTCCCCCTAAACATTTTCTCTCCACAGATTTCCCCCCGTCGACCGAAAAACCCCCAAACTGGCAACACTGATTTAAACGTAAAGGTTGATTCTCCACTCCAGTATTGTTTTTTACCATAGGTTCGACTTAAACGGCCACTACTGTATTGTTTCTGTTTTTATTTATATTTTTATGTGTGTTCCTCTAATTTATTTTTAACAAAAAGTGATTTTTTTATTGATAACGAACCAATTTTGTCGGTCCCCTCCATTTCATTATAAACGGGCTCTACTATGTACACTGGGTTGTTTTTATAGAGTTGAATGCTGGAACCAATATAACTTCTTGCGGATATGACCATGATAAACGTAGGTAGGTATCTATTAAATCTTAAATATATACTCGCAACTTTCAGCCATAAAAGCGCACCAAACACCTAGTCAAAACCATATCTAGCTGATTGGAAAACATTTATAACAAAATAATGCTACCAGAATAACAACAACAACTGTAACCTGCAGCTATGTTTACAGATATCGGATTTGATTGCATAGTTACAAATCCTTGCCAACGACCCATAACCACATCAAGTTATTATGAATTTTAATAAATTCCCACAAACCGTCCAGCATACAGCTTTGGGTTAAAAGTTTTAAAATAATTTTAAATAAAAATGTAAACCCAAAGTGGCTTCTTGCTTTACACACTTTTCGCATCATGCAAGCCCAAAACTGTAAACACAAAGATGGTCGGTACGAGTATGTCAGAGTGTAATTTCACAAAAAAAAAAGAGATACACAACAAAATATCCTGACTGGATTTTTGCTTTCCATATATTATATAGTAATAGTATACAGTAATAATACTCGTATGTAATTTTTGCAGTTGCGTTGTGGGTTTTCGAGTTCGAGTATGTTTTGCTGGAGCAGACTGTAAAATAGACGATGAAATTTTAGGAATTCCGTTTCCGCTCGGTCTGTGTGTGGCCGGTGTGCGTTGGAATTTTTGTTGGATATGGTATTGCCAGGGTCAGACGATTGCCAGAGTTTGAAATTTATCTTTTCTGAATGGCCTGAAAGGTTCTGGAAACTCACACAGTTTTAAAAATTGTTTGTAGGTAACCTCATGACCGTAGTTAGGTAAGAAGCAAAATACGAAGATGAATCGATCTACTTCTCAGTCAATTCCGCAACAAAAAACCAGATCATTCCACTGAAATTTTTCATTTCTTTACTGTTCCATCTGTCAGGAAGTTTTTTCTAATGGAATCCAATCAGTGGTGGTTGATTTGTTGTAATAATAATTGTTTTTGTAGAGAAACATTTTTCTGACAGAATAATTTTCGCTATGACCGCAAAAACGAAAAAAAAAAAATCATTTTCATACTGTTCCAACTTTTTCTGTTGCATTTTACGTATGGCTATAGCTAGGGCCTAAAGTGACCATCTAGTTATTTTCTTCTTAAAATCCTAGTCTACCTGGTAGTGTTATTTCCAACTTGTTCTATACCAACTCACCAAACTCTATAAGCAAATAAAGAAAATACTCTGCCGAAAAAAAAAAACTCTGGCAGCACTGTTGCTGTTCCGCATTTTATGTGCTACCACGGATTTGCTTGGTTGGTTATCAAAATATGTTACCCCATCCGCTGCCACTCAACCATTTACATTTCTATTTTTAATTTTACAAAATGTTGTTTGTTGCATGGTATAGAGAGAGCATATTTTCGATTGGTATTCATTTGCTTTTCGTGGATGCGAAGAACGCCACAATAACAATAATCAACTGACATACATTTTAATGTATGTACACATTCATGGCTTATCTCGCCTGCCATACTTCCGTTCCACATGTTCGCCTGCGCCTCTGACAGTGGGAAAGTACTTTGCGTCTCAGTTTAGCTGTTGCACAAATGAGTATTTCGGAGCATCCGAATTAAATCTTTATTACCGCAATTGCAGCTCGTTCCCTATAGCGTTGTATGTTGTATCAAGGACACACCAGACTGTACAGTGTACACCATAGGAGATATCACTATATAAATATATATCTGCCCACCTTCCCCCCGTCGCGTCGTCTCGTAAGGCACCCGCAGCCCACAGAGCAGACCAGCTATAGTATGCAATTGTACACACGGGGTGTATCTGTACGGTTTTGTACTCACAACAAAACTGTATCATTGCGATAGTTTTTCTTTTTAGAAGGACACGACGTCCTTGCTAAATATTAATTAAAACTGAATTAATTATGAATCCTTTTTCGGTGGCGTTTGTTTTTAAGAAATTCCTTAAACAACTGCGCTTGTATAATGTACCTATCCTGTTTACCAGTTATACCACTTTACCATACCAGTCCCACTCCCAGTGCCAGTGATGTGTTGGCATAGCACATGCTGTATGATGGGGTGTGTTTTGTTCGACTTGTTTCGTTATAAGTGTAATTTTAATTCAGCATCTGTCTGCCTTGCTGGGGGGTGGCGTTCGGTCGGTGTTGGCGGAAGTCAGGGCCATATGAAGGGATACTTTGTTTGGGTTAATCCAATTTTTAGTTGTGGTATAGCGGTTTTTGATACGAGTTAAAAGTTAAAGCTGTTTCCTTCTCAGAAGTTTACATTGTCGGTTGGATAAGTTCTTTATATGTGCGGGAGGGAAGATACGGCTCGTTCTCGTGTGTGGTTAGTTATGCGGAAAAGCTTACATTTTTTGTTTTCATATTTCCGTGTGGTTAAAGAGTTTTCAAATGGAAGGGTTAGTTCATGATGATGACCGGAATGTGGATAGTTGCCTACAGGACAACGAAGGTTAAGTCACATAGATGTTTTAAAATAGTTTGTCAAGCTTTGCTGAGGCGAAGACTTTCATTTTAATTTTGCAATTGCTTTGAGGAGATTCTTTCAAAACTAAAATCAGGGAACTAGAAAGCCGCTGCAGATGGTTAGGGTGGTGACTATAGGAATTGAAAGGTCTTTTCGAAGGTCTTCTGGTTGAGTTTGGCGCACTCGGTTTCCAGTACCAATCGAACTGTCGATGTTTTCCTATTAACTGGAAGAATTTTCGAAGGAGTTTCCTGCGTTCGGCTTTGTACTAGGTAATTCCGGCTTAAAGGAACTTCATCGGAAAGTCTTTCCGTATGTTTTCTTCAAAAGACAATGGCGTTGACCTTTGCTTAATTTTAGAATTTTCTAGATCGAAGTTTGACCAAGGTTCCTGTAACACATTAAACTTATCGTTCTCGGATCCATTTCAGGTTGGAAATCGTTGCGACTGCCTATATGAAAATGACATTTACCTATACAACTTCAATATATAGAGAACATTCTGTTGATAGTAGAGAATAGAGTGTTCTTTTTAGAGTCAATGAACTTTGAATGGTGGAGCCTTGAACAAAGACATCTGGCTATAGATCGTCGTAGCTGGAAACGTTTGTTGGTTGAGGCCCAGGTCCACCCCGGCCTGTAAAGCGCCACCTTAAGTAAGTCACTTTGAATGCAAAATTTATCACAGAAGCGCCAGGGAAATACAACTTTATGCCATTGAAAAAAAGGCTCCATCTGGATGTTTATTTTTCGACCAGCTGCATTATTAATAACTCGACGAACGTTGCCCTCCAAGTCCTCAAGCGTCTTTGGCTTATCAGGGACATATTCGCAACAAAAAATAATCGAAACGTGCGTAAAATCAAACGATCTTAAGTCCAAATTAAATTAAATTCAATAAATAAAATGTGTATATTTATGTTGCAACTAATTGACACAAGGCCACTCTTCGACAATTTGTGTTAGATGGAATCTATACCAGCGGATAGTATGAACTTGAAGCACTTGTATAGTGTTAGGTGGAGGTTAAGTTCAGTGATGAACTGGAGTGTCTCTAATACTTATAATATCAACTTAGAGCATTGAGGCAGTGAGTGCTTAGATCTTACAGCCGCTACTTCTTTCTGCGAACAAAGATGGGTCTGCCCTTGAATAAAGTTGACAGTTGGTCTGGAGCAACGTCTCACACTGTTTTTAGGGAACACTCACTGGGAGTACCTCATCTAAACAATGGGCGATTTGATGTGGCCATGGTCAACTGCCAGGATATAGGGTAGAATTTTTTTTTTATTTAAATATCTCGCTTATGTCAATAGTTTTTGAATCATTCAGGCATGTGAATGTATGCATGGTTGCAGCTACTTTATAAAAGAAATAAAGGAGAAATGCTGATTCCTGAAATGGGTTCTATTGCAACCTGAAAAAAAGGAAATTCTATTGCCGCACCCTAGTGTAGGGTTCGGTTCAAAATAAGCTGTCAGAGGTATACCAGGTATAGACTGTCACAGCCACCCTTAATGGTTCTCAGCGAAGCACTACTCTATATGTTGTACTTATAAATGTTTTTAAAGGAAGCTTGAACACAGTATGCCCCATTAGGAATGACTCGTTAATAGGATGGACAGACCTTCCCCTCACGGATTTTCTATCACAATGGACCTGCAACGCACTGGCAAGCATTCAGAATCAGCTCAAAGTCACCCGTGATAAAATCGTGTATATAAATCCTACCTGAGTTCACCGTCACCCTCTTCCTTTATCATATTTTACCCAGATTCCACCATTGCTTTCATCAGACCGCCCCATTCCGATCAACCATCGGTTTCGTTTTAAGCCTGAGCCGGAAGAAATTGTTTATGCATTAATTTGAAAACGTGTTCAGTGTTTTTCCAGGAAACCCCGCCCTCCACCTCCCGGAGGAAAACCTTCTCCAACTTGAAATATATAGAGCCCCATTCGAGTCGGATACACCAAAGGCACAGATCTTCAGATGGAATTCAATTTGTTTACATGTCAAATACAAGTGTTTCGTCCCAAAAACCCCACCCAGACAAGGCAGAGATACTTCAAATTACCACTGTCACTCTCAACCTGATCATAAATATTTCATAATTGTGTCCCCAAAGAATTCATTAGCACAGCGAGACGTAGACGACCTTAAGCACACTCGGCTTGATAGGCCCAAAACTCCTGCGGCGAGTACATATAGCTACATAAATTATTAACTGCCTGAATTTATTCAGAATCAAATAAACACTCCACGAAATGTGAAAGTAGAAAACTTTGCCCATGAATACAAAGCGCACGCACAACAGCCGACGCAGGCAGGTAGAGACATTAGCTTTGTTCCAACGCACCTACCCGCTGTAATTAGACGTGATGAATCCCGGATTTCTCGATTTAAGTTCACATCCAAGACGGAAGGCATCTGTACGCCATCGATCCATGTAATTCGGTTTTCCGCCCCTCACCGACTCAAGCTGGGGGTGCGTTTCGTTGACTTAAATGATTAACTTTGGTTGCCCTTGTACAATCGTCCCCCAGGGTATAGTTCAATCAATTGAAATGTTCAACTAAAAGTTGTTATCCTCCGCAAGGATATAATTCCACCCTCGATGGGATGGTGATTTCCATTCCAGTGCGGATGCTCTACTTTAACCCCAAATCGTTTATTTAAATTACTCCCCAAAGGTGATTCTTGAGAGCGGAGCAGTGCTGCACACAATCGTGATTATTTCTGGGAAATGCAATCTCTGCGAATGGACCGAGTCGGAGTCACCACATTGCCTTGGAACTTAATTAAGTCTCGAGCAGAGGGGGAAGTTGTTTTTGAGTGTGTTGACCGAGTCATGGCCTTTTGTAGTGTTATACCTTTTGTATCGCCCACAGGCGAAGAAACGTTTCTTTTCCACCACTTGTTTGTGCACGTCAGCAGCAGCGACGGCTGGAGGACCTACAGTCAACAGCCGCCCTTATCAAAAGTCTTCATTAGCAGAGTTCGCCTGCCTGCATAGGTTAAAGGAATTCCACACCAACGGTCAGCGGAATGGTGTGAGAAACACTCTCTGACATTCTGTTGGAGGCGGAATCGCCTTTGATAGCAAAGCCACTCCCCAGTCCCTGCTCATGGTTAGACAATTTCGGAACAAAGAAAGCATATAGTCCTCGATGTGGGAGAGGTTAAACATACACATCACCCCTCGGAGCAGTTTGTTTGAACGGCCGGCGTTGCGTTGCCTTGACCCAATGCAAGGTTAAATCGGCCTTAGACTGTGCCAAGCAATCTACTCCTTAAAAATCGAACCCATTATATCCGTTTAAGGACATTCTGTTCCTTTGTAATTCTTACACAAACATTGTCTAAGCCCATTGAGGTGGAACTGGAACATTTCTTTTGTTTTCTGCTGCTCTGGCTCTGACATGAGAATCCGGGGGACAGGTTTTGTGTGTTCGTCCTGGCCACATACATATTTCATGATGGCATTTGAAACCGGAACCAAATCGAGTTTATATACCTTCCATCCTACACAAATAAAAAATGCAGCTTCCTTGCTGGTGTGATTGAGAGCGGGAGTGTGTCGAAACCATTGGCGCATTGTAGTGCGGCTGATGGATTTTTGATCTAAATTATTCTCTGGCATTATAAGCGAAGGGGATGGATGCTATTGAATGGTCGTTGGTTTAGGTGTTTTGGGGTGCGGCGCACACTTAACTAGGTCATTGATACCTGTATAGAAATCGTTGTCGGTGCAGTTTACGAAAATCTTTGGGGAATCACTGAGCACCTAGAGGTATGGGATTCTCGATTGAATTTTAAATGTAATTCAATTGAGTTTTCAAGGATATTTTGTGAGAGAGTGATTTGGTATTATATTCGCTTGCCGAAGCGCTTGGTTGCATTCAGTTAGGTGAAGTAGAACGAGCCTTTGCCTAAGTAGTTCAAGTCGATCTTTTATCTTTCTTTATGGTGGATTTTTATATTTATATCTAAGGGATGGAGTGGAATGTAAGGGATGGAGTTTTATTATTGAAGTTTATGGTGGGAGGCGAAAACGAGACAATGACAGAGGATTCGGGATATGCCTAGGTGGGAAATTAGGAACTTGACACTGAAGTTTTGAAACATGCAAAACTACAATGAGCACCTAAGAATTTAAATTTTCTAGTCTACAATGGGCAAATGAGACCTTGGCTGGCAGTGTTTCTAAGGCACGATTTGCAAGCCAGCCTTTAATTCGAAAGGAGCCCAATGAGTTTATCGATTGATTTGTTGCAGAAGCGATGCCAAAAGTTTGAAATTTCGAACATTCAACATTGACACATAATTTCAAGCCTCTTTCAACTAGTGTGAACCTCTATATAGTCGAGGTCTTCTTTTATGCTTCATAGGCCTTGGGACTTACTCAAGACTCTTCAGTTCGGAGCGTTAGCTTAGGTCTATTCGTTAGTTCTTCCAGCGCCTCATATTTCATCTTTCAATAGGTTTCCTCCTACTTTAATACAAAAGCTAAGCTGACCTAAGTTAAGTGCCAAATGAGAGTCAAAATCGATTGGCCCTTAGGTGGCAACTATTTGCAAGCTTGAAAATATCTAGCCTTGCATTATTGCCGCACTCGATAGGAGCATTTTTAAGCCAGTTTCAACTTTTGCTGTGTTCCAGAGACAGAATGTAAATGCCTATATTGGCAAAAAAGATTTAAAACTAAGGCAATTTAACTGAATGATTGACTCGTCCTTTACGGTTTCATTCTTCAATATATAGGTATAGGTCGTTCAATGAATTGAAAACTCTGTCGCAAAGCGCGTTATTGACGCATGTCGAAATAATATCACCTTCCTCGAGTTCTTCAAATCATCGGAAGAATTCTTAAGGGTATTTTGTCAATGGACACGGTTCTTGAAATATAAGCTTTTCGGGAACAGTAGTAAATTCAGTGTAAGCCAGAGCCAAGGTATTTCTACTGAGACTTGTAATTGTTCATTTAAGTACATTAATTTATCGGGTTCATCTTCAGTTTCATAGTGAATCAAGTTTCGTCAAGTAAATGAGTTCAGTCGAATTCTTACCTTTTTTAATAAAAAGCATTTCAAACTCTCTATGAATTTGAAGAAATATGTTCTTCCGAGACTTTTGACTCTACGAATTGTTTTTAAGCGGTACTACTATAAAATATCTGGACAATCCCGGCAAGTCCCGGTCGTCTGACATTGCACAATCCAAAAAGGTTTTTGTTGTACCTTCTTTTCCAAGCTGCATCGGATCTGCATTTGACAGTACCCTTGACTAGGACATTTGCAAGATCTTTCCAGTTGACACGATGTTGTGTGTCCCTATGAAGGGAATCATGATGGGCTTTAGGGCATCCGAGTGGAAATGGTGAATCACACAACCTTCACTAACCTAACCTTACCTTACATTTTGTCACAAACAATATTGTGTTGTAAGTAATATGCCCTGTACACTGGGACCAGAAGAGATCTATTAATGTTGGCCTTTATTATTTAACCCAGGAAGGTGTTGAGGCTCTTTATAAACCTCAGTACCATTCTTGGTTCTATATGTTTCCTGTATCTGCAGGACTCAAAAACGCCCCTTGCATATGCAACGCTCTGCTTGTTGTCACTATATTTATATTTATTGCCCGTGGTTGTGTGTTGCTTCTTGATGACACCATCGAAATGGTTTTACACACATTTGTGACCAAACCCATTTTTGGAGCTTCTGTCACAAACATCTCAATTCTGTCAATGATGACAAATTCTAAAGAAAGCAGATATACAACACAAAAAAAAAATACTTGCCGCAACAGTTTCGTGTAGGGACCCAAGGTTTAGCTTTTGCGTGAGTTTTTAATTTTTTGGACGAATGAAAGGAATCTACAATTTTATGCCGAGGCTAATTAAGAAGCCCTTTTATAACAGTCATACACTCTGCTCAGTGGAAAAATCTCCAAAATGTAGTTTGTGATTTTCCAAGATTCAAACCCCTCACTTATAAGTCCAACACACTAACCAGTAACCACTACGCCAAGATGCCTCTGTATAGTTGTTACAGCTTAGATGGTCCTCTTGTTGGATGGTCAAACGATGATGAACTTTAATATATCTGATGAAATCCCAAAAATAAGCTACGCTCTCCACCAGGTCATCCGCGCTACTTTAAAAAACTCGTCAGGTAGACTGTCTAATTAAAGAACCTTGTCCGACTTTATTTTCCGTATTGCTATTTCCACTTAATTTCTGTGAGGTAAGATCTTAACTTTGATCCTCCAGGTTAAATGATTTGCTTCTGTCTGACAGCGGAACGTGGACACTGGACAGTCTTCAGTAGTGACTTCACCATGCCTTTGCTAAAACTCTTGAAATATTCATGGAGTAGCACCTCCCTACTTTGTCGATCCCAATTTATTTTCTTCTCTTTGTGCTGGATTTTCCTTCTGTTCAGCAGCACTTTAAACGGTTTGTTTTTCTTAATGTTTTTGGTATGCGGGTTTGCAGGTGTGAATCCCAGCACATCGGTTGCATACTTTCAGACATCGATGTCTTTGGTATTCGGAACTTAATACAGGCAAAAGTTTACGGAATGGTTTCAGATTTTTAACTTCCTTAAAGTACGATTAGCTCTCCGTAGTTTTGCGTTTGCGAGTTCCATAGATGTAAATTTGTATTCGGGGTTATGTTGGGGACTCGAAATGCTCTTAAGTGCTGTTGCAGAGTCTTATATTAACGGCAACGTTAATTTGTTGGCAAACTGTTTAAGGGTTGATGACCAGGTACGCGCCTTATAGTTTTTCTCGAATAATACCTCGAGGAAACGGCGAACTATAGAATTACGTTCCGCACTTGGACTTCGTTTCCAGAAAGGTCCTCTGCTAATATTTATGAGCAAGAGCAATATCTTCCATATGAAAGAAGCATGACATGTATAAGCTGTATGGTTCACAGAGATATATGAAACACTCGTATAAGAACAAATCGCTTATAAGAAACGAACCTTCTTTCGATTGTACTACCAGATTTGTGGTCCATACTCCTTTAAGAAATCATAAGCAATCTGATATCTAGCTGACATGAACTTTAGCATTTTGCCTTGTTGCAAATTATTGAAAGGTGTTCAGAGAGATGAACTATGAACTCAGACAACGACACCAGCGCTGAGGTTAAACGTAGAATTACTCTTGCCAATCGCTGTTTCTTTGGGCTAAGAAGGCAATTGAGTAGCAAAGCCCTCTCTCGAACAACTTTATAAGACCCTTATTATCCCAGTTCTGATATATGGCGCAGAGGCATGGACTTTATCAAAAGCGGATGAGGTAACTCTCGGTTGTTTCGAGAGAAAAATTCTTTGTGTTATTTTTGGTCCCGTCTGCATTGACGGTGAATGGAGAAGGAGATTTAACGACGAACTGTACGGGCTGTACAGCGACATCGACCTAGTCAGAAGAGTGAAGGTCCAACGACTGAGGTGGCTGGGTCATGTAGAGCGAATGGACACGAATGCTCCGGCCCGGAAGATCTTCGAATCCATACCCGAGGGAAGGCGCAGTAGAGGAAGACCGCGACTCAGGTGGCGCACGCAAGTGGAAGGGGACCTTAACCAACTTAGCGTGCGAAACTGGAGACAGCTAGCTAAAGATCGCGCTGGCTGGAGACGCTTGTTGGTTGAGGCCCAGGTCCACCCCGGACTGTAGCGCCACCTTAAGTAAGTAAGTAAGTAAGTTCAGAGAGTTGTCGAACCATGTAGATTCCTTTCTTAAATGCTGCTTCCGTTTTCTAATTTTTTCTGTCCGTCTTCCCTGATCTATGTAACCGCAACTCCTGATTTATTGTAGCCGGCTGCTATAGGTATTAGGTATTCACGTTCATACCCCAAATGTTATTGTCCATTTTTCTTCTTTTTTTAAAATCATTACAAGTAAATCCCTTCGCTACCAGTCACATCAAATTAGCCTGTGTAAGCCTTCCGCTGTATTTCTAAGGCCTTTTCAACATTATGCTACAAAATAATTCCAACTAAGCTATGGAAAAGTTAAGGTTCGCCCAGTCTCCATTTGTGCCTTTGTCAAGCTCATGCTACTTGTCTTATCCCCTCTAAAAGACATCATTAATAAAATTTTAAGCAACTGGATCCACAAATTCACACTTCCTGAAACGAGGTTACGATTGATCATTGGCATCACTAAGGCGTGGATAAAATGTTTACGCGCCTTGAAAATTACTTTAAAATCGAATACTTAGCGCTGCTTGAAAGTCTGTATGATCAACTACAAGGATTGACCTCTCCACGAATGCCCGCTTCTTCTTTTATGTGCGACATCAATTTCAAATATCGTATAACATTTAGCTCTGGAGTGGGTCCTCCTTCCCAGAATCTGACCATTTTTTCCCCCATACCCCTCCCAACTTGTCCTTAAAGACCTTCATGGTGGGCACTTCCCTCATTCATAATTGCTACATTTTTTCTGCACGGTGCAGCCATTACTCGATTGGGAATATTATGACAAATCAAAATTCCCCGAAAAAAGGTCCAATTTCCCAGAATAAAATGTTATCCCCGTACCAATCGGACACTTGTCCACTTTTGGGCAAACGAAAAATCTGAAAAAAGTTTTGCTGCTTGACTTGCAGAAGGGACCTAAACCCAATACCCGAACTCTTATCCACTTTCAGTATTATAGTGTCAACTATGTCTCGGAGTCAAATATCCCGTCCCCCTTCCAATGCTAATAATATACGGATCAAGCTCCCCTGTCACGTCTGTTAAGCTTTGATTGCAAAATGAAATCTGAGAGTCTCAATCTCCCCCCACATTGCGTGTGCATATAGCAATTAAATTATTCCATACATCGACATCAAAATAGATGTCCTGCAGAAAAAAAAAAAAAAAAACCGAATACATGCTCGAACAAACTGGCACAAAGTGCTCTGCATATTGCTGCAGCAAGCGATAACGATGTAGAACGTTAGTCAAAACGAAAACGTATCTTGTGCGGCTGCACATTTGTGCGCATTCAAATCGAAATGTCGATAAGTTGCTCCTTACAACCGCACCAAAGCCAAGGATACGTCTACTCTATCGAATATCCATTCTCAAACACACATTACATGCGGATGAACCTGCTATCATCTGTAGGAATATGTATAAAGGACATTCAATAAATTTGTATATATTCTTCGCCACCGAAATGGGCAGACTTCACACACCACAAAATGGACAACGGAGGGAGAGGCGGAGCGGCAGCGGAGCCTCAAAGGATAAATCGCACTCTTTTAGAAAATTTTCACACCCCAAATAGATTCCGTTCGAATGAATTGAAAATCGATTTTTATTATGTTCACAGCGACTTCTACACGAATCCCCCCAGAGAATGGACGTCTTTACCTTTTTTCCTCTTCTTCCTTTCCGCCACCTCTACCTCTGTCGTTTTTTTTTGTGAGTCCTTCCTTTTGGCTAGCATTTTGTTCTTATTTGTTTTATTCTTTTCTGTTTTTTTTTTTTTTTTTGCTGTGGTGTGGTAAACTATCAAAAGGATTTAAGTTATGGACTCATACCTACAAGAAGAGCGAGAGATAGACTAGGACTAAGCAAAGAGTTGCACACAACATTTCATATCGATTGGAATGGCTTTCTTCCGGCTGTTGAATAGCGCTCGTATAAAGCCTCAAAGGACCTGGTCTATCGTCGTCGCTGCGCGGTTAGTGTTTGCGGTGGATATGTGCTGGGGAGAACACATTTTAAATTTAATCCTTGATAGATGGAAGAATGACTTGTGGCGCAATAACAACTACTGTCTCTGGCGGATTTTGAAAGGATTGTGTGATTGAAGTAAATAAATTTGCGGTCAATTTATGATTGGGTGGGTGAGAAGAAAAAAAAATTGTAACAACTTTGGAAAGCAGTGTGTGTGGGGTTGGTAATTCGAGTTGAAATCAGGTGATTGCCATGTTTGCTTCAATTAAGGATATGGTGAAGGTATTTCCTTTGGTGAGTTGGCGTCTTCATCGAAATTGGATTAAGTGACGTTTGTAAAGTGAAATTGAAATTGAAATTTAAGGCGGGAACCGCGGTGAATTGATTGATGTGGGGGCAAGTAAATCCTTAATTGGGCCACCTACGTGGTTTGTGTGTGCAGCTATTGGGGTGGTGCATATTTGATTTTAATCACGGAAATGGCAAGGCAAACAGTCACACTAAGTGTAACAGCTTATGCATTCAATTAAATATTTTTTTTTACAGAGTGACAACTGACAACTTGCATTGGAGTGGACAGCTTGCATTAGGGTTGACATGCTGCATGTCGGTCACATGTGAATACGTAGTAAATGCTGTGTCAGAATCGGCCCTACATATCCGGGTCTGAGCCAACATAATGCAATCGGAACTTTTCCAATTTAACTTTTTGCGCTTCATTTTAGTCCTTTGGGGCAAAAGCTTGTGGTTGTCTCAGAAATAATACTTATTACTGGACCTTTTGCTGGGAATCATTAGTCGTCTACGTGTACATTTTTGTCATTTGCTGTATGGATAGAGTTTTCAGGGGTCACCGTCGACGATGATAGTCAAAGTTGCAGGGTTCAGTATGTACAATAATTGGGCACACACATGACGCCATTCAAAAGTGATGATAAGCTTACTATAGTGCCTACGAGTTTTTTTATTTATTGTTTTAGTTTTATTTCTGATATGATTGGCATGACTTTTACAATATAAGGTGATCTGAAAAACTTTCTCGGATGCTTTACGTTCACAAGCGGACAATAGGAATAATAGTCCGCATTTTTAGAAGATTGAACCTTGGAATAGAAACTTTCGCTGGGTAGTCTGTACCACAATAAACCAACTACATACTAAGATTTACTTTCTCAAAAATAGCTATTTAATAATCATGCCCACGACAAAATTCCAACATCGTATTATGTAAATAGGCGAAAGCAAATAGTTCAGTAATTCTACTAGGCGAGCCCCAGTTACTATAAAAAAGATTAAAAGAGTGCACGACTGGGTAGCACGAAATTTTCTCGTTCATTAAAAATTCGGACATTTGTTTTTTTATTTTATTAGGTAGGTAAAAACATCAGAAACGATACCAAAAAAATTGAATGCTACATAAAATAAAAGAAAAGTGTTAAATAAAATTCACTTTTGAGTTATCACCGATATAGCAATACATAGGTTGGTATCAAGTGACAATGCGAGCTATTTTTAATTTAAGCCGCAGTGGCAGGCAAAATTTCGCAAGTTCTCATTAGAGAGTTACAAGTGTCGCTGTTATTATTTCAAGGTGCATATTGAATATGGTTGAAAAAAAGAAGAGGTGGGCTATATTTCTAAAAAATTATTTTCAGCAGCCATTATAATATTTTCACTGGAAGTGGGGCATTGAGCTTTGCAAAAACATACAACACAGATCGAGATTGGGGTAGTCTTTTTGAGAAATAATTCAAAAACGGATCTATTCTAGTCTTTTGAGAAAAACAATGTACGGAATGCTATTATATAATATCTACTGTCGTTATCTTATGCAAGCAGCTATTTTTATCAAAATTGTTAGTGCAAAAATCTATAGTATGTTTACAAAAATATTGAAATTTCTAGCTCGGGAAAATACTATTGCTCAACATAACTTAAAACTCAGCATGTGCACCTACTTATAATGGTATTCAAAAGGATATAAACATCTTGGCTCTTAAAATGTTATCCAAATCAATAATCGTATGATCAGATTAGCATTCTCGGTGATTCAATTATTGGAAAATAAAGGATGCAATAATTTTGAAAACACAAATTTTACTCTAAGTACGTTTTGGTAAAAATCGTTACGGCCATATTCATGTAAACGATAATATTGAGGAAAGCTCAGCTTGCCGTCAAGTAAGACCATGTTACCTTAGGTATGAATTTTTGTTACATTCGGATGGACCGTTTTCGAGATACATATGTCCAAATTTAAAAAGTACCTTTACTCGATTCATAGTATCCAGTCATGTTAAATTAAACCATTTAAGGTTAACCATCAATTTTAGCGGCCCAAATCGGTAATGCCGTTTTCAGGTAAACCAAGGAAAACAACACTTAAAAAAAGAACATCAGGCACTCCGGGAGTGCTGACAGAAGTTATTACTTAAACAATTACGTGTATTTTTTGAATAGACAGGAAATACTTTAAAATGAAGTGTTTTTTTATTGATTATTATAAACTATGTATACTATACTACAAATATTATATTACAATTTTCACTTTCATTTAAGGCGCTATTGTACATGAAAAATAATGCATATTATTTTACATAAAAATATTGCAATCTATTGGTTGAAACGTAGGTACATTTACAAATACATACATGAAATATTGAATTTAATAATTAATTGGTATTCTTTGAAATGAATACCAATGAAATTTATGAATTTTGATCTACAAAAAATATTCATACATATTACAATTTCCATTTAATGTTTAAATGAAATATCCTATCTTTCTAGCTGCATACAACCATGCACACATACAAAGTTTCATTGAGATCGGTTAAGTTTCTCAGAAAACGGACAACAGCGCCACCTATCAGGTCCAAAACTATTCTATCTTTCTAGCTGCATACAACCATGCATGCATACAAAGTTTCATTGAGATCGGTTGAGTTTCTCAAAAAAAATCGACAACAGCGCCACCTATCGGGTCCAAAACTACCCTATCTTTCTTGCTGCATACAAACATGCACACATACAAAGTTTCATTGGGATCGGTGACGGTGACGTGCCCAACGCGCCTAAAGAAGTAATAACTTCAAAAACATGCTTTATTTCAGCTCATAAATGTATGCAATGATAAAAACGTATGCAATGATAAAATGTTTGCAATGATAAAACACAGTGATGCATATCCGGTGCAGCAAGTTCTATGTTTGGAATTACTCCACCAGATTCCAACAACAGATTCCAACAACGCGCGCTTAGATGTTTACAGTTTACACACAAAAAAAGTGTCTCTTTCTAGGATATATTTGCTTCAAATAGTTTACAAAAGAATTGGTCAACATAAAACAACAGAATTGTGGTTTAAATTTATTTGTTTATTGCAATAATTCAAAAAGGCAAAGAATATCTAGTAAAATATAGTTTAATAAACATTATTTTATCATAACAAAATGTATATCTATATATAAAACAAAATGTATTTTTTAGGAACTAAAGAACATAACAACTTAAATTCTAATACAAAATTAAAAACAAGGTAAAACATAAAATTTTGCCTTCTTTCGCCACTTAAAAAATCCGATCGGGATGCTGGAAATTCGTATGATTCTGTGAAAATTATTTGAATTAGTTTATGAATAGTTGAAGTTTTAAACGACTTACCTATTAATCAATTTCCCGTTGAGGCACTATCACTGCCTATCTCCATCAATCCTAGACCAAGGTAAAATTTAGCCTACTTCAATCTGCAACACAATAATTTTGTTGGTGGCACGATAAAATTGATAAGGTCGAAAAGTTTTTGGCATGCTGTGAGGTTGACTTTAATTTTATGTTGAAACTATTTCGCGAATTCAAAAGAAGTTTGAAAATTTCTAAGATTTTAATTATTTTATGAAAACGTTACCGGAATGTCCGGTACCGCGAATTTTTCTTCAGCATGCCAAAATATTTTTTCTCCCGCCTTAGGGTTTCTTTGACTTGTGCCTTGCCCTTATATTGTTACCTATTCTTTTTGCTATTTTGCCTCCGATGTATGAACCGGCCGTTCCGCCAACGAACGGCCCACACATCGTTCCTATGCCTGGTAGGTAATATGTACCTACCAGTGTGCCCACCACAGTTCCTGAAAGTAAATATTGACTCTGACTGTTATTGAATTTAAAATATTTAAACTTACCAAATTCCCCAAATGCCCAGGAACAAATTATGTCAACTAGGCAAACCTGGGTGTTGAGGAGCGTTCGTAGTCCTATGCAGCAATCCTTATAGATTGCTGCCGCCAAGCAGTATCCATAATATGCCCACGAAAGGCATCCTACAAAGGCCGCAATTTTTCCGGAATTTTTTTTGATGTTTTGAATCTAGAAAAAATTATTTTGTGTCCCTACTAGGAGATATTTTATAAAATATATTTCAAATCTTTGACTTACCATTGCCGCTATCTTCGTTTGCATTTTTGTTTCTCTTTTCTTTTTTCTTTTCGGTTTATTTTGTTGATATTTGTTGCTTGTTTTCTCTTCGTTGTTTGTTTTTTCTTTTTTGATATTTTTTGTTTTCAGTTCTGACAACAAAAGTCAACGCCTGTTTTTTTTAATATTTCGAGAAGTGTTTGATTTGAATTAATTAGTAGAACATTAGAGTGTATTTGTGTGTAAAGAAGAAAAGGGGAAATCTGAATGCATTACAATCGAAGAAAAAATACTTCAATATCTGGGACATATAATTAGGAACAGCAAATATCAACTGCTCCAACTAATAATACAGGGAAGGATAGAAGGAAGAAGAAGCATCGGAAAGCAGAGGCTGACATTGTTCACAAGCTTGAGAGGATGGCTTAATCTTCCTACGATAGAAATCTTCAGAGGAGTCAGGAGTGACAAATAAAACAAATATTAGCATCAATCTTCTCCGGAACGGAGTGGAACTCTAAGAAGAAGAAGATGTGAGTTCAGGGGCTTAACTTCTACTTCTGCTACAATCTTTTGCATTATCTATGTGATTTACGATGTTCATCAACATTGAGTTGATCGTTTTAAAAACAGATACCTACACAAGTTTCATAAGTATACGTGTCATCGGATCTTCACTAATATCTTTTTTACAATTGTGTTCATTAGATATGTTCAAAATTATTATTCCAGTCAATACTAAAGCCCGTATGACACTACTTAATTTTTTTATTTATTTTTATTTTTCAGACTTTTAAAATGAAACTAGAGCAGGACGAAAAATTACTGCGCAAATTCGATAGGAGTGAGTGCGTACTGCGTATATACACCAGCCTAATTAATGTGTAGATGTCAAAAAAAAAAAAAAAATGCATTGGAAATGTATTCAATTTACATTTTTTGCTGCTGGCAGCTTTTTTTGACATTTCCACATTAACTGACTAAACACAATGAGGCCGCTGTAGTAGCGGTATGTAGCGCTGTCAAAGTTAAAATACACTGATTGCATATAACGTGAACATAATGGACGGCGCCGCTGCAACGTGTAGTAGCGTTGGTACACGTTGGCCAACTTTTAACTTTTGTCGCGCTGCATATCACAAAATCAATCGAAATTATTTTCAGTTATATTATGTTCAGTGGAGATAATTTTAGATATACATAGTTCAATGTACATTAAATTTAGAAGTCGGCGTGGTTATAAGCAGTTATAAGTACTTTGATAAAATGCAGGTGGAAGATTGCGATGTTGAAAAACTAATAAAATTGGTAAAAGAAAAATACATTTTAAGGAATTTTTGTCATCCACATTATAAAAAAGCACAGCAGTTTGTTTGAATTTGACACATCGCGCTTCTTGTGTACACTTTTTGTGTTTGCAACGCCGCAAACTTTGACAGCTTGTACTACCGCCGCATACCGCTACTACAGCGGCCTCATTGTGTTTAGTAAATGGTATTTGCCTCGATTTTATTGGATTTTTTTGAACAAAAGGGGAATTTTTGGGGGGAAGACAATAGGGGTATTCACGATTCGATGCAACTGGTCTTGTATCATTGCGAAAATTCGAAAGTGCAACTTTTTTTCGCACTACAACAACAAAACATACAGAATGACCCTATTGCAACCGAAAAATACAACAGAGTAGCCTTATGAAGTTGACAGTTCATTTAAATTCTTGATTCTTGTATGTAGCTATCAGAAAAAAATAAAGAGAATGGAAAACATAGTAGGTAAACAATTAAAATCAAATTTTCCACTTTCAAAAAATTTTAAAAATGTAAAACAAATGTCAATTGTCCAACTGGAAGCTCGAACTGTCATTTGTTTCAGTTTTGCTAGACATGAGAAAAAGTGTGTTCACGATCTGATAAAAAAAAAAAAAATTTCGCTATTTTACTAGGTCTACCCCTAATACAATTCCTGTTAGTTACATAAAATGTTAAAATAAAACTTAAATAATGGTTTTTGTTTTTGGGAAAAAAAAAATAATTTTTATTTTTGAACAAGGAAAAAAAAAAAACGTTTTCGTGTTAAAAAACTGGGTTTTTTTTCTTTAATCCGTGATCCCTGGCCTCTTAATACCCATAATACACATTTTGCCCCTTTTATACGAAGCTGACATTTCAAATGCAAATTTAACTTTAAAAATGTCATTCAAAAACACGCACCAGAGAGCCGAAAAATTCGACTTCTACCTCCGCCTTTGTGAAACAAGATTCATTGAAAGGCGTGACAGTATTGTTTCCTTTGTAGGGATCTTCAAATGCATCTCAATAAGCCTTGAAGAAATAAAGAGCACAAAGTGGGCGATGTCTTCGAAAGCATCAACGCTTTTAGCAGCGGTCCAAAAAAGTGATTTCCTAGTAAGCCACGAAAACGACTTCCAATCGTTGGGTTGTTTCAACAAATACACTTTTTGCAATATTCAGCAAATTCAGCAGAATGGCTGACTCAACAAATGTCAAAACTCACAACTTAAAATCATTTTCCACAATTAATAATTAATGGGTTAAGCTTCGATTTTCAGCACGCAATTACAACAACTATTGCGAGTCTCGAAGTGTCAAGTGTGCTGAAAATCCTACTTTACTATGCTTTGCTGAGATCGAAACTCAAAAAAAAATGCATATGATTTTGAAATGCACTGAATTCATTTTGTTTGTTAATTAATGCGATCGAAATTTGTAACCACAAAAGTTTGGACCGAAGTTTAACGAGTAGTGTCTCAAAGCTGATTGAAACGTCCAACGAAAACTAGTTGGTGGTCGGTGTGAATGCATCGACGAGTTTTCGAGGAAAACACGGTTTTGGGCTTGGTATGAAAAGCCTACAACGCTGTCCTTATCAGTTTTCCTATAAAACAAATCCTTAGATTTCGTTTCTGCAATCGACCGCACAAAAGAAGTTCTGAATTCTCTTAAGAACATCAGAGAATGAGCCTACGATTTCTTCAGAGATTATTTTTTATCCGCAACCCAACTTGCCGAAGACCTACTTCTTTGAAGTTCAATTAAGAGCTCCAAGAACTTCAATTCAGAACAGAGAATGCGTTTCAATCCAGAAAGCTATTTAAGAGTGTCTATACTGATTCCTTTGCATAGATTCGTTAATACGAAATTTTACGGACAGATTCATGGTCAGCGAAGACGTTCTTCCATCGTTTGAAGCTCTGCTCCCTGGTTTTGCTGTAGTTGAGCGAGTGAACGAAATGGAAAAGCTAACATGTTTCTTTGATAATGCAATTTCGTTGTCAGCTGTAAAAGCTGAGTACCTACATTCTTTGGTGTGCATAAAATTATTTTAGTATGTTCGTCTAAGTACATACGATTTAAAAAACTAGTAAAAATCAAAGAATTGGAATGTATACCTTTGGTTAAAGAACTCTTCGTAAGATTTGGAAACAAGCCCATCGGAAACAAAACCCTAAAACCCTAACTTTTTTCTATCGTAGGAAGATTAAGCCATCCTCTCAAGCTTGTGAACAATGTCAGCCTCTGCTTTCCGATGCTTCTTCTTCCTTCTATCCTTCCCTGTATTATTAGTTGGAGCAGTTGATATTTGCTGTTCCTAATTATATGTCCCAGATATTGAAGTATTTTTTCTTCGATTGTAATGCATTCAGATTTCCCCTTTTCTTCTTTACACATAAATACACTCTAATGTTCGACTAATTAATTCAAATCAAACACTTCTCGAAATATTAAAAAAAACAGGCGTTGACTTTTGTTGTCAGAACTGAAAACAAAAAATATCAAAAAAGAAAAAAACAAACAACGAAGAAAAATCAAGCAACAAATATCAACAAAATAAACCGAAAAGAAAAAAGAAAAGAGAAAAAAAAATGCAGACGAAGATAGCGGCAATGGTAAGTCAAAGATTTGAAATATATTTTACAAAATATCTCCTAGTAGGGACACAAAATAATTTTTCTAGATTCAAAACATCAAAAAAAATTCCGGAAAAATTGCGGCCTTTGTAGGATGCCTTTCGTGGGCATATTATGGATACTGCTTGGCGGCAGCAATCTATAAGGATTGCTGCATAGGACTACGAACGCTCCTCAACACCCAGGTTTGCCTAGTTGACATAATTTGTTCCTGGGCATTTGGGGAATTTGGTAAGTTTAAATATTTTAAATTCAATAACAGTCAGAGTCAATATTTACTTTCAGGAACTGTGGTGGGCACACTGGTAGGTACATATTAGGTACCTACCAGGCATAGGAACGATGTGTGGGCCGTTCGTTGGCGGAACGGCCGGTTCATACATCGGAGGCAAAATAGCAAAAATAATAGGTAACAATATAAGGGCAAGGCACAAGTCAAAGAAACCCTAAGGCGGGAGAAAAAATATTTTGGCATGCTGAAGAAAAATTCGCGGTACCGGACATTCCGGTAACGTTTTCATAAAATAATTAAAATCTTAGAAATTTTCAAACTTCTTTTGAATTCGCGAAATAGTTTCAACATAAAATTAAAGTCAACCTCACAGCATGCCAAAAACTTTTCGACCTTATCAATTTTATCGTGCCACCAACAAAATTATTGTGTTGCAGATTGAAGTAGGCTAAATTTTACCTTGGTCTAGGATTGATGGAGATAGGCAGTGATAGTGCCTCAACGGGAAATTGATTAATAGGTAAGTCGTTTAAAACTTCAACTATTCATAAACTAATTCAAATAATTTTCACAGAATCATACGAATTTCCAGCATCCCGATCGGATTTTTTAAGTGGCGAAAGAAGGCAAAATTTTATGTTTTACCTTGTTTTTAATTTTGTATTAGAATTTAAGTTGTTATGTTCTTTAGTTCCTAAAAAATACATTTTGTTTTATATATAGATATACATTTTGTTATGATAAAATAATGTTTATTAAACTATATTTTACTAGATATTCTTTGCCTTTTTGAATTATTGCAATAAACAAATAAATTTAAACCACAATTCTGTTGTTTTATGTTGACCAATTCTTTTGTAAACTATTTGAAGCAAATATATCCTAGAAAGAGACACTTTTTTTGTGTGTAAACTGTAAACATCTAAGCGCGCGTTGTTGGAATCTGTTGTTGGAATCTGGTGGAGTAATTCCAAACATAGAACTTGCTGCACCGGATATGCATCACTGTGTTTTATCATTGCAAACATTTTATCATTGCATACGTTTTTATCATTGCATACATTTATGAGCTGAAATAAAGCATGTTTTTGAAGTTATTACTTCTTTAGGCGCGTTGGGCACGTCACCGTCACCGATCCCAATGAAACTTTGTATGTGTGCATGTTTGTATGCAGCAAGAAAGATAGGGTAGTTTTGGACCCGATAGGTGGCGCTGTTGTCGATTTTTTTTGAGAAACTCAACCGATCTCAATGAAACTTTGTATGCATGCATGGTTGTATGCAGCTAGAAAGATAGAATAGTTTTGGACCTGATAGGTGGCGCTGTTGTAGATTTTTTTGAGAAACTCAACCGATCTCAATGAAACTTTGTATGTGTGCATGGTTGTATGCAGCTAGAAAGATAGAATAGTTTTGGACCTGATAGGTGGCGCTGTTGTCCGTTTTCTGAGAAACTTAACCGATCTCAATGAAACTTTGTATGTGTGCATGGTTGTATGCAGCTAGAAAGATAGGATATTTCATTTACAAATTAAATGGAAATTGTAATATGTATGAATTTTTTTTGTAGATCAAAATTCATAAATTTCATTGGTATTAATTTCAAAGAATACCAATTAATTATTAAATTCAATATTTCATGTATTTATTTGTAAATGTACCTACGTTTTAACCAATAGATTGCAATATTTTTATGTAAAATAATATGCATTATTTTTCATATACAATAGCGCTTTAAATGAAAGTGAAAATTGTAATATAATATTTGTAGTAGTATACATACAGCCGTATTAATAATAGTCGCGTAACTACGTGTTAGGCCTAACTACTGGCAAACACATTAGTTAAACTCAAATTCCTATTAATAAACATTTTTAGAAGATAACTAACGCTTCGTAACTTTCATATAACTAACTAACGGCAGGAGGTCTGTTAGCGAGTGAGTAAATCATAAAAAAATCGTTCCCGTCAAAGTGACAAATAAATTAAATTAAAATTTGGAAAATTGTAGAACAATGGCTGACCGGTTTTTAGTGTTTTTAAATAGTGCAAATATTTGGTGAATATGTTAGGGGAGGATTCGGTTATACCATCGCCCCAAATCGAAAAAAGTGTATCAAAAAAGAAAAAAACCTATTTACAAATAAAATATTCAAAAATAAATAAAAATTTTCTGTTGTTTTGCTTTATTTTCTGTTGTTTTTTTTTTCTATTTCATTTGTCACAACTGAAATTCAATAGCCAGCCGTGATGATAGCCAATATGTAGTAGTTTTCAGCTGTTTTCAGTACAATTTGGCTAGGTGATGCCAGTTATTTTAGAGAAAACAACAGCTAGTTATTATATGAGTTATTTTCTTTTATTAATAAGAATATTTAACTCACGTGTTATTTATTTAACTAGGTGCTAGGTAATATACGAGTTAGAGATTAGTTACGGGTTTTTTATTAATACGGCTGATAGTTTATAATAATCAATAAAAAAACACTTCATTTTAAAGTATTTCCTGTCTATTCAAAAAATACACGTAATTGTTTAAGTAATAACTTCTGTCAGCACTCCCGGAGTGCCTGATGTTTTTTTTTTTTTTAAGTGTTGTTTTCCTTAGTTTACCTGAAAACGGCATTACCGATTTGGGCCGCCAAAATTGATGGTTAACCTTAAATGGTTTAATTTAACATGACTGGATACTATGAATCGAATAAAGGTACTTTTTAAATTTGGACATACCTATGTATCTCGAAAACGGTCCATCCGAATGTAACAAAAATTCATACCTAAGGTAACATGGTCTTACTTGATGGCAAGCTGAGCTTTTCTCAATATTGTCGTACCATGGATTTTTGACAAAAGGCATTTGGATAATTCGGTTATCTTTATAGTTTACATGAATATGGCCGTAACTATTTTTACCAAAACGTACTTAGAGTAAAATTTATGTTTTCAAAATTATTGCATCCTTTATTTTCCAATTGAATCACCGAGAATGCTAATTTGATCATACGATCATTGATTTGGATAACATTTTAAGAGCCAAGATGTTTATATCCTTTTGAATACCATTATAATTATGTAGGTACACATGCTGAGTTTTATGTTAAGTTGAGCAATAGTATTTTCCCGAGCTAGAAATTTCAATATTTTTTAAACATACTGTTACATTCAGGCTGGGATTCGTAAAGATAAAACACTATTCCGTTTAACTTTTCTAATAAAATTCACTTTCATTACACTTTTATCGAATATTCTAATATTTCACTTATTAAGTACCAGAACACTATTACTTAAACAATTCTTCAATGTTTCAAATCAATCACTCAATTTACTCTATTACTTTTCACTTATTTATCTTCACAAACTATTACTATCTCGAACTTTAACCAATCACTGTTATAAATCAACTGTCCCGCCCTCTTCTAAAAGCTGTCCTTTTATACCCGCTCCGCCATCTGACGAGAACTTTCTAGCTAATTCTAAGTGGTTCTAGAACAAGGTTCAGTGGTGAAATACATTTACTTGACAGGTTCCAGTCTCCAATTGGAAGTGACACTTGGGTGGAACTTGTTTGGTGACTAAGGGGTTGTTTTCACTTCACCATTTTAGGTTACACGATACATTCCACACCACAATACTATAGATTTTTGCACTAACAATTTTGATAAAAATAGCTGCTTGCATAAGATAACGACAGTAGATATTATATAATAGCATTCCGTACATTGTTTTTCTCAAAAGACTAGAATAGATCTGTTTTTGAATTATTTCTCAAAAAGACTACCCCAATACCGATCTGTGTTCTATGTTTTTGCAAAGCTCAATGCCGCACTTCCAGTGAAAATATTATAATGGCTGCTGAAATTTAATTTTAAGAAATATAGCCCACTTCTTCTTTTTTTGCAACCATATTTAATATGCAACTTTCAGAGCTCATATGAAACTATTAAAGAAGTCGGCGGCAAATGTCACTCAACGGGGAAACTTACTGGCCTACAGATAGGAATAAAACCCCAGATCTTGTCGTCTTCTTTATATCCAAAAATATATTTTCAAATAAAATAAATAGGAGAAGAAGGCCCTGATCTTCAATCAGATCATTCCTCTATACTTCTTACACTTCGCAATCGAATAATAATAAAAGAACATAGCCCTAAACTAGTTAATGGACTGGCTGATTGGAACCACTTCAGGCAAAAGTTTGAAGAATGTATCCAACTATCATCGGCTATTCAAACAGAAGATCAACTAGAAGAAGAAGTGCAAATATTTACTCTTATCCTCGTGAAATATGTGAAATTATTACAGAAAAGAGAAAAGCTAGAAAACGCTGGCAAGGGCGTTATGCGACGAAACCACACTGAACAGCTCAAATAATAAGCTCAGAAAATCTATAAGAGAATTTAATAACGAGTCTTTTAAAACGTATCTTACCAGTATTACAAATGATGCTAGCACCGACTACTCGCTCTGGAAGGCAACAAAGAAAATGAACAGGCCAATAGCTCACATTCCGCCAGTAAAAACCAGAGAAGGTAAATGGGCAAAAAGCAGTCAAGAGAAAGCAAATACTTTTGCAGAGTACCTTGAGAACGTCTTTAAACCTTATGAAGATAAAGATTATCAAGGAAACGAAGAAACGTGCGAAGAAGACAGACCTATTCGGCCGGTAACAGCTAAAGAACTTGCCAAAGAAATCAAAGAAGGCATAAACATAAAAAAAGCCCCAGGGTTCGATTTAATCACAGGGGAAATTTTAAAACAATTTCCTCGAAAATGTTTAAAAAAACTAGCGCAGATTATAAATGCTGCATTTAAATTAAGATATGTGCCAAGCATGTGGAAGGTCGCGGAGGTAATAATGATACCAAAACCAGGTAAACCACCTAGCGAAATAGCCTCATATCGCCCAATATCGATACTACCAATGTTGTCCAAGCTATTCGAAAAAATGCTGGTAAAACGTCTGCAAAAAAATTATTGATGAAAAATGGCCACTTCCAAATCATCAATTTGGGTTTAGAAACAAGCACTCTACAATTGATCAGGTGCATAGAATCACAGATAAAATCGAAAAAGCATTCGAAGACAAAAGTGTGTGCTCTACAATATTTATTGATATAGCACAAGCTTTCGATAAAGTCTGGCATAAGGGACTGATCCATAAATTACAAAGGCAACTGCCGAAGCAGTATTCGACCATTCTGGAGTCATATATAACAGATCGATTCTTCAGAATTAAACAAGAGACAGAGTACAGATGACACTGCTGTGCTTGCAGTTGGAGCAACTGTCGAAATAGCAACAAAAAAGCTCCAAACGGCAATAAACGGTATTTCAGATTGGACTAAAAGGTGGCAGATTAGGTTGAATGACCAAAAGTTAGTCCATATTAATTTTACATATAAAAACGTATTACACATTCCCAGTATACATTAATAACAATGTAGTGAAATACTTTAATACAGTTTGACCCTAGAAGCTAAACTGTGTTGGAAAGCGCATGTAAAGAAAAAAAGAGATGAGCTGAACATGCGATACAGTATAATGTATTGGCTTATTGGGAGATACTTATCCCTGTCCAACTACAATAAATTACTGCTATACAAGCAAGTCTTAAAACCAATATGGACCAACGGGCTCCAATTGTGGGCATGCACATGCCAAACAAATTTACAAAAAATTCAAGTCCTCCAAAATAAAGTATACTAAGGAACGTTGTTAATGCACCTTGGTACATACGCAACGCTGATCTACATAGAGATCTAAGGCCCATTTTATTCCCTCGATGCATATTATTTTACATAAAAAAAAAAATATTGAAATCTATTGGTTAAAACGTACATTTACAAATACATACATAAAATATTGAATTTAATAATTAATTGGTATTCTTTGAAATGAATACCAATAAAATTTATTACATTACAATTTCCATTTAATTTGTAAATGAAATATCCTATCTTTCGAGCTGCATACAACCATGCACACAAACAAAGTTTCATTAAGATCGGTTGAGTTTCTCAGAAAACGGACAACAGCGCCACCTATCGGGTCCAAAACTATCCTATCTTTCTTGCTGCATACAAACATGCACACATACAAAGTTTCATTGGGATCGGTGACGGTGACGTGCCCAACGCGCCTAAAGAAGTAATAACTTCAAAAACATGCTTTATTTCAGCTCATAAATGTATGCAATGATAAAAACGTATGCAATGATAAAATGTTTGCAATGATAAAACACAGTGATGCATATCCGGTGCAGCAAGTTCTATGTTTGGAATTACTCCACCAGATTCCAACAACGCGCTCTTAGATGTTTACACATAAAAAAGTGTCTCTTTCTAGGATATATTTGCTTCAAATTGTTTACAAAAGAAGTGTTCAATATGAAACAACAGAATTGTGGTTTAAATTTATTCGTTTATTGCAATAATTCAAAAAGGCAAAGAATATCTAGTAAAATATAGTTTAATAAACATTATTTTATCATAACAAAATGTATATCTATATTTAAAATAAAATGTATTTTTTAGGAACTAAAGAACATAACAACTTAAATTCTAATACAAAATTAAAAACAAGGTAAAACATAAAATTTTGCCTTCTTTCGCCACTTAAAAAATCCGATCGGGATGCTGGAAATTCGTATGATTCTGTGAAAATTATTTGTATTAGTTTATGAATAGTTGAAGTTTTAAACGACTTACCTATTAGTCAATTTCCCGTTGAGGCACTATCACTGCCTATCTCCATCAATACTAGACCAAGGTAAAATTTAGCCTACTTCAATCTGCAACACAATAATTTTGTTGGTGGCACGATAAAATTGATAAGGTCGAAAAGTTTTTGGCATGCTGTGAGGTTGACTTTAATTTTATGTTGAAACTATTTCGCGAATTCAAAAGAAGTTTGAAAATTTCTAAGATTTTAATTATTTTATGAAAACGTTACCGGAATGTCCGGTACCGCGAATTTTTCTTCAGCATGCCAAAATATTTTTTCTCCCGCCTTAGGGTTTCTTTGACTTGTGCCTTGCCCTTATATTGTTACCTATTATTTTTGCTATTTTGCCTCCGATGTATGAACCGGCCGTTCCGCCAACGAACGGCCCACACATCGTTCCTATGCCTGGTAGGTAATATGTACCTACCAGTGTGCCCACCACAGTTCCTGAAAGTAAATATTGACTCTGACTGTTATTGAATTTAAAATATTTAAACTTACCAAATTCCCCAAATGCCCAGGAACAAATTATGTCAACTAGGCAAACCTGGGTGTTGAGGAGCGTTCGTAGTCCTATGCAGCAATCCTTATAGATTGCTGCCGCCAAGCAGTATCCATAATATGCCCACGAAAGGCATCCTACAAAGGCCGCAATTTTTCCGGAATTTTTTTTGATGTTTTGAATCTAGAAAAATTATTTTGTGTCCCTACTAGGAGATATTTTGTAAAATATATTTCAAATCTTTGACTTACCATTGCCGCTATCTTCGTTTGCATTTTTGTTTCTCTTTTCTTTTTTCTTTTCGGTTTATTTTGTTGATATTTGTTGCTTGTTTTCTCTTCGTTGTTTGTTTTTTCTTTTTTGATATTTTTTGTTTTCAGTTCTGACAACAAAAGTCAACGCCTGTTTTTTTTAATATTTCGAGAAGTGTTTGATTTGAATTAATTAGTAGAACATTAGAGTGTATTTGTGTGTAAAGAAGAAAAGGGGAAATCTGAATGCATTACAATCGAAGAAAAAATACTTCAATATCTGGGACATATAATTAGGAACAGCAAATATCAACTGCTCCAACTAATAATACAGGGAAGGATAGAAGGAAGAAGAAGCATCGGAAAGCAGAGGCTGACATTGTTCACAAGCTTGAGAGGATGGCTTAATCTTCCTACGATAGAAATCTTCAGAGGAGTCAGGAGTGACAAATAAAACAAATATTAGCATCAATCTTCTCCGGAACGGAGTGGAACTCTAAGAAGAAGAAGATGTGAGTTCAGGGGCTTAACTTCTACTTCTGCTACAATCTTTTGCATTATCTATGTGATTTACGATGTTCATCAACATTGAGTTGATCGTTTTAAAAACAGATACCTACACAAGTTTCATAAGTATACGTGTCATCGGATCTTCACTAATATCTTTTTTACAATTGTGTTCATTAGATATGTTCAAAATTATTATTCCAGTCAATACTAAAGCCCGTATGACACTACTTAATTTTTTTATTTATTTTTATTTTTCAGACTTTTAAAATGAAACTAGAGCAGGACGAAAAATTACTGCGCAAATTCGATAGGAGTGAGTGCGTACTGCGTATATACACCAGCCTAATTAATGTGTAGATGTCAAAAAAAAAAAAAAATGCATTGGAAATGTATTCAATTTACATTTTTTGCTGCTGGCAGCTTTTTTTGACATTTCCACATTAACTGACTAAACACAATGAGGCCGCTGTAGTAGCGGTATGTAGCGCTGTCAAAGTTAAAATACACTGATTGCATATAACGTGAACATAATGGACGGCGCCGCTGCAACGTGTAGTAGCGTTGGTACACGTTGGCCAACTTTTAACTTTTGTCGCGCTGCATATCACAAAATCAATCGAAATTATTTTCAGTTATACTATGTTCAGTGGAGATAATTTTAGATATACATAGTTCAATGTACATTAAATTTAGAAGTCGGCGTGGTTATAAGCAGTTATAAGTACTTTGATAAAATGCAGGTGGAAGATTGCGATGTTGAAAAACTAATAAAATTGGTAAAAGAAAAATACATTTTAAGGAATTTTTGTCATCCACATTATAAAAAAGCACAGCAGTTTGTTTGAATTTGACACATCGCGCTTCTTGTGTACACTTTTTGTGTTTGCAACGCCGCAAACTTTGACAGCTTGTACTACCGCCGCATACCGCTACTACAGCGGCCTCATTGTGTTTAGTAAATGGTATTTGCCTCGATTTTATTGGATTTTTTTGAACAAAAGGGGAATTTTTGGGGGGAAGACAATAGGGGTATTCACGATTCGATGCAACTGGTCTTGTATCATTGCGAAAATTCGAAAGTGCAACTTTTTTTCGCACTACAACAACAAAACATACAGAATGACCCTATTGCAACCGAAAAATACAACAGAGTAGCCTTATGAAGTTGACAGTTCATTTAAATTCTTGATTCTTGTATGTAGCTATCAGAAAAAAATAAAGAGAATGGAAAACATAGTAGGTAAACAATTAAAATCAAATTTTCCACTTTCAAAAAATTTTAAAAATGTAAAACAAATGTCAATTGTCCAACTGGAAGCTCGAACTGTCATTTGTTTCAGTTTTGCTAGACATGAGAAAAAGTGTGTTCACGATCTGATAAAAAAAAAAAAAATTTCGCTATTTTACTAGGTCTACCCCTAATACAATTCCTGTTAGTTACATAAAATGTTAAAATAAAACTTAAATAATGGTTTTTGTTTTTGGGAAAAAAAAAATAATTTTTATTTTTGAACAAGGAAAAAAAAAAAACGTTTTCGTGTTAAAAAACTGGGTTTTTTTTCTTTAATCCGTGATCCCTGGCCTCTTAATACCCATAATACACATTTTGCCCCTTTTATACGAAGCTGACATTTCAAATGCAAATTTAACTTTAAAAATGTCATTCAAAAACACGCACCAGAGAGCCGAAAAATTCGACTTCTACCTCCGCCTTTGTGAAACAAGATTCATTGAAAGGCGTGACAGTATTGTTTCCTTTGTAGGGATCTTCAAATGCATCTCAATAAGCCTTGAAGAAATAAAGAGCACAAAGTGGGCGATGTCTTCGAAAGCATCAACGCTTTTAGCAGCGGTCCAAAAAAGTGATTTCCTAGTAAGCCACGAAAACGACTTCCAATCGTTGGGTTGTTTCAACAAATACACTTTTTGCAATATTCAGCAAATTCAGCAGAATGGCTGACTCAACAAATGTCAAAACTCACAACTTAAAATCATTTTCCACAATTAATAATTAATGGGTTAAGCTTCGATTTTCAGCACGCAATTACAACAACTATTGCGAGTCTCGAAGTGTCAAGTGTGCTGAAAATCCTACTTTACTATGCTTTGCTGAGATCGAAACTCAAAAAAAATGCATATGATTTTGAAATGCACTGAATTCATTTTGTTTGTTAATTAATGCGATCGAAATTTGTAACCACAAAAGTTTGGACCGAAGTTTAACGAGTAGTGTCTCAAAGCTGATTGAAACGTCCAACGAAAACTAGTTGGTGGTCGGTGTGAATGCATCGACGAGTTTTCGAGGAAAACACGGTTTTGGGCTTGGTATGAAAAGCCTACAACGCTGTCCTTATCAGTTTTCCTATAAAACAAATCCTTAGATTTCGTTTCTGCAATCGACCGCACAAAAGAAGTTCTGAATTCTCTTAAGAACATCAGAGAATGAGCCTACGATTTCTTCAGAGATTATTTTTTATCCGCAACCCAACTTGCCGAAGACCTACTTCTTTGAAGTTCAATTAAGAGCTCCAAGAACTTCAATTCAGAACAGAGAATGCGTTTCAATCCAGAAAGCTATTTAAGAGTGTCTATACTGATTCCTTTGCATAGATTCGTTAATACGAAATTTTACGGACAGATTCATGGTCAGCGAAGACGTTCTTCCATCGTTTGAAGCTCTGCTCCCTGGTTTTGCTGTAGTTGAGCGAGTGAACGAAATGGAAAAGCTAACATGTTACTTTGATAATGCAATTTCGTTGTCAGCTGTAAAAGCTGAGTACCTACATTCTTTGGTGTGCATAAAATTATTTTAGTATGTTCGTCTAAGTACATACGATTTAAAAAACTAGTAAAAATCAAAGAATTGGAATGTATACCTTTGGTTAAAGAACTCTTCGTAAGATTTGGAAACAAGCCCATCGGAAACAAAACCCTAAAACCCTAACTTCTTTCTATCGTAGGAAGATTAAGCCATCCTCTCAAGCTTGTGAACAATGTCAGCCTCTGCTTTCCGATGCTTCTTCTTCCTTCTATCCTTCCCTGTATTATTAGTTGGAGCAGTTGATATTTGCTGTTCCTAATTATATGTCCCAGATATTGAAGTATTTTTTCTTCGATTGTAATGCATTCAGATTTCCCCTTTTCTTCTTTACACATAAATACACTCTAATGTTCGACTAATTAATTCAAATCAAACACTTCTCGAAATATTAAAAAAAACAGGCGTTGACTTTTGTTGTCAGAACTGAAAACAAAAAATATCAAAAAAGAAAAAAACAAACAACGAAGAAAAATCAAGCAACAAATATCAACAAAATAAACCGAAAAGAAAAAAGAAAAGAGAAAAAAAAAATGCAAACGAAGATAGCGGCAATGGTAAGTCAAAGATTTGAAATATATTTTACAAAATATCTCCTAGTAGGGACACAAAATAATTTTTCTAGATTCAAAACATCAAAAAAAATTCCGGAAAAATTGCGGCCTTTGTAGGATGCCTTTCGTGGGCATATTATGGATACTGCTTGGCGGCAGCAATCTATAAGGATTGCTGCATAGGACTACGAACGCTCCTCAACACCCAGGTTTGCCTAGTTGACATAATTTGTTCCTGGGCATTTGGGGAATTTGGTAAGTTTAAATATTTTAAATTCAATAACAGTCAGAGTCAATATTTACTTTCAGGAACTGTGGTGGGCACACTGGTAGGTACATATTACCTACCAGGCATAGGAACGATGTGTGGGCCGTTCGTTGGCGGAACGGCCGGTTCATACATCGGAGGCAAAATAGCAAAAATAATAGGTAACAATATAAGGGCAAGGCACAAGTCAAAGAAACCCTAAGGCGGGAGAAAAAATATTTTGGCATGCTGAAGAAAAATTCGCGGTACCGGACATTCCGGTAACGTTTTCATAAAATAATTAAAATCTTAGAAATTTTCAAACTTCTTTTGAATTCGCGAAATAGTTTCAACATAAAATTAAAGTCAACCTCACAGCATGCCAAAAACTTTTCGACCTTATCAATTTTATCGTGCCACCAACAAAATTATTGTGTTGCAGATTGAAGTAGGCTAAATTTTACCTTGGTCTAGGATTGATGGAGATAGGCAGTGATAGTGCCTCAACGGGAAATTGATTAATAGGTAAGTCGTTTAAAACTTCAACTATTCATAAACTAATTCAAATAATTTTCACAGAATCATACGAATTTCCAGCATCCCGATCGGATTTTTTAAGTGGCGAAAGAAGGCAAAATTTTATGTTTTACCTTGTTTTTAATTTTGTATTAGAATTTAAGTTGTTATGTTCTTTAGTTCCTAAAAAATACATTTTATTTTAAATATAGATATACATTTTGTTATGATAAAATAATGTTTATTAAACTATATTTTACTAGATATTCTTTGCCTTTTTGAATTATTGCAATAAACGAATAAATTTAAACCACAATTCTGTTGTTTCATATTGAACACTTCTTTTGTAAACAATTTGAAGCAAATATATCCTAGAAAGAGACACTTTTTTATGTGTAAACATCTAAGAGCGCGTTGTTGGAATCTGGTGGAGTAATTCCAAACATAGAACTTGCTGCACCGGATATGCATCACTGTGTTTTATCATTGCAAACATTTTATCATTGCATACGTTTTTATCATTGCATACATTTATGAGCTGAAATAAAGCATGTTTTTGAAGTTATTACTTCTTTAGGCGCGTTGGGCACGTCACCGTCACCGATCCCAATGAAACTTTGTATGTGTGCATGTTTGTATGCAGCAAGAAAGATAGGATAGTTTTGGACCCGATAGGTGGCGCTGTTGTCCGTTTTCTGAGAAACTCAACCGATCTTAATGAAACTTTGTTTGTGTGCATGGTTGTATGCAGCTCGAAAGATAGGATATTTCATTTACAAATTAAATGGAAATTGTAATGTAATAAATTTTATTGGTATTCATTTCAAAGAATACCAATTAATTATTAAATTCAATATTTTATGTATGTATTTGTAAATGTACGTTTTAACCAATAGATTTCAATATTTTTTTTTTTATGTAAAATAATATGCATCGAGGGAATAAAATGGGCCTTAGATCTCTATGTAGATCAGCGTTGCGTATGTACCAAGGTGCATTAACAACGTTCCTTAGTATACTTTATTTTGGAGGACTTGAATTTTTTGTAAATTTGTTTGGCATGTGCATGCCCACAATTGGAGCCCGTTGGTCCATATTGGTTTTAAGACTTGCTTGTATAGCAGTAATTTATTGTAGTTGGACAGGGATAAGTATCTCCCAATAAGCCAATACATTATACTGTATCGCATGTTCAGCTCATCTCTTTTTTTCTTTACATGCGCTTTCCAACACAGTTTAGCTTCTAGGGTCAAACTGTATTAAAGTATTTCACTACATTGTTATTAATGTATACTGGGAATGTGTAATACGTTTTTATATGTAAAATTAATATGGACTAACTTTTGGTCATTCAACCTAATCTGCCACCTTTTAGTCCAATCTGAAATACCGTTTATTGCCGTTTGGAGCTTTTTTGTTGCTATTTCGACAGTTGCTCCAACTGCAAGCACAGCAGTGTCATCTGTACTCTGTCTCTTGTTTAATTCTGAAGAATCGATCTGTTATATATGACTCCAGAATGGTCGAATACTGCTTCGGCAGTTGCCTTTGTAATTTATGGATCAGTCCCTTATGCCAGACTTTATCGAAAGCTTGTGCTATATCAATAAATATTGTAGAGCACACACTTTTGTCTTCGAATGCTTTTTCGATTTTATCTGTGATTCTATGCACCTGATCAATTGTAGAGTGCTTGTTTCTAAACCCAAATTGATGATTTGGAAGTGGCCATTTTTCATCAATAATTTTTTTGCAGACGTTTTACCAGCATTTTTTCGAATAGCTTGGACAACATTGGTAGTATCGATATTGGGCGATATGAGGCTATTTCGCTAGGTGGTTTACCTGGTTTTGGTATCATTATTACCTCCGCGACCTTCCACATGCTTGGCACATATCTTAATTTAAATGCAGCATTTATAATCTGCGCTAGTTTTTTTAAACATTTTCGAGGAAATTGTTTTAAAATTTCCCCTGTGATTAAATCGAACCCTGGGGCTTTTTTTATGTTTATGCCTTCTTTGATTTCTTTGGCAAGTTCTTTAGCTGTTACCGGCCGAATAGGTCTGTCTTCTTCGCACGTTTCTTCGTTTCCTTGATAATCTTTATCTTCATAAGGTTTAAAGACGTTCTCAAGGTACTCTGCAAAAGTATTTGCTTTCTCTTGACTGCTTTTTGCCCATTTACCTTCTCTGGTTTTTACTGGCGGAATGTGAGCTATTGGCCTGTTCATTTTCTTTGTTGCCTTCCAGAGCGAGTAGTCGGTGCTAGCATCATTTGTAATACTGGTAAGATACGTTTTAAAAGACTCGTTATTAAATTCTCTTATAGATTTTCTGAGCTTATTATTTGAGCTGTTCAGTGTGGTTTCGTCGCATAACGCCCTTGCCAGCGTTTTCTAGCTTTCCTCTTTTCTGTAATAATTTCACATATTTCACGAGGATAAGAGTAAATATTTGCACTTCTTCTTCTAGTTGATCTTCTGTTTGAATAGCCGATGATAGTTGGATACATTCTTCAAACTTTTGCCTGAAGTGGTTCCAATCAGCCAGTCCATTAACTAGTTTAGGGCTATGTTCTTTTATTATTATTCGATTGCCAAGTGTAAGAAGTATAGAGAAATGATCTGATTGAAGATCTATATTTATTTTATTTGAAAATATATTTTTGGATATAAAGAAGTCGACAAGATCTGGGGTTTTATTCCTATCTGTAGGCCAGTAGGTTTCCCCGTTGAGTGACATTTGCCGCCGACTTCTTTAATAGTTTCATATAATTCTCTGCCTCTAGTATTTGTTAATCTAGATACCCAATTTCTGATTGTGTGAGCTCTGAAAGGTGCATATTAAATATGGTTGCAAAAAAGAAGAAGTGGGCTATATTTCTTAAAATTAATTTTCAGCAGCCATTATAATATTTTCACTGGAAGTGGGGCATTGAGCTTTGCAAAAACATACAACACAGATCGGGATTGGGGTAGTCTTTTTGAGAAATAATTCAAAAACAGATCTATTCTAGTCTTTTGAAAAAAACAATGTACGGAATGCTAGTATATAATAGCCCTGTTTTTTTGAGCTTCGTTCTCAGCAAAGCAAAGTAAAGTAGGATTTTCAGCACGCAATTACAACAACTACGCTCTACTTGACACTTCGACGACTCACACTAGGTATTCATTCCCAGCAAGATTCACTTGGGAGTAAATGTATACTTCTGAACACCAGGGGGAGAACATTTTTGTTGCCCTCCTTGTATAATATGAATCTGTTCACAAAGTTTCTCTATTTACAGTACATACATACTATTCGTTGGTTGTGATTGGTGGAAATTCATAAAGAAATGCATAAGTGAACTAATTTTCAAAATAACAAATAAATATAAGGGCTTTTATTAAAATATGCAATAACTTTTTTTATGTAAGCTGCAAATATTGTTTTAGATTGTTTTAGACAAAATTATACCTTATTTAACTTGTAATCGTAAGATATTAGTGTATTAATCTTTGAGCATATTTTTATATTTTTTAAACCCCAAAATATGAGGAAGGATCAATATCCATTGGAAAATTTTATGCAAAAAAATTGCCCAATCATGTTGTATCATGCTACCTACTGAACAGGCCCACACTGCCACCTTTTTTGATAAAACCTACTGTTCAGAATCGTTTAAGTGCACATTTTCCTACTTTACTTTGCTTTGCTGAGATTGAAGCTCAAAAAAACAAGCCTAATATCTACTGTCGTTATCTTATATGCAAGCAGCTATTTTTATCAAAATTGTTAGTGCAAAAATCTATAGTATGTTTAAAAAATATTGAATTTTCTAGCTCGGGAAAATACTATTGCTCAACTTAACTTAAAACTCAGCATGTGTACCTACTTATAATGGTATTCAAAAGGATATAAACATCTTGGCTCTTAAAATGTTTTCCAAATCAATAATCGTATGATCAAATTAGCATTCTCGGTGATTCAATTGGAAAATAAAGGATGCAATAATTTTGAAAACATAAATTTTACTCTAAGTACGTTTTGGTATGGACCGTTTTCGAGATACATATGTCCAAATTTAAAAAGTACCTTTATCCGATTCTTAGTATCCAGTCATGTTAAATTAAACCATTTAAGGTTAACCATCAATTTTAGCGGCCCAAATCGGTAATGCCGTTTTCAGGTAAACCAAGGAAAACAACACTTAAAAAAAGAACATCAGGCACTCCGGGAGTGCTGACAGAAGTTATTACTTAAACAATTACGTGTATTTTTTGAATAGACAGGAAATACTTTAAAATGAAGTGTTTTTTTATTAATTATTATAAACTATGTATACTACTACAAATATTATATTACAATTTTCACTTTCATATGGAATTTAATAATTAATTGGTTTTCTTTGAAATGAATACCAATGAAATTTATGAATTTTGATCTACAAAAATATATGTACATATCTAGGTACATATTACAATTTCCATTTAATTTGTAAATGAAATATCCTATCTTTCTAGCTGCATACAACCATGCACACAAACAAAGTTTCATTAAGATCGGTTGAGTTTCTCAGAAAACGGACAACAGCGCCACCTATCGGGTCCAAAACTATCCTATCTTTCTTGCTGCATACAAATATGCACACATACAAAGTTTCATTGGGATCGGTGACGGTGACGGTAACGGTAACAGTGACGGTGACGGTAACAGTGACGCGAGTTTATTGGTTTCTTCCCATCCAAAGTGCCCAACGCGCCTAAAGAAGTAAGCTCATAAATGTATGCAATGATAAAAACGTATGCAATGATAAAAACGTATGCAATGATAAAAAATGTTTGCAATGATAAAACACAGTGATGCATATCCACCAGATTCCAACAACGCGCTCTTAGATGTTTACACATAAAAAAAGTGTCTCTTTCTAGGATATATTTGCTTCAAATTGTTTACAAAAGAGTTGTTCAACATAAAACAACAGAATTGTGGTTTAAATTTATTTGTTTATTGCAATAATTCAAAAAGGCAAAGAATATCTAGTAAAATATAGTTTAATAAACATTATTTTATCATAACAAAATGTATATCTATATATAAAACAAAATGTATTTTTTAGGAACTAAAGAACATAACAACTTAAATTCTAATACAAAATTAAAAACAAGGTAAAACATAAAATTTTGCCTTCTTTCGCCACTTAAAAAATCCGATCGGGATGCTGGAAATTCGTATGATTCTGTGAAAATTATTTGAATTAGTTTATGAATAGTTGAAGTTTTAAACGACTTACCTATTAATCAATTTCCCGTTGAGGCACTATCACTGCCTATCTCCATCAATCCTAGACCAAGGTAAAATTTAGCCTACTTCAATCTGCAACACAATAATTTTGTTGGTGGCTGGTGGCGCGATAAAATTGATAAGGTCGAAAAGTTTTTGGCATGCTGTGAGGTTGACTTTAATTTTATGTTGAAACTATTTCGCGAATTCAAAAGAAGTTTGAAAATTTCTAAGATTTTAATTATTTTATGAAAACGTTACCGGAATGTCCGGTACCGCGAATTTTTCTTCAGCATGCCAAAATATTTTTTCTCCCGCCTTAGGGTTTCTTTGACTTGTGCCTTGCCCTTATATTGTTACCTATTATTTTTGCTATTTTGCCTCCGATGTATGAACCGGCCGTTCCGCCAACGAACGGCCCACACATCGTTCCTATGCCTGGTAGGTAATATGTACCTACCAGTGTGCCCACCACAGTTCCTGAAAGTAAATATTGACTCTGACTGTTATTGAATTTAAAATATTTAAACTTACCAAATTCCCCAAATGCCCAGGAACAAATTATGTCAACTAGGCAAACCTGGGTGTTGAGGAGCGTTCGTAGTCCTATGCAGCAATCCTTATAGATTGCTGCCGCCAAGCAGTATCCATAATATGCCCACGAAAGGCATCCTACAAAGGCCGCAATTTTTCCGGAATTTTTTTTGATGTTTTGAATCTAGAAAAATTATTTTGTGTCCCTACTAGGAGATATTTTGTAAAATATATTTCAAATCTTTGACTTACCATTGCCGCTATCTTCGTTTGCATTTTTTTTTTCTCTTTTCTTTTTTCTTTTCGGTTTATTTTGTTGATATTTGTTGCTTGATTTTTCTTCGTTGTTTGTTTTTTTCTTTTTTGATATTTTTTGTTTTCAGTTCTGACAACAAAAGTCAACGCCTGTTTTTTTTAATATTTCGAGAAGTGTTTGATTTGAATTAATTAGTCGAACATTAGAGTGTATTTATGTGTAAAGGAGAAAAGGGGAAATCTGAATGCATTACAATCGAAGAAAAAATACTTCAATATCTGGGACATATAATTAGGAACAGCAAATATCAACTGCTCCAACTAATAATACAGGGAAGGATAGAAGGAAGAAGAAGCATCGGAAAGCAGAGGCTGACATTGTTCACAAGCTTGAGAGGATGGCTTAATCTTCCTACGATAGAAAGAAGTTAGGGTTTTAGGGTTATGTTTCCGATGGGCTTGTTTCCAAATCTTACGAAGAGTTCTTTAACCAAAGGTATACATTCCAATTCTTTGATTTTTACTAGTTTTTTAAATCGTATGTACTTAGACGAACATACTAAAATAATTTTATGCACACCAAAGAATGTAGGTACTCAGCTTTTACAGCTGACAACGAAATTGCATTATCAAAGTAACATGTTCAGGGTTGTCAGGTTTTTTAAATCGAAATCGCCAATCTTAAATTTAAAATCGCCAAAAATCGCCAAATTAATAAATTTCCGCCGCCATAAATCGCCAAATCAAAAGTATTATAAAATGTAATAAAACTAAGCAATTAATTATTTAAAACACAACAAATAACACATTTATTAAAAAAGAAAACGAAAACAACTTATTTGACACAAACTTCAGCTAATATTGTTAATAAAACAAAAACAACATAAAAAACAAAAGATCAGTCTAGTATTACTCATCTATTTCATCCTGAAAACCATCTTCCTAAATATTAACATTAAATGCCAAAAGCATTTCAACAGATAAGGCTCAAAATTATTGCAGCAAATCGAATGAATGCGTACTCATTATTGATAGATAAATTATTCTATCTTGAAATTGTTCCCACTCTCGTTGGTTAAAAATCCGCTATCCGCTGTTTTTAAGGTTCCGTACCCAAAGGGAAAAAACGTAACCTTATTAGTTTCGCTCGGATGTCTCTCCGTCTGTCTGTCTGTCTGTCTGTCCGAACCCACTAAGCCAATTTTGTTACCAGGTCTATCTCAAGAACCGATTGACATAGGAGGCTAAAATTTACACACAACATCCGGTATAACCTCTAGTTAAACGACAAATACCAATGGAAGGAATACATCGATTAGTTTTGGATTAATTAGTTATCTGGTGAAAAAAATATTTTCATTCGCCCAAAAAACGGTTTATTTCTTGATTCACAAAAAAATACATTAATTCCTTTTTTGTAGACCATGCTCTTATCTATATATGTGCTGAATACTGTTTTGCCGAAAAGTTAATAGTTTACAAGATATTTTCAAAAAAGATAATTTTACCATGTAAAATACGTTGCTCTCATAAGTTTTAATCTCTACTACGCAGTTGTGCACAATTGACCCCAACCCCATCAAAAACAGAACCCCACCAGGGTTACCGCCTGCTAATTTCGTTGGGGAGTATAATAAATTTTTTTGGGGAGTACAGAACAAAATAAAAGTAATATATTTTTAGTCAATAGTTTTTAATTGGGACAGGTCGCATACAGAATGGAAAATTGGCGTGGTTTGGGTACTAGGTAATAATTAGAAAATTAGATTCATGTGCGAGTAATTTTTGAGAGTAAAAATATTAAGTAATTAAATTAAACTAAATTGTGATGAATTCATGAAGAGGGGAAAGATTGAATGATATAGATTTCAAATAATATCTGATGTGTTGGACTTTAGCCAAATACGGAACCTTCGGTGCGCGAGTGACACTCGCACTTGGCCGGTTTTTTTTTTCTTTTGTAGGTATACTCATTTTATTGTTTGATTTTATTTTTTACACAATCAAATGGCCAAGTTTGGCAATTTATTGTGACAGAATCTTTTAGTTTGACACGTGGCATTATTTACTTCTAATAATTCAAAAATTCATTTGAAAATCGGAAATCGATAATTTTTTCTGAAGAGAAAAGACGTAAGAGAAAGAAATTGG
This sequence comes from Cheilosia vernalis, assembly GCA_949126925.1. Taxonomy (NCBI): domain Eukaryota; kingdom Metazoa; phylum Arthropoda; class Insecta; order Diptera; family Syrphidae; genus Cheilosia; species Cheilosia vernalis. Next base: position 51,011,322 of record OX421361.1, read on the forward strand.
TTTCGTACAAAATTTCGAACTCGAGATTTTAATCAATTCTGATATTACGATGATAGAGGAACTCAAAAAAGTGGGTCGCAAAATTCTGTCCGGTCTGTTCGTCTGTCCGTCCTTCCACGGGCCTACAGCCTAAACGGCTTTCCGGATTACGTTCAAACCTCGGATTTGGAGTTGGAGTAACCTCAATATTAATGGTACTTCCCATACAACATTTTCGTACAAGTTTGATTTGATCGAAAACGGCTATAACGATTTCAACCAAAATTGATATTTAAGCTTAAGTAGGTGAGGTTACCATGACTGCGTACCCAGATTTTGGCTAAAAATTCGAACAAAGGTACTTTTGAAATTTCGACATATCTCGAAAAGGCTCTATACGATTGTAACAAAAATTAATTTCTAAGGTAATGTGGTCATTTATAACTTAATAGCAAACTCAGTTTTTCTCTACATTACCGTACAATGGATTTTTGAAAAACAATAATTTTTTAAAATTTAGTTTTTTTCAGTTTACTGGAAAACAGCGATAACGATTTTGACCAAAATGCAAACTTAGCGTTAAATGGATGTTTTCAAAACTACCCTATCCTCAATTTTCGATTTTCTGCACACTCTTAAAGTCAGTTAGACTCGCATTAAACGAGAAAGTTTCGTGCGACCCAGTCGTGCACTATATTTTTTCTTGGAATTAGTGGGAAATAGAAATACATTAAGATTTTAATTCGAAAATAAAAAATCGCCAAAAATCGCACGTTTTTTGGGTATATCGCCAAACTGATTTTCGTATCGCCAAATGAGACTTGAAATCGCCCATTTGGCGATAAATCGCCACATCTGACAACCCTGAACATGTTAGCTTTTCCATTTCGTTCACTCGCTCAACTACAGCAAAACCAGGGAGCAGAGCTTCAAACGATGGAAGAACGTCTTCGCTGACCATGAATCTGTCCGTAAAATTTCGTATTAACGAATCTATGCAAAGGAATCAGTATAGACACTCTTAAATAGCTTTCTGGATTGAAACGCATTCTCTGTTCTGAATTGAAGTTCTTGGAGCTCTTAATTGAACTTCAAAGAAGTAGGTCTTCGGCAAGTTGGGTTGCGGATAAAAAATAATCTCTGAAGAAATCGTAGGCTCATTCTCTGATGTTCTTAAGAGAATTCAGAACTTCTTTTGTGCGGTCGATTGCAGAAACGAAATCTAAGGATTTGTTTTATAGGAAAACTGATAAGGACAGCGTTGTAGGCTTTTCATACCAAGCCCAAAACCGTGTTTTCCTCGAAAACTCGTCGATGCATTCACACCGACCACCAACTAGTTTTCGTTGGACGTTTCAATCAGCTTTGAGACACTACTCGTTAAACTTCGGTCCAAACTTTTGTGGTTACAAATTTCGATCGCATTAATTAACAAACAAAATGAATTCAGTGCATTTCAAAATCATATGCATTTTTTTTGAGTTTCGATCTCAGCAAAGCATAGTAAAGTAGGATTTTCAGCACACTTGACACTTCGAGACTCGCAATAGTTGTTGTAATTGCGTGCTGAAAATCGAAGCTTAACCCATTAATTATTAATTGTGGAAAATGATTTTAAGTTGTGAGTTTTGACATTTGTTGAGTCAGCCATTCTGCTGAATTTGCTGAATATTGCAAAAAGTGTATTTGTTGAAACAACCCAACGATTGGAAGTCGTTTTCGTGGCTTACTAGGAAATCACTTTTTTGGACCGCTGCTAAAAGCGTTGATGCTTTCGAAGACATCGCCCACTTTGTGCTCTTTATTTCTTCAAGGCTTATTGAGATGCATTTGAAGATCCCTACAAAGGAAACAATACTGTCACGCCTTTCAATGAATCTTGTTTCACAAAGGCGGAGGTAGAAGTCGAATTTTTCGGCTCTCTGGTGCGTGTTTTTGAATGACATTTTTAAAGTTAAATTTGCATTTGAAATGTCAGCTTCGTATAAAAGGGGCAAAATGTGTATTATGGGTATTAAGAGGCCAGGGATCACGGATTAAAGAAAAAAAACCCAGTTTTTTAACACGAAAACGTTTTTTTTTTTTTCCTTGTTCAAAAATAAAAATTATTTTTTTTTTCCCAAAAACAAAAACCATTATTTAAGTTTTATTTTAACATTTTATGTAACTAACAGGAATTGTATTAGGGGTAGACCTAGTAAAATAGCGAAATTTTTTTTTTTTTTATCAGATCGTGAACACACTTTTTCTCATGTCTAGCAAAACTGAAACAAATGACAGTTCGAGCTTCCAGTTGGACAATTGACATTTGTTTTACATTTTTAAAATTTTTTGAAAGTGGAAAATTTGATTTTAATTGTTTACCTACTATGTTTTCCATTCTCTTTATTTTTTTCTGATAGCTACATACAAGAATCAAGAATTTAAATGAACTGTCAACTTCATAAGGCTACTCTGTTGTATTTTTCGGTTGCAATAGGGTCATTCTGTATGTTTTGTTGTTGTAGTGCGAAAAAAAGTTGCACTTTCGAATTTTCGCAATGATACAAGACCAGTTGCATCGAATCGTGAATACCCCTATTGTCTTCCCCCCAAAAATTCCCCTTTTGTTCAAAAAAATCCAATAAAATCGAGGCAAATACCATTTACTAAACACAATGAGGCCGCTGTAGTAGCGGTATGCGGCGGTAGTACAAGCTGTCAAAGTTTGCGGCGTTGCAAACACAAAAAGTGTACACAAGAAGCGCGATGTGTCAAATTCAAACAAACTGCTGTGCTTTTTTATAATGTGGATGACAAAAATTCCTTAAAATGTATTTTTCTTTTACCAATTTTATTAGTTTTTCAACATCGCAATCTTCCACCTGCATTTTATCAAAGTACTTATAACTGCTTATAACCACGCCGACTTCTAAATTTAATGTACATTGAACTATGTATATCTAAAATTATCTCCACTGAACATAATATAACTGAAAATAATTTCGATTGATTTTGTGATATGCAGCGCGACAAAAGTTAAAAGTTGGCCAACGTGTACCAACGCTACTACACGTTGCAGCGGCGCCGTCCATTATGTTCACGTTATATGCAATCAGTGTATTTTAACTTTGACAGCGCTACATACCGCTACTACAGCGGCCTCATTGTGTTTAGTCAGTTAATGTGGAAATGTCAAAAAAAGCTGCCAGCAGCAAAAAATGTAAATTGAATACATTTCCAATGCATTTTTTTTTTTTTTTTGACATCTACACATTAATTAGGCTGGTGTATATACGCAGTACGCACTCACTCCTATCGAATTTGCGCAGTAATTTTTCGTCCTGCTCTAGTTTCATTTTAAAAGTCTGAAAAATAAAAATAAATAAAAAAATTAAGTAGTGTCATACGGGCTTTAGTATTGACTGGAATAATAATTTTGAACATATCTAATGAACACAATTGTAAAAAAGATATTAGTGAAGATCCGATGACACGTATACTTATGAAACTTGTGTAGGTATCTGTTTTTAAAACGATCAACTCAATGTTGATGAACATCGTAAATCACATAGATAATGCAAAAGATTGTAGCAGAAGTAGAAGTTAAGCCCCTGAACTCACATCTTCTTCTTCTTAGAGTTCCACTCCGTTCCGGAGAAGATTGATGCTAATATTTGTTTTATTTGTCACTCCTGACTCCTCTGAAGATTTCTATCGTAGGAAGATTAAGCCATCCTCTCAAGCTTGTGAACAATGTCAGCCTCTGCTTTCCGATGCTTCTTCTTCCTTCTATCCTTCCCTGTATTATTAGTTGGAGCAGTTGATATTTGCTGTTCCTAATTATATGTCCCAGATATTGAAGTATTTTTTCTTCGATTGTAATGCATTCAGATTTCCCCTTTTCTTCTTTACACACAAATACACTCTAATGTTCTACTAATTAATTCAAATCAAACACTTCTCGAAATATTAAAAAAAACAGGCGTTGACTTTTGTTGTCAGAACTGAAAACAAAAAATATCAAAAAAGAAAAAACAAACAACGAAGAGAAAACAAGCAACAAATATCAACAAAATAAACCGAAAAGAAAAAAGAAAAGAGAAACAAAAATGCAAACGAAGATAGCGGCAATGGTAAGTCAAAGATTTGAAATATATTTTATAAAATATCTCCTAGTAGGGACACAAAATAATTTTTTCTAGATTCAAAACATCAAAAAAAATTCCGGAAAAATTGCGGCCTTTGTAGGATGCCTTTCGTGGGCATATTATGGATACTGCTTGGCGGCAGCAATCTATAAGGATTGCTGCATAGGACTACGAACGCTCCTCAACACCCAGGTTTGCCTAGTTGACATAATTTGTTCCTGGGCATTTGGGGAATTTGGTAAGTTTAAATATTTTAAATTCAATAACAGTCAGAGTCAATATTTACTTTCAGGAACTGTGGTGGGCACACTGGTAGGTACATATTACCTACCAGGCATAGGAACGATGTGTGGGCCGTTCGTTGGCGGAACGGCCGGTTCATACATCGGAGGCAAAATAGCAAAAAGAATAGGTAACAATATAAGGGCAAGGCACAAGTCAAAGAAACCCTAAGGCGGGAGAAAAAATATTTTGGCATGCTGAAGAAAAATTCGCGGTACCGGACATTCCGGTAACGTTTTCATAAAATAATTAAAATCTTAGAAATTTTCAAACTTCTTTTGAATTCGCGAAATAGTTTCAACATAAAATTAAAGTCAACCTCACAGCATGCCAAAAACTTTTCGACCTTATCAATTTTATCGCGCCACCAGCCACCAACAAAATTATTGTGTTGCAGATTGAAGTAGGCTAAATTTTACCTTGGTCTAGTATTGATGGAGATAGGCAGTGATAGTGCCTCAACGGGAAATTGACTAATAGGTAAGTCGTTTAAAACTTCAACTATTCATAAACTAATACAAATAATTTTCACAGAATCATACGAATTTCCAGCATCCCGATCGGATTTTTTAAGTGGCGAAAGAAGGCTAAATTTTATGTTTTACCTTGTTTTTAGTTTTGTATTAGAATTTAAGTTGTTATGTTCTTTAGTTCCTAAAAAATACAATTTATTTTAAATATAGATATACATTTTGTTATGATAAAATAATGTTTAAAATATAGTTTATATTTTACTAGATATTCTTTGCCTTTTTGAATTATTGCAATAAAGAAATAAATTTAAACCACAATTCTGTTGTTTTATGTTGAACAATTCTTTTGTAAACTATTTGAAGCAAATATATCCTAGAAAGAGACACTTTTTTTTGTTGATAAGATAACGATTAATACAGGAAAAACTATGGGAGAGTATAGTAGTCCCACAAGGCCTATATTATGTCCTGTCCATTCAAAAGGAATGGTTTTGCGACAGAGTAATCGAAAAGGTAATCGAAATATTATATATCAATTGTATAAGATATACTTAAAAAAAATTCTGCATTGTGTTTGACTTCATTCACAACACAACATTGGCTCAATACCACGAGTTGTTACTGGCTTAATTAACATAGGATATATCCGCTTTTCTCTCCTCTTAAGATATATTGGATGTGGTTCTGACTGGCGATACCACTCTTCCTTAAAAAGGGGAATGTTTTGCTCCAATATGTCCGTTTTATATGCAGCTGTAGCTATAGCAAAAATGTCCAGGATACCGTCCCGATCGGACTTTTGAAATTGGTGGCCCTGGGAAAAAAAATAAATTAATTTCATTTTGCAATGATTACTTATTGACGAACTTTGCTACGAAGTGGAACCGAAATGATATATTTCATCAGTCATCAAATATCGTTGAGGAGAATTCTAGCTAGCTGAATGTTCTACTTTTATGGACTTGAAATTAGAAGTTTAATTTTTTATGAAATTTGTTTTTAGTTAAAACTAAACGTGTCTCTGAACAATTTTTTGTAATTAATTTTTTGGGGGATTTTTTTCAAAAGTTTTACATTAGATAAAGAGAAGCTGTTTGTCCGAAAAAAATTTAATGACGGATTTTTTGTTGATTAGCTCAAACACTTTTCAAAACCATAATCGGAATTCTTGTGAACGTAACAAAAGTGTTCTTCAAGCTTTTATTGCTTGTACGGATTCATATAGCTAATTTCGGGCCAAATCTGGTCTGGACTTACACAAGTATAGGGGTTTTGTAACAAACAAATTTCAGTATCTTCGCCAAGAAGAACTGGTTCCCAATTGAAGTCCATTTTAATCTTAGGGCAACAAAATGGAGACTCCTTTCGACTTTAGACCCAAAAGTCCAAAGGTCACACAAATATCACAAAACTCAAAGTATGCATTTTAAGCAGAATGTTGAGCTATCGATGTAAGTCTGAAGGCTCCATAGAAATAATAACGGCACCGAACTATTCTGGTACCTATCAATATAAGGTAGGATTCAAAAAAGGCACTTAATTTCACTAAGTTTGGTTATGGTCACTCAGATCTCGGGTTGAGCAACGAAGCGAACACGATTTACTTGCTCTCAAAAGCAGATATACATCTTAGACAAAATGTTCAAAGATCTTATAAGCTATCAAAGACAATAACAAGAGCGCCTGTGGCAACGCACAACATATATCTAACCGATTCTATATCCTCTGGGTTTTGTGTGACCTGTCTGTATAGGTTACACATCTAGTAACAGTGATGGCTTGGTATTTTTGGCGCCTCAAAGCTTATTGGTAGAAATCAAAGACTTATTTTTTCATATACACAGTAGATCATAATATTTCACCAGTTCTTTAGCAACAAACTCTCGTCACCGACGAGAGCCGCTCTCTGTAGTCTTTGGCTGTATAAGTAGATAAGCTTACCCGTTCAATGTTGACTTTCATCTTCTTATAACACTGGACAGGGTCAATGCTCCGTCGGTATATGTACATACGGTGAGAGACTTAGATGCGTGCTTTCCAAGGTCAGCTTGTCTGGCGTTCCTTAGCCAAGTCGGGATCGTGCAATGCAGGCCGTCGGTAGCTGAAACAAATTACCCAAAATACCAATACTTTTTTACGTCATACTGATTTTTTCGTTGAATACGTCTTTGCAAGTGACGCCGTATCCAGCTTTAAAAACTCTCCGTATAGAAGAAATTCGATTCAATAAAGCAGCTTAATTTGTGCCTTCCATAATATCACTCACTACGGTCCTTGCATTGAATTTTCCTCTGGATCAGCATTGTTCTAGTATTTTCCCGGAATACAATCCAACCATCTATGCAATTCCAACTGTAGTTACTTCCCAAAAATACGAGTATAAAGCTTCCCACATATACATTCACCTATACTCAAGCCAAGAAAACCGCACACATTCCCCATCAGCCGGCAAATTGTACCGAAACAAATCTTCAAGAAACAACTTTCATTCCCAGTTAAGCGCATTATGTCATACATCACCTGACTCGTACTTGCACACCCACGTGCCACCCTCCATTATCCTATACGAGTGTGTAGAACTAAAACCCACCAAGCCCAAGACAAATATGTACCACTAATACCACACAAAGTTACGCAAAGTTCATGACTCTGGCAAAACCTCTATCCTTGCAATGTCACCTTGTTTGTTGTACGCCATTTGTAATCGTGTGCTGCTTGCACTGTGTACCTATACATATTCGCCAGCTCCTGTTAATACAATTTGATTTATAATTACTGCAGCAATTCAGTGTGTCATTCCATAACTTTAATTCAGCCATTTATCACAATCGTATTAATTGAGTGCGCTCTCCCTTGTTGTTGGGTAAACATAGAAACAATGGCCAGAGGTAGGCAGGACGAGTCTCTCGCTGTCTTTTGCCATTGTCAAGTAAACACAATGGGCGAAGACGAGGGCGCAGCATAATTATAATATGCACAAAACAAAACGCGGCACTTAAAATCAGGCAGTACATGTTGTGACGAAGGAGAAAAAAAAAAATACGAAGGAAGACAATTACCACCATCTATTATATCTGCTCGAGGATTTGTCATTTTTAACTCCCTTCCTGTGCTTTTTTGATTGTCGAGAAAATATATAAAATGAAAGATAATTTGTACGAAGAAGAGGATAATTGAAGACAATTATTACAAAAAAAAAAAAAAAAAACAAACAACAAGGACAAACAATTGGACAATTGACAATTAAGGAAGCGTACGAATGAGCTTCGCGGACGCACTTTAGCGACTAACGACTAACGAGGAAAATCTAAATTTCTATTTTAATTAGGCCGCAGAATGATTTTCTCCAAATTGATGGGAATAAAATTTTAGTTCAAAGCACCAGATGACCCACAGGATAAGGGCAATAACGATAACAATAACAGTAACAATGGAAGTAAAAGTGAATGGCATTTGTGTGCATAATCTAGCTGCACAGTGTCTTGTGTAGTAATTTCGGTCTAAGATTGGTTCAATTTGCATACTTAGTATAGAGATTATAAACATTTTTTAAATGGCATTTCAGTGGAGGAATAGGATCATCTTGCAAGGAAGTGGAAGCCAAGAGGTTCTTCGTTCTTGGAAAGAGAGGGTAGTTACCTGCTTTCAAGTAGGTACCCGGTAGTATTGGAGTCACAACAGATTTCAGTCAAATGTATGCTCCCTCGCACCAGCCCTTCCATGAAATATGTTTCTTTAAGTAGGTATATGTAGGGGAGAGTGGGGTTAGAATTAACATTTGCGACTTCATTTGTTGCTGCTCCTACGATTTTCCATATGAGTGAGGAAAACCTATTTTAAGACAAAATGGAAAATTTACGCTGCAAAATTGACTAAAAAGTTCTACAAAGTCTGCTGAAAAGATGTCAATATATCAGATATTTTTAAAAAAAACCTTCATAAGAACTTGTTGCATCTTACGCACTACTACGGGGTAAGATTAAAAAAAGAAACTTGTGACACATGTTTTTAAGAAAATTTATTAAAAAAAAAACTTCATATAACGAAAAAAATCACAATTCACCTATAGGTACATAAAAAACTCAAAAAAACTCACATCGTTTCCTTTATACAGTGGAAGTCGCTTATAACGTCCACTTTCCTATAATTTTTTTAAGTTAACGACACATCTGATATTGTTGTGCAACTGTGTCCCTACATAATATTTCTGTTGAATATTACACCAGTTTATCTGATGTGTCGCCGGGACAATTGCTTTAAGATTACCTGTGGTTAACGCGTCTTCAGTAAAAAGTTTTGCATTTTATATAATTGCAGTGGGTTATTAATTTATTGTTTTTTGTTTTATTTTGCAGCCAAGTTATGGGTTGTGTAAAACGAAGGAATTTTTCTGTAGAGGAATAGGCAGCAATAATTATCTTCCGTTTGGAGGCAGATGAAAAAAATTTCCACAATATGCAAAAATCGTAAAAAAAAACTAACAAAATTTGATTTTTTTTCCGAAACTCTAAAATAAAATAAAAATTAATGTGAATTAATTTAATTTAAAAATAAATGAACTGCTTTCGTTCGTTAATGTTTTTTTTTTTTATTTTTTCCTGAATATTTGTGGAAGGCAGTTGGATATAGCAAGCGCCGGTTATAACGACCTTATTTCCTCGGTCCCTTTACCTTTGTTATAACCGACTTCTACTGTATATGCTTTTTGATAACGTCTTGGCGACTTTTCTGGCTCTGCCTTTAATTTGTCCCTTGGAAGTAATAGTTGAAATGGTTGATTTTCTTACTCCCCCCGAAACTGTTCCCTTATCCTTTAAGACATCCTGCACTTCAGGTTACAACCAGCCCCGCCATGAAATTCGAAACAAAAAGATCACTTTTAAATAAAATCTTGAGTCCGTACAAGGCTCATTATGTACAGGGTGGCTGATGAATATTGCTACATTAAGGAACTCAAAAACCTTTTTGTTTATTGTATGGAATAATTTTTTTTTTATTCATGTTAAAGCTCATTCAATTTTATTAAACATAGCTTAATTAGTTTTAAAAATAATGGAATTGAAATGCCCCCTTGCTCGTTGATGCATGTGCGGCATCTTACCACATGGTTGTTCATTACTGCTTGGTGAGTTGAGACAGGAATAGCCGCAATTTTTTCTCGGTTGGATTGCTTTAGTTCATTCAAATTTGTTGGTTTTGCTTTGTAGACTTCCTGTTTGCAATAACCCTACAAGAAAAGGTCAGGTACAGTAAGGTCAGGCGACCTGGAGGGCCAACGGAATGTGGAGTTTCTGGACATCAGCTTTTTGGGAAATTTTCATCGCAATTCTGCCATAACAGGCCGGGCTATGTGAGGGTTGCATCATCTTGCTGAAACAACAGAGAGTTGAAAGAAATTCTCCTTCGGCGTAATTCTGGATAGAAAAACTCTCTCAGCATGTTCAAGTAACTGTCTCCAGTAAGCGTTATGGTGTGACCGTTTTCTTCGAAGAAGTAGGGCCTGACAATTCAGCGTGATGAAACTGTACACCCTACTGTGACACGAAGTGGATGCAATTCCATCTCATGGAGTATCTGTGGGTTGGAACTTGCAAGCACTATATATTCGACAATTTTGTTTCTTTATGTTGCCGTTTAAATCGACATGGGCCTTGTCAGACATAACAAGACAGTTGAACATGTTTCCGTCTTCTTCCACCATTTGAAGCATCTTCTGGCAAAATTCCAAGCTAGTCGCAAAGTCTGATGCGTTCAGTTTGTTGGCCATTTGAATTTTGTATGGGAATAAGTCCAAACCATTGTGCATAATTGACTGAAATGACTGTCTGCTTATACACATTTGAGCAGATAAGCTTCTTGTCGAATCTCTTGGATTGTTTTGTATGGCAGCAGCTACAGCAGCGATTGTTTCCTCCGTCCGAACAGAAGGGTTTCGATGGTAAGGTCTTCTTTCGACTGTCCCATGCTCGGCAAAATTGTTAACAAGTGTCTGATTATGGTCCATCTGCTCGGGGGATTGCCTCCAAATACGCCTACACTCTCCTTGAACCGAAACTAGGGACTCCAGCGCCTGAAAGCGGCGGACAATCCAAATTCTTGTTTAAGTGTCCCAGCTATTCACTTTTGTTAAATCTAAAAATAAATCTGCGAAATAAAAAATAAATTAACCATTAAATAGAAAAAAAGTTATTAAATTTGTTTTGGGTAGCGGCTTTCATCAGCCGTATATACACAAAAATTACAAAAAAATAAACGCACAGCTACAGTAAACACAACCAACACCAAGTATACCATAAAAAGGTAAAAGTTATAATTTTCCGGAACTCAGAAATTACGGCTCCAACTGACGATCAATATAAAACTTAAGTGAGCATTTTGTTTGCTTTGGAGAAGACCAATATTTTTCTCTTTCACGCGACTCTTCGTCCTCATCTTAAACCCTTAACCTTTTTAAATGTCACACCTTATCAGTGCTACTTTTAACCCCGTCTTACCTTACCTCTTGATTTCTGCCGATGTTGACGCGTTTCTCCAGTAGAAAATAGAGACGCTGCAGAGCGTACTTCCACATGCCACTAAGTATTAGTTACTTTCCAAACATCGCTCAAAAACAGGGAGAGCTCTAATGGAAGCCAGATCGGATAGTGAACTTGGACTTGAACACCCACCAATGCTGCCTCATTTTTCTGTAGCTTAACAAACTGTTTTAATATTGTTGCGCCCCAAACTACAAATAGGTGTGAGTACCTATGTCCAATGTCCATTAAAACATTACGCTTGTTATGATGGCATCTTCCTTTTATCGTCCTGCAGGCCTTTTGTAACATTTCATGCGGGCAACTATTACAAAACCTCAAATAGATACTAAAAGTACCTCCAGCTGAACAAAATCGGGCCACCCAACTCGCCTACAATCCCAGTCATGCATCTATTAACGAATCTGTTTTTGACACCAGCAACAGTTCCTCTGGGAACAAGCTAACACGAGCCAAAAGAAGCAAATGCCCAGACACATGTCCACTTCTACGAGTAGGACACTGGGAAACATCTGATGAACGACAAAAGGATGTGTGTCATCGTTATCTTTCCTTTTACGAAATTGTTCTCCATGCATGCGAACGTCATTCGCATCCGCAATTCAGTGTGATGCGGTCCATTTGCTTTCGTGTATGCCAGCAGAGCATCCAGGCTGTAGGTTGTGTCTTTGTTTGGGGTACGGAACAAAAGAAACGAGCAGCATGAGTAGGAGTAGGACGACTCCTTGCGCTTGAATGCACACACCAGTCGCAACAATGTGCGGTCAAGATTAATGCGAAATCAGTTACAGAATAGCAAAGAAAACCATTTAGCAAAACGGAGTAGTAGATCCCAATGTCTAAGTAAGTAACTATAATATCCGTAATGAACAACAGTCGCTTTGTCATCAACCCTGACCTCGAATGGCCTGTGTATCGTATCCCGTAGCCTTAACGAGGACTTAACATGCGATCGTCAGCAATCTGTTGCTGGTTGCTGTTGGCCCCGCCATACTTAAGTGGATGATAATTTACCTTAGAACCGGGTGTAACACCCAATACACCTGACCAAGTCCAACGGTAACCGAACTGGAATGACCCTGTCCGGTAATGAGTTCTGCCCATAAAGAGTTTTCTGGTGTAGCGTGAGTTTTTGTTTGGTTGTTGGTTCCTTTTTTTGTGTAATTTAATTTTAATGCTCTCATTTAGCGAGAAGTACATCCGACTTCGTCCTGCTGGTACTGTGCTGCCTGCGGGCATAACGATGGTTTTTGTGTTGTTCGGGGTCAGGCTTGCATGTCAGGGCGGGAGCTCGGCAACGAACTTGTGTCATGTGGTAGGGTATGGAATTCTCTGGCGAGCACCACGGCACATAATGTTTTCGCAATTGGAATTGTGTTTTTTTTTAGCTTGCAACTTTTGTTTTTAATTATTTTGTGTATTCCGTGTGAAGAACAAATAAACACATTTATAAGCATAAGCACCCACGTGGGAGATGTGTGTTTTGTTTTCACCTGCGCAGCGGGGTTTTCGTCAAAAAGCACATAACTGGTGCGAGGTAAATTGAATTTTCCTTGGGTTTAAGGAACGCTTACATGGCTATCAATATTTTAAGATGTTGTAAAAAGCTTGTTAATGTTGCTCGCCTGTAACTTGGAGTTTAATTGCTGTTTTGGTGTTTGACTTGGCATGAATGGATCAGCACGGTGCCTTGAGATAAACATTGGAATTTGTCAAATTTCTATATTTCACCTACAGTCAAGGCAACTTTAGGCGGGTGGTGCGACATTGGAAAAATATTCTTTGTTCGCTTTTGGGAGTTACGGCATAAAACAGAAGAAGTTATATCTGCATTTATATTTTATAAGATCAACCCAACAAAAAAAACAACATCTCAAAATTGAACGTTTTCCACTGCAACAGGTTTTTGTTAATTATTATCTATTATTTTTTGTGTTTTAAAAAATATTAGTTCAAAGGGGAAAAGTTGAATATTCATCAAAATGCGTTCAAGAGTCAACAAAAATGCCAGAGTGTCAGTCTGTCAAGTAGTATGGAGTTTTCTTGTTCGTCTAAGGGACAAAGTCTTATTGTACAACTCAAAACTGAATATGTTAATAAATTGAAATTGAAATTGAATTAATAATAAAATATCGTGTCTTGTATAAATGTACACTCATCGCCAAAAGTATTTTGGCAAATTTGAAGTAAGTGCAAAATCAAAATAATAAATTTACAACTATTATTAGCAATATGACATAAATTACATTAATAATAAATTTAAAAAAAAGATAAGACATACATATGTAATGTAACCAGGGGCAGAGGATATAGGAGAAAGAGAAGGGAATTACATTAAAATTTACTTGCAAAATGTTGAAAAACTTAGTTTTTGAACGTATTTGCATCGTTCGTACACTTAATTTATTTATGTTATGTGTTTCGCGCGTATCCTATGTACGTTCCTACGTGACGCGCTGTAGCCCAAACAGCTTTACCGATTTGGAAGAGTGAGGTTCCATTAGATTCGCATTCTTCCCCGAAGTGCCATAGGCTAAAAAATAAAAATGAAAAAAGTTAATTTAAAAAACAAACAAAACGACTGACTGAAAGAAAAAAACTAAAAAAATATGTACAAAACATTGTACCTAACTATTTGCAGTCGGAAAGAACTCAGATTCACAGTCTCCGACTGTAATGTTTTTTTTTTTTTGTAAATTAACTTTTTTTAGTTCAGTGTTCCGTAAAAGTTCCATCATGATTGGACCTTTGTGACAAGGAGCGTTATACTGTTGGAGAATAAATGACTGCGCGATTAGTCAATCACCAGATGGGAGTGCGTAATTGAGCATCACACGAACTCTCGTCCGTCCATAAAACTCAGTTCCACAACTTATGGGCTTATTTTAGTACACTTCGGCAAATTAAAGCCGGCTTAGTTTGCTTTCAGAAGTATGACTTAGGGTACTTTTTGTTTGGAGTATGTATCTAAATCGAGTTCAACAAGGCGCTTTTGAGTCAAATACATTAGGAAATCTGGCTTTCGAAAGCTCTAGAATTTTATGAGATAAACTTGAATTTTTTACAAACTGTCCCAAAATATGTCCTCCATACTTCTACCATCTAATAAACAATTTTATTGCGTTTTGCAAAAATTGAGGAAGCTATTTCTGCAGCCTGCGACGTTTGTGGAGAGAGTTACAATACTTCAGTCATTCCCTTAGTTATTTTATTGCTCCAAGTCGTTAAAGTAAATTCGCAGCTTTTTATGAATGTTTAACAAAAATTCCAACAAAATCAGTTTTATTTGATTTTGCTACTCTGTAGTACAATGGACCCGTTGAAGTGTTTCTTAAGCCGACAAAAAAGGAACAGGTGGGCTATTCAAACAAAATTCTCTACTTGACTTCGGTTTGCCCTCTTTTTGATTACGACATAAAATCGTGGTCACCTCCTTCAATGAGTATTTAAGAATAGAAAACTTCCAACTTAAGAAGCTTGGTCGGCACCAACTTATCAATTCAATACATTTTTTTTTTCTACAACAGCATTTTTGGGCAACTAACCACTACATTAAGGACCACCCTCAAAGCAGTCCCAAAAGTCCATGCTATCACCCTGATTCACCCTAACTTAAAACCCTATTCATAGTAGAAAACAAATTGAAGCATGTGTACCTATAGAGTCCTGTCCAAATTCCACAACTACATGAGAAGGAAAATCCCGTGGAGTGGTACATAATTGCGGATGTATTTAATTTGACACTCAATTTCCCCCAAGTTAAGGCGCTCTTCGAAAGGGAATACCATTCGCTCCGAAAGTCATAAAACATTTCATTGAAGCCGACTCGAGGTCACGACCTTTGCCAGTCCAGTAGTAGGTGGCAAAGTAGAAGAATCAATACCTGTTTATTTGGTGTACTTCTTAAATAATGTACGACTTTGTGAAGGCTATAAAATATCCCTGGAGCGTGACCAGATTTATTGCCAATTTCATAAATCAAATGACAGGCATTCTGATCGTGCGAGAACCCTCCAGAGTGGGTTTGAACTCCAAACGCGTGACGCTAAAAATAGATCTTAATACCGCTCTAGCTTTATGGACGTGTGTGTCCCTTGAGACAGTTTGCCGGATTTGAATCATAAAGTTTACAATCGTAAAGAAGATTTCTGTCACTTAGATTGTAATCTGTTGCCAAATGCACAAGTCCTGGCAACTTTGAAATAAAAGCTATATGGTGTTTCTTCTTCTTTGTCAGGCAAAAATGTTTTTCCTTTTGTTCTTATATTCTTTTGAAGTATGATTCGAAATTCCAGATGCCATTGCGTCGCCTCCAAAATACCACAGAGAGTGTCACATTTCAATTGGCGTCGAGGGTGATTCATGTTACGTATGTGGGTTACGTTTCCACTTTCAATTAATGCACACCCAACATTCATCTAATGAAAAAAATGGATCGGTATTGAGGGCTAGCATCCTATACGTGCCAAATTCGGGTTGATATTTTAATTCCACCCCAACGCCAACCGCTCTTAACTTTCTATATCGCCCGAAACTATCGTTGATTAGTTCAGGTACCTACATCAACTATTACACCAAATGCTTCAACAAGCGGGTGAGCTGCTCAAATTTAATTCCCCCCACTTGGTGCGCTTAAAGCGGACGAAAACCAATTTCACATATTCATTGGTGCTTTTAGATTTCCGGGCATCATGTCGACCCGTATGTGCATTGTGCATCAGCACCACTCTAGTCTTTCATTCGTCTAACAGAACTGTATTATTGAGGGTACATAACAAGCGAAAGCAACTGAATTGCCACTCAGCACACACCCCGAGCACATATAGTAGGTACGCGTATACAATGTTGATGCGCGTCGCAATGGTGCTCCGATGGGGCGTCATTTCCCCGAAATTGAGCTCTTCTCTTTAAAAATAAAATCCACCCGGGGACGACTCTGCGATGCTATGGCGTATACGTAACATATAGTGGCGCGTGTTAACTCTTCCTCTCTGTGTAATGTATGCGGACATTATGCAGCTGTAGTTCGAGCTCACATACACCAACCATGCTCTGCTGCTGTACCCCATAATAGAATTTTTTAATACATAAACATTGAGTTGAAGTAGCATAATATTTGCGAGTTCTTCCTTTGTTTTTCTTTCTGTTTTCAGTTGGTGGATTTCTTTTTCTTGTTTTTTTTTTTTTTTTTTGCCAATCATCTTCATTGTTCAACCCTTGCATAGTGTATAGCCAAAGGGTAAGTGTATGCATGCTAAATGGCACCAAGCATGAGGCGGAAGGTTCGCCAGCAAATAAAATACGAGTTTCAAGAACTTAAGTGTTGTGCAAGACCGGTCTTGTGTAGGATAGGGTACCTAGTGTAGAAGTGTGCGAGGCTTTTAAGGTCTCCTTCAGAGTCAGCTCAGCTGCTCAAAGTGCTTGTACAGTGGTTATCAGAAGTTTTCATACAGTTCAAGGTTGCTATAAGTGCAAATTTAAAGTTTAGAGCTGCAGTCTTATTCATATGCGTGAAAGGCTCTGCAAATATTTCGATGGAACTTCTTTTGAAATGTCTCCTGAGGCTAGGCTATAATTTTACAGATTCCACGCCTCCATTTTGACAGGGGTTTCCCATCAAAATGTACTTTTCTTGGACTTCAGCATATTATTTTAAGAAAAATTTCTATAAAACTAGCGCGATTCTGGCTTTTGTTGAAGGTAGTTTTACAGTTTTACATTGGCTAATACCTTCCTAATGAGCGTAGAAAACAGCCGTAGCGATCATGCTCAGTGACACCCAATAGTCGACTGCAAGTATTAAAAAATGGAGGTTAGAATTAAGTGTAGGTGAGGTTTGGCCCACTCAACCGGGCTTGTGAGATCGGCACAAAGGACCATGCACTTGATATGTAATACATAGAGAAAGTCTTTTATAAAAAAAAATCTTTTCAACTCGAAGATCTTACAGAAATGATCGGAAATATTGTAGGGTATGGCAAATTTAATAGCTAGTTGCAAGACGGAAGTTAACAAAGACCTATAGACCCAAATGTAGTGAATATTTTTAGAGCTTTATTCGTCAACGCTTTACTCGATGCGGCTGATCATAAATTGTTCTTCAGGATGTTTTCCTCTGAAGGAGTTTCCATTTCTTTTTGGCCTCTGAGTGGCGCAGCTCCTTCAGAAATGGCTCACACTGGATACCTTAACCCGAGGAATGGACATGTTTTAGTATTGCCAGCTTCAGATGCCAAACCTTGGTAATATTTTTTTTTAAAATGTTGTAAAATATTGCAAATAAATTAGAATATGTAGCTACGTAGGAAGTAAGTTTATATTTTTTTTAAAGTTACTTTTCCGCTCAAAACTAACAGCCAAACTTATCGACTGATGGGTGAAATGAGACCAACCCTACTTACAGCCTTGCATGCATTGGTACAAGACTCGACTTGACTTTGAGTATTTTAAGAAATACATACTTATAAACGAATTTATTGAAGGGGATAAACTTTGTGGAAAAGTTTCAAACGTTGGTAATCTTTTGATTCTCGTTTTGCAATAAAAGAGCAGAAAAAAAAGGTATGTCGATTTTTTAACAAGTTTGACCAAACTTTTGACTGATTTTTTCAAAATTCTTCTTAGAAAATCCTCCACTAATTTTTATCCTCAATAATAATGCTTGAGCTGCATTTTTCCTCGCGAAGCTTGAAGTTTTATTGGAAAGTGCTTGGGTTGGGTACGAAAACTCCAAAATTAAAATCCCCAGACTGAAATCCCCAAGTCAATATCCCCAAACAGAAAATCCCAAATTCAAAATACTTAATCATTCAAACTATGAAATCTGTATGGGGGGGCATGCTGCCCCCCTGCAACCCCCCTGCTTGGGTTTACTGTTGGATTACGGGGCGGGTGCAATGTTGGTCTTATTACTAAAACTTGTACATGTATGTACAATCGGAATGTACAATAATCGTCATCTACTGTGGGGATTTTGCGTTTGCAAAACGTTTGGGGATTTTCTTGGGGATAATCAATTCGGGTATTTTTCAAAAGGTGGGGATTTTGGGGTTTGGGGATTTTGCACTTGTGTATTATGTAGGTATCCCAAAGTGCTTGAACTTGGATACTGTGAAATTAAGTGTCTATATTCAATAACAGCAAAAACGAAGGGACCAACAGTTTACCACAAAGCTGTCAGTAAAGGGTCTAATGAGGGACCTTTTTTAAGAGGCTATCATTCTATATGTTCGACAGATAAGAAGAATGCGTCCTGAAACAATGAGATGTGCCATGCAAGTTAAGATTTAAGGAAGAAGGAAGGAAGCCACTTTTAGCGTCCACAAATAAACGTGAAGAAAGCCACCCCTGATTAAAATTTCAAGTGGTAGGCACCTGTGAGCTGACATCACAGAGTCTGGGTTTGGTTGAAGTGACTGTCGACACACTTAGACCATTATAAGGTCCCTTGTGATACCACATGAATCTAAAATTCAATTCTTCCTACTCGTTGAACCCATTGGAGCTTCTGATGAAGCGAAGGAGATTACGAACGTCTATGTTTTTTACATCGTTCAGAGTGTAAGGTTGACGAGAAAATATTGTGTGTGCCATGAATTCTCATCTAATTGCATTCTTTTAAAAAATGTCTAGCTTTCGATTTTCTTAAAAGATTCACCAATTGCGATAAAAACAAATTTGTTGCTCCATGTGGACCAGTAAGCTTTTCTGGGTGAGTAGCTTTCATGCAGTGTTCCGGGCTATTTTCCCCTTTTTTCTTGAGCAAAAGCAGTATTTTTCCACAAAATTTTGAGAAAAAGTTCCAATTTTTATCGCCTATGTGAAAATTTCATTCATATGAAAAAAAAGGAAATAAAAAATGTAGGCATATTTTATAAAAAAAAAACATTTCAAATGAACATGAAATAAAAATATACACTACACAATCATTTCTTTTTCCATTAGAAAAGTACCAAAATTGGGGCTTTTCCCCTCAGTCTAGGATCACTGCATTCATGTGATGCAAATTCAAATCCACACAACAGACAAACCTTACAATTTTGTTATGACTTATGAGCATTGTGTATTTTTATAGACGGCTGTTATTTTTTTTAACCTGCGCTAAGTTAATTCCAAATTTTGTAAACTACATAAACATGTAAGTACGTGAACTTTCGCCACACACTGTATTGTCTTAGCTGCAGAAGCAGAGCCACCATATTTTTCTCTTCCTCGTCTCAACTACGAAATTGTTCATGTTTTCCTTTGAAAAATATGTAAAATACAATACACAGAGACACACTCTATAGCACCTCGCATCATATACTCCAAGAAGACACACTAATGCTGTTTGTTAACATGAAATTTATGGTGGCATGAAATTCAAAAGGATGTTGATTTTGAATTTAGTTCATAGTTAGGAACGGTGTGTGACGTGCAATGATGGAGAAACAGAAAACGAAAGTTTAGTTGTGGCGCTCAAGGAAAGGAACACCAGAACAAGAACTTACTTAGGAGGCACCTTTGTCAGTGGCGGAATATTTACAGGACGGGGGTGGTAAGAGATTTTCGTGTCCTGATCTCTTGTTCTGGGAAGTTAATCGATTTGCATTTCTTCTCGAATGTAGGTACTCTCTGAATGTACACACGAAATTCATTTGAAGTTTTTAGGTAGTTGTCACATGGATACACTAAAGGTTAGGTACGATGTCTGTGTCCAAGTCCTTACAGAAACCAGCAAAACATACATACTCATCAATTTGACTTGTCAACTAATCTGACTCAAGGCCTCTTACAAAATGTTATATCCTTTTCTTATGACCTCAGCTCATCTCATCAAAATGTCAAACATGAAAGATTGCATTAATTAGCGTGTGCGTAACTGAACGACATGTCTGTACGAACGTATACCCCCACCGCCACCATGTCGAGTGACATGTGAACAAATAAATTGAAAATACTACCACTCGCAGGTGATGCCACACAGGGCTTGTGGTGGTGGTGGGGCAGGATGGGGTTTGTATCGAAATCAACTTTTTTTGATGTACCAAGTCGTGTGTCACGTTAATTCATCATTCCTGGCTGCGTTCGCATTCGCATCGCCTCAGCTCACACAAGGGGATGATGGTATTTTTTATTATTTTTATTTCGCATCAGGGATGGAATGTAAAATCCACAATCCCTCATGTAAACAAACCCAGGGGAGGAACCAGAACCAAGTGTTTATTGCGAGTACATTTCTCGGTATTTCTTTGGAGATTTTACATTCCCTGTGAATGGCGGAGTTCATGTTGCGAGGTGCTACCTTTCCTACCAAATGAATGGCATGACACCTCATCAATAAAATTATTCGCACCGTTAATGCTAACGCATTAGATTGGTTTGGCTTTCCTAATGCGCACGTATACACATTAGTTTCAAAGAAATATTGTTATATGCACGAAGGAAATGAATTCGAGGACACAGCATCAGTAGGAAAACGGAAGAGGTTATGATGCTGCTGATGATGATGATGACGCAAGCCATCACCGGTACCATTTGTATCCTCATTCCCATTACATTAGAGTCAAGCTGCCAGGCGGGGGCTTGGTGTTGCGGGATGGCAAAAGCAGGTCATTGCTCAGGTGGATATGGAAGTGTTGTCGCTAAAGACTGGATCGCTGTTCTGAGCCATATTCATACCGAGCATACAAGCTGGTGCGGGTGGTGGTGGTGCAGAATAAATTGCTTGTGGCAAAACAAATCTTTTACGCAAGTTGAACAGCCATAAGGTGGTGGGTGTGGTGAATTGGTCTCCGTGGAATGGGGTAGATCTTGTTTACATTCTTAGCACTGTCAGTTGGGCCAATGAGGAAACATATCCACCTGGGAGTGATGGGAATGTAGGTACTTCTCATGAAGATTAGAACGGTTTGCAATAGCATTGTAAAAATGTGGATAATCCATACCAATCTCGTCAATTGATAGACCAACGATGCCCTTGACGTGCCCGTCTTGTTGAAAGAAAACTTGCCTGAGTCCAATTCATCAAGAGGCTCATTTGTACAAGAAGAAAAATGCAAAAGGGGTCTGTCTTTTGAGGTCCAGTTAGAGTCAGATTTAAGACAAGAAATTCTCCAAAAACCTTACACCTAAAATGCCGCTCTTCTATTACTTTCGCTGTTGCAGCACAAAACGAAGCTTACTCACCTCAATGTAGCAGATTTTTTAGGTAGAAGTGTCCACTCTCCTTCCGCGCACAATTTATATTGTTTGGGACAGTACATAAGTTATTTGCAAAATTTTCAAGACCTCCGCCGGAATGTCGAAGCTGATATTTCGAGAGTTTGTTGCCGCAAAAATACTCTCATCATCATCTTTAAAACTGCTTCTACTGACTAGTGACGGAGTAGAAAATTCCAAATCCCGATATTATCCGAACTATTCAAGAGGAGCATCATCGCAATACAGATACCCAACTCAATACTGAGGGAGGATATTAAAAGCGGAATCTTTAAAACCAAAACCCCAGTGAGTTGTTAAATTTCCCTCAAAGCACAGCCCATATCCAACTCGTTTGTACTCCCTTGATACGTAGCAAACCACGTTCCAAATGTATACGTCAACGGTTCGTATAAAACTTGCTTGAAATTGGGAAACATCCTCTCTCCGCCATATCCATATTTTTATGACATGTGAATCTCTGTGTCCCTTTGTATTCACTTCAGTCCCTGCGCCCAACATCAGTGCTCCAGTATATTTTCGTCGACGTCATCCTCTAATGTCACAGATATATTAGCAACAGGATATGGACCAGATAAGCACGATGAAATATGAGAAATATAAACGCATACGCTCTATATCCTTATATGTGCCACCCGGGAATGCCCCCCCGAACGTATTCGAGTAATAGGAACATGAAACTATCTAAAGTGGATATTTGTCGTATCTTTTGCATTAGTTTACGTTCCACTTCAATTACGTACATGGACCGCTGGGAAGGAAGCGACTCTGGCAGTATAGTAAGAAAGATTCTAATTTCATTTCCGGACACAGAGGACACATCGTAAGGAAGTATATTTTTTATTTCTTTGTTAACGACGACCACTTTTGAATATGCACTCCCTCGGGGGAAAAGCATTTTCCGAATTCATTTACAAAGCCGTGAGTGTACTCGATCAGCATCTAGATCCGGATGAGAATTCTGGTCCGAGGCTATATTCCCTAAACGAAGCCATTGTTATTCTAATACGAACACTTCGCAGTTGATTTGACAGGCGGATCCAAATTCCAGCGATTATGTAAATTTTACAAAACGAAGAACCGTCCTTGCCAAAGCCACTTGGCAGTTGGAGAGCTTTGTGTCATCGTTGTCGCTTATAGAAGTCAAAAAAATAAATATTTTTCAGACATTTTAAGACGGAAATTATTTGACAGTAACTGTGTCCTTAATAAAACAAATATCTTCATTCAATTTGGCAGTGATCTATCGCTTTCCCTTCGTTAGAGAAATAATAAATTACCGTAAAACCGTAATACTTTGACCGATTTTAAACTATAAAGCTTTACAGGGACTACAAATCTGACCATACAAACCTTTTTTTCACCACATATCAGCGGGCGTTGCCACCTTAACAAACTCAAAGTGTAATTGAACATTTAAGACTCATTCACATTAAGTTATTTACAAAAAACAGACTGGTCAAAGTTTTACTCTGAAATTTTTAACTTTGACCGCTTTTTTTAAGGAAAAATTAGCATCTCTTACAAAGTGATAATAATAGTGAAAGTATTAAAAGGAAAGCACATATTCACATTTTTTGGTTTCGAATTATTATATTTCAAGTGTTAAAATTAAATATTAAAATAAATAGTAATAAAAATAAAATTTAGATACTAATAGGAACGCAAAATATTGGCACACATTTTTAACTTTCATTGTTTTTGCCAGAAAAGTAATAATTAAACAAAAATAAATTAGCAGGTTCAAAAAATAATTTTAAGTTCAGTCCATATTAATTAAAAAGGCAATGCGGGGTTGGAATCTATATAAGAAGAAAACGTTATGAGTTTTGTCCAAAAGAAAACAGATATCGGTACCTACCAACTTTTACTTTGTACTAAGAACCGCGATTACTAAGTCTTCCAATGACGAAGAAGGACTTAGACGCTCTTCTAAGAGCCCATCAATTTCCTCTTCATTCTCCACCTCTGACAAAGGATCTGCCCGAGGATGAGACAGAATAGTAACAGGAACAGAAGTTTCTGCCAAATTTTGCATCGCACACCCTTGTAGCTCTTCTACGCTTACTCCTTTACCCGGTGTCACTCTAACTTTTGTCCTTTTTTTCCTGACGGACGTGCTATCTTTGCCATGACGCATTTCCCTCAGCATGTTAATGACACATGAGGAAACGTTGTCAGAGGCCTCCTCCATACGTGCTTCATTCGGAATCTTATTCAAAACCTGCTGAGGATCGAACGGCACAATTCCACATTTTTTGAATCCAGCAATTAGATTCAAAGATACGTTGTCTTCTCCTTGTGACTTTTCAACTAACTCTTTGAGCAACTTGGGAAATTTATCTTTTGCTAAGATTTGCGAAGTTTTTGATCTACCTTCCTTCCAGTTTTTCAGGATTCCTCTCCATGTTTTTTTTAGAGGCCCATAAAAAGCCACATCAAGTGGCTGCAATAAATGCGTTGAGTTCGGTAAAAAACAAGCAAATCGGATGCTATTAGCCTGTGCAGCTTCTATTACCTCAACAGAGAAATGGCTGGAGAGGTTATCGCCCAGTAATACAACTTCACAGTCATATTTCCTCGTATACGGTACAAAATGGTTAAGGAACCAGTCCTTAAATATGGCTGCATCAAACCAACCCGACTTACTTCTGTTATATTTTGTGTTCCTTGGTCCACCTTGCATCCATTGCTCCCACAGTTGCTCAGACTTGTATACAACATAAGGGGGCAGCATTTCGCCAGTGGCTGAACCACAAAACATTACAGATATGCTGCTCTTTGAACTGTCAATAATCCTCTCTGGGTACTTGCAACCTTTTTTAAAAATGCATTTTTGAGACCCGGGATCGTCGGACAAGTTCGTCTCGTCATAATTAAAAATATATTGCGGCAAAATATATTGCCCGCTATCCAAAGACAATGTATTTTTCAAATGAGTAAAAAACATGATGACATCATTTGTAGTCACCTTTGCCTTAGATGGTTTCAAGTTTTGACACATCCTCTTACTAATAAGGTCATTATTTCTTTTAAGGAAACCTGACAACCAATCCTTACTAAGCAAAGTGGATTTTTTGTTTTCTCGCTTTTCTAAGTAGCTTGTTGCTAATTTTTGCACATCGAACATGGTGAGTGGAAAACCCCATTCGCTTGTGGTAATAATAGCCTTTGCAAGTATTTTTTCTTCAGCAATAGAAAAGATAGGCGGTCTTCCAAAGTTCTTAGAATGTCTTGAATGAATTTTATTTATTAATGTGCCCTTGGGAATGCCAAACATCTTGGCACATTTATTTATTGAAATTTCGTTCTTTTCAATAAGATCTAATGCCTCTTTAATTTTTTCATCTGTGATACTATTGTACCTTCGTTTGGTTACTTTTTGTTTCGACATTGCTTTTGAAATTGAAAGCACCTATTTCGATAAAAAGAAAACGCAATATGAACAGACCATAACACAAGTGTGGTGAAATGTAAGGCGGTCAAAGTTTTACCGGTCAAAGTAAAACTGCCGGTCAAAGTTAAAAATTGCCGGTCAAAGTTTTACGATTTAACTAATTTTAAGAACGAGTTCATATTTTTAGTCATAAAAAGTAAACTATGTGCTCAACTGCTACGATTTATATCTTAATTAAAAGAGAAAACTGTGTTCTACTTACTTTAGGTAAATTTAGTTTAGTTCCGAAGCTTTTTGTTGGAAAACACTGAACCTCTTTAGGGAGCTAAAATTTGCACTTAAAACCCGCACTGACACTTTTGCCCGTTTCCACATCCGTTTGAATATTTTCACCCAAAAAGCTTTACCACACCTCAAGGGGTGAGTCCAAGTTTTGAATTATAGTGATTGCACTACATTATTTCAAACCTAGATGGTGTTAGAACTAACCAAAAAGTTTTATCGATTTCGGTCAAAGTTATCATCACTGGTCAAAGTATTACTGTTTTACGGTACTCAAAATGTATCTCAATACTGCCACACATAAGGAAGGGAGAGTTTTGTGAGATAACTACACCGATACGCATACAAGGAGGGGTCAGTCTGTTTTTTTGAATATAATATTTTTGCGGGCGATTGTCACAGATAGGAAAGGACTGAGTGGATGCTTGGAAAGGACCCTCAATTTAAAATAATTTAAAAAGGAAACTCCATTTTGGCAATAAATTGACTACGCCAAGGCGGTGTTCCATGGAATGGTGCCTTCAGTATTGAAGCCTATATCGACTGGTTTGCCATTTATCCTCCAATGCACGCCAACATTCTTTCAACCCTCCTCCTCATACACATCTTTCCCCATCTTCAGCCTTCATCTTACCATATATCTTCCCCTATCAACATTTTTATTAAGAACTCCTACCCCTACGAGCCACCTCAAGCCATCTAAAAATATTCCTCAAAGTCTGCGGCGAAACTTAATTATCACAAATTGCATACTTCTTGTCTATTGACAACAGCAATACCAACCCGATATCAGTTGAAACCACATCCGAAGGCGGAAGAAATAAAGAGAGAGAAAAAAAACACCCCTTTGGGTGCAAACACTCAGATTCGTCGGATATATATTACAGCCTCTCGCACCGACAAATAAATTAAATTGCCATGGAAACACTTTCACCACTGCTGAGAGCTCAGAGTAGATCTCTTCTCATCGTTATGTCTCTGTTTTTGTTCCGTATATAATAGTCCTGTCTTCATCAGAGTTCTGAGAATAACCCAAATGGGATTCGTCTTTCGTCTCCTGTTTCTACCCAAGGTCACACAGAAAGACCGGAATTACGGTAGTGAAAGTAACGCGGTAGGTAGTAGAAGATTTTTGCGCGATTCCTTAAACGTATTTGCTTTCCTTTATATTATATATAACATAGTTTCTTTTATTTATTTTTTTGTTGTTGGCAAAGTGCTACTGAAATCATGAAACGCTTGCGATGCTCTTCTCAAATGGATTCTCTAAGGCGATACAATTTAATTTGAAAATGTTTATGGGATCGTTCTGGCAGAATCTTTGGGGGATTTTTTCGCGAATTTAATTTGAAATGAAATTGGCTTCCTTTGGTTGGTTTTTCTTCGGCATTGGTTGGTAATGTTCCGGTGCGGTTGTGGGCTGCAGATTGAAGAAACGTGCGTGCAATTATTTTATCGTGTGCTGTGAAAGTGATTGATTCTTGAGAAAGAAATTATATTTTCAAGGACCCATTACCGGTTGGTATAGAAGGAAGTTCAATTACCAGGAAATGATGGTTGCAAATGTGTTTTTTTTTTTGTTTAAAACTTTCAAAGGGTATCCGCTTTATAGTTAGAAAAATAACTATAAATGGATGAGGTCTGGTGGCGGTAAATTTGCTTCCTTTCGCCAATATCACACGAACAGGCTTTAAGTCTATAATAGGTAGGTATGTAAAAGATGTCAAAGAAATCAATAAATGAATTGAAAAATTAAATGCAACAGCCTTTTCCATTTTTAGGTAGAAAATCAAAAGAACTCACGAGTGGTTTTTGAACTACCCACATAAATCTAAAATTGCGTTGGAAAGTACCTCCGAAATTAACCAACACAAGCTTAGAAAAAGTCGAAAAACACGTCAAAAAAATTAGGTTCAAGCCGAGACCGAAAAGGCGTATGAAATGCACCGAAAATTTGTCAAAGGTTGCGTCTAAGACCGGGTGGAAAATGTGTCAAAAAAAAATTAGAAATAGGTAAAAAAAACATGTCAAAAACGTGTAGACAAAGTCGTCATAAAAAAGTCTAAATATGTTAAGAAAAATTATCCGAAAATCACTTCCAAAATTCTCCGAAAGACAAGACCAAAAATGGGTCACAAAAATGAGTCGGAAATGTGTCAATAAATGTCTAAACATGTCAAATAGGTCTTTGCCTGTTTTCGAATCGATTCGTTTCAAAGTAAAAAACTGAAACAGGTAAAAAACATGTAAAAAATACGCCGTAAAAAGGTGTCACAAAATGTTTTGGAAAAACCCCCAAACAAACCACTTCAAAAACGAGTGAAAAAACAGCTTAAACAATTACGCGGAGAAACAATCAAAAACATGTGCAAAAACAGCACCGAAAAAATGGTTAAAAATAAGCTCTTAAAAAAACGTATCCAAAAACACATCTAAATGCAGCCCAGAGCCCACGAACGAATATGAGAAAAAAAAACACGGACATCAAACATTTATTGAAAACGCGTCAAAAATATGTCGAAAATTGTATAGAAAAAATTATCGGAAAATCGTTAAAAAAGCGACATAACCACGCCGAAAAAATTATCAAAATGCCTTTAAAAACGCATCAAAAAACCAAACCACAATATCGTGTCGAAAACGCATAGAAAAAATCATCCGAAACGTAGGTATAAAACGCGTCAGAAACATTCTGAAAATTTGTAAAAAAAAGTACCTACTCATAAAAACACTCGTCAAAAAAGTCCTTGAATTCAAGTCGAAAAATAATAATAATTAATAACTACCTATGTAGTTGGCGCAACAGGTCCTTAGGGATCCTAGCCCTAGCTTCTCACAATCATTCGTTTTGTGTGAGATTTCATTTTTTGGAACGAATGAAAGGGATCTACAATTTTATGTCTATTCCAAACGGCCGATTGAGAAGCTCTTTCGAGACAGTTATACTCTCGGATGTTTGTCAAACGTTCGCGAGAGGTGGCGCAGTGAAAAAACCCTGAGCTGGAACGTGTTTCGTAAAAGGCGTGAAAAATTAATTGAAAATATCTAAAATACAATCACTCGTCCAAATGTTTCAAAAAAAAAACTCCTTGAAATTGTGTCGAAAAACCCTTAAAGATCGCATAGAAGCGCACGTCAAAAAACTCGTCTGAAGAGTGTCGCAAAATGCATGAAAAAACGCCTCAAAAAATAGCTCAATTACCACTTTCTGGGTAGAATACTATTTTTTTTTTTGAAGAATGGCAGATTGCACCCAAAGTGGTCCTTCGAGCCGGATATGAACCGCCGACCTAGGTATCAAAGAGCAATATTATAAATAATGCAAGATGTATCACGGAAAACCATCAAAAGACTGCTCTGTAAACGATCAAACTTTCAAACACGTCGACTTGGTATTTGAGACACAGACTTCAGTGACACAATCATCACGTTTAAAAAATCAGTGCTAAGTTTCGATGGACCAACTTCGTCAAAAGAAACTTTTAAGGAAACAAGTGTTTTATGAATGTCCTTATGGCTGTCCCAATGGATCAATGGACCCCAAACCAACCTAACAAAAACATAAATGTGACTCCTGCAACATACATCCGTACAGGTATATTAATTAAGCTCATCAACTAAAATTGAATTATAACAAATGAATTGGTTGGGCCAACACAATATTAATAACGTAATTGCAAAAGTAGGTGAAAATAATTAAATTTCTGTTGGTTTTCCGCTGTTAATTCGATACCGCTTCAAATTACCTAATGGAAACTAGTTTTATTAGAAAATCGAAACACCCAATAAGCTGGCTTTGTGGTGGTGATTTCACATGAGCAGAGTGTAGGTTAACTAATTAATAAACAATTATTTCAACAGGATCTGACAGGCGCCCATCATTGTGTTTCGTTGTGTTTCGTTGGTTTTATCGCTAATCGTTTGGTGATGCAAACGCGAACGACTTCTTAATGTATCAGTGTCACATTATGCGGAAAATCTCAAATGAACATGAAGATTTATCTAACACCTGTCTCTCAATCTTAATTTATTCACCGGCACCGCACATCAGGTAGTTCAAACAATTTGACTCTGACACATTACTCATGCCCCTCTGCAAGCGATCCCCCCGTGAACACAATAGGTAGTAGGTACCAAGAAGAAAAAAAAAACTACAAAGACCCTAAATTGTATACGCATACCTATGGCAGAGGTAAGAGCTAGAGCAATACCCTCCTAGCAAATTACCGCACACGATAATAAATCACCCTTAATCTTTTTAACTTTTTTTTCAGCTGCTGCTGGCTCGTTCGCTTCCTCTATGGCATTCGGTTTAAAACTTTAACACAAAATACTCCTCTCAAGGATCTGGTTCCCTGATCGTCCGCACCTCCCAGGATGGACATTAACAAAGGCAAAGAGGGAAGGTACCTACTTGCATACGTTTTTCAAAATTAATGCCACCTCTTCCATCCCGCCTGCTCGAAGCTCAAAAAGTACAAAAAGAAGAAGAAGAAAAGAAATGATTAAAGACAAGAAAACAAAGCCACAGACATAAAAAGGGCCAAAGCTCAACAAGGAAGGGCATAGGGAACCTCTACAAAAACGGTGCAATAATAACAGCAGACAGGGCACACAAACACAATCAGACAGCGGGAAAAAAGTCGAAACAAACTTTTTCCATTATCAGAGTCTATGAAATTTTCATGCTAACACATGATAAAATATGGTAATTTATAGCCGGACGCTAATGGTGCTCTTGGCCAGCCATCCCTTTGGTATTGGGATTTGGGAAACAGCACAGCAGAACACCACCACAGATGGGGTGTAAATATTTAACGAAGCTTAGCACGGCGTTATCTCAGCTACCTGGCACAGGAGCTACTCACCAAATAGCTACCGACCGCATACAATTTTTGAATATTTGCATAGCATGCATACCTGATTTGGCCAAAGGCAAACCAGAAAGCACTGCTGAGGATTATTATACTCGGAATGTCAACAACAATATGAGAACCGCTTTGTGATATATATCAGTGGCTTTGTTCGTCCGTTCAAAGTATTACATGGGAGTGAGTGTGCTGTGTGCTGTGCTTGTGATAGGACAGGATGCAGTCGCAGTAGTGGCATGTGTGAGCAGTACTTCATATAATCATCTAGGTGCGGCTGTGTGGAATGCAAGTATATTCGTTTTATTTGTCACTTCAATTTAAAAGGGATTTATGAAATAATGTTGCCTCCTAGTTGGTCTGAGATTTGTAACTGTTTACCATAATACCTAGACCGGATGCAGCTTATCTATCCTTGGTCTTGTTTTTACTGTTTGGTATATTAAGCGAAGATGATTGTTAGTCAGGACGAAAATGAATTAGAATGCGTCCAAGTTTAATTAGATATACACTTCATTTGCTTAACTTCTATGTGGATGCTTTTCAAACTTTCAGGCATTGTCAAGATAAATACGAATTACAATTGAACCGCCTATTAATATGCAATGAATTCTTATTTTTTTTGTTTATTCTATAGTGTAGTGTAGATCAGCGTTACAATGTTATCTAATACTGTTTTCGCTGCAGGTGCTCTAGAAAAATGCAGTTAGAATTAAATTAGATTTAAATTTCGAAAAAAAATGTACTAGACCTACAGCAATTGCAGCAGAGTGGGGCACGTTGGTGAAGATATGAAAATCAACAAGCAACAACTCTCTGATTTGTTGTTCCGTGGAAACAATGGCTTTATTGAGAGTTGAGACGTAAGTTTGGTGCCAAGCTAGCTGTCAACTGGGCATCTAGATCGTTCAATATCACACCTTTTTTTGTCAAGTTATGTGATGTGAAAAGTCTTTGCCAATAGTCTAGCTAAGATCCAGGATTTGAAAGCCCAATCAATTGGGCAAATACTGGTCACTCACAGCCCTGGAAGCAGTGATCAAAAATTGGACCGTCAGATGTACATCGTAGGTCGCGGCAATATTTACACGAAATTTTGTTGAAACATTTTATATCAGACACTCTTCTTTCAGGTCGTAATAATATTTCACCATCAAAATTTATTTTATGTGTTTTATTTATTATAATTAAAAAGGTCTTAACGAATCACAATATTCTTTTATTTACCTTTAGATTACCGGGACCCAAAGTCCCCCCAACGATCACGTTTTTGTTCATATTCCGATTAATAATTATTTTTTTATTTAGTTTTTAGGTACTATTCTAAAATAAATTCGGAGTGATTACACATTTTTGTCATTTTTTTATTAACAAAAGATTAATTTCAAAGTAATAGGGACATAAAGTTACCTCCATTTAAGCAACATTTTACCTTATGGTTTTTATTGTGTAAAAATGCCAAATAGTCGATTTGTCCGAGCCTTTATTGTTTCTGATATTGGTATTACCCCCTACAATTTTTTGTTTTAAAGTTAAAATTAATAGATTTGAAATCTTGCACTTGAAGAAAGATAGCTAGAAAACGTTAGAACTTTCATCACAAAAT
This sequence comes from Cheilosia vernalis, assembly GCA_949126925.1. NCBI lineage: Eukaryota > Metazoa > Arthropoda > Insecta > Diptera > Syrphidae > Cheilosia > Cheilosia vernalis. Next base: position 51,043,075 of record OX421361.1, read on the forward strand.
TAGAAAAATTCGTACTACAGGTTTTTTATGAATTTAAACAAAAATAAACCTTGCAAATTTAATTTCTTTATGTATTTCGGTTAGGTATAAAAAATACTAAAATAAACTTGAATAAAGTTGAACGTGACTTTAATTGGGGGACCCCTCGCCGTCTCTTGGGTCTCAAAACTTACTGAGTGCTTTAAAAGTTAAACATTTGTTGGCTTACAAGGTTTCTAAAAAAAAGAGTCTAAAGAATAACGCAATAAAAAAAGTTGTTTGAGCAACAGGTAAGATACTCTAGGTCTGTTAGGTAGGTACCTTTCATACAATAATTATTACTTTGTGTGGAATTTTTCTCTTTCGAACGAAAGGAAGAGACCTACAGTAACAGCTACCATTGTATTTTGAAAAGTAAATCATTCAGCCTTTAATTTGTTTCGAAGTGTCGGTACTTGATAGTTTGGTCTATGGTTTTTCTTTAGGCTGTACCTACCATACCAGGTTAAGTACTCAAGCCTAGGTTATATTTGCATCATTCAGAGAACAAACGAATTATGTATTTCATTTTATCCTCTCTATATATAAAAATTGTGTGCAAAATGTACCTATAGTAATTCATCAATTGAGAACGGCTGGACCGATTTGGCTCAAATTTTTTTTTCTTCGTTCGAAACTTTTGAGAAAACCTCCGGAAAAGTCGGGATATTATGGAAATCGAAAATTGATTTTTTGTATATTTTATTCTATAATTTGATGTAAGGGGAAATTCTACGTGAAGCTTGGAAAATTTCGTCCATAAACATTTATCGAAGATCCTCGACTCAACGAAGCAAAATATGTACTTTGAAAAAATTCAAATTTGAACACCTAGCAAAGCAGGCTGGGGTCCGCTAGTTTTTAATAATTTTCATAATAACTGTAATACAAGCGTTCCAAATTAAAATTATGAAATATGATCTTTAAATCTTAATGTGCTGTTCGGATGTGCTAGTATTTTAAATATTAATTCTTTTCTTATAGCTTATTATTGTTAAAATATAATTAAGTCATTTCAATAAATCTTTCTTAACCCAAATTGTAGGTGGCTCACTGTTGGCGAATTGTTTTTTTGTTAGAAAAAGTGTGTGGTCTTTATATACATATCCATAAAGCTAGCCAACGACTGCGCCATTTCTTGTTTGAATCTTATTATTGAATAATGTCCGTTGAATAATGATATGAGAATGCATAAACGCAACAAGTATAGTGACAGAATTTGGCCAGATTTTCTGTGAAGGTTGAGCTTATCAAGGAGGGATAAGGCGCCAGACAATTTGGTAAACCATATTTCATGTACATAGGTATGTACTGCATACTCAACTTGCCCCCACTTCGATGAGGAAGACTTCCTCATTTATAGTTTCAAATCAAATCCTTGAGATGAGTAAAAAAAAAAAGAAATTGAAACGGAAATAGCATTTTTTTTTTAGAATACCTCCATCCCCATTCGTTGCTCTAGACGTCAAAAGAATAATTTCCCTTCTCTATGAAATAATCTTAGAGCACTCTTATGCAGATTGCATTGGTACTCGTTCATAATGCATTGATACTGTCGACTAACACGCACTCGGCATGAAGATGAACTACATGAAAGGCATTCCTATAGCAAATATGAAACTGATTTTCAATGGCGCGAGAAAAATTCAAGTGACTCTCAGCTTTTATGTGTGTAGTCACGTGCACATTATAAGAAATGTCTTCCGCACTAAACAAATCCTCTGGCGAAAAGGGCTTTGAATTTTATGAAGAGATTTTTCCACAAAAAAAAAAAAAAAAAAAACGGATAAAAGTCAAGCGTTGAAAATTGTGTCGCCTTTAATTCCAATTAATAGCACGCACCCATCTTCGCGGTATTCTTCGTCAATTCAGTCCTTAAGCGTAATATATAAGGAAGATTTACATCAGATTTTTTGTTTGGGAGTTACATAGCGTCACATGTACACGTGGGAGATTATTATTTATCTCACGGCGTCTATGTCGAAACCGAAATGGAAACCGCGTACACTCCCGTTCGTATGTGTACTTAGGGTTGCAATCCAATCATTAATTTTAATGAACGACAAATTGAAGATGTGTACCTAGAGGTAGTGTACCCTTCATGCGCATCCAACATCCAAGCCACCAGAATCTCTGGCGCCTGTGATTGCGAGTCATTTAATCTAATGCCTGGGCTGTCGGAATTATTACTACGCCATGTTCTTGTATGTTATATGTAATCATGGTGCAGAGGGAGCGAAAATGTTGCCATAGTACTGTCAAGCCGTCAGGAGTTGGATACTTCATCACTATGGTGAGATTTTTTGATGATGAAGGGAGTAGAAGTGCCGACATATGAAGTGCGGGTGGGTATAAAATGATGATTGTTATTGATTAAATGTTGATCTAAATTTGTTTTCGTTTGTCAAATAACCGCGCACAAGGAAAAGGATAAGTTTTTGCGTAATTTCGGTTCTATACCTACGCGTGACGCAAGTTGACAGAACTTGAAGTATGATTGCTTTTCTTGCGATGAGAAAAAGTTTGTTATATTTTCTTTGGCAAATATCTAAGTTGGGGAGTTGCTAACTTACAATAATTAGGTGGAAGCCATCATTCATTTGCTGAAGGAGATAGCTATTTTCATTGATTGATCTGCAAATGTAATACAATCTTTCTGTACATTCTATAAGTAGTACCTACCCATAAAAAAACCAAGAAACTAATTTAAGTAGCAAAAACTTGATGACTATAACAACAGCAGGTGATCTATTTTCCACGAAAACTTTGGAAGTCGGTGACGTTTTTCCTTTGAATAAGTTAACATTGATGTAGCCATCAAAAGCACACATTTTGCTACGTTCCCAGCTGCGGAAATTAAAAAAAAAACTTAGAAACGTTGCTCTTTGGCCACTTTTTGAGCCTCAAGACCCTTGGCCGTTACTTTATTAAAAAAAGAAAAATGTCTCTTTTTCAGTTATGGTAATATTTTACCATTTTATGAAATAAAAAAATGCCACGATATTTTGTTATAAATAGATGTCTTTGCTTCCCTTTTTATTTTTTGGTACAATAGTATTTTGTGTGGAAGACACTTTTTTCGCCTCGGGCCGATTTAGACAACTTTTTAAAACTTTTCAGTGGCAACGCTGCCACCTAAAGTAGGAACACTGCTCTCCCGGACTCAAAATATTTCCATTTTAATTTTACCCTTAAACTAGCGTTAGCATTTTGTTGAACTTCAATTGGAATTGGAAGACATTTTTTGCTAAAAATCGGTGTGCATGCAATATATAAATTTCTATATCTCAAAAACGGTCCTAACGATTTTCATGAAATAGTGCCCAGGGAATGCGACGTTTTTTTGGACAAAGTGGTGAGGATTTCATTTTTTCAAGAAAGCCAGTATATATTTGGGATGCGACTACAGCCCAACAGTAATTAATGTGAACAAATCGCTTAAAAGAAACGCATGTCGAGACATCGAGTTTTTTTCCATATTATGTATGTCCATAAAAAAAGAGCTTAGGTATATAAGAAACATTTAGATATAAGAAAAAAACCTTCATTTTTAAAATGTATTATTCAAAAGAAAATCCCAAGCAGATAACAAACACATAACACACATATGTTTATGTGTAAAAAATAATTTTTCTTATATGGATCCGTTCTTTTCACGTAAAAAACTTTGTTGTTTTAATATATGAAACTTTGTTGAATTTTTTTTTTATATTAGAGGTTGTAATAGGTGCGTTCAAAAACACTGCGCACATAGATTTCGAGTAGAAATTACTAACGCAAAATTGTAGTCAAATAAAGGTCACCTTAAAATTATTTTAGTATTCGTCCATATTAATGTTTTGCTGTCTACAGGCGACATAAAACAATCTTAACATTATCAATATTTTCAGATCTACAAATTGTTCCAAATGTCTGCCAACCGTTTGAACTGGCAATTTAGCATTGTAGTTCGCTATTGTCAGATCATTTGCAGCTCATTGCTAGGTCTTTTGTAGACCTAACAATATTGGCAGATGTGGCAATCGTGTGAACACAGCTTTAGGTACTGATAATTATTTTTAACCTTCATACTAAATATTTTTTGCATCATAATCGGTTATTTTGTATTGATGATTATTAATATCGCGCACCACCCAGCTGCAACAAATATTTGACATTTTCGTACATTTGAGTAAGCAGCGCTTAAATGTTTTTACTTATAAGTCTTTTGATAAAAAAAAATATATACGGCCAATTAAAGGTTAATAAAATATTTGATTATTATGTTTTTATATAAAGGACTTAAGCTACATGTATAACTTTTTAACATATTAATTTTCTGTGTGCAGGTGCTGAAATTGCATGTAAGTAGAACCATTTTGGCTTTGCGAAAAATCGCCCAAAACCGAGAAATAAAGAACAATCCAAAACTAAATTTGGGTAATTCATCATTCGGTTTATGTTTGTTGCCTGATTTTTCATAATGAAATATCGAACAAGATGTCAAAAATTAAATTTCGCTATCGGTCTATGAAGGATTGCCTAAAAAAATTAACCCAAAACTGAAAAGTAATAACGAAAGAAGGCACCAGAAAAATTAAAAGACGGCCCATTTTTCTGCCACTCTTGTAAAATGAAAAATTGTCTAAAAATGATCTCCTCATATTGGGCCTCCTGATTATCGTGATTAGCCCTGTTTTTTTGAGCTTCGTTCTCAGCAAAGCAAAGTAAAGTAGGATTTTCAGCACGCAATTACAACAACTACGCTCTACTTGACACTTCGACGACTCACACTAGGTATTCACTCCCAGCAAGACTCACTTGGGAGTAAATGTATACTTCTGAACACCAGGGGGAAAACATTTTTGTTGCCCTCCTTGTACAATATGAATCTGTTCACAAAGTTTTTCTATTTACAGTACATACTATTCGTTGGTTGTTTTTGGTGGAAATTCATAAAGAAATGCATAAGTGAACTAATTTTAAAAATAACAAATAAATATAAGGGCTTTTATTAAAATATGCAATAAATTATTTTTTATGTAAGCTGCAAATATTGTTTTAGACAAATATACCTTATTAAACTCGTAATCGTAAGATATTAGTGTATTAATCTTTTAGATATATATTTTTCTATTTTTTAAACCCCAAAATATGAGGAAGGATCAATATCCATTGGAAAATTTTATGCAAAAAAATTGTATTTCTTTGACTGAAAAAAGTTACTTCTTGTGATGTTCCCAATCATGTTGTATCATGCTACCTACTGAACAGGCCCACACCGCCACCTTTTTTGATAAAACCTACTGTTCAGAAAGCTGCTGGGAATCGTTTAAGTGCACATTTTCCTACTTTACTTTGCTTTGCTGAGATTGAAGCTCAAAAAAACAAGCCTATTGTTTACAATTTATTTATTTTTGACGAGCTATAACCGCCCAACTTCTGTAGAAAAAGAAACATCGGCCATAGTAATGCTGTGGGTCGATTTTTCATTTTTGAAAATTAGAAGCAGAAAAATGAGAAATCTGTATGCGGATGATGAAAAATCGGCCGAATTAGTTTCGGGCTATTTTTCATATTCTATTATTATATAGGTAGGTACCTACCTATATATTAATCAGCCACAGTTATGGGTCTTTTTGCATTCATTTTTGAGTCTCTTTTCGTGATGAAATTTGTCCTATAAATAATACTGGGTCGTTCTGTATTTTTCGATTTGAAAAATTTTTCGCTGAAGCCCGTATGACACTACATTTTTTTCAACATTTTTCAGACTTTAAAAATGAAACTAGAGCAGGACGAAAGATTACTATGCAAATTCCCGATAGGAGTGAGTGCGTACACACCAGCCTAATTAATGTGGATATGTCAAAAAAAATGCATTGAAAATGTATTCAATTTACATTTTTTTAAGCTACTGGCAGCTTTTTTTTTGACATTTCCACATTAAATTGTATTTGCCTCCAGCAGTGATCCCAGATTGGGGGGACAGTCGGTAATTTTGTTGATTTTTTCTAGCAAAAGGGGATTTTTTGGGGGAAAACAATATAATATATATGGTATGTTTTTTTTCTTTAATCTCGGATCCCTGGCCTTCCCCTCACTTTGAAGTTTGTGGCTATAAATTCGTTTGAAAATTTGTGGTTGGTTTGGAAAACAATTGTTACCCCTTTCATAATACACATTTTGTCTCTTTTACACGAAGCTGACACTTCAACATGATTAAATGCTATAAAAATGAGGAAAAAATTAGAGAAAAATGTAGTGTCATAGGGCTTTAGCCATTTCAAGATCGAAAGCTCACGCAAATTTATAAATTCTTGTGTAGGGTTGTCGAGAAAAAAAAAAAAACAAATCAAACCAAATCTGAAAAATAATAATGACAAATGGCACAAAACAAAAACCGGAATAAATTTCATCTGCTCTTTTAGATTTTATTTTTTTCCCTAGAAAGTAGTTCGAATAAGGTCTTCCATGGCACAAAATCACGATTTTGAGTTTGACGTTTTTTTTTAGTCTCTGTTTTTGAGGTCGCATTTTTCATGTAAAGAGTTTGCGTATTTTTTGAAAGTCTTCTTATTGCTTGAGTTGTGCAATTCCCAATTCTTCATTTTATAAATTTTCCTCAAATGTGTTAAGTTCCCACATAGCACCTCAATTTACGGAATAAAATGCAATCTGGTTGCATATGAATGCCTTAAGCGCGTTTAACACATTCTTCCACAAAGTTTATTGAAAAAGTGGTTGCATCTTGCATGGCATTGCTGCCGAAAATATTTCAATAGGAGTATTATCCTCGTTTTTCGTTGGTCGTATACTCCTGTACTCCCCTAAGACAAATTGTACTATAATTTTTAAATTTCGGATTTAGCTATTTTCACTTGCTTTGAAATTTCTATAATGTAGAAAATTGCTAAACGGATGTTCCACTAAGTTTTGTTTCGTGTTCGATTTTTTGATATTCACCTCGACCAAACTCTTGCGGATCCTTAAAATTCAATTTTCTGTCATTTTAAAAGGCTTTTTCAATAAGGGCAGGTCGAAATAGAAGTGGAATAAAATTGTCTGAGTGTGAGGTAATTAAAAATCAATTAAGTCAATTGTCAGCGGCGGCTTCTCAGGGTAACAAGGAACGGCTCGTCAAATTTTTGGCTGATTACTTACTAAGCCGTTTGTCTCGTGCTGTCAAACTTGGCAGCACTCTTGAATGACAGCTCCACAGCTGGATGGCGTCTGTTAGGAGAAAAAACCATGCTGGAAAATCGTCGAGGCTATTAGGAATAAGACGTAGGACTAATTATTATACTGTAATAATTGTAAAAAGGACAAAAAAATAAGGAAAAACTAAAAGTACGAAAATTGACATAGTATAAAAAATAAAAAATATATGAATAATATTTTGTAGTCGTAGAAAATTGGGCACTTTTTTTTACCATGATAAGGAATTAAATAGAGTGCTCACATGACGGAACTAAAAAAGTCTTATGTTGGCTGAACCAACATCTCGTATTTAGCAATAAAATGTTGGGGAGTCGTCTATGAAAGGCTACCGCGTCTGTCGTAAAATGGGAACAACTCGATCAGCGCACTCGCTTATGAACACTCATTTTGATTATCAAGTCTTTTCATTTGGACGTGCTGATCAAAAGTGTAACTTGTAATAGTGTTTTATCAATAGTTACTAAGTAATAAACACCAGATTAGAAAAACACATGTTACCAACATCGATCCATCTAAATTTCAAAATTCAAAACACTTAGCTAAAAACTAATATTTAGATTTTCGTTTTGTACCCCCCGGTACTACCCATCGAAATTATGAAACGGCAGCTCTGGTTGCATTTAATTGATCTTTTTTTCCAAATAAAAATAATAATCTAGAGGCGATAGAGAAGTTGTCATGACACAGAAGTTACAGTTTCCATATTCGACCTTCGTCTGGAAGGAAACGGGAAAATTTCCAAAAAAAGTCACTTAGGTCCTTATCTTCTAAGCGCTATTTTTATTATTTTCATAACTTTTGTTGTGCGTAAACCGATAAGTTGAAGGATCTAGAAAAAATCTTTACAACAACAGTATTTATGAAAGAGTTTTATGCGCTTCTCTAGATTTACTTGGGACGTCCACCGATGGATATGTCTCGCTCTTGCTTCTGGAGGAAGGAACACAACTACAGCTCTGGTAATGAGGTCCATTTTCGTCGTAAAAAAATTCTAAATAAAAACAGTAAGGTACCTAGAAATCCACTTGCATATAAATTTCTTTACTCAACTCCTCTTCATTGTGGGTCTCCTTTTTCCTTTTTTTTTTTTTTGTGTCTGCGGTATCCTTAATGCAGTCTTTGATGCACTTGATGCACTTATAAATAGTTGAGTGCTGTCCCCTCGCTTTGTTTAGTCTTTCTCTGTGGTGGCAAAACTACTTCAAGCACTCCTTGAACATGTCTGTTCTTTGCATTCATTTTTATATTGCCACCCTCAAATGCGTGAGTTGTACAAAGTCCAACTGTCAAAGAGTAAATCCGAATATAGTAGAAGGGACACTGACTGCTATCAGACGTCTAGACGAAGTCTTTCAGTGCAAATGCGCGAACAGAGTGGTATATCCTATTTATCCAAGACCGAGTGTGTTTAGTGTTTACACAATACGTACCAATGAAGCCAGGTCATGAGCCTCAATGCAAACTGATCAAATATGGCGCAAAACCCCTCTATATGCATGTGGGACAATTTGTGTATTTCGCCCTTGGAATTTATACCCTCAACTCAATCTGATACAAGCTATGGACCATTTAACCGAGTTCTCGCCTTGATGTAATGAGAACGTTTTTATCGAGCAATTTTGCCGCAAATTAGGCCCGCAACGCTAATGGCATTAATAAAGCTGCCTGGTTCCGTGTTCGGGAATGGCCATTGGGGCTTGGGGAGAATTATTGCCCCAATTGGTTGGGCGCACTCAATTATTTTCGATTTCGCCAAGGGAATCGCATATTCTGTGTGGCGCATGAGAACGGAAACGGCAAGTGTGACTTCTCAATTAGGGTTGTGCCATAAGAATCGAGGTTAATTGCATGGAAGAGCAATGGTGTGGCAAGTGGCTGGCAATATGTAACCAAGCCGTTAGTCAATCGATATGATTGCTCTTCTATTGGTGCGGTTCGGTTTAATTGGTTGCACAAAGCAGATTCTTGTGGTGATAATGAATTTAACGCATACTTGGGCTCGCTAGTGGTGTATTAGAAATAAATTGGCCTGTTGTATCAGTATCAGGAGGAGAACATGATGTCTGTATACAAAATTTTGTTGCTGGGGGCAAAGGCGAACACTTTTGATTGAGTTTTGTTGCGGGCGGGTGGCTTTTATGAAATTAAGTCACAAAGCGATGGAGTTCCATATCAAATTGGGGGCTATATACCACTTGTTTTGTGTGTTTTATAAGTAGGAAATCCCGGGCCGGGAAAGCTATTGAGCCGCCACTTTAAGGGGACTTAATCCGCTTGAGAAAAGTTTGCATGAAAACTAAGTGAACAGAGACCGACAATGACATTGACCCTATTTACGGAAACTTTGAATTTGTTTTCTGTTAAGCGAGGGGATCGATCATATGAGAGAGAGAGAGCAGGGAAATTTCGCAGTTCTAATAGGTATAGCAAATGCAGCTCGGCAGGAAAATTGAGTTCTTCATATCACTTGTTTTTTATCTGACCAAGAAGGGCGTCTTCCCGAGCTCGCCTCCACGCAGATAGTTTCGGTGCTAATACTTATTTTGTGGGTATAACAATATCTCCTATAAATAATTCGGCAGATTGTGATGAAATAAAAATCAAATGCTGCTCCTAGTTGAGTTCTATGGTTTCTTGCAAATTGAAATTGTTATCCTGACCACAGGAAAACTTTGAAAAATATTTAGGTAAATGAAAAGAACTTGCAAGACAAGGGTACACTGATGGTTCATCTCTTTCTAAGCAAGACGCTTTTTCTGTCGCCTTTGGGATCACATCCTTTTCCATCACTACCTCAAACTTCCGCCGATTCAATGAACCTTTTAAAACGCTCGATCATCCGCCACCTTCTCTTGATCATCTGAGGCAACCCCCATAGGGAGATATCGCCAAGCCCCCTTTGTCCTTCGCACGCCCAGCTGAAAGCACACCCACTTAAACAACATTTATCTAAGCAAACTGCATCCCATCAACAGAGTTCGCTCAGTCTTGAAGGTTATAAAACTTTGACAAGCAACTTGCTTCAGATAAGGCAACAGAAAAGACCCGACCCAACAGTTACTTTATCGAGTAAAACTTTTTCATGCATTTCATTGCACTGACGTCCATTAAAAATGCATAACCGGACCGAAATTCATTTATATTCACTGCGCTCTACTTGAACACCGAGCCCGGGCACGGTACATCATCCAAACTGATGTAATGTATCATTTTGTTGCTGTCCGCCAGATACCCTGGCGAAGACTTTTAAACTCCCAACTTACTTAGTTAAATATTATTCCAAGGACGACAACGATGACGCTTTCCGCCAACCCCATTATTATTATATACAGCAGCGCAGCTTTTTGCTATTTGCATTTTATGCTAATTGCAAGGATTCCCCCGACACCCAGCACACAGCACCACGGGTTAGAGTCATGTTCTCGCCGAAAATAAATCCAAAAATATATACGAACCCTTTGCCTGGGGATAGGGATATTATCAGCAAGAGTCGGATGCCATTTAATATAACCACTTGTCGGGAAGCAACGCGCTTAGAATCTAATGTTTTGGAGATGCCTCACACAAGTACGCATACACAGAGATAATCTGTGTGCTCCTTAGGCCGTCGCAGTAAACAGCAGAAGGTCGTCCGTCGTCATTGTGTCGCGGCGGGGTTTTCGTATGGCGTCCCTTGTTTGCTGAGTTTTAATTTTCACTGGGGGAGAACTTTCCGACAGCCGCGATAATAACAGTTATTATTAATAGCACCATCGCCAGGAGTATACCTATAGTTACGGTTGGTACACAGAAGATTCAACTCGAATACAGCGATGAAATTTTTGGCCTTTAATCCGGCCACTTATACAGCACGCGCACTATGCACGTAGGTATATATATGATGAAGCGACTGCCCACTGGAAAGAATAGACAGATGGAGATGAGGAACAAACGAGGGTTTGTTTGGGGGTAGTAAACATTTTAATTGCGCCATTAGATTGGAATGGTGTAATAAAATATCGGCCGGCGGATGATTGAGAGCCTCCGCAGGAGTGGAACTTTATTTCCCTGCACGTTTTTAATCTTCTACGTGTTGACAGGTAGTCCAACATAGCGGACGAGTGGGAGCGTTTAAGTTTAACAAACAAACTCAATAGCTAATTGGATCTTTGAATTTCATCATGTAGGTATGCCTGAACCGCTTTCAATGTACCTACGCACACAATGCGTTACCTCGCACAGTGATACCTAAGACCAGCCATTAGTGCAAACTCCTGTGAGTTCAGACATTCCATCTGGTTGGCATAAATTATGGAGAATTGGTTAACCGGAATCAAATCGGCAAGCACAGCACCTACTTTTGGCATAGGGCATACCTATGCAATGCTACACCCCTAGCCACATGTAATATTCAACGGGGCGCAATTAAATCTTAATTACCGCATTCACTTTGTAATAATACCTGAATGCTAGAGCAAGGACACAGGACGTCAGCAGGCGAATTCTCATAATTTTCCGCAGCCACAGTCAAGCACACATGTCCCAGGACCGTCCCATACCTATCCCAACGTAATATGGTTTTCACACCTAAATGAAAATTATGAGATAACTAGATTTTGATGGAACTGCCTGGGCCGCTCTTAACATCCACCAGAACCGCGAGGGTATATACACCTTAAATTAATTTCCCTTGAATAACAGCGGGAAGAGCCTCGGTTTTCTATATTCATAGCCCATCCTGCGGGTGGGTGAGATATACGAAACAACTGGGCTGTGAGGGGTTCATAATGTTTGTTGAGGGCTGCAAAAGTATGGAGGTAATGAAAGGGTATAATTATAGAAAGACTATGAGGCTTTGGAAATAAGTTTTGCCATCAAATTTTTTCGAGTTGCAATGTGAATTAGAGAACGGGTTTGATGTTAGAAATCAAAGAATCCGGGGATAACTATTGACTTTGAAGGTCAGAGTTTACAGAGCTTATGACCGTAGCAGAAGTTTCTGTATTTGAATAAGACAAAATCTAAATTAACATAAATATTCACACAGGGTGGTCGATTTTGACAAGACTTAAACGTTCGTGCGGACAGTTTTTTTTTCCTAATTTTTGTTTTCAAATTAAGTTATTTTTGCGGAAAACGACTGAGATTTTCTTAACAATTTTTCAGTACTAAATAATTTTTTTTGGACTTGATTTGGTGAGTTTCCTCTCTAAAATGTTGCAGTTAACTCGTCCATTTGTTTTTTTTTTGTAAAACTCGTCCTTAAATAGGAGTATAAGAGTAAACAAGGAGTCGGAGAGGATCCAGGAATCTGCTCCACTTTTTTGAGACCACACTGGTTAGAGGAAATATTTATCTTTCATGAAAAATTTGCTCTGGGTCATGTGTAGTTAATACCTCTCCCAATTGAGTCTTATGCGCAGCGGCAACCTCTTCTAACAAAAATTCTTTGTAAAGATCTAGTCAAGCTGTCGAAATGAATAGCATACCTCGAAGAGTACGATGGATGGATCTTGACAAAAGTATTCGACATTCCCCTGCAGCTACTTAATATATAAAAATACGAAACAATTGGTGCAACAGGTTCGTAGGGAGCTTAAGCCTAGCTTCTCACAACTTTTCGTTTTGTGTGAGTTTCCATTTTTTTGCGCCGAATATGCAATTGTAAGCCGATCCCTACCGAACAATTGAAAAGCTTTTAAGTGACATTTATACTCTTGGATGTTTGTCAGACGTTCGCGGGAGGTGGCGTAGTGCAAAAAAAAAACTTAAGATGGAATTTTAATTTTTTACCGCTCACTTAGTAATCCAAGACACTAACCATCTAAGCCCCTGCGCCTGCCATTCCAGAGAGAAACAGATAAAATTTAAAAAAAATCAAAAAAACAACTAGTCTCCGGAACGTGACGTTTTGCCTGTTTGGTTTCATCTAAAAAATACATCTTTTTTAGAACAAGGAAATGGAGTTGGTGCCCCTGCCAATAATTTCTAGAATAGCTTTTGAGTACAAAAAATAATTATCAACTTGTTACCTACCTACTTATTTGAAGTACCTGTGGTCTATGAAGCGAAAACGTTGAAATGTTTACGTGCGGACTAATGATTTGCTCTAAGATGCGGAAGTAAATTTTTCGTGCACACGGAAACGTTTGAACGTTTCGCTTAGGTACTTATTTCATGTAACAAAAAAACTGAGCTTGCTTTCAAGTGGGAATTGACCACATTACCTACCTAAGAAATTAAGTTTTGTTACAATCGTATTTCTCGTTTTCGAAATAAGTCCGATTTCAAAAAAAAAAAAAAACAATTAATACCATAGGTCTCGAGTTTTCTTTCAGAAAAACTTCCCTAATTCAATTTTTCCTCTTTTATACGCTTTCCGTTAAGCTTTGCCAGACGTTCAAAATATTTCCCCCAAGTCACATCTTAAAATCCCATAGATTTGGACCCCCAACTTTTTGTAACTATTTTTTTCAAATAACTAGCTATATTTTTGGTTTTTTGAAACCATCTTTCAAGAATTTACACATCCCTAATGGAACTTTGTTTAAATTGTTTTTTTTTTTTTTTTTTTTTTTATATAAAATTTACAGATGTTGGCGCTTAAATAAGAAAAAAATATTTAATGAACTATTACAAACAAATAAAACTTCGCCCTAATAAAACTGCCATTAGCTTTTTTTGAAAGACTCGTTTTGGAAACGAAAATATAGTCCAAATATATTAGAATCAATAATTTTGACTGCCAAATGTAGCTTTGGAGGATCGAACGATTATTTAACAGCATTTTGAAAAAATAACACACGCATTTCTTTCATCCTCGATTGATGTGCTTAATTGTCAATCATTTAGTTGTGGACAGAACAAAACGAAGAAGCTCTACTCTAAGTCATTCTTAAGTTTAAGCTACTCAGCGTTTCTTACGTTCGCAGAATGGCTATACATTTATAACTCGAATGCGGGATTACATTTTAATGTCACTAAAAGGAATATTTTAATGAAATACCAATAAAATATAATTTTTAAAAAACCCTAGACTTTCCAGTAAACAATTTCAAACCCCAGATTTCCTCACGTGGAAAAAAAAGAAGTCTGGGGGAAAACTCCGAAACTTGCAACCCTGTTTCCGGGTTAACTATCTACAGTACGCCCTCGGTAAAAGCAACGCTCGATAAACGCAATACCTCTGTTAAAGCAACTTTTAAAAACAAAAACTCGGTATTTTCTTGATGTTAAATATTTGTAACCAACTTTTAGTCGGCCTTAGCAGAATATTACACTTTTAACCCCATCGCGGGATGTAAGTTTTACCGCGTACTTAGTAGCCACAGTATTGCCAGAGAGTAGAGATTACCGTCTTGGTATTAAAATTCAATAGGCCAACTTCATAAGCTTATTTTAACAGCTCCTTTCAAAGATCCGGTCCACTTATGGTCATACAAAGTACGAGTTAAGCACAGTTGAAGTTTTTATGGGGCTTCTAATGAGCACTTTTTGCACAGTTTTGCTGACATTGACATTTAAATAATTTTTATCTATTTTATTTCAAATATTTACCATACATAACTCCGATTGACTGGACCGTTCCCCTTGGGCGGTTGCTGTGAGTATGTGTAATTGTAGGTTCAAGTATTCTACTATTTATTATTTATTATTCATTAAATTTATTTCACAAAAAAAAAAAAAATACTAAAAAGTTCAACAAAAAAAAAAGTTAATTTAATTTTTGGTTTTTTAAATTAACTTTTTTTTTATTTTAATTTTTTTAGCCTATGACACTTCGGGAAAAAATGGGATACCCCACTCTTCAAAATCGGTCAAGCCTTTTGGGCTACCGGGCGTTACGAAGAAACGTACACAGGACATGCGCGAAACTCATAACCCTCCCTGTGTCGTGTCGGGTAAAAAAGGTTTTTAAAAAGAAAACAGCATTTCTCGTTATCTGTAGCGCGTCACGCTATTCTTAATCGTTGCTTCACTAGACCGATCGATCCCTACAGCTGATTTTACACATTGGTTGCTGTGCGCCGAGACTTCTTTCGGAATTCCTTCGCCACTGTGCGTCACGTTCCCTAATATCATACTCTGGCGCAGGTAATAGAAAAAAATCAATCTAATCTGTCCCTTTTTCCCTCTGCACAACAGTTTCATTTAAGCAATAACCACTGAGCCCTCTGCGACTTCTATTTGCAGATCTTGCATCCAACCTACGTTCAACCCACGCATTGTAACATAGCAGCACGCCCTGAAGCTGCAACCGCAACAACTCCATTTACCAGGCTTTCCTCATGCATCTCCCTTACTTCAAAACGGCAGCAATAATCTCCACCGAGATACTTTGTGATATTTCAATTTACATTTTATCTGCGAATCCTGCCTCCCGGGCGATATCTCCCTTTTCAGGCTATTATCCTGGCCGAGCACGCATTGAAAAGCTGCCATTCAGTGGCGCACTTGTAAAGCCAGCCGTAATCCTCAGCAGACACCAGCTACTTATGAGAAGCATGAGCGCGGGAGGCGCACAACAACCACTTGAGTGAATGATCCTGCATAAAGAGTAGAGTTTATGTTGTCCTTTTTATTCGGCGTGCCAGCGTATCCTTGCGGTCTCCATACTATCATGCAAACATTTTAGAAAACGACAAAATATCGTTATCGTTGCTAGAACTATTCCCAAGAGTCCTGAAAATCCTTCCATTTAACTGTGAATTGCTATGACATGTTTGTTCCTTTTTTGTTGCTGCTGTTTTGTCTTCATACGAGCTCATGCACTATATACGAGTATATGCAGCTCCTTCGCTCCGAATAGGCTTGCGAGTCCTTCGGAAAATACGAGCACGACCGGGAATGGAAAACTCTGAAAGAAGATTTAACCCCAGGCTTCGCTTTTCATTTCCTCTTTAGATGAACATATCTATGAATAATAAATTTAAATAAACTTCTGCTGCCGTTCCGAGAGTCGGCAAACATGCAGAGAATATTAAAACTTCTTTCCACGGTCTGTATGGTGGGTGGTGGCTGGTGGCTGGTGGGTATCGTATTTGTTTGTATGGGTTCAACAGATGAACTATGCTTGCATACTTTGGGCGGGCGGGGATCTGGAGTCGGATTGAAGTATCTTATATGTCCTTTGACACAAAAGTTGGGGACGAAACATGTTTGGCTTTGAACTTTTGTGACTGTCATAAGGAAATGTGTATATTCCTTAACGTTGACTGTTTGAATTCTTTGACATATGGCAAATGATGGGATTCAAACAACTGGCATCAAGTTGTTGATGTAGGTAGATTGAAAAGTTTTTCTGTGCCATAATGTTTTTTTTTTTTTTACGAATGACTTTCTACTTTGTCAATCAAGTTGGCGGAGCTGTCACGAAGTTTTTTTCCCCAGAGCAAATTTGTGTAAGGTATCATGGAGACATACATTGGCATAGGTAGAACCATTTTACACACATCCAGATCCAGGTTGCGAAGAAGCACCCTTCGAAAATGAAAGAGGACGGACGTAAAACAATATCTCCGAAGACAGGACATGAAGCAGTGTGCGGTTGGTAAGTCATTACAAATTAAAAAAAAAATATTTACTGAAGAAAGTTAAATAAGTTCGCATTGTCTTTATTCAGTTGACATAGAGTCAAAATATCTGACTTTGTCGTAGAGTTGAAAACTCCAAGTCGAGGTAGGTCTCTAGAAATTCAGTTTTCTATTCCAAATTAAGTGTCCCCATTTTGCTTTCTTACCAAGGTCAATTTTAAAGACAACCGGAGCGGTGATGTCCACTCGACTCGTAATGAAATTCATCCAGTCACAGTGGAATTGAGTGGCACTGCATGTGCAGCATCAGAAGATATCTGTAGGTTCCTATTTGAGTCTGTTACGCAAATCCATTTATTTTTCATGTGCAGCCGTTTGATGTCGCTGATCAATATTATAAACAGTACCTACAGTCTGCAGTATTATGGACTAAGATATTGTAACACAAAGAAGAAAGAATCAAAAAGAATTAAAAATGTAAAGGTGCCACCGGTGGGATAAGAAGGGCATGTGCATGAATTGAGTTGCACTCAATTCATTTTCATATAGATGAAGAGGCAGTCGAAGTAAATCAGTGAAAGAAGGCAGACGTAGAAATAAAATTGTGATCGAAGTGACTTGTGTTTTATTTGGGCGTATGAAGTAAATAAATATTAAAAGAGGCCCTGTTATAATATGGACTCTCGTAAGAAGCCGTCTTGTTTTGGATCTGCATCGATTTTTGTCCATCGCCAAAGCGATTACTATTTCGTACTCTAGGCGATGCCTGACAATGAGCCATTCATTTTTAATTTTTGTAAACACTGCCCGCGATGCTAATAATAGTTTTTAGTATCCAGGCACAATTTTTCGAACTCACAATTATTGCGAAATTTTCTAACAAAATTGTATATTGTGACCTACAAAGTATATAAGGTGAAAGTTGTTAAAAATGATTATTAGTAAGGCCCTGCGTGTTTTCCGTCATAGTCTGGACGAGATTTTTGCACTATACGTCTGCTTTTTTCAAATTGACAGTTACTGCATGACCTCAAGTGTCAAACAGTCGCAATAGCATCCTCCGCACAACTTTTAGCAACTGACAAGATGAACTGTATTTTGTGTACAAATTCTTGTCGGCCATGTGGAGTGAAAGCCCGTCTTTTTGTCAGTAAACTGATCGTTCCATTCATATCAATAGTGGCAGACGTTAGAAAAGACTTACGAATTCCAAATAGATTACTCTTAAAGACTTTATTAACTTCCAAGTCACCTCGGGTGGCGTTTGTCGAAAGAACTTGTTCTGCAAAATTTATGTTGAGTTTCGTAAGTCCTAGAAAGGAAGTTTTCGACTGTGCATGAATACAAAATCTCGCTGTACCTACTTAAAAATTCAACGAACCTTTTGAGAAGAGAGAGATAAGAGCTTCTTTGAAATAGTTCTCGAAACTAGTGGCAGAAACTACGAGGCAGTACCATCGATAGATTTCCAAAATAAAGTAATTTTTAAAAAGAGATAACGAAGATGGATCTGTAAGTTTATGAAAAACTAAAAAGTTGGTGCAAGAGGTCCGTATGGACCCTAGGCACAATAATTAATTTTTCAAGAGATCTAGAATTTTATACTGCTTCCAAACGGCTTATTGGGAAGAACTTTCAAGACACTTATACTCTCGGATGTTTGTCAGACGCGAGAGGTGGCGCAGTAAAAAAAACCTTAAGGTGAAACTTAGGCTTTACTATTCTTTTTCATAACCGTCTTGCTCTTCTTTTAAAGGCCGGTGCTAAAATTCAATGTAAATCATGATCAGTTCCTCAAAAACAAGCCTCAACAGTTCGGCAACAAAAGTTGATAGGTAGTGGGTATTTCTTGAGTGTGCATACTGAGTTGATGCGTCTTCCTGTATTTCTCTTCTGTATTTTAGGTAAAATTGGAAGACCCTGTTGTCAAAAATGTTGATGTTTTTTGATGCTGAGAGGGACCTCAACCAAATTGCGGTATTCATATTTGAGGGCAGCTGATCTGCCTAAGTCGGCTTCTCCTTTGAGGTCCTGCTTGACTCCGGACTGTAACCACCAAGTACCTAAAAGCGATATCATCTCAGAAGAGGTCGCAGTGTTCAAAGCAATTTTGACGTCCAGGTTGACGAGGGTGGTTCAATTCTTTGGAACGTGCTTCCGTCTTACATCTCGGATATAGAAGTTCGAGTTCTACTGGTGTTTCCATCGTATTGGCATTGACTTTGGAGCGACCTGTCCCAAAAGTAGTTTCAACATTTTAAGCTATACATTATCTCTCACTCTCTCTTATCTTTGCCACCGAGCTGTAAGCATTTATAATAAAAATACGCTGTATTTAATATTTGTCAACTTGCTTTTTTTTCTCTCATGATCTGTTAAGATTTCAAAAGGGAGAGAACAACACCTCGTAAGGAAAACAAATACGATGCGATTTGGAAAAGCCAGAGATTGAGAATGTGTGACTAGGTAGAGGTACCAAGCAATTCCCTCTGGTAGAGCCCCAATAACATATCCACCTCCTAGCCCAACGCCTCTGTCAAAATACCTCGGCCTGTTGTTGTGGATTCACAAACAGTAGCAAAATTCCAGAACAGCATATCTGTCCCAAGCTAATGTATCCCAAATCCGCCAGAAGATACCTCAATTGCCGTAATAAATTGTAATAGGATACAATGGCTCTGTATCTGTGACATTTCTCATAGCTCTGTGGCACTTTGCAATATATCAAATAATCTCCAAAAAGGACCGCAATAATTCTTTTAATTCCTCCCAAGAGCTGCCCCTACGCACGATAAATATGTCAGAGACCTGAATTTAATTTCACTACCAAGGACATTCGTAATATCCCCGTAGACGCATGAACTTTACATAAATTTCGCGAACATTTCAAGTCCACTGCCACAATATCACTTCAGTTGCGATGAAAATTTTAATAAAACCAGCTCGCCCCCCTGGGTGGTGCTTTACGCAAATAGGCACAGGACCCGAAATTAAATTCACCAAAACTAATCCCGACCAGCAATTCTCTGAGCGTCGCTCTAAAAGTCATAACCCAACCACGACACCACTCTCACTGTTTGGTTAATTGAATAGACTCTCAAGGAATTTAATATACCAAAACCAATGATTGATTGCATCAGTTTCGGTGTAATATTTCCGCCACTTGTTCATTCCACTCGCATCATCAACTCGCCAACTACCACCACCGCTAGGATGACGCGACGGTAAGTGGGGTCAGGCAATGTCACCCATTTGAATAATTCCCCAAGACCAAAAGATATTTATCCCGACATGAATATATTAAACGGAGGCCCTTTCTAGGATGGACTGTTATGTGAGTTCGTCCTTCTTATCTGGACATTGTGCCTTGATGACGTCAGAAGAGCTTAATTTTGATTTAATAAAGCGGACGATGAAGGCGACGGAAATAAGTAAACATAGCTGAAAGACCCAAAGGAAACCCTTTTCAAGAAGCCTGGTGAAGAGCGTCTTTCCATTAATGGGCTCCTATTAAATAATTAAAATAAAAAAAAACCGGCCAAGTGCGAGTATCACTCGCGCACCGAAGGTTCCGTATTTGGCTAAAGTCCAACACATCAGATATTATTTGAAATCTATATCATTCAATCTTTCCCCTCTTCATGAATTCATCACAATTTAGTTTAATTTAATTACTTAATATTTTTACTCTCAAAAATTACTCGCACATGAATCTCATTTTCTAATTATTACCTATAGTACCCAACCCACGCCAATTTTCCATTCTGTATGCGACCTGTCCCAATTAAAAACTATTGACTAAAAATATATTACTTTTATTTTGTTCTGTACTCCCCAAAAAAATGTATTATATTCCCCAACGAAATTAGCAGGCGGGAACCCTGGTGGGGTTCTGTCTTTGATGGGGTCAATTGTGCACAACTGCGTAGTAGAGATTAAAACTTATGAGAGCAACGTATTTTACATGGTAAAATTATCTTTTTTGAAAATATCTTGCAAACTATTAACTTTTCGGCAAAACAGTATTCAGCACATATATAGATAAGAACATGATCTACAAAAAAGGAATTTATGTATTTTTTTGTGAATCAAGAAATAAACCGTTTTTTGGGCGAATGAAAATATTTTTTTCACCAGATTACCAATTAATCCAACACCAATAGATGCATTCCTTCCATTGGTATTTGTCGTTTAACTAGAGGTTATACCGGATGTTGTGTGTAAATTTTAGCCTCCTATGTCAATCGGTTCTGGAGATAGACCTGGTAACAAAATTGGCTTAGTGGGTTCGGACAGACAGACAGACAGACAGACAGACAGACAGACAGACAGACAGACAGACGGAGAGACATCCGAGCGAAACTAATAAGGTTACGTTTTTTCCCTTTGGGTACGGAACCTTAAAAATGGTCACAAAGAAACAGGAGGAACTCCAAAGGAGTGAATAGCGAAACGCGCGCTATAGAATGTGAAAACTGAAAAATGTCGGGGAAAATGTGTTTGCATTGTTTTCGTCCGAAAGGTATTCTTATGTAGTAGAAAGCACTTCTAATTGGAGTAATTAACCCTTGTGGGACTACCTGCTGTATCCAGGGTCCATGGGGCTCCCTTAAGTATAGAGTCTTGTTAACAGGCCAACAATGGTTAGGCGGCAAGAATTTGTTCCGAAATTAATGGAATAGGGGACACGTTTCCGGCATTTTGAGCTGCGGAAGTGGACGGATTTTATATTTGCTGGGAATCATAAAAAAATTAAAGACTTTATCGAGAGTTGAAAGATTAAATTGGGACCACTTACTGGTAATCAGTTTGAGAGGGGGCATTGGTGAATTTATCGGCCAAGTGGCAAAAGAGGCGCAGATATTTTTACATCTCTGTTACCTGTTACTTGTTGTGGTATTTTTTTATATTAAATAGAACTATGTTCAGTTTCTTTTGTTTAGGACTTTGGGAGTCTTTTTTTCCTCCGCTTAAAATCGAGAAATAGATACGCATGAGCTGATGGTGGAATTTTGGTCTACATCAGGTAGTCAATCTGTTGTAGTCTACTTTTCCATATGTGAACTGCACAACACGAAATGTTCTTTCAGAGGACGCCTTGAGGTGGGCTCTATTCGGTCTTTTGGTTTAGGTGCTTTCTACAGTAATAAATATTCACTGCAACAACCTTTATGCACCAAGGTAATGGATAAGATCTCGAACATAACCTAGTTTCTAAGTTTTAAAGATCTTAGCCAGACTTTATGTGCATCGATCTTCATTGATCGCTACATCTTGATAGGATTCATTACTCAGTTCAAAGCCGATCTTCAGCACGATGTGTGAGTTAGTTCGAAGTTATTAGTACCGCCTACTCTAAGATTGCTCAACTGCATGGTCATATGATTTTTAGCACGATCACGATAAATTTCGTAAAGAAAATAACTCAACGAACTACTGATTCCATGTCCATCAATCCTAATATGCTATTGATTCATCATGACCGATTTTACCGATCGATCTACACCGAACTTTGCAATGTCTTATGGTATGACGATTGCTCTTTGCCTTTTGATGATGTGAAGATCATCGGATATTTTCACACCGATCTAGATCAAAGAATTTATCATACATTTTGTGATCGATGAAGATCAGTCGGTATTATGGTCGATTTAGAAATGCTGGCCATGTCAATGATCGTACAGATCTACATCACTGATCTCGCCATGGAATCTGATATCTGGTATGCAATAATTTTTAGTCCTGTTGAGGTGGTAATAGGTGAAGATCAGCTGCAATATCGATCAGTAGTTGCTCAAATAATGCCTCGTATATGAATCGCTAAAGATCGTATTAACCGTATATCGATCATTGTTGAATTATTAGTTGGAACTGAGCCTCTGACAATATTTGGACGAAAGATCACAAAGATTGACGATTTTTTGTTTGTTATATGCTCAATGCGTATGCTTCTGAAGTTGCCCGAATTTGGCGTAAATATTTTTGAACGGAGACCACTATGTGTCACAATATTTATGGAAACTAGTTCTGCATTTCGGTCAAACTGCTGGAGGCATTAAGCTAAGACTGGATCTCAAAAGCAGTAAAAGTACCTATGGAGCTAGGACTTAGGCAGCAGCCCTGCAAGCTGACTCTTAACATTCTAGCGTGCTGTATCGTGGGGTACTAACAAATGTGTTCGTTGTATTTTGTCATCAGGGTCTGACAGCTACACAGTCTTGGCTTAAGCGTAGGTACAAAAACTCATTGAAACCCTTCTTTATGCGGATGTGCACACTGTGCAAAATATGTGCTTTGATGTAGATTTTATATAGCTACTATTCTTTGAGCGATATTTCCACTGGGGTACCTGGGAGGGTCCTAAACCATCTCAAGTTGTTTTTGATTTCGAAAATCTACTCCATTTCAACAGCAGTGTAGCATTCTTTGCATGAACAGCATTTTTTGTTCTGATCCGTCAGCACTGCGACAAGACTTTTGAGCAATAATCGTTAGATGTTGCTTAATTCAATTTATGAATTCTTGGAACTTTCTGTTTTTCAGAAGGTATAGTACTGCGAAAATTAGTCTCTTCTTACAGCGCTTAGAGGCTTTATAGTTGAATTTTCTGCGTTTATGGTGATACCTCCGGTGCAGGATCCTTTAGCCTTCAGAAATTATCAGGGTAGATGTATAGTTTCAGAGGTTTCAACTACCCCAACGTTTATCCAATGAAAATGTGACAACGTTAGGTAGGAAATATGTGGTTCCGCATTTCGCCACCGTCTAAACTTTTTTTTCAAGCTGTATTAAGAATTATTGGCAACTTTACAAATTAAAACATTAATCAGACACCAGATCAGATTTGATATTTTTTTTAAAGATCGTAGTAACTAGAAGATAGATAGATATTTGTTTCGTTTATAAATTACATAAGCTTGTTGCCGCACAATTTATAATACAGAGATATGAACACTTGTGGCATCTTTCTACTAAAACATTATTTAATGGCCTAGTAATCTATGTATACAATTTTTACTATTGAGGGAAACAACAATAAATAAATCAATAAGCAAAATGAGAAAGACTGGAAACCGTTATTTAAAATATCAATCAAAAATTTAACGAATAAATTCACAAATAAATAAATTAACAAATAACTAAATTAACAAATAAATAAATTAACAAGTAAATAAATCATCAAATAAATAAATTTACAAAATAAATCAATTTACAAAATAAATAAATTAACAAATAAATAAATTAATTATTTTTAAACTTAGGAACTCTGATTTCTTTGATGTTTTTGTCAACCTAAATACTCTAAATATTCTTGCAACAGTAGGTATTTGAAGACCAAAAATTAATTTTAATACAAAATGATGGTTTGTGTCACCTTATTTTAAGGGCCCGGGATGTTTTAAGATCAATATGGCCTTGGTCACAGTAGAGGAAGATACCCACAAGTAATTACAGGCTTAACAAAAATCGGTACTCATCGACAATCATGTAAAACTGTCCTTAACTCAACATTCACAACTGAGAGGTTGCCACAGGGATAGCCTAGTATCTCTAATGTATGTACTTAAAGTTTCACCTCAAAGGTTGCCTCGACGGCCCACGACAGCAACACTCAGCAATATAAACCCTCCATCAGCCTTCGGCACTCAACGACAAAATCGATTTCAATTTGTCCCACATAAGCCGACAGCCCGCACCCATACACGACACCGCATATGCCTTGGACTTGGACACATCTTTGATTTTCTTGCCATCGCATTGTGCCCTCTCAAAGCCAAGCCACTCTGTCACTATATTTGGATTAGTGACAAGTCCTTACACTGCCGCAGAGCATCCTCTTGCCATATACACAAGTGTCACTGACTCAATGCCTGACGACCCGTAACGCCGTAGCACAAAGCTAAGGACAAAGCGACAGCCGGATGTGTTCACAATACCACACCGTCTCATACACACATTATGCTGATGATGAATATGTTCTTTTCTGCTGATGCACATATTGTTTCTCACATATATGCCATAACCTTGGCACGACAGCCATAATATGCAACACCTATGCACAGCATAGAGGCGACCTGTCACCAATTAAAGTTGTCCTCTTATTTATGAGCCGGTAAAAGAGAAACGGAGCAGACAAATTGGCCCAATTTCCGCCAAGCATATGACCGACGGCACCTAGTGCATGCGATCTGCTGCTGTAAGCGGCCGAGACAAAAGAACGGAATTGTCCCAGAAACCCATTACCACTGGGATGGGCCCAACAGACACGGTCATGAATACGATTTCGAACTTACTCGGAGGAGACAGGGTACTACAAAACCCACACATCCTGTGTATGTAAACATTAGTAGGACAAAAGAAGATAAACAACAAAAAGAAAGGAAGTCAAAACTAGAAAGAAGCAACAAAAAGAAAAGAAAAGAAAAAAACAGAAAAGTTTTCTGCTCGCTTTTTGTTTTGTTTAGAACAACGCTTCCTTTACAAACCCGGAGCCGAACAAGCACAATACGATTAAAGGATAGGGCCGGGTTGGGTCGAGTTCCTTGCAAGACGAAAGGAAACATTTTAATTAAGCAAAGTTCGGGTGAGAACAACAATAGCGGGCAGCAGTGGTGGTAGTGGAGGTGGTGGGTTCCATTCCATCACAGGAAAAGCATGCAGCCATGAATCCTTTTAGCACATGTTAGTTTTCTGTAACATTGTTTTGCAGAGCCCGCATTGTCTATCGGCTAGTGGGGTGCAGCTTGGTGCATTTTCTTTAATTTCCATGTCTTGTGCTTTGGTTTTGGTATATGCGCTGGTGTTTGTGACTTTCGCAACAAATTAAAATGCACCCACAAACACCCACAGTTTATTGTTTTGTCCTTTTGTTGTTGCGTGCTAAACTACTTGAACTACTAAAGTGCACGCAAGCGGTGAAATGACACTATGGCTGTTGGTAATGCAATTTACACCGTTCCGAATGCCAGGGCGTCTCTTACTCTCCTATATGTGTACAACAACAGACTGGGTGTGGTGTAATTAAAATGGTGAGTAATGCAGCTTGCGAGAGCACCTTTAGAATGCAAACAGTCAGCACAACAAAGCGGTGCCGGTGCGGGGTGGTGACTGGTGACTGGTTAGTTTGGGCCTACGGGAGGAGATTCTTAATATTGTCCTTGTGACTCTGAGAAAATGAAGCGGCTGTAAGTTTGATGTGGGTTACTGGCACGGAAGGTAGGTTCCACTTGTGTGTGGTCTTGCAATTTTTATGCGAGCGCCCACTGAGGCAAATTTTTGCTTTCATGAAGGGACACTGAAATTAAGTTCTTTACAAAAAAAAAATGGATGGCGCAACAGGTACGAAAGGACTCTACCTAGTTCTCACAATCATTCGTTTTATATGAGTTCTTTATATTTGGGACGAATGAAAAGGAATCTAAGGTTTAGACGAGTCCAAAAGGCTAAT
Source organism: Cheilosia vernalis (assembly GCA_949126925.1). Taxonomy (NCBI): domain Eukaryota; kingdom Metazoa; phylum Arthropoda; class Insecta; order Diptera; family Syrphidae; genus Cheilosia; species Cheilosia vernalis. The sequence continues at coordinate 51,069,253 of OX421361.1, forward strand.
GGAGGAGCTATTTCGTGAGAGTTGTTGTAGTTGTTGCTAGAGGTGGCGCAGTGGAAAAAATCTCAAGACGTAATTTTCTATTTCCGAGAAATTAATTTGTGACCCCTCAACACACTTACCACTAAGCCACCAAAAAGTGATGCCAAACTTTTGGAAAAAGAACAGCTGTAGGTATTATGTAGAAGGTCAGAAAGTCCTTGAATACTTGTGAGTCCGCATTTATAAAAATAGGCTACGAAAGCAGCTATACCACGCTTGCTATCGGTGCAGGAATACGCTAGCTATGTGCAGTGCATTGTGCAACCTGTTCAACAAACCATAAACGAGAAAGACGGAAACCAACTATTAGCTCCCAGCTCGAGACCAAGAATTATCCGGAGCGTTCAAGTGAGGTTCATCGCAACTAATTCACAGCCAAGACATTCGCCACCTTTTCAAACCCAATATATACATAACTGATCTTTTGGACAACTCATCCATAGGGATGAAACGATACCTTTAAGGTACAAGTACTCGATACTAGTATCGCAAAAAAGTATCGAAACCTACTCGGTATCGGATGAAAAGTATCGATACCATAAAAGGGTTAATAGATATTTATCTTGAAACAACAAATGAAAAACGATTCAACTAAAGCTACCAAACTCACCACTGATAAAGATAATAGACAAAAGAGTTGAGAGTTGAGACTTAAGAATTTATGACTTTACGTGGGAAGAGAAAGACTAAACGCATTCCCTTCCCATTTCGTAAAGGAATTCATAAAGACTGTAAGAGTATGAGTAAAGAGATATAAAATGCGTGGTGAATGTGTTTAAGCAATGCAAGAATTTTAATGTGTGTGCGGAAAATGTGTGATTTCCGTTTTGTGCGAAAAGGAATACAAAATTGCATGAACATTGAGTATGTGTGGGAATCTGTTTTGGGTGTTAAGTCAAAGTGCGATGCTTTCATTCGATGCAAGTACTTTTAAACGACACTTACTTAGTATCGCAACCAAAGGTATCGAGTACTAAAATACTTGGTATCGAAACAAAAGTATCGAGTATGTACTTGTATTTACTTGTATCGATTCATCCCTACTCATCCACGGTCACTTGGTCCTACCTTTCATCAAAGAGAAAGTTGTGTCCTTATCATTCAGGGTTATGTCCATAGTCTGTAAAACTCACTTAACAAATTCTAATATTGAAACTTTTTGCGGGGTACCTATCTCGGAAAGACGCCCTTCCTTGTCAGATGCAAAAAGTGATGTGAATTTAATTTGCAGCCTACTCTATTCTACCTAGGGATTTGGCTGATCTTTCTCATATTACCGATCTCGTCGTTTAACAAGTCCCAAGTCTTTGCGTGGTTAAGTTGTCCCGTAGATGAGTTGCGCGAAGCCCGGTAAATTACAACAAGAACCACCATTATATGTGGACTCTATGACCCTGCAACTTTGACTAACATCTCCGAATGACTACGGGCTGAAATGATGAAGGCGGTTTGAGCCACCTTCAAAGCTTTAGCCACCATATTTACAAGCCTTGATGGAGGAAAGTTTTTCTTATATTCTTTCGGATCCACAAGAAACAATACCCTATAAGCAAGGTGTACTAGAAACGCATTAGTCTCAACCAAAACTGCAAGATACTCCCTGCTGTGAAAGCCTGATGTCGGTTTAGCTCTGTCAATGCGGCTTGAAACCAGACAGCGGCAGCTTGAAGAACCCATAATATCCGGACAAATGTCTACTATTAGGTATTTTTATCGATTTTGAACATCTATAGAGACGAGCTTAGAGCTGGGGTCAGATTCTGTAAGGCGAAACTAACAAACGTTTTCGTTCGCACGAATGATTTGCCCTATGTTACACAAGCAAATTTATTCGTGTATACACGAAAACGTTCTACCGTTTCGTCTTGCAGAATCTGACCCCAGGTATTGCCATCACTGGGTAAATTTTTATAATTTCAGTGGGACTATTAAGAAAATATTTTTAATATCTGAGGGACTTTTAAAAAAAATATCCCTTAGCCTAGTCACTTGATCTTCGAACTGCCAAGCCCGTTTTTTGTGTATCTTTGGAGGCTACACCCTCTCTCGTTTCGGTATTTATTGGCCACTCTTCACCTACGCAAACACATATCAAGTGCTAAAGTAGCCAGTGTTCCGCCATGAATAACTTTTACACAAAGTCTAAAATTTCTACAAATACCCCTGAGAAGCCACCTACGAATACCCCCACCTACGGGCTGAGAGAAACAAAATGCAAATGAACTCTCCCACCGCGCCGACATAAACTCATCCACCAGCAGCCCTACAGTCAGGGCTCACTCCGAAGATTTTGAAAAAGTCGCAAAAAAAAGGGGATTTCCATTCAAAAAGGGGCAAGACTAGCCTGTCGACAAACGGCAGAAAAAAAAAAAAACAGTTTAATTCACTATTTTTTTCTGTTTATTAAAATGATTAGGTACATGAAATCATAACCACATAAGGACAAATTATAATGGGTTTAACCCATAAATATAACAAAAATAAATAAAATAATTCAGTCGTTAAGAAATCAGTCTTAGTCTACAATAGTTTGCACTTTTGGCTTTTATCTATTTGTGACCTTGTCTCTATATTCTTTCAGAAGCTCCCAATCTGGCACGCAATCTTCTAAACTTTGATTAGTTATCAAATTTAGAGCCGAAAGTTTGGATTGACAAGAAGAAACTTTAAGAGAATTTGTGAGCTTATTTTTCATAAGGCTTAATTTTGAAAAAAATCTTTCCGCACTTGCACTGCTGTGTGGAAGTGTAAAAACTTGTTTAACAAAACGGCATAAATTTGGGAACATATGCTCATCAAGATGATTTTTTAATTGACTAATTTTAAACCAAAATTCTTCTGTGTTGGATATTTGAAAAAAATTTTCAAATGACTTTTGTTTTGCCTTATTTTCCAAAACCTCGACAACTTTTTCGGGTTCACTTATTAAATTTTTGAATGCATAAACAAGGTCAAAATATAAAATCTCTTCCCCTGACTTAATTTCAAACGGGTCTAAGAACTTTAACACAGATAATTGTTTATCTTTAATATCTATATGCGTAAAATAATTTGATCACAAAGTGTTTGATAGTAACTCAAAATGTTTTGTTTTATTATGAATATTTTTGATATTTTTTTTTTCAAAATGGGACAAAGTTTCAACGAAATACAGAAAAAGGGGCAAATCTAGACAATTTTCGAAAAGTGGTCTCATTGGGGACGGAGAGAAAAAAAGGGGAAAAATGCAACTTTAGTCGCATAAAGTGAGCCCTGCCTACAGTGGCGCCTCTGCTTCCAGTAATTTTGCAACTCAACGACTCTTAACAATGCTTCAAGTGAAATGCATAAATTTACGGTGACAATGAGTAGCAACAAAAATAAAAAAAAAACAATCCCACGCACACCTACTTGCCCGACCACCCAAACTGCAACGGGAAAAATAAAAAAAATCCGCTCCCGCCTGAACTTGGAAAATCCTGCAAAAACATACACTCACTCATCTATATTTGCCTGGATGAAGGTGACGTTCAGAAGCACTTTGGTGGGTCGTCAATTATGCAAATGGCGAATTTAACACCTTAATGCACCTTAACGTCGCAACAGTTAGCGCGCGCGGTTGGCCTGAAAATGGTTCGCTCTTTGTTGGGTGCGCGAGCTGCGGGTTGGTTGCTGGTGCCGCTCAAGTGACGTTTTTATTGCGATATGTTTCCTTTCATATTTCTATTTATTTTTTATTTTTTGTTTGTTTTGTTGCCCCAAATCGCTCTCTCTCGTTTGCTAAGTGATTCCTGCTCTGTGGCTGTGGAAATCGGTTCGGTGCGGGTGCTTGGGCCTGCATTTACCCCACGAAACGTCAAAAATTGTACACCAAGCGGGTAGGTCTAGGTATATATCTCAAGTGCATCGATATTGCCCGGCGAGTCAGAAGGACGATTTTCTTTCTTGGCGAACGGTCGCAGTCGGTCTTTGGAGTTGCGGGTGCAGCCATCATCATTTCCGTATGAAATTACCCTGACGACGTTGGTCGCTTTTCAACCATCGTTCGACCGGACTCCCTTCCCCCACTCCAGTGTTAGATTTTCTTGTGGATCACGACATGCCACTCACAGTTTAAATGGTACCCAAGAAACTTCGAGAAATATCGTTCCGTCCGTCGTTCGTTCCTTGATGCCTAGAGGCACAAGCATGTGGTGACGGTTGCCCAGCGGCTGGCAGTGGTGATAGGAAGGTTCAAGTGGATGCAAGAGTGGACTCGAAATGGAGGCCACCCGGGTTTTTTTGTGTGCTTAACATAAAAATTCATATTTTATCAGGGCGGTGGTTGTATGCACATGCAATCGCATATCCTTGTTTCCGGTGAATAGAAATCGGAAGAAATAAATAAGCACTTGTGCATAGCTCCCCGCAGTGGTTTGAGTTGGTTGTACGTATTTAGGTGACTGCCACGTTGGCGACGTCGGTTGGGTCAGTGCTGTTGGGTGTATCATATGATATGCCAAAGGACTCGTTATTATTCCTGTTTTTTTCTGTAAAGAAAACCCTTGGCTAGGTGGATAGCATTCCGTACTGTAACAAAATACTTTATGGGCTTATCGGTGTAAGGATCGCAGTAACGACGACTGTATTGCTCTATTTTTTGCCAGAGGAAACTGCTTTTGCGGGGCAAGTTTCATGCGAGCTGCTTTGCATGTACCTAGAATATGTAACAGAGCAGATTCAAACGTCTGAGATTGTTTTGTGAGCGAGTTGGTGTTGAAGTTCGCAATTTATTTATCGTTGCCACCCGTGTTAACAGCGGACCTTACTAATAACCATTTTTAACTTCACACTAAATATTTTCTAGGTCACAATATGCAATTTTTTATGGAAAATTTCGACATTGTGAGTTCGAAAAATTTGGCCTGGACACTAAAAATTATCATTAGTACCGCGGAGTATCTTTAAAGTTGTTAAAGGGTTAAAGTTGTTGAAGGGTTTGTCAATTCACACTACTTGGTTGACAATGAAGGACTTAAAACGTCTAATGGTTTTTAAAGCTCGGGTTAGACCTGGGCGCAATATTTTTCTAAAGGACTATTGTTGGATTGGAGTTTTGGTAAGTTGTGGCTTGTGGAGCTAAATACGACTGCCATAATGAACCTTGTTGTCTACTATCAAGCTAAAGTTCTCCGACGAAAACAGGCGGTAAGACAGGAGACATTCCACATACATACAACACAGACAAATATTTTGTAGGACGAGTATTTATTTGATTTTTAAACAACTTCAACAGCCACTTACACAACTTGTGAACTTGTTGCCTTGCATTATAGGCCCTGCCCTTTTAAGCTATGGGCTCAAATTTGTTGAAAACTATTTCAAAATCAAGAGCGTCTCTAGTTTAGCAATGACGTATAGAGTGTTACAATGGAGTAAAGAGCAAGTCGGAACCTTTCTAAGCTGTTTAGATCTACAGGCTGCTTGTAAAACTTTCAATTGCAATGGCATTATAATCGACCATAGACAACATTTTCGTCCTCCTGAACAAACTCAACTAAGGATATCAATATCCCAGCTAAAGACCATAACAAAGCTGCTGGGCATGACGGTTTACCTGACGATGAAGCCTTTTAAACCAGCTGGAGATGGTTTGCTATAGAGCATGCAGGCCTGCCCGGTCCACAGCTTAGGATACTCCTAGGCTGCGTCAACTGCAGAGGTCTCCCTTACAACGTATACAATTTCCTACATTCCTACCCGCCATATTGTGTGAGCGCCTACCAGTTTTGGGTCGTCCGTCTTTGTAGAGAAATGTTGTCAACAAGAAAACACACCTAACTATCGATGAACCAGACAGAACGTTAGAATTGAAAGCTACAACTTGTTTTCAGTTAGTAACTTTGTCTACCTCGGCTCTGGGAGAAATTTTGACAGCAACATCTTGGCAGAAATTAAAATGAGAACGACTCTTGCCAAACACTCTTCTGACCCAGAAGGCTAATGAGAAGTATAACCCTATTTTGGAAGGAAATTTTGTCTATGAAGCCCTGAGATTCCGCCGAGTCCTTTTATGTCTTTTTAGCGGACGGACATCGCGGTCTAGAAAGACTTCGTCGATAGGTGGTCCGCACAAGTAGAGAATAGAAATTGAGTGCACAACATCACATTCACGGAAGATACGATTGGAACCCTGAATCTCTGCGAAAGCTGACTTAAAGTGAGCTACAAACTCACCCAATCACAGTTCCCAGACGGAAAATTTCGCATTTGGGTGAACTGTATTTGAGAACATTGTCGATGGGAAATGAAAGTCATTCAAGCTTACGCTGCATGTTGTTATCTAGGATACCAACAACAGAAAGTCATCCATTTAGAAAAGAGTCGCAATTTTGCACAATCACGACCAAATAGCAATAGAAACGCTCACCAATACGAATACCCCACATTCCCAGTCGCTATTTCACTTTTGCTCCACCGCACAGCATGTGTCTATAAGTGCTCGTAATCGTAATTAATTCTTGACATGAAATGTCACATGCGACGATAAGGCAAATATCCCACCGCTCGCATTAGCAGTTATTCTTATTGAAACGATAACGTGCTAATATATCACAACTTTCCATTTAAAGTTTTCATGCCGAATAGCATGCGATCACGTCACAAATGAATTAACAACCGACAGATTCTAAAAATGTCGGAAGAGGCCAACATAATACCCAATTTCATCGAGTCGATTAATTTAAATTCATATGGCTTATAAAGCAAGGACTGTGAAAGAATTCCCCTCTGGGTATTGACACAATCAATTGATTTAAACTTGTCATGAAATGGCTTTGCAAATGTGCGTGGGTATGTGTGAGAGGCGGTTAATAATTATTATAAACCTTTGGCCCACCCCCATCGGCCATCAGTCGTTCCAGGTCAGGGCTTAAAAAGTCACTTTGTAAATATTTAAGTCGGGCATTAAAGCCTGACAACGACTGCCGTTGCGATGCAAAGCTCGTAGCTCTCGATGAAGAGGGGGGATTTTGAATGTATTTGTTCTGAGCTCTAAATCCTGGAAATTATTGTGCGCTCGCAGTTTTATTTGCCTTACTACTCTGGAACAACACAGTTTGTTGTTTTTGGACTTTCCGTCGAATGTATATTTATTTATAAATTGATGCAACTGCCGCAGCAGCAAACTATCAGTCGTGATGGTTTTAAGCCCACGGAAGTGTTTACCTTTCTATTGCCATTGTACGGGGCGAAGGGGTTCAAAATATTCCCTGTCCTCTCTAAAAAAGTTGAATTGTCATCCGGTTGCCTGTTTGCCTATTTAGCATTTGTTTGTTTAAATTTGTCCCCGGATTTGCTAAAGGAATAAATTATGTGAATCGATTTGCTCTTTAATGTCGGAATTTAATTGCATACGCATTTTAATGACTGCCAGAGGATAACCGGTGGGTAAGGCTTTTGCGAGTGGAATTAAGAAACAAATGCCATGGCGAGTTGCCAAAGTGGTGCGATATATGCGAACTGAAAACTCCTATGCCCCAGGAGGTGGGAGAGTGCACTCTTTTATGCCAGTAAAAAAAACCCTTAGTTGGAATTTGGGTTTTTGCGGGATTCGAACCTGGACCCCTCGCTTGGTAGTCCAACACACTAACTACTGCGACCACATCTCTCGTAAACGTCTAATAAAAAAAGGCCGAGAATATAACTGATATGAAAGAGCTTCTCAAGTAGCCGCTGGGACCGGCATTTAATTGTAGGGTAGGTCCCTTCCATTCGTCCCAAAAACAAAAAAATAAAAACTCACTCAAAACGAGTGCTTGGAGAAACAAGGCCTAGGGTCTCAACCCTAGACTTAGGATTTTTTTGGTCGACGAACGTCTTGGAGAAATCTAGGGGAGAAATTTTTTTGTATGTTTTTTAAAAAAAAATTCTATTTTATTTGTATTTCATTATAACAGTCTTTTTGGTAACCGTAATACGTGCTTCTGAAGAAAAATTTAATTTATAAACATACTGTGAACGTAAGAAACGATGAGTAGCTTAAATTGATTACGGAAGTCTACAGGGATGAGCTGTTATTCATCAGCAAGGAACCGAAGACTTACCCGTAGGTCTCCTTATTATAAATTTTCATACATGCAATAAGGAGGAGAGGATACAAAAAGCACTTCAGAGGAAGTTCAACGCCCACGGTAAAAGGTAGGTATAGAAAAAGCGCCATTCATGGGATCACATTTTTAATTGTTATATGCCTTTTATAGAAGCCAGTGTTAAATCAAAGGGCGTATGGTATGGTCATATGGCTTCTCAATATCTGCAAAGTAATGTGTAATTAGATTTGCTATACTTGCAAGCTTTCCCTAGTTCCGCTCTGAAAGTAAGCAACTTTCCGAGTGTTTGTCGGCCTGGGATTCGAATACTGACGTGGAAGAAGCTCCCAACACCTTGTGAAAGACTTTTGCGGGGAGAATTTCAAGAAATAAATCCTTGTAATGTAAGGAATCGCTTTCGTAAAATTTATTTATTATCCAATTTGCCAATCGTCGGGTCATTTGCCGAATTCCCAGGTAATTTCATTGACACAAGGGAACCCTTCAACTACCTTTTTTAACCTTAAGGTTTCACAGCTAAATTTGACACATATTATTAAATTGATAACAAAAGTGTCTTCTTTCTACCATGGAGCTACTTTCCATTCTGGGCATAGCCCTAATTCTGTCATCCTTAGCCCGTGTGCTGGATTGAGAAAATCAGTTCTACTTTTCATAGGAAACATGTGGACCTTCTATAAAAACGACTTCTGCTTGCTGATAACAGTGATCGAAAGTTCTAACTTTTCGCCGAACGTAGTCATCATGTTGTAAAACCGACATGTTCGGACTAAAGGCAACCGACAAGGAAACGAGCCGTGATACACAGCAAAATTGAGCTCAGAACGGTGCTAGCATCAAAGGACACTATTGGCGATAAATCTCGGTACCACGATTAAGGCCCAGTACCAAATGATGATCCAGCGACTATTTTCTTCGATGTTATACAAATACCCTAACATTGACCAGTTTTGAACTTTGACGTTGAATTTTACAGCTCTGTTTATAGATATCCGCACAACTTTCGACTCTCAGATTATGGGGACTATCGTTCTGTATCATAAAACCAAGGATTCGCCAAGTTCTGTCGATTTATTTTTGATTTGTATAGGAAAAAGTGTGTGGTCAATGTTAGGGCAACAAATTGCTGACATTGACCAGCGAAGAAATTGTACCAGCAATAAAACATTTTCAAGTACATTTTTTATTATTTTATTTTTATCAGAAAAATTTAACTTTAGCTTGATTTCCTTTACTGATTATTTAATACATATTTTTTTAATGTAGATTTTGTACCTGATAGTTAAAATAATTTAAATTGAAAGAAATCTAATTTTAACCATTTATTTAGAAGAATAATAAATTAAATTATAAATAATTAGTTTTATGAAATATTTAGGGTAATATATTAAACTAAATATTAATAATTGTTAGAAAATGCTAAAAAGAAACAGTGGTCAATGTTAGGAAATGTCATATAAATATATTCGTATAGCTTTAGGTACTAAAACCTTAATATTATAATTGACTAGTATCTTAATAGACTAACAAATATATTTGTTCATTACACAAAATTCGGGCCTCTAATCTTAAAAATTTGTTTAGCTATACAGGCGATAGTTTAGGCTCACCAGACCAAAGTTTGCAGCACTCAAAAACACAAACAACATTTTTCTGTTTTTGGTCAATTTTAGGGGCCCGGTCATTATAAGGGCAGTTGACGGTAGACTTGCCTGCTTTCAGTAAGTAGCAAATTGAACACAATGGCATTTTTTTCTCCGACGCAGGTAGAAATCTTCTAAAAAAAACACTACGAAAACATTCATGAGCATTCGTTTTTATATTAGGAACGCATCGAAGTGACCTACCCACTTACTTACTACATACATCACATTTCAAATACCGACCTAGTTTGCTTTCCGCCATTTCTTAAAGAGAAAAACCCCCAACACCATCCATAAACTAATTCCTCCAATTTTTAACTTAGCCTCTTCGCTTGGGCGACATTTGTTATCAACCGCCCGACCATTACAAGCTTGAGCAACCAATGAATATGCATTTTTGCCAGCAATAGACGGCCAGAAACTTCCACCAACATATTTCTTCCTTAAGAATTGCACTAATTTTAATTTTCGACTATGTCGTTTCATCCTTCTCTCAACCATTTCAGTTTTGCAGAAGCAGAAAGACACCCAGAGCCTGACTGATGAATATTCCCCCCACCGTTGAATACTTTCACGAACACGACAAAAAACTTTTCCTTCACCCAGAAATTACTAAGCGCAATGGAATTAAAAAAAATATAAAATAAGAGAAGAGACCAAGAAAAAAAATCCTGCAAGCAAAGGATAACAATGGAAAATACAAAAAAAATAGAAAAAACTGCCCGAGTCCAATGAAGAACTTTTCTTTTTCCATTAAGAAATGGAATAAAGGAAAAATTCGACAAAAAGAAAAAAAGGCGCAATTCAGTTCGTCCCTTTGGCGGCCACCAACTTATACAGACAGAGTATACTAGGTCTGGTCGTCGTAATTAATGCATGCGAAATGCAGGGACGACTTTCCACTCTTGCGGTATGCTACAGTAAATTTATGCAGCGTCCATCACAGTGCTACACTTCGATAAAAGAATTGCCGGAGAACAATAGACGGAGCTATATTTTATGGCCAATGGATAGTGATTTACCCTGTCCCTTCTTTTCAAGGGCAGCGCCATCGATTTGTAAGTAGCTTCCGCTCTTCATGGGGATAATAATTTCAAAACTTCATCGACCTTTCTATCGGGTTCCGGGAATAATTAAGTACATACAAATGGGTAAAAAAAAACAACAACCATTCTCTGTAAAGAGAAAGGACAAAATACAACTTTATAATATTTTCAATATATGCATCCATGTCCGTGAAGCATTAATTAATGAGAAACCAAAGTCAGTTTCATGTCCTTCGGGGCTACCCTCTACCCGTCGGCTCTTGGGGGAATTTTATAATTTTCGAAAGTTAATACCGTGCCCCAGAGACGAGGGAGGATGCAAATAATTGCAGTCGATAATGGGGAGGATTTTAATTCGAAATCCTGTAAATCGTGGACTCTTTCAGTAATAAGTCTCATGCAAGTAAACATTCGAAAGCGAGAAGAATTGGTTTTCATGTGCCGCATGCAGCGTCAATCAGAATCGGTGTCTATCCCATTGAGTCTGTCGAACTGATTACCACTTAGTTGATAGATCCTCAGGGGTGATTGGAAATGCAAAATTCATAGGTTTGTTGTAGTTTTCATGAGGTTTGTTGTAGTTTTCAACTAGCTGTGGGGTAATTTTTGTTTTACGAATGTTACCAATTTTTTTCTATATGATTAAAAAACTTGTTAGATTCCCATTTGTACCTCACCTTATCGATGAAGCAGTAGCTTAAAAAATTTAAGGTATTACGTTAGCTGTATTTTACTCCTTTCGAAAAGATTGAAAACAAACACACGTTTGGGTATTGACAAGTTAAAAGCCGCAGGGTGTAGTAGATTTTATTTTTTGGTGGCACAAATTTAAATTTTAAAAATCGATATCAAAACGACATCGTTTTCAATTTTCGGACGAATAGCTGATTTGTTCGGCTGTTGTCGCCTTATTTTTGGAAAAATTTTTCACTTTAGGACTCACTGAGTTCTTATATTTTGAAGATCATCTGATAAAACCAGCTTCTATCACACAGTCCGTCTTTCATTTGTATTCGTCATTATTTCCTGTTCTGAAAAGATGAAATGCATGCAGTCTTTTTGAACGTTGATGCTCCACAATTACAGATTATGACTCTTGGTAGTGGGGTGCTTCTTGCAGGAGCTGCTGTTCAGAGACTGATCAACGTTAGAAGTTCGTATTTAATATCATGTATCTACACTGTACAGGGATTGGAATGGCTAACTCCTTTTTCAATCACCAAGAACGAGGCTTATAACTATAAATACTAGCTTACCCAAGCCTGTTTTGCTAGGTATTAAGATTTTAATTTTTTCAAACTACATATTTGCTTCGGTGAGTCGAGAAGCTTCGATAAATGTTTATGGAAGAAATTCTCCAAGGTTCATAACGAAATTTCCACCTTTACATCAAATCATGCGATAAAATGCAAAATTTCGTCGAAAAATTCAAATCGTTCGCGTTTTTTCGGAATTTTCCTAGTATTCCACTAAGAATTTTCTATTCTTCCATTCGAAAAGCCATTCCGGATTAATTGCACAAATATTTTCCAACATTTTCCATACAACAAAATCAATTTTCGATTTTTCCAATTTCCCGACTTTTACGGAGGGCTTTCCCAAAATTTTCTTCCGTAAGAACCTTCTCCTGGTAGTTACGATCAACTGAAAAATAAATTGATCCAAATCGGTCCAGCCGTTCTCTATTGATGAGTTTTTATACATTTATCACACCATTTTTTATAAATAGATTATTTGTTTTTTTATGACATTCAGGTGGCGCACTAGGCGGCGGATATCACACTATTTCTTAGTTGTTAAAGCGGCACTGTGTTAATTCCTGAATCGGCGTACGATAGGGAAAGTTAGTCTCTTCAAACAGGGCTTATAGAGCTTGATAGAGGTTCATCTAAATAGAACCAAACACCCTCTAGTTCCAAACATGTGATGGCTGACATGCAAAAACCGTAGAGATGGGTAAGTAGTATGTTCACGGTTACAGATCCCAACATTCTTCCCACAAAGGTTTCCACGTTGATTCCTATACTCTTGATATTGTGGCGTGGAAGGTATCGTGTAACTTAAGTGGTGAAACAAGCCCTTAGTCACAGTTTGGTGAAACCAGGCCTTAGACAGTTTGGTGAAACCAGGCCTTAAAGTCACAAAACAAGTTCCACTCAAGTGTCACTTCCAATTGGAGACTGGAATCTGTCACCACTGAACCTTGTTCTAGAACCACTTAGAATTAGCTAGAAAGTTCTCGTCAGATGGCGGAGCGGGTATAAAAGGACAGCTTTTAGAAGAGGGTGGGACAGTTGATTTATAAAAGTGATTGGTTAAAGTTCGAGATAGTAATAGTTTGTGAAGATAAATAAGTGAAAAGTAATAGAGTAAATTAAGTGATTGGTTTGAAACGTTGAAGAATTGTTTAAGTAATAGTGTTCTGGTACTTAATAAGTGAAATATTAGAATAGTCGATAAAAGTGTAATAAAAGTGAATTTTATTAAAGAAGTTAAACGGAATAGTGTTTTATCTTTACGAATCCCAGCCTGAATGTAACAATATGGTACAACTTTAAATCGATTGCCAGGAAGGAATCCAACTAATAACCTTAAACCATCAAAAGCCCTCTTCATGGTGTCCTTCAAACGCATGGCGAAAAAATTGCGATCTTCCCCTGCCATCTGTAAACTCTTCAGTAGTCAGGGCACCTCCTTTAAAAGACATGTACTTGGACACTAAATAGTAGGGATCCGTGCCCAGGTTCATTCTTTACGCACAGATTTAAACCTTTGAAAACAAATTTGCTTACCAATTATTAACACATCTGCCACTATCCACATTAACTGCTCAGTCCAACTTTAAGGTTTATACCTTCAATTCAGTACAATATCGCTTGAGGGCCACATGCCTTTGCGCGCTGCCATTCATCGTTCCACAACAGATAACAAAAAACTGACGTTTGCTGACACACGGAATAGTTGCCTTGTTGTAGACCTTGCATATACCCATTTTGACAGAATTCCCAATAGGTACCTATCAAACACAAAGCTACCATTTTCAACATCTAGCTGCTTCAATGTATGCATAATATGTTTGTAGAATAAATTCAAAGGGCAAAGCGCCTGAATAACATCTACAAACAACCACCCAATGAATTTCGATAATTGTTCCTCGTGCCATGAACCTCAAGGATCGAAGAAAACTTTCCTTAAAGTGCTCCACCAAATTGCAGCCAATTATTAAAATTTTGTGCACTTCAACTAGGCTGTGCACACTGTTCAAGGTTTCCCGCAAAACGCTTCGAAAGCCCATCATCCATGATGAGGCAAAGATTGCACAAACTAGCCTAACCAATAAAACGGACAGGCAAGCGCAAAAAGCAAAAAAAACGAAAAGAAAAAAATAAGCGGAAGGATATTGATGTTGATTGGGTAGCTTTCAATGGCCTAAGGGCAAACATTAAAAACTTCTGCCGAACTTTGTCGAACAAAAACTATCGCTCTCGCTGTGTGCTCGAAAACTTTATAATTTGATGTGCGGCTGAAGTAAGGTTTTCTTTTATTTTTTTATTTTGGAGAGTGTATTACTGCTTCATCGACTGGCAATAATATTATTTTCAATGGAAAATTTTATAACCTTCGGGACACGTTGGGATGGGCTGGCCATCCACCTAGGTTTGGATGGTGTTTTCACCGCCAGGTATTATCTACGCCGGATTCAATTCATTCGTGTAAGAGGTAAATGGGATTTTCCGCTGAATTGAGCAGTGTTTTCATATTCAAAATCGATGGTTGGCTGCTTTATCTTTTTTGATCCAAAATTATTTTTTGCCCCAGAATTTGAGTGGACGAGCAAGTCCGACGTGGATACATGTTTCAGAGAAATAAGCGTATGAATTTTGATGGTCCGGGTGGAACAGCAAAAAATTCATTTGGAATTATTTTGGCTACTAGTTAGAAATGCGTGTGATTTTGCTACCTACCTACCAATACCAACCCACCTAGGGAATTATAGTGATTTCGCCTGTAACTGTCTCCTTTAGTGGGAGCATTTTGGGGGGGGGCTCCATTCAAATTGAATTGGAAAACAAAGCATTTATGTTGCACACTCGACTTATTTTACTGATCGCCTACAACTTTTAAAGAGTGTGTCCTGAATGACTGGCTCATCAACCAACCTGATACTATTCAACCCGATGTCGGTAAATCATAAGCTCCAGAGACAGGTAAACGGGACCGAAGTACGGATAAATATGACACGGGAAGACAGGTGAGTTGCCGTCGATAACTCAGGAATAGAAATTTAGTAGCCGGGATTTAATATTTTGCAAGTAGAACAATTTTCGGAATTTTTTAAAAGTGACTACTGACCCCTTTTTGGAGGAGCAATGCTTAAGACTTGTATGCTATTTTGATATGATTAGGGGAAAGTGGTCACCCTTCGTACGTGGGGCACATTCGTACAGTAAGTATATAAGAAAAACTAAGCTTCGCTAAAACACGTGTTTGCTCGTGTGCATAGACATACCAGGTAGCATTTCGCTCAACGAACTTCGGGACAGTCGGGCAAAAGGTATGATAGCTGACAAGCGTAACGTGTTTTCGAGCGCTGTGAGTAATATTTTTACCGAAGTTCGCGATCGCATTGCAAGTAAGTTTTTTACGTTTCTTGCAAAATAGGGATGACGAATTTATGTTTACAATGTTTATTTTGTTTTTAAATTACTAATATTTCCCTACTAAATTTTAATTTATTAAAAAGTTGTAATTTTTATTTTGTGCACAGCCTGGGGTACATTCGGACAGTAATACAGGGGGCACATTCGTACGCGTACGAATGCTCCCCTTCAAATTTTATTTACGAAAATTACAAGCGAAAGATCAATAATATCGGTTTTAATGACACAAAATTATATAGACCTCTTTAAAACTTGTTTTACGCATTCTATGGGGTTTATTAGAAATGGCAATGTCTTTATCTGTTGTAGCCTTTACAGTTATCTAGGCAAAATAAAAAATATAAAAATAAAATTCGAAATGAATGAATAGGTACCTATCGTTTTTTCTAAAATGCACAAAAAGATTTAGACCAGTTTAAAAAAAATTAAAACTCTTACCTGGTCAAATTAATAACACGTCTCTACAGCACGACTTCTTCGGCACTAATAGCAGTAGAAACGAAGAAAGAGGATTCGTTAGTCCATCACAGAGCTGTCATAGCTTCATATCCGTTGTTATACCTAGAAACGACTCAGTTCTCACTTACTCTACAAGCCAGAACAACCTTACCCTAACCCTAAGCAGAACTGCACAGCAAAGAGCTGTCATACGACTACGTAACGTAGTAGATAAAAGGCTCTTGTAAACAAGCATAGCATTATTAACGGGTAACAGCTAACAGGACATTGATCAACGATGTTCACACCCTACCCAAATTAGGTTTGTTAACAATCGCGCCTTAAAGAGCTATGGTATGGTAACTATGAACATCCAAGATATGGTTAAGTTTGCCAAGTTAGGGGTATAGGCAGTGTTGCCATAAAAATATTTGGATAAATCTGCAGTTGACATAAAATAAATCTGAAATGCAGACTTCTATGGAAAGATATTACTTCACAAAATGTTTTTTTTTATTTAAATAACAATGCAAAAAAAAACAGAGTTGAATAGGAAAATGACAGCATACAGCGAAAGCAAGTGTACAAAAAATATTGACATGTTTTTTTAAGGACCAAAGTATATTATTTTAAATGCAGACAAAATCAGAAGTGCAGATTTATGGAGAAATCTGATTGTTTAAAGTCCGTAGCTCGGTTGGAAATCTGCAAAACGCAGACAAATCTGCACTTATAGCATCATTGGGTATAGGAAACAAATTTTCGTGTTTGGTACCCATATAGTATTCTCAGGGAATACGCAAAAGCATTTAATTTAAAGTATCCAGCGAAATGGGAATAAGATTTTAAGTGAACTTTAAGTCAATTTGAATATTATTTAGTTATTTTGATATTTAATAAGTTTTTTTTTGCTGTTTATAAAAATTAGCAAGTTAAGTAAACTTTTTAAATACCCTGTATGAGTCTTCCCCATGTCGTACGAAGGTACCCCATCTGCTGTACGAAAGTACCCCACAGGTGGGGTGCATTCGTACAAAAATCTAATCCTAGAATATTTTCTATAACTCTGTAAATCTTTGACATAATGGTTTCATACTTTTTTGTTATAAGCTACGATATATATAGAATATATAAATGCATTAACTACATACAAAGGTGAGTTAATTTTTAACTAAATAATAAAAATTCAAAAAGTGTACGAAGGGTGACCACTTTCCCCTATAACTGTTCGTGCCCAGCTTCTTTGAAACCGATTCGCAGTTTTGCATGTAATAAGTTTCTGGGGAAAAAAATTATGGCTTTAGCAAAATAATTCGTTTTTAAGCGGCAACTTCGAGAGGGTAGTAAGTCGGTCTTATTTTTAAACTTTTTAGATTACTCTACAACATTTGCGAAGAACAACGTATTTAGTATGTTGTCGAAGATATCCTAGAATCTTTAAAAAATCTTTGCAAGATCACTCTCAGTTCTTTTAGGGCACGGGCAGCATCCGACAAGCATCAGTGAAAACCTGATCGAAGCCTCACTGCTTATAAATAAAAACAAACTACTCCAAATCAGCACATTATATAAAAAGAAGTCTAAAAAGTTCATCTGTATGTCCGATACCCGTTTCTGACCTTTGCAACAGATCCACTAACAACAAAGAGTTTGCCAAAAAGCGATTTTGTCGAAAATGCGTGAATTTTATCGAATGGCTTTATATAGTTTCAAGTCCTTCAGTCATCGTATAATTCCCGGTGTTCCTCAAGGTTGCATCTTGTCTCCGATTGTCTTTCTAAGTTGAATAAATGATCTGCAACGCGATGTAACTTACATCTTTACACTTTGTTTGTTATATCCGAAGTAGGGTTAATTTAAGAGCAGACTTTTAATAACACGTAAACCTCGAGTGGTCAGAAACGAAGTTTGATTTAAGTCCAACTAGTCGTTTTCAGGCCGTCTTAATTTGAACAAGAGGACAAATTTTGTGAAATGGTTAGGGTGTTGCCCTGATTTAACTAGTTAAACTACCATTTTTATGGCATTTCGAGCTTGCGAATTTAATGGCACCTTCTACATATTTAAGTTTGGTTATTTCATCTACATTACAAATTTGGATGTCTTTGACCTACAAGCCAGCATGTCGGTAGTACATATACTAATACTTACTCAATATATGATACAGATATCCTGGAAACGTTCCCCAAGCTTTTAGTAAAACTCTTTTCATTTGAATTATATTTATGTGATTTATTTAAATTCATTCATTTGTAATTTTCACGATTTTCTTTGGTTTCTTATTAGTTATTTACATTTTTATTGTTTTTTTTTCTCATTGTTGAAATAAGAATAATGATTTTCTTTATTTAAGTATATATACGATTCTTTCTTTCAATCAATAAATTTAATTCATATTTAGTTGTATATTTTTGCGTTTTACAGTTTTCTTTGGATTCTCCGTGAACAAGAAATTGTTTAATTTTAGTATTTGTTTGCTGTTTTTTTTTTTTTTTTTTTACCTGTTTTTTATTTAATTTCTCATTTACCGCTTATTACATTTGAATTAAATTTTCGACTTATTTAATACGTATTAATTACATGTACTTATGTTGTTTTTTGTTTTTTCTCTTTTGTTGCTTAATTTAATTTTTTACACTACCCATAAAAGTTGTAATGATTTTTGTTCAAATTTTGAGATATGGGAATTTGTTTTTTTTTTTTGTATTGTAAATTTCCTACAATTCATAAAATAAAATTTTAAACGTTTACGGGGAATTTAAAAAATAAAACAAAAAATTTAACAGAATTTGCTTTATTTAATTTGGTGAAATATGTACAATAGATCGAGTGGGAAAACTTAATGATAAACTAAGGACGGCCATAGAAAAGGGAACAAACTGTTTTTATTTCTCATAGGTACGTACGTTTGATGGGATAATTTAATGGGGTAACGAAAATTTAGAAGGAGTGGCTCGTTTAACAAATATTATATACAGAAATTAATAGTAACACATTTGTAGGATGGTCCAACAAGAAGTAATTATCGCCTTGCTTAGGGTATGGTCGTAAATAATTGGGTAGCACATCTGTTCAACGGAAGAGGTGGTTTATGGATTTTGCCCTGTGGAAATAAACATTCGGGGACGCGAAGACGAACTATATGTTTTGAATGCAAATGGCTTTGAACAAAAATTAGAAGATGAAATTTTTTTGTTTGTAAGTTGAATCCACTTTATATACCTATACTTAACCATTGACAATTACTTCCTAGTGGATTTGAATTGAAAAACTAAATTTAGTTGAATTTAAGTGGACTTGCTTTTTAATTTTTTTAATTTATCCCAAAACTTAACTAAGGACGCTAAAATTTGTTATTTAATATGCATATATATATATTTTCAACAATTTTTTATACATACAGGGAGAGGACAAGGACATCGGTGGTTGGTACGACACAGCAAAGTGCCAGCATTAATTGGTGACTTTTTGGGAATATTGCTTATACATATATATAGAAAAAATATTTAAGCTGGTGTATTCGTGTATACAAGTTGGGGACAACGAAAAGATATCAAAGTAGTTGGTAAATAAAAAAGCCTAAGCTGCCTAAATGGTAGCTATTGTAGTCTTTTTTACGATCAATATTGAGTTTGAGAAGTCTGCCATCCGAGGAAGTTCGCAAAGTCTTTGCTTGAGTAGGTATGTTAAAAGAAATCAACCTCTGTTTTTTTTTCACATCCTTGAATACTTGTATGTTGTTAAGTCCTAGTAAACTCGCTTATTATGCTAACCCATTCCATGGCCTAGCAGAAGCTGTATCGCCCATATTGCTTCTCAGTCGAGGGTTCGCTGCTGAGATGGGTAGCCAAGTGATAAATAACAGAAAAGATCCTTCGAATCACAAGTAACTTAAACTTTTTTCCAATGAGCTCTCCGAACATAGAAATGAAGATCGAAAAATTGGTTTCTAGCTCTACATAGCGTGCCAATAGGAACCTTTTTACATGGGCTCCTGCCGTCTCATGCAGTATTGCATGAGGAAATTTACAAATCCAGAACAATGAATTACATTTTTCAAAAGTCTTAAATACGTATATATCTGTGTTAAACTGCTATTCTAAAAAATCTATTGACACCAAAGGCTTTTGTGGGTCTCATTTCAATTCGAATCTGATCATGAAAACATCAAATCAAAAAAGGACATCCCTACCTTCAATGATTAAATCAACCTCTTGCAGCACCTACCTCTAACATCCTTGTCCTTGCCGTGTAAGAGTAGATTCTAGATATCCACCCAAAGCATCTGTATTATCTCTCTGACTTTGTCAATTATTTATTCTTTATTTAATTTTATAAATTTCACTAGTTAATAAATTATGCACTAAATTCTTTTTACACAAAACGCATATAAAGTTAAATTTAAAATGTCTTAACTATTAACAATTTCTTTTTGTTGTCATGAAATATACAGTCATTGGATGTTATGGTTCAAAAATTAATAAATATTGTATTTGTATTTTTTTTACTAAACATTAAAAAAAAACATAGATTTGTTGTACAAAAATTTCGAATTATTCACTCACTTAAAATTACTCAGTTTTAACAGTAAACAGAAATGTGTTATTAAGATTAATTTATTTATTTTTGCAATGCTCGTATTTGTTTCATTTAGTAATATATAGCATTTGTTTTTCTCTTGTTGTTGTTTTAATTAAATTTACTCTTAAACTTTTCTATAAGTTTATCTAGGGATTTTGTATTATTATTATTTAGATTTATTTATATCGCAATTTATTCCTAAGTTAAAAAGATGTTCCTGAAAAAATATGGAGAGTATATTAGTTGTTAGTTTTACTTAGTTTTAGTTGTTAATGCGATACTAAATAAAAATAACGAGGGTTCTAGGACCCAGAGGTCAGTTTGTATTTGACGGTTTTGGAAAATAGTCAAAGTTATAATCGGCCGCCAAGCGGATCAACATTCTGTTTAAACTAAAGGTTTTTATGGGCGAAATAATATATATGAACACATTATGCAAATTTGATATAAGCAAATAATTGGAAAATAACTAAAGAAAAAAAAATTTCTATCGACAAAGACCTACAATACAAAAAAAAAAAAAAAACGCTTTCTGTTCGAAGAACCAGCATCAGATAGAAAAATTAAAAAAAATAATGTTTGACAAACTAAATTTAAAAAACCAGTCTTCGAAGAAGTCAATGAGACTTTCAATAACGTGTAGCACAGGTAAACGAAACCTCAATCGAATAAGAGAATCAAATTGACTGTTCATTCGAATGTTGGAAAATTTTCTTAATTAAATTTAATAGTGTTTAATATTCAGCATATACAAATGTAAAATACTTACCTAAATGCTAACGTATTAACTAAAATACATGGAACCAATAAATTTTCTAATATCGTTGCAATCCGATCGGCTGATGAAGTTTTTCGCCGGGAAATGGCTGCCATATTGTCTCCTGAAATTTGAACGAGAAAAAGATGTAGAATTGCAATTTGAATGTGAACAGGAAATATTTGAAAAAGCTCCGAAAATTAATCAAACCAAAGGACATTTTACACATTAAAAAACTGTCGCTGATGATGAATTAAAAACAAAATGCTACTCTCCGTTGAGTCTTATGGTTTCTGAGAAATCCGTAAGGAATGGGAGAGTGCTTTCAACCTGGTGGTTGGTGCTAGCTAGCACATATCCACAGCCTACACACAAATAGACAAACTTACGAATTTGATTATAATGGCGCATGAATGGCAGATGAACCCACGAAAGGGCAACCGATATCCATCTATACGGCCGGATCAAAGATGGACTGTGGAACCGATGCCGGACTCCTCTCTGAGGAAACAAGTCAGGCTTTCTGATCACAGCACTTTATTTCAGGTAGAGCCCTTTGCAATCGCCGATGCAGCCATAGTACTGTATAGAGGGCTGGAGATTAAATACCTTCAGATAGGCAAGTAGAGTACTGTCGTGCAACCTATAAGATCTCAAGCCAGACATATATGCAAAATAATACAAAAAATTGTAATAGTTGCTGATCACCGGGGTGTGTTTTAGGCAACTTACCTGAATCTAAAGAACTAGCTAAAGCTTGATCAAAAACCGAGTTCTTAGAACCTCCTAAGTTGGCTATTATAAGTAGTGACAAGTGCTTTTCAGAAAGAGTGAACAGAAACTGCTCTGAAACTCATAGCCTAGGACTCCCTCCGTCTACCCGGTGTTCTCAGTTAAAAGGCTTTTGACATTGATTTGAAAGTTGCCTCACGTAGATACTCTTATAATATTTCTCTGCACTATAATGCCAGAGATTTCCAGTCATATCACAATATCACATTACGAATTTCTTCACATCGTCGCAAAACTTTATTGGCACATGCGACACATGCCTCATGCTCGTATACGTCTACACGCCAGCAAAGTGCAACAAAACTTCATCACACACTCCCACTGTCATGGCAGGAAACATAGTCGACAATTTTTTGTCTAGACTTGGGTGGCAACCAACGACCCAAACGAAGTTTTGCCTCACGTACGTACCCTTCAACTATCCCTTGTCACTTTACATATAATAAGACTTGTGTGCAATGTTACATTCTGCCAAGTAAAAGCATAATCCTCTACTTCTCGTACATGAAGTTATTTACTCCCGCACTTCAATTAAAAATTTAACTCGCATTAAACTTTGCAGCAAGGAAACATGTACATTGTACAAATTAGTTCTAAAACAGCACTAAAAATAAAAACATAGAAAAAGTACTCAACACAGAGGCAAACGTTGTGTGTCTCCCATTGACACGCAATGTTTCTAATTAATTAGAATTTTATGCTTCATCGTAAACTGCGCGTGCTATAAACTTTGCTGGTGCTCCACAGAATGGATTAAATAAATGTGTTCAAGTGTCCTTGATCTGTGGTAGACCAACAGCTGGGCCGTCTCTTCTATAGGAGACTTTCAAGTTTCAACTATTATAAAATGTCCAAGCAAAGAAATATTTTTTTTCTGCGCTCTTTTTCTATGTGTTGGCCAGTGTGCCACTAGTCTTGTGTTGAGTGTGAAGAGCCCTATATCACTCCGCACAATGGGTTTCCTTTGGCAAAGTTGAAAATAGAAAATTTATTTTAATGGGAATAGTTTGCAAACATACTTTTTCAAGCATCTCTTAAAGGAGAAGAAACGACAAAAATGAATTGCGATTTATAGGAGGGAGCGCAAGGAAATGCTATAAAGCTCTAGGGGTCATATATCGGATGTTTATTGACACGCAGCTTGAGACACTCATACCAGTGGCAGATTTTCTCAACATCTGTCTATAATATTGAACGAGATATCCTCATCCTCACCACCATATAGTATTTCCTGAGTCATGCTGTTTGTTTGTGCAAAACCGCAGGGATTTGGTGATAAAACGGGACAATTGAAAAGGCTTTCAGCTGTTTAATTGCTACGGGAAATGTTTTGGAAGCGAATAGTTTTCAGCGTAGCCAAAGGCTTAAATGCACGAATAGGAGTGATTGCATGCAAATTGTAATACAGTTTCAGTGAAAGCACACAACCGGACGTCCGAAAATGATTAATGAAAATATTGCGCAAATAATTTGTAGTAGAACGCTATAATCGGGGGTATTTCGGGAAAATAACATTGTATTCAGAAATAAATGGACCCCTCAGGTTAGAAATGAATGCAATTGAATACAAAGGCGGGCTCAGTGGGGAAAAAGCGGATTCACTAATGCAGGTCGCACACTTGATGCGCACAACTTGTTCATCAAACATATTTACTAGGGATATTATTTAATCAAATTTACAAGTGCATTCAGGTTACTTTCATTGATCAATGTTATTCAACTGGAAATTTAAATTGTTTGCGCCTTATTCTTAGTGGATTATATCTCATTAAACGTTCGACCAACATACTGCACCAACCAGTTGATCAACTCATTCAATTGAACGCCAATTTGTAACTACTAGTTGATCTACATCTTCAGTTATTGGGTGACTTCGAATACGTACTTTATGAACTCATTGAATTGCTGGATAGCCTGCTACAAATATTTGAACTCCATAAATCTATAGTTGATCAACCCATTCAATAATAATAATAGCTGGTGCAACAGGTCTGTAGGAATTCTGGGCCTAGCTTCTAGCAACCATTCGTTTTTGCGGAATTTGAACCTGGTACCGCTCGCTTAGTAGTCCAACACACTAACCACTAAGCCGGGCCTACTTCAACCATTGAAAAAACCCTCCTTTACTCACAAGTTGATTAACATGATCGCTAGTTGCGTAGCCTCTCTACCGACTAATCGATCAATTTTATTTATAGGTTCGCACAATCTTTTGATCAGCTTCTTCAATTGTTTAATAGCCTCGTACCATTAAAATGTTGAATCTTTGCATGTACCGACTTGATAAACTTGGTTGGCCTTAAGTTATTTTAAAAATCTATTGCTCCAGTTGGCAAGCAGCGTTTTAACATTATTGCACAACAGATTGATTAAGGATTTTATATGCGAGTCGACTAGAATAATCATCAAATGTTGAGCAATGCGTTGAACCCCCTTGCCCACTGACATCTGAAGCACATTCAATGCTTCAATGCTTGCCTAAATTTAGTGGTTCGAACCGGTTCGCATATTTCATCAAAAATTCCAACAAAAACAACGCGTTTGTGTTTCAACATACATGAACTCGTGCACTTTTTGATCGAGAGAGCCCCTACATTCAATTTCAATTCGCATATTTCGAAACCGATGCATTGCACAGATAGTGTGCGAGGGGCATAAGAATGCGGAATGTTTATCGGCGATTGTGGTCTCAAATCGATCATTTTGCATGCTTTAAGGCGGTCCTTGGTGTAGGTATTCGGCGAAAAGATATTCCATTCTTATGGTCCTGTTATTTTTGCGTTGAAATATCGTTCATATTATATAAATTTGGAGTCTCTTCTTCAGTTGACTGCAATGCCTTACGGGCTCTTTCTCAAGCCAAAAGCGGGAGCATTGAGGAATATTTATACAGGATGCAATCAGAGAGTTTATTTGGCACAGAAAAAATATTATGACAGTTGCGGTTGCTGTGCTTCTAGAAATTGGTATTATATAAATTGATGGGTGGCAAGAACCTATGCAAAATGGCGGCGGGATACATAAACCTGAGGACAATGAAATTTAAAACCAACTACTGTAGGTACTCACCTTTCGAGACAAACACGTATATGCTGGCTGGCTCTGTATTACTGGCCGAACATGTGTAGTTTCCTGAGTCTGCTATCTGTGGCTCTCGTATTATCAAACGACTCTGTGTCCTGGTGCCAGGTGTGGTCTCAATCGAAATGTCTCTCCTGGCATCGTAGTAGTTAATGAGGCGATCGTTCTTCTGCCAATACACGTATTGTGGTGGGGTTGGACTCTGCAAATGGCCATACAACAACTGAGTTAAATAAAATCACCCGTCCCGTCCACATATCCATAAAACGAAAATACAATTCCACTCTCACACACACACTCCCACACATGGATATTGATTTCAATAAATGACCAAATAGTGTTCAGTTTAAATTTCAATTAGCTACGAACGCCGCGCGACACTGTCCACTGTCGCCTGCCGCCACAATGTAAGGGAACACAAAATGTGTGGTTATCGGCTCAGTCAAATCTGTTTAGAGAAATTTATTCGAGGTCCACCGCTACGCACTGTGTATGTGGATGCGAGGACATTTCCCAGCGAATATTCTATTTGGCTACAGCTAGTAGCATTTTTCCCTTTAGCAAAATCGTTCTAACCAAATATTGCAAGCGTGCTCATAATAAATAACTTTTTATTATTTTGTGGCATTTTGGGGGCAGTCGGAATGCATTTTTGGTTTAGCCAGATGGGGGGATGCGTGGATTTATAGACAGAGTACATTTTTTGCTTAATACTGGTATAGGTTCGATTGGAAGTGAGGTATTGCCACCTCAGTGTTTGTGTGGTCCTAAAATTCGGTGGCGTGTGCACTTTATTTAAAAATGCTCCACAAGTCCCATGGCCATTAATGTCATCCGACTGACACGGGCGATATTCGGATGCGTTGGTATATTATATGGCGGGGGTGTGTAATAGCTCAAAATTAAATTGAACATTTCGGGCATAATTTACTGGCAATTTGCGGTGTCGGCCTTGTGGGCGGCTGGACTATTCAAGAGCGCGCACGCCATTCAATTGACAAATAATGAAGCATGCCAATTATTTATGCAGATTGAGAATAACCTATACAGATTGCGGCTTATCGAACGTTCCAAATGGCTTAACTAATCGTATTTTCGTGTTATAGCGATGATGATGGTGTAAACAATTTGAATTCTCTATATCTATACTCGATGTTTTTGGTTTAGTTTTAGAGGAATTGAAAATATTTAAATTTGTGAATTTCCAATTGAATTCGTATCGGAAATGGAAACGGATGCGAAATGCTGAAATGTGATGAAACGAAATTGGGACAGGTCGTTGGAAAAATATTCCGAATACCGATGAAACGAAAAACCGGCACAGTAATTTGTAACTCAGATGAAACAAAAAAACGACAGGTTCTTGGGCAGACATTTCTAACTCAGATGAAACGAAATAGCGGCAGGTTCTTGGTAAGTCCTTCCAAACTCCGATGAAACGAAAAAGGGACAGGTTCTTGAGCAGTCATTTCTAACTCAGATGAAACGAAAAAGTGACAGGTTCTTTGTAAGTCCTTCCAAACTCCGATGAAGCGAAAAAGGGACAGGTTCTTGGACAGTTATTTCTGAATCCAATGAAACGAAAGAGCGACAGGTTGCTAGGCAGGCAGGTTCTTGGATAGTACTTCCGAAATCCGATGGAACCAAAAAGCGACAGGTTCTTGTCTAGTCTTTCCATCTCCAATGAAACGTAAAAGTGACAGGTTCTTGGTCAGTCCTGCCGAAATCCGACAAACTGAAACTGGAACAGGTCGTTGGAAAAATATTCCGAACACCGATGAAATGAAAAAGCGACAGGTTCTTGGATAGTACCTCCGAAATCCGATGGAACGAAAAAGCGACAGGTTTTTTTTTCTAGTGCTTCCATCTCCAATGAAACGAAAAAGAGACATGTTCTTGGTAAGTCCTTCCAAACTCCGATGAAACGAAAAAGCGACAGGTTCTTGGATAGTACTTCCTAAATCCGATGGAACGAAAAAGCGACAGGTTCTTGTCTAGTCCTTCCATCTCCAATGAAACGAAAAAGCGAAAGGTTCTTGGTAAGTCCTTCCAAACTCCGATAAAACGAAAAAACCGGCCAAATGCGAGTGTCACTCGCGCACCGAAGGTTCCGTATTTGGCTAAAGTCCAACACATCAGATATTATTTGAAATCTATAAAATCATTCAATCTTTCCCCTCTTCATGAATTCATCACAATTTAGTTTAATTTAATTACTTAATATTTTTACTCTCAAAAATTACTCGCACATGAATCTCATTTTCTAATTATTACCTATAGTACCCAACCCACGCCAATTTTCCATTCTGTATGCGACCTGTCCCAATTAAAAACTATTGGCTAAAAATATATTACTCTTATTTTGTTCTGTACTCCCCAAAAAAATGTATTATACTCCCCAACGAAATTAGCAAGCGGGAACCCTGGTGGTATGCCACCAGTGACTTTCTTCTGTCTTTGATGGGGTCAATTGTGCACAACTGCGTAGTAGAGATTACAACTTATGAGAGCAACGTATTTTACATGGTAAAATTATCTTTTTCGAAAATATCTCGTAAACTATTAACTTTTCGGCAAAACAGTATTCAGCACATATATAGATAAGAACATGATCTACTAAAAAGGAAAATATGTATTTTTTTGTGAATCAAGAAATAAACCGTTTTTTGGGCGAATGAAAATATTTTTTTCACCAGATTACTAATTAATCGAAAACCAATCGATGTATTCTTTCCATTGGTATTTGTTGTTTAACTAGAGGTTATACCGGATGTTGTGTGTAAATTTTAGCCTCCTATGTCAATCGGTTCTTGAGATAGACCTGGTAACAAAATTGTGGGTTCGGACAGACAGACAGACAGACAGACAGACGGAGAGACATCCGAGCGAAACTAATAAGGTTACGTTTTTTCCCTTTGGGTACGGAACCTTAAAAAGGGCCAGGTTCTTGGGCAGTCATTTCTAGCTCAGATAAAACGAAAAAGTGACAGGTTCTTTGTAAGTCCTTCCAAACTCCGATAAAACGAAAAAGGGACAAGTTCTTGGGCAGTTATTTCTAACTCAGATGAAACGAAAAAGTGACAGGTTCTTTGTAAGTTCTTCCAAACTCCGATGAAACGAAAAAGGGACAGGTTCTTGTGCAGGCATTTCTAACTCGCGATGGAACGAAAAAGTGACAGGTTCGTGGTCAGTCCTGCCGAAATCTGACAAACTGAAAATTGGACAGGTACCTACTTGGAAAAATATTACAAGCCCCGATGAAACGAAAAAAGGACAGGCTTATGGCATTCATTTCTAACTCCGAAACAAAGAACTAATAGCTTGGGCATAGGTAGATTGCTTGGACAGAATGAGAAACTAACAGGAGAAAGAGGTTATTCGCGTAAAATTCGCAACTGAGCCCCGATTTTGGTTTGATCTTAGTCCGGGAGAAAATATCTCGGTCTACAACCCTATAAAAATATAGATAGTCTAGGTGATCAGCCACTTGTACTGTTTAAAAAATCGTCGTTGGTCAGTAGGCTCACTTTGGGATCAACGGGCTTGTGAACGAACCACAATTGCGGTTAGAGTAAAGGCAAAGTCATGGAATTTTTGGTGGCGATTGTCAAAATAGCCACAGGATGCTGAGACACGGCAAGGACCTAGAACCATGCAGTACATTTAAATTACCAGCCCACTGACTGCAAGAAAAAGCTTTAAGTCAGTTCTCACTTACAGCTTCATTCCCAGGAGAGGCTGGTGTCAGAGAAGGTGTCTCGGCACAATACCATAGAAACATAAGGTCGGAGATTGCCACCAAACACACATTTATTTGAATAATTGACATTTGAGCCTCGTGTCGTAAAGTTGAAAGCCACTTGTTTCTAATTGGCGACCTCATTCATAATGCTTGGGCTGTCTGTTGAAAGCCCTGCAAGACATCCTTCGGTTGAAATATCGCCTCACGACAGTGACGGTTTCAAAAGACAACTATCCGACATGATAAATTAATTCTTCTTACATTTTTAATAGTCAGAAGCAGTTTCTTCGTACTCCGCACAGTGTCTCCCATCTGCTACTTCACGCCGCAAATCACAACAAACCCCGCTACAAACTTAAGCCCCACACTACTCAGCTGCACTGTCATTTGATGAGTCTAAAAAACGCCAAGCACAATAATTCACAACCAAGCACCTGCACAAAACCACTTGCCCCAGCCCCAAGACCAACCCCACTTGCTTTTCAACAGAGTAAACACACTGCTAACCCGATTAACCTCTTAGAACTAAAGGTTACACAAACAAACAAAAAACAGGACAAAGCTTCCGTCTGAATGGGCACTCGCTTCACTGTACACCGCCTGTCGTCGGACTGGCATTTGTTCAAAGAAGGCCATGTGCTGGTTAACAAACGAAAGCTTGAACTGAAGAACAATACCAGCCCATCCTTCCGCAGACAATAGATCTACTCTCGTGTCAAAACGGAACAAGAGGTGAGCCGCATGCAAACGTCCCTCACACCATCCAACAAGCCAACTACACATTCCACTATATATGGTATGGCACTCCAATCTGGAAAACGTCCTTCGCCATATATTGCAACAATGTCAGTCACAGTCACAGTCACAGCTCACAGTCCGTCTAAATGGAGGAACTGATTTTAATTAACACACATTCGAGTGCAACTGTCGCCACAGCCACACTGAGAAGCGATTTATTTCGTTAGACGAAACCGACATGTTTGCTGCCATACGTATAGTCGTATCTTTCTATCAAAACTTTCTCACAATCCCATACTCATGCAGAAGTGTAAATGAAGAAAAAGTGACGGACGGCACGTCACACTTTCGTTTTGTGAGCTCTGCCTTGTGTTCCATGTCGGTGTGTGACACCGTCATCAGCAGCAGCAGCAAGGAAGCGGACCATTTGCCCTGAATGGACATAAAATTGATACTTAATGCAATGTGTGCAAGTGTTAACATTTCAGTGTCAGACGATACGATCAGCAGCTACGAAGACAAAAAGTTAAATTGTATTCCTGACGGAAGATGTCCTGATGACATATATTGTTGCTTAAAATTAATTCCAAAGTGACACACTAATAGAGTCACATTAAACAGCGCCATGATGTACACGACCGGAACTAGATCCGGATAAAAGCATTTCCATATCCACTGGTGTGTTTGTTTGCTTGTAGCTGGAGCATGCTTGTCAAGACAAAGGTTCTGCGCTAATTTGATACTAATGATAGTGCCACCGAACGTGAAGTGTACTTCTGTGTTTCTGTAATTAGGAAGAGTGTAGTTTCGGATTACCAAGGACCGAGTTTAATGTGATTTTCAAATGCAGGAGTTGTGTTTTGTTGCGCGCGAACTGTAGCTAGTTTTACTTCCGACGTATAGTCAAAAACCTAATTAAAGACAATCTGGGTTTGGGGCCAAACTAATAGGGAGTAACTACACACATAGGGATGCTATGTGATGCGTTCTTTTCTCTCCCAAATTGACTTATTTTGCTGATGGTGGAAGGGAATACTCAAAAGAGCGCTCAGAAGTTCGGCGGAGGAAGCGTGTGAAGTCGAAGGGATTTCACAGCGGACAATAGACTAAGGAATCGATGTTGAAATGCGTATCGAAGCAAGAGAAACAGGTTTTATTTGGCCTTGAAAACACTTTTCGTAAACAAAGGTTGTAAGTTATTAACAGCTCTTCTGACAGTACTTGGTACAGGAAGGGTACTATTTGTGACAAAGTATCGTCACGTCATTGTTAAATATAGAAGTTAATAGGGTTTTCACACCAAGCCGAAAACCGTGTTTTCCTCTTAAACTCGTCGATGCATTCACACCGACCACCAACTCGTTTTCGTTTGACATTTCAATCAGCTATGAGACACTTGTCTTTAAACTTCGGAGTAAACTTTTGTGGTTACAAATTTCGATCGCATTAATTAACAAACAAAATGAATTAAGTGCATGTCAAAATAATATCAGCCCATCAATTAATTGTGGAAAATGATTTTAAGCTGTGAGTTGTGACATTTGTTGGGTAAGCCATTTTGCTGAATATATGTATGGGAAAACTTCTGTTTTCGTAGAAGTTTTCGAGAGTTTTCGGGATAACGCGGTTTTCCGTGTGCTCCTGAGGCGTACAGCTTAAACGGTTTGCCCGGAATTGATTCAACCTTCGGATTGTAACGATTGTAACAAAAAATTATGTTGTAAGGCAATTCACTTTTTCTCTATACTATCACACAATAGATAGGTATTGGAAAAAAAAAACAATTTTTGTAAAATTTGGTTCCCTTAAGTTTACCTGAAAACGGCAATTTCAATCTAATGATTTCTACCAAATTGCATACTTAGAGTAAAATAAATGTTTCCAAAATTATTGTGTCCTTAATTTTCAATTCGAATCAACGCTAGTTTTAGAAACTGCTCAGTGCTCTTATCTCGAAAACCCTATTTTCGATTTGGAAAAAAATTAAAAACCATGTATAATGCTTACTGTAGTGGATATCTTGCGTTCTCATATTTCCAATTGCATCGTATGCACTGAACGCAGTGTTTCCGAGCACTCCCTACAAATAAAAAACTGAACGCAGCCTTTCCGAGCACTTTCTAAAATCAGAAGAAGAAAAAAAAATTAATTAATTAAAACGTGTTCGTGTGTGCTGGAGTGACAAATCCCAACCTAAAAATTTCCGTGTAAAAAATAATTCTAATTTAACTTGATAATAAATCTGAATTTGTTTTTGTAACAAAAAGTCAGAATTGTTTCCTTTTGAAAACCACAGTAAAGGTTAATGCACACATTTCAATTTAATAGTAAGTATACCTACATAATAGTATTTTTCGAACTAAAATATTATTTTAATATTGGTAGTTTTGTCTGCTTAATTTTATTTATTGCTCTACCGAATTTTATAGAAATACACTTCATGGATAAAATGAGTATTCTTGATAAGATTCCATGGATATTTTTTTTCTAAAAAATTCGAATAAATTAATTTTTTTTTTGAATTTTTTTTCTCAAAAGAAATTTTTGTAATAATTTCAATGACACACTTCCAATAAAAAATCCAATAACATCTAAGAAAAACTGTTAATTTTATCAAATTTATTAGCCACTTCTTCTTTTTCTCAATCATATTGAATATGCACCTTAAAATAATTTACATCACTCTTTTTAAGACGCGATGCACCCAGCGATATGGGGCGAAGTAAAAATAGCATATGTTAAGGATGGACTTAAAATGTCACGTTTAGTTTGAAGGTCCATAATCCTGGACATTCCAAAGCCGGTTAAAAAAATTGGAGTTTCGATCCGAATATCGGATAGCTGCTAAGTCAGAAAGATGGGTTTTGCTTTAGAAGTGGGATAGGCAACGATATACAGAAGTTGACAACCACAAATCATACCTAACCGACAAGGATAATCCTTCTCTATAAATGTGTGCTGCACCATGTTGGTTTCACTTGAGAAACAGCTAAGCAGATGAGAGTTATGTGGAGAATGGAGAAAAGAAGCCCAAGTAGCTCGATCTGCCTTCTTAAAAACAAAAGTGCTTTGAACGGATCTTGAAAACCCGAAAACGAGATCACCTAGTGTTTTACTCCCAAGCAAATTATTTGGGAAAAGAAATTCTAACACAGCAATTGGAAGGACGAAGAACCTGCGAATCTATCCATTCATTCATTTATTTATAATGTACCTCCTTTCCATGACAAGTAGATCTGTCCATTTTCCGCCACCACTTTTAATGTTGAACAACAATCTCTCAAGTGAACGAGAACCACGCCTAGCTAACCTCCTTAGGTGAGCCCTGTAATCACAGAACGTGAACAGATTTCCGATTTTTTCGATGAGCAACACGCGATAAATGTTGGTTCAATTATGACCACTAGATGTTCTCAGTCATTTGAACTATACCAATGATATCTGTTTCCTGGCTAGCGCTGTCAACATTATCAGTGCCAATCATTTTAAGTGTCCCGGCTACAATTTTCGAACTTATTGTGGCAAAATTTTCCATACAAAATTGCAGATAGGTTAGTTTAGGTTGAGTGAGGTTGTGAGATCGTCACAAAAGACACCAAAGCGAGCTCATCGCCATCCCCAGGGACAAAATAGCATATTGTGACCTACAAAATATTTAGTGTGAAGGTTAAAAATGATTATTCGTGAGGCCCTGTGAATTCAAGTCAGTTAGTAAGCTTGCAATAATTTTTAGGAATTTCTTGTTCACTCTAAAACCACTCTCGACATTATTTCCCCAATTCATAAGCACATCCACTCTTCCCACTCAGACGCATTAGAATTAATTAATAATTGAAAGTACTTACCTTTTCGATGATGCATACTAAATTAATGGTTGATCCCATGTCCACATGCAGCTCACCAGATCCAAGAATGAATGCTTCTGGCACAACTACTTGTAAATTCACAAAGTGTGAAATGACACCGGTTGGGGTGGAGACCTGCAAAATTAAAAACACAACACGTCAGTTAGATCCTGGGGACAACCCTAAAAACTGAATAACCAGAGCCATGGATGAGAGTTTAATCAACGCATTGTCGGAATGGGAAAGCCTGAATTAAATGCAGTGTTTTCTGTCAGACATTTGCCGCAAATAGTAAACAGCTACTGACCGTTTCACTACTGAAAAACCGACAGACAGTCCTGAATGCAAATTGCAGAGGTCACGGGTGTTCGAAACTTTTGTCGTATGCAATGTTAATGACGGGGGTGCCCGCCCCATTCGGGAGTGCATACCAAATTTATCCCTGAAATTGTGTGCGCGGGAGATGTGTTCTCACAATTCAAGTCACACCTGAGAACGAACGACTGATTTGTTTGTATTTCGTATAATGTAACATATGTTTGCCAATCTTTTCTTTCTAAGGGTGAATGGATTTATTTCCGAACAGTTTCGCAATGAAAACGACCCAAGTACAGCGAATGCGAGTGTGCATGTGGGATTTTTTGAGATGGTACAATTTTTTTACTATTTCATTATTAATGCAATGAGCGAGGAGTCATGAGTGCAGCAGCTGGCGGCAAGTTGCGACCTTGGTTTTGTAGCTTATGCAATGCACCCCACTCGATCGTGAGTCGAGCAGGAGTCAAGGGTTGCGTTGGTTGCGATGTGGAACATAATATAGCACGCGCTTGTTGGGTTGTAATATTTTTACAGTTTAGTCACGCTATGTGGCTGCTCTGCAAGTTGTCGTTTCGATTTATTTCGAATGGAAATATGATTGAAAATGTGTGGGGTTAGCTAGAGGGAGTACATGTGATGTATTTTGGTGAAGAATTATTTAGAGCTAGGTGGAAGGATGGTTCTAAGAAGTCTGCAGACTTACTCACGCTGAGAGCAGGTCGACACGGCAGTCTTAGTCAGTCGCATATGGAGTTGGTTGGGTGCGTTGGTGTTGGTGTTGTAGCGTCGTGTGCTGTATTGTGCGCCAACATTTGACATCAGAACATGACGAGTAGGGAGCTCTGTTGGTGGAATTTAAAGCACGTTCCACAAACTAAAAACCCTTTTTAAAGACTGTTTTTGATTTAGATTAATTGCGGATTCAATTTGTAACGAATCCAAAAAAAGGTTTGAAAATTAAAAAGGATTTATTAGCACCAATGAACAAAAAATTGCGGCAAAATGTCGTTGGATCTCAGCTGTCATTATCCGTCAAAAACTGTATTCAGCAGTATTCAGCGGATTCAAGGTTTTATGGCTATTTTCTTGTGACGTCATAGTCGCCAACAAAGTCAGTGTGAATTATACGCAAGCAGTGACAATTTTCCACACAATTTCTCAAGTTATGTTGAAGAACTATCAAAAATTATTTGTAATTTCAAAGTTTTCATCATTTTAAGGACACTTTTTTCTAGAATGAGTGATCTTAGCTAAGGTTGGGTTAGGTTTTATTACGATCACTAGTGAAATGTCAAAGAACTGTCAAAAATTTCATAATTTCAAAGTTTTCTTAATTTTAAGGACATGTTTTTCAAGAATGTGTGATCTTAGCTAAGGTTAGGTTAGGTTTTGTGACGATCTTACAACCCCACTGAACCTAGCCCAACCTAACGTAAGAGATCGCTCAGTCTGAATAAAGGTTTTCCCGTGGAATTTCTTCGCAAAACTTTCTGAAAACAGATTGTTGACTCAATTTTTCGCAAGTTTGCCTCAACCTTTTCTTAAGGATACTGGAAGAACTTCTTTAGATTGGGAAAAAGGCAAAGTGTTGGCAAAACTTCCAAAGTCTGCCAAGTCTTCAACATTCCTATAAGCTTGCTCCTAAGTGAATGCCAGATTTTGACCACCGAATCCACATAGGTACCTGTAGCAGCCAATAAAACCTGTCTGCAACAAGACCGCCATAAAGCTGACGCAACCGTATTCCACTTGTCCACTCAGGCTACTTGCTTAAACACTTCAAAAAGAAAAAAAAAAAAAAAAAAAACCCGTCCCGCAATTTATGTCAAGTATCTCCTACTCAACTTTATATTATTGGCACCCTACTGCCACAGCCGCCAATTGATGTCCTGCACGAACACAGTCCGCATTAAATCTATATCTATATGGAGAGCAATTCCAGGACAATCGGCCATCAGTGAACAGTATCCAACACAAAACACATTCGACCCAAACAACACCTATAACAAGAAAGCAAAACGACAACAGCATCACCCTGAGCAAGAGACAATCGAAGACGAATCCTTATTGCAAATAAGTTCTTGATTTGAAACATTTCCATTTCCATCAGAGCGTGCGCCCGCACACACCCACTCGGGCCAGGTCCTCGGTATTACCAAAATGAATGGCTATCTATATACTTGAGATGCCATTCGAAGATTCGCAAAGAAGCCCGAGGAGTGCCCATCCATCGTAACCCTCTGCGTCCCCAGGGGTTTGATTTGATCAAATCGATTTGTGGCAGTGTGAATACCCAACCAAAACAGACCGGCCACCCTGTGCAGGATACTCGTATGCGTATGTGTTTCCATTCCATTGCAGTGGCATTGAGCTGTGTTATAAATTCTTACTTAATCTGATTTTTGCCATTCGTTGGAGAGAGCCGAAAACTCTGGAGAACGAGAGTTTGAAGTGTCCTTCGGACAACTGCTGACATTAGCCAGTTTTGGGGAATGGCTGTTGGCCTACGATCAAGTGGGAATCCATATTTAAACGAGAACCCAGCAATCAGTATAAACTCGTATCTGACTTGGCATGGTGCGAGGAGTCTTCGCTCTTAAGTGTCGATTATGTATACAGCTTTATTGTTTAGTGTCTTCGACTGCAGTGGAAATACATGTGGGGATGTGTCAAAATTCTTCTCCGGCAATAAGGTGGTTGTCATTTCGAGAGCCAAAGCCATATGGGCTGTTTGGTATATGGCAACACACAACCATATATGGACTCTGTGGTCTTGGCAGGATTGGCATGGAATTTTTGGGTTAGAAATTGCTTACTGGCTCTAATAAGTTTGGATATTGACATCGAGAGTCGTTTGGATTTGATCCGCAAGCGGTATTGAGATGTTCGTGGTTTTTCCACAGCTGTCATCTGAGGTTGTGCTTTCTGGGGCAAATGTGTCGTCTTGGTTGATGCAGTGGCACCGTAATCGTATCAATTTGGCAATCCAATTAAAGCAGCAAACAATCAGAAGGCCGAGTTAGTCGAAGCCCTGGTAGCTGTGGATGGCAACCGCACGGTTTGTTTTACGTCAGTGGTTTGTCCAATTACAGCCTTGAAATCGTTAGTCTGGGGTATCCATCGGACTGTCTACGAATAAATTGAGCTGCAAGTAACCTGCGATCCAGTCGTGGACATTTTACTTCTTACCTATACTAAAGTGAAGCATTTGGTATACAAGACTTTGAAACTCCATTAGTGAGGTCTTAAAATGAAGGCTCTCTCCTCATTTGGAAAAAGAGTACTACCCCAGAGGCACCCGCATCAGAAGTGGGAATTTCCTTTGTAGCCGGTCTGCATAAAGACGACTTGTCGGATATCCATTTAAAGAAGAGCTGTAACTGATATTGCAATTTTCTAGTTTATTAAAAGCTGTAAAGGACCCCTAGGATAACAAGAGAACTCCAATATTGAGCAACAATATTAAACCATTTAAATCCCCATATGGGAGAAAGTCAAACTGACCACAGCAGGAAATGAAAAAGGACTAAATCGAGCTAAAAAATTCATAAATAAACATTTTACCATTTACGTATTTTCTGGGTATTATACTACTTTGTTTGTTCCTTTATTCAAAACGATAACAATTCATTTTGGGGAAATACATCTCGAGTGACGTACAACAACTGACTTTCTGTCAGGATGCCACGTGTATACAGGTATACACAAATAAATCCCCATCATCAAATGTCACTCCCGTAAATCCTGATGATTATAAATGTATGGAAATTCAATTCAATTCTCTCTCTCTCTCGCAAACAAAATATGCAAATAAATTATTCAAAAATAGAATTCAATTCTGGTCCTGTTTGGGGCGATATGGAAAGAGAGAGAGGGAGAGTGAGGGAAGCCAATATGACCCGGGAGCAAAATGAAACAAAATAAACCTACGCCTTGTGCCGGATTACAGAGCAGATTCCCATCATAATGCTGCTGCAAAATCGACTGAGGGGCTCACACGCTTACACACGCTCACGTGTATCTCCCCAGATTGAGTAAGATGCTAAAAACATGAATATTTTATGACAAACTGTGGCACTGCACTTACCTGACATTCGTACATGCCATGATCCCTTCTCTGAACGAATTTTATTTGCAGGGTCCACGTATTTGAGCCCGGCGTATGCAGTATCGCAAATCTCTCGTCGTTTGTGTAAAGTTGAGCTCCAGATGATAAAATATGCCAATCTCTTCTTCGAATCCAGGATATTTGATTCTGCAATATAGATAAACAGACCAGGAGAGTGAGCACTCATATAAAAATAAACATACATATAAATATGCGGACGATGGGAAGCTAAATGTAAGTCCCTTATGAGAGGGATCTTTTCGGATGCGGACAAGGTTGGGATTAATCAGAAGGAAAATGCTTCAATTTGATATACTGAATTTTGAAATAGCACGACATTTTGCTATTTGGAAGAAAAACCAAAAAGCTTTTAGCAATCGGATCAATCACCTCAAGGATTGAATACTGAAATAAAATTTTTTCCATTTACATTTTTTAGTAGAGTCATTATTTATGGGCATCTAATGCGGATTGATGGGAATGGTGGACCATCGTTGTTAGACAGACACGGCAGGTGCAAAATCGCTCTAGGGTATTTGACATCGGATATTTTTCAAATGTGTTTCAAATATGAATAAAATTTAATATTGCGTGAGGTAAGCACCCCGAAGCAAGTACATGATGGGAGAAAATTTGATTTTCATGCAAATGGTGGTGACTTCTACTTTCTCTTAGTGCACAATCGTAAAAAATTCGAAATTCAATTTGCATGACAAACCCAGACACTCCGACTGTGTACCTGTGTACAGTATTTACATTCCCAGGGTTGTTTAGTTGAAAGGAAAAAAATCCATCTGGACCTTGTTTCAAGAGACTACTTTGTTACAATCTGTAATCCTTAAAGGTACATATTCTTAAATAGGGTACGAGTAAGCCACATACAGTTGGAAATTTGTACACGACTGGGTCGCGCAAAACTATATCGAACGTTGGAAGTTCGGCTGATTGGAATCGCCGAGTTGTTTTACATAGTTGACATTGTCCAAATTGATTGTGGATACGAAAATGTTTAACTCTTTGCGAAAAAAAGACTGTTTTCGATATTCTTGTATTCGCATTTGAATAGTAAAATATTGTTGGGCATATATCCAAGTCACTAAGTTGTTATAACTTGTTTCGAACATTATGCTTTATTGCGACAGAAAAAAATCTCCAGGACTGTGTCGCACTAAACTTTTACTTCGAGCTCCTTTTTATGTCTCTTACCAAATCGTTGAAGAGCGATGTCAGACAAATTTTTTAGTAGGACTTGCAACTCTTTATAACTGAAAATGCAGCCGTGAGGTCTAAAATTTTAGAATACGAATAATAAAGGGGTCCGACCATGCATAATATTCGAGTATATAGCTCTAGAAAACATGTTTACGGACCTCTTTTTTAATTCGATTGGGTTGAATTTGAGTCAAATGTTGAGCTGGTGTACGATTTTGCTGAACTAAAAAATATTACTCCTTCTACCGCTATCAAGTTTCGAATGGTTATATGAAAAGCTAGGCCAGTTGCCAACTAGCTATTTATTATTTTTTACCTAGTGAAAGATTTTACATTCGTTCAAAATTTCTAATTCGGAGATTACGATGATAGAAGAACTCAAAAAAGGGGGTCTCACAAATTCTGACCTTCTAAATGGGTGGACGAATTTGTTTCAAACTTCGCATTTGGAGTTTGTGTGCTTACAGTTCGGGGTTTTTTTGTTTTCCACGTAATCCCAATTATTAACGGTAGGTACTTCCATATAACGCTGTTTAGGAATTTTATTTTATTTTATAAAACGGCTCCAAAGATTTTAACCAAAATGTATATTAGTTGGGGCTCAAATCACTGTATAAACAGTTTTCCTCTAACAAATCGCGAAAATTTTTAAAAATCCGACTTATATCAAAAAGACTCCATACGATTTTAACAAAAATAAGTTCTTAATGTAATATAGTCATTCTTAGCTTGATAGCGAAATCGATTTTTCTCTAATCCATTGTGCAGGCACTTATCTTGAAAAAATTTATTTTTTCTTAAATTTGTTTTGCAATAGTTTACATGAAAAGTACTTAAACGATTTTAATTAAATTTTATAAATTTAAATTGTAGTCCGACTCCCATACACGTCAATCGGCCTGTTTATAGCTGAGAATTAAAATTAAATTTTACGTATAATGGGTGTAATGATTTCGGTATATCAAGAACAAGAACTTGCCCTAACAGATCAGAAACTTCTGCTACGCGCACGTCATTGTATACGCATAAATCGTGTAAGGAGCCTGTAGCCTGTACACAAAACTTGTGAAAAATTATTTTTTACTGAGAGCTTAAGCCTCACATTCTGGCAATGGCGATGGGCCCGCTATGGTGCCTGGACTTTTGTGACGATCTTACAACCCCACTCAACCTAAGCTTAGCCTCACATTATTATTGGATCAGCTATGCTATCTGGAATGAATATGTTTCTGCACAGTTTGTTTTGATAAAATATTGAGTTGAACGAGAAAACTTTGCGCAACCCAGTCGTGCCCTTTATTTTGTACCAGTTTTTGCCCTAGTAGGCGCAGTGGCTTAGTGGTTAGTGTGGTGGACTTCCAAGCAGGGGTCCCAGGTTCGAATCCAGCAAAATCCCAAAATTCCAACTGAGGGTTTTTTCACTGCTCCACCTCACGCGAACGCCTGACAAACAGTTAAAAAATGACTACTCTGCACAAAAAGCCTCCTAAAAGCCTCGACCACAATCTCCACTAAACGTACTATAAAATTCCAATAGCACATAGCCGAAAATATAAATCCGCCGTCCCCACTTTGATCCCCATTTCACAGGAACAAAGTGGGGGCTCTTATCCGTCATAGATAAGCACGGCTTATTTTTGCGCACCATCGTCCATTTCATTTTTATCCATCATATTGAAAGGGGTCACCATCACTGGCCCCAAAGCCAAATGTACTTCTTCGACATGACAGAAGGAAGATCCCACTTGACTCCTCTCTGACTCTGAGTAGTATACGCCATTAGGTTTGGTGGCAAAAGAAACAAATTGCCCAAAGTATTTATTTACGGATTTCCTCTGGGGGTCATTAGCTGCAGACAAAAGGGCAAACTTATGTTATAACTCACTAGTGACTAGTCCGTAGTAATCAAGTCAAATGGCATTCTGTCTCTCGCTGATAAGCCCACATTAGTAGAAACTGACAATGACGACTCTATTTGGACCACTCGTGGTTGTCAATACTTTTTGCCGCAGTCCTTTTCAAATGCATGAATGAATGAACACCAATGGGTATACAGTATACACCCGCAATTTATGCAGATGGTGCGGTAATCCCTGTCCGGTGCCCTCATATGTACCGTAGTCAGAGCATTAAGATGGTGGGGGCGAAAGTCCTTTGGGACCATAGCCAATAATGGGAATCTCCAAAATGTACTTACCAATGTGCTCGTGTCTAGCCCGAAGATCACAGTCAATATAAGCCACACCGACCGTCAGGATTAGCATATAATACGTTACGTATGTTTACAGTTGGCATGGGAAAACCGTGCACTCCACATAAATCCAAGGAGTCTCCCCAGAAACACACACAACATCTAGACGAGATAGATATTCTGATTTTCAATAAGGTAAGTCGTTCCCATTGAACAACGATCAGAAATAAATACCAACGACTTTTGCCGACAGCCAACTGTTTAAGTGGAAGCCATATCACACAGAGGACGAGCCAAGGCATAATCATCCACTGTGTGCAAACAAAGTCAACTGTGCTTTGTTTCTTGATCGTCGATGTAACGAAATTTAATTAGAAATTCCATGGAACCCACAAAACACGGAGTCTAGCTGCGTCAATATGCCGTTCGAAAACATGCAAGTCGAAGCGGAAATGACTACTTATATCAACACACACACACGCATAGGTATAAAGGTATGTTGTCGCATCAAGCACAGCCGTTATCCTCTGAAAGCCAAAGACTCCTTGTTATTGGCGCAAATGCAAATATTTTATTACCTTGGTAACGTTAAGACGACGACTGCGATGAAATTTTTGGATACTCTGCCAAAAAGGACACTGCCGCAACCCCACCCCCTATAAAGTGCTTAGCAAATGTCTTACGTCAGTTCTATGGAAGATAGTAAACGAAAATCCCTACAATATAAAGCCTTACACATTTATGCAACAGCAGTTTGTCTATTGGCAAAATCTCTTCTCCGCAACAATGGAGTTGTAGTTTAGGAGTGGAAGTCATGTTAGATGATACCACGTTGCATGCATGTGCGGAAGGTACACACAACATTCCCGAAATGGTAGATACTCGTATATAGTATCCACATATTTTCGGTGTAGTTATCCTTCCTCCCGCACGAGAGATATCCTCCCGATCCCACTGTAATACGAACTTTGTGCTCATAAATTGAATTTCCAAGAATCCTGGCCAACCGCTTGCAGTTCTGCCAGTGTCCTGCAAAAGTTCGCCTTGAATTTTGAAGTCATATAGTCATGAGTCAGTCATCGACATCGACGTCATCGTATAGTCATTGTCGGGCGTTGATAGTTTTGTCCGTATGGGCTTGTTAAACTCGTCCCAATATATACGATAAGCAAAAAAGGACGAATACCAGAAGAAAAGAATTACTATTATATCCGGGTAGCATATGCCGGATGTACAAGAGGGTTCTCTATGTGTACGATGTCCTTCGTCGTGCCACTTCTCTGCATTTGAGTCAACATTTCTTTGTTC
This sequence comes from Cheilosia vernalis, assembly GCA_949126925.1. Classification (NCBI taxonomy): domain Eukaryota; kingdom Metazoa; phylum Arthropoda; class Insecta; order Diptera; family Syrphidae; genus Cheilosia; species Cheilosia vernalis. The sequence goes on from OX421361.1 coordinate 51,111,822, forward strand.
CGTTTTGTGAAAGAAATTGAATAGAGAGATGTACTTTGAATGTAAGTACTACTGGATCTTTGGGTGCCCATGCCAGGTTTCAAAATTCTATTGTGACAAATTGTACTAGGAATGAATATGTGATAGCTGATAGCCGAGGAGGAAGAGAACGAATTTTTATTTCACTCACACGATGGCATTGAGAATTCATATCCAAAGCAATTTGAAGTATTGTCTGGCACGGAATTGGTCAACTTGTTGTGATTCTGATGCTGTTGTTGCGGATTGTGTAAATTTGCCTTTCACGGGGATATCGTTCCCGAACGGCGTTAGTGCATGGATTTTGCGTTTTGGAATAGGATGACTCCTTTGTTCGCAGAGGATCGAATTGTGCAAGCGATACAATTCTGGTACTTCGTAAGTCCCTACAACGGTGATAGCGGATTGCATTAAAATGGGAAACTTATATCGATGATGGCGAGGATCACTCAAGTAATCTCTCTCTTCAACAAAATGTGCTCTTCACAACCGAAGACTGTTCGTTTATTGCGCACAAGTTCCTTGAAGTACGAACTTGCTTATATGTAAGAAACCAAACCGTTGCGGAAACTATGTAGTTCACCTGACAGGTGGATAGCTAGCTTGCGGAAGGTGACTTACAAGCAATGATGGATGAAGTAGGTTTGCTTTCTTATTTAGTGTGTTTTAAATGGGGACTTTCGGATTCATAGTTTTGTAAATCTGACAGCTGTCTGACTAGATGAGTTTCAGTTTTTTTTTTTGCAGTCACGTGTATAGTTTTTGCAGTTGACGTTTATGGAGGGAAGCCGAAAATCTAGTCAAGGAAATCCTGCCTGCATACTCAGTTGACATTTCGAAGAGTCAAATTTAAAATAAACAGAGTTGCCGCTGCCGAATTCTAAAGAGTCGACAAAAAAGACGGTGAGACAAAAATGTGTCATTTCCAAGGCTACTGTGGTAATTTAAAATTTTCGCAAGATATTTAACAACCGTTTTTCGCATAAGACTATAATAGCATTGTGATAGGCAATCGTGTTACATTTTAAATGTACCTACTTATTTGAAAATAAAAATTTTTTAAAAATTTATGAAGGCCCTCTTAAAAACAAAAAAAATCTGACAATTCTGGTTGACGTTTTGCATAAACTAGGTATCCGAACGTCCCCAATCTGTTGACACTTTGCACATTCATCGATGACAGTTCAATCACAGACCAAAATTGAGTGAAATTATTTTATAAAAATAAATCTTATGACCAATACGCATCGGATTTTATGGGACTGGTACCTACGTTGAGTGCGTTACCGTTGACACTATACAAATAATGGAGTCTATTGGTAAGAAAAAAGGTTTGTGAATCGTAGGTATGTGAATTTGAAGGCGAATTCGAGAGGGCGACATTAAGATTTTTGGCTGATGAATAAATAAATAAATTATTCTTAAGTAAATCTCATTGTATTTAGAAAGCTTCTCTTTCCAATTAGAATGTAACATTAGTTTTCAATGCTTATACTCAAAATTAATTATTGTATTATTTAAACTTTAACAATTTTAAAGGCTTTTATATTTCGATATTCGTTATAAACTTGTAAGCGTTTTCGCGTCATCACAACAGTCAGAAAAAAAAACATTGTAGTGCCAACAATTTCCGTTTGTTGAATAAACACAAATCTCAACATTCTTAGATTTACTAATGAAGTTGTTGGCATTGATGTAAGAACATTGTTATCCTTACAATGAATAGCTACTTGATTCTTGAAAAATGAAAAGCTTCTTCTTTTTATCAAAAATAATTGCTCAAGCAAGAACTTTTAGCTAACAATATTTCTGTAAAAATCTCAAATAATCGGGAAAGTAAAAAAATACTAATACTAACTTTAGAGACCTCAATATTCAACAACCGATTGCTCTGAAGTTCAATATCAAGTGAATTTATTTTCAGTATCTACATTTTATAAGTGTGACTGTGTTTTCAAAGTTTTACGTTTTATATAGTCAAGTGTCGCAAAATGCCGAAACTACACCAACTCGAACGTATTTTTAACTTTATCGGTTATGTTATGTAGTAAGAGAAAGATATTGTATTCGCCCAACATTTCGAACTCGAGATGTTAATCAGTTCTGACATTACGATGATAGAGGAACTCAAAAAAGTGGGTCACAAAATTCTGTTTGTCTGTCCGTATGCTCCTAGGGCCTACAGCCTTAATGGTTGCCCTAATTTGGTTCGAACATCGAATTTAAAGTTTGCGAGCCTACAGTTATGGGCCGTTTATTTTTTTTGTATGGAAACCTCAATATTACTGGTAGGTACTTATCATATGAAAAGTTTATACCAGTTTAATTTGCTCGAAAAGGCCTATAACGATTTCAACCTCACCTAGGTGAGGCTCCCATGACTGCAAACTCAATAATTTTTCGCTAAAAAATCAATTAGCGATAATTTTGAAATTTGGAAATGTCTCAAAAACGGTCCTTACGATTGTAACAAAAATTCATTCCTAAAGTAATATGGTTATTTTCAAGTTAATAGCCAACTCAGTTTTTTTCTACATTGTCGGAGAATGGATTTTTGAAAAAGGGCTTTTTTTAAATTTAGTTTTATTCAATTATCTAACCTGAAAACAGCACTAACGATTTTGATCAAAATGAAAATATATAGTAAAATTGTTGTTTCAGAAATTATTGCGTCCTTAGTTTTCAATACGAATCACCGAAAACTCTAATTTTAAAAACTGCTCGTATCTCGAAAACACTATTTTTCAAAAAAACGTTAAAAGTCAAGTATCTAATGCTTACATTTTATACGATATCTATAATATACAGTTTTCAGCTAAATGGTTAAGCAATAGCATTTTTCGAAATAAACATTGCAATATTTGGAACTGTTTTGTCTGTTCAATTTTAAAAAGAGCGCCCTGAAAAGCTTGATCTAAGTACATATTAAAGATAATATCAGTATTCCAAACATGATCCCATACTAAGATTTTCTCACATATTCGAAAAAATGTTTTTATGGATGAGTCAATCTTAAGACTCACGTTATGAGGTGAAGACATCTTCAATTGTTCAGTGCGAAGTTTTTAAAACGTAAGTAAGTAATACCATACTGACTGGAAGGAGATCCTTTATAAACAGTAAATCAGGAGACCAATCGCTGACCTATTCTAAAGGCAAGACCGCGGCAGATATTACGAGGAGCTCAATGAAATAAATCCTCCAAAGCACCACACTGTCTACCTACAAGACGGATAACCAAAACAGTTCACTTCAGTACACGTTTTGTTGTTTCAGGCTCACAGGGATACCTTTTAGTCCATTGTAAATCAAAAGCTTTATTATACCGGCTTATTTTATTACAACACTTCAAAAATATAAACAACAAGCTAACAACACAGAAGTGGATGAAATGGGTTTACCTTAGAACCACCCATCAACCGTTCCCATTCATCATGGCAACCATTCACGGTGGGTCTTAATTGAATAAATATAAGAACAAATTACAAACTTCCAGTTCCGGAACAAGTTCCACTTAAAAGACTCTTGTCCAAGGCCCACATAATAAATCAACACTCTTGTTGGCCAATTATTATTCAGAATATATCTCTTAATTATGATGAGTTGGGTAATTTTGTTCTTATTTCGGCAGCGAATAACAGCGGATAACTAATGTAGAGTTGACGTGTTTGAAGCAGTCCTTCGCCCTAGTTTCTTGGTCCTCATTGTACAAAGGAGAAACCCACGTGGATTGGATTCAATATATCATGGTGTGTTCATTAATTACAACATAATATCCATACTACTCGTACTTGCCCATCGATTCCATTATGAAGTACATGACTTTTCATTTTGCCGTTGATGGTTCAAAAGCGCCTGTCACTTGCAGGACGATTGTTCAGAGGTGATGGGCTTTTGTTGATGTTAATATTTTATTTTTGGAGAGCAGGTTAAAGCCAGAGGAGATTTTCATAATATTAATGAATCACTTTGAATACATTTATTTGAGTGACATATGGCAACAGATTGTAATGAAATTACATCGATCTGCACTGGAGGGTGTATGCGTTTGGCCCATGGACTGATGGGAAATTATGTAGGTACTTGCGAAAAGTCCGAATTATTTTGCTTCTCGTAGGTATCGGAGATGATTTTCTGAAGAACTTTTCTACAATAAGATCTGCATATCTGCATTACGACACCTCGCGGACTTTTACATTTATCGTACTGTGCTTCAAATATTTCAAAACCTATCACCTTTAAACAATTCTTCTGAGAACCGTCCACTTTAAAGCGATAGAGAAAGACCCCACTCAAGGTAGTTTAAAAATGACACCAACTCACATGACGTTCCTGGGGAGGTAGCAAACAGTGGATTGAAGATTAAGTAAGTGAGTACTTTATTAAATATAAACTGGGCATTTTAAACTTGTAATTTTCCAATGCTCTGGAAGATAAGAGTTGTAACAGAGGCTGAAAATGAAACTACTATAGGTCGCTATTTTCAGCAATCTTTTATACAACATTTCACCTCTAAGGCCCTAGTTATAGCCATACGTAAAACGTAACCGTACAGATTTTCTTTTGCTTTTTTTGACCACTTAACCCTAATGGTTGAACTCAATCTTGGTTTTAAAATGTTGCTTATGAATTACAAAAAAAAAAAATAAGCAAATAATCTTTCAAAATTATTTTCTTACTGTTACAACTTTTCGGTTGAATTTTACGTATGGCTAAAACTAGGGCCTAAGAGAACTCCCCTCCCAGAAGTCCGAAAGCCAAGTTTCAGGTTAAATACCTAAATCAAAAGGGTTAATATTGGCGAATTTCATAAAGGCATAAATTAAAATCCACACTTAAGAAATTAGGAAAAAAAAAGCCCAAAAACGTCCAAACAAAGTTGTGGAATTTTGTAAATAATCAGTTATTTTTCAGCAACAATCAGCCTAGTAGGCAATAGAAATATAAATGGACAGAAAGATATTGATTTGTATAGAATATGTCAAAATGAGTAATTTGTAACGAGACATTAATTCACAAATACAGGATGCTGTTGATGCTTCTTTCTTTTAAAATCGTGTGCACCAGAAATTTAGTTTCTGTCTTCGAAAGCAATTAAGAACACAATTCCTGTAGTATTGATTTTGGAAAGCAAATGGGAATTCGACTCGAATTGAACCCAAAAGCATACATTATTAAAGTTGACCGCTTTTAAACCAGGGCCGCAGTCGAAGTACCAAACGAATTGATTTAAGTATGGGTAGATTTGTATTGCAATCCTAAAATTCATGTTCGCCAAGTACAAGATTATCTATTTTCTTCGTCTAACAAAGTCGTAAATTGTATGTGCACTAAAGGCTTCAAGATACCTTCTTACAGGAGCTTCAAATGAAATTTGAGCATAAATATTCCGAAATAGACAAACGTGAGTCCAACACCTGTACGCCGAAACACATTTCAGTCAAAGACAAGAGCGAAAGTATTGGCCTAAGATTTAGAGTCAGTTTAAAAAACCAACACGACATTACATTGGAATTTATGACTTAACTTGCCGACAGAAAAAAATTGTTTTCGTTGTATGCCCCCGGAATGATTTTCTTAAAAAATTGTGAAATTCAGAGTTCAGACTCAAGAAAAAATTGTATAATGACACACCTAATGTTAAAATCTGAAACTATACGTGATCTTAATTAATCCTATAAAATTTTTCTCTAAGTGTTACTTGCTACCTCCAATTGCAATGACCTAATCTCCTCTAATCCGCTTTACTTCTTACTCCACCTCATTAAGTACCAAGAATTACCTATAAGAAATTAATACAATTAATCTCCAATACTAGGCAGCATGTTAATTTGCATTAAGAATTACTAAGAGCTAATGCAACGTAAGCACCTGATTCCTGATGGCTTTCGAAAATTGCGACTTTGTGCTTTTCAAGTTTTGTATTCCACCAGAAGTAAACAAAAGTGCCTGCTATTTCCTTCATTAAGTTCAGTTGCATTAAAACAAATGCCAAACTATTATATAAAGCAAAATGTAAAAATTAAAAAGTACCTCAAGTAGAAGTACTTTATCTTTAGGAACTTTATTTTTAATGAGGACAACGCTGTTATGCATTTATTTTCGTTGAGTTTGGTTCGTTAGATTTTTGTTTATTTATACCTGGAGCAGGTATATCGCTTTTACATTTTTTTAATGGATTTCATTAATTTGCATTATTTTTAGATATTGATTATTATTTTCTTAAGGTTAGTGTATTCATTTGCAAATTGGTATGGATTGTTTTTGTGCGCACTAGTTGTTTATTATTTTAAGATGGAGCAGCATAATCGTCGTGGATGTGAAAGAAAATTGTTTGTCCTGTTTCGGGGCTAACAACTGCAAAGTAAAACTAACACAGTGTGAAACAACAAAATCAGCTGAATGCAAATTAAAATGCTGAATTCGACTAACAAACTATAGGGAGACCTACATTTTAGGTTCTTTCTTAAAGGAAATGTTTTTAAGTATGGTGGGTCCAATGCGAGGTGCAGTGAATATTCCACGAAGGCTTCAGCAATTTATTTTATTGTATTTTTCGAAATTAATTATAAAATTTATTTAAAACAAGGCCAAGCAAATGTTAAATATTTAAGAAACCTTGGACAATATTTTCCAACTGCCCTACGTTTCTTAAAAGCGAACTCAAAGTAACAAATATTGGAAACAAATACCTTAACAGATTTTATTTAATTGTTTATTTCATTGACCCATTGATATAAATAAATAAATAAATAGTTGGCGCCACAGGCCTGTCAGGACCGTGGGCCTAACTTCTCACAACCATTCGTTTTGTGTGAGTTTTTTTTCATTTTTGGAACGAATGGAAGGGATCTACCCATTGACCTCGCATAAAAATTTTGAAAGCCTCAAAATCTTATATAGAAATAGGAGAGTGCAAATGGTTAAGAACCAGTGATGGGGACTATCGAATAAAAACTATCGACGTATTCGATAGTGGTTAAAAATGCATTCATTCGATAGTAGCTGAAAAATCATTCATACTACTATCGACAAAAGTTACTTCACGAAAAGTAAGTAACTACTTTTCTCACTCGATAGCAAGTTTGAATAATTCCTTTCATTAATTTATTAATTTTTTTCTTTCGTGCAACTAAAATTTTCTTTCGATAATAGGCTCGAATGATCCCACTTCAACTTTCCGTTCTACCTACTACTTTTTTTGTAACAAAGTCTGAGTCTAAACTATTCTTTTTCATTTGATTTTGATTTGGTTCTAGTGATGAGTAGTTTTGTATTATGTAGGCAATGAAAGTACCTTGTACCTACGGGGAGTGTGGAATTATGTCTTGTGTTTATTTTTAAAATATTTATGTTGCAACTTTTCTCAGTTTTAGTTTTTTTTTTTTATTTATATTTAAAGATAATGGTTATTTTTTATCTAGTTTCAGTATTTTGTTTATTGTATATTTTAGAATTTTGTTTTGTTTAGATATGGGGTTGGTTTTGTGCTTAGCTTTTTGAATGGTCTAGTGTATTTTTATTAAGTTCAATTATATGCTTTACTATACTCAGGTTCTTTCTTAAAAGTGATTGTTTTCCAAATATTGTGCTAAAACCAAGTCCCTTTTATGGTAAGATGTCTACCTCTCGTCGAACTCTAGTAGTAAATATTTCAGCTTAATTTTTGAGGAATTTCTTCTAATGAATATGATTGTCTGAATGCAACAACTCGTGGCCGCATTTTACGTAAATAATAAAGGGACACACCGCCACAAAAAAAATTCTGTTTTCATACATGATGGCCTTTCACTGCTTCAAAGATGACCCATAAACATATACGTGTTGTTATCAAAACAATTTAATAAATAAATAAACGTACGAGTAAAGGCCAACAACCAAATTAAGGCAATTTTCTTTTCCCCCCCAACTTCTGGACTATTTTCCTTGTCGGGACCATTACATTTTTAGATGTATCTTTTTTAAAACCTCAGACTTCCATTCTTCGAAAGGCCCACTCTAAGTTAAATAACGTTTTGGACTGTCAACAACCCGTCAATTAATCGGACATATTCTCTTCTATTCACCAAACTCTACATTTTTTGTTCATGCCAAAAGGCTAAATCCTCCAATCCCAATACCTTAACGAAATATTTTCAAAATCGTTAGTGCGAAACAAATGAAACAAAGAAAAACGTTGAAACTAAACCAGCATTCAAATGGAACAAGGACATGCACAATTGCACAACAAGAAGAAATGACTGCAAAATGACGAGATGTACAGAGTGTATATCCATATAATATTTACTCTAGAGCTCACGCGACTTTACCAGTCCACACATAAAAAAACACACTATTAAGCTGAATTTTTTCTGTTCTTTTCTTATGTGTGCGACGGCGACTCGCTTCTACTCGACTCTCGTTTGGCTACACTCCCTCGCCCCTCGTTCTCTTTGCGGAGAAGGTTTTTCTATGTTTTTCTTTTCTTTCTTTTTGTAGCTCGCCTGGAACACTGAAGAGCTTTGCCCTGAAAAGTACTTGTCCTGGTAGCTTAAGGAACGAAGAAAAAACATCTTGATTGACTAACATCATATCGTACTTGGGTGTGTTTTATATGCAAGAGGAAGAGCAAAAAAAATTCTAACAAGTGTTCAGAAAAGGGCAAACGGAAGTCACACACGAAAAGTAAAGTGCATGAAAAAAACGTCAAACTTCCTATCTACAAAAAAAAAAGTAAGAAAACAGAGCGACGTAAAATTGTGTACTTTTGAGGAAAATCTCCCTATTTCGCACAATAAAGACGGCAAGGCAAAAGGGAAAAACAGACCCTACAGGTGCGACAGGGAAGCTTCTTGTTTACTTTCCCATTTGAGTCTTTATGCTCATGCAAAGTAAAGCGTTTTCGTTTTATTTTTTTTTTTTTTCTTGGCATCTTGAGGGAGGAATTCTGAAGAAATTTGTTAGAAATATTGCAATAATCATGTTTATGTCGTGCATTGAGGCCCCTGAAAGCCAACAGACAGATATTGATCGATTTAGTAAATTGCGATGATGGAAATTTGTCGTCTTTGGGAGTTAAAAGATTGAATGGTATTAAATAGGTGACGCTATTGTTAGTTTTAGAAATTGGGCGATGAGAAAAATCGGCAAATGGGACCTAGAAGAAAGTCCCTGCTGAAGATATGAATCATGGAATACCTAGTAAAAGGGACAAACCAAACCAGGGACAATGCCGAAGCAAGACTAAAAGTCTAAGCGGAAAAGGCACAAAGTTTCCAACCACTTGTGGACCATAAGTAATTTTAAGAAACCCACATCATAATTCGTCGTCCTATTCAAGGCGGATGCAGGAGAACAAAGCTACTACAGAGGCAAGTGCCTTCGTGAACCGACTTATTTGTGTAGAGTGATATCACCAAGACCTTTGATTTATAAAAAACCGTGATATAAACGAGGTGATACCTCGTTACGTGACTTTGGGCCTTACCAATAAACATTTTTAGTTTCCCCTCTAAAATTTAAGTAGTTCACAGTGGCAATATTTTCAATACAAATTTCGCAATCGTCAGCTTCAGTAAATTCGAGTCGAGACTAGAATTTGTTGTTAGTAAGGCGCTTTTTGTCAACATCAAATTTGAGAAATTTGTGCGAAAGTCGCAATCCGACACAAGGATCATGTATTTTTTTAGGTTCTCTTCGGGTTTTAAGTTGTTGGATTTTTTTTTTAAAGCTTCACTTGAAACGGTCGAACTTGAACAGTATCTGGTTCTAGATAGGTGTTGGCTCCGTTCTAAAATGATTGTAAGTTCTAGTCCTATATGAAAAGCAAGTTTCCATGTTTATTTTTAGGCAATGTGTAAATGTTATGTCTATGTCGTAGTTGTGCGAGGCTTCTAGATCGTAAAACAGGAAATAAGATAGTTAAGTTCGTTGTAACCAAGTTCGTGATCTGTTGCAGTTCTGCTGTAAAAATGGGTGAAGTTGTGAAGAAGGGTAAAGCGTACAAAGCTGTGAAGTGCCCCGACACACAAAACCGAGAAATCGGAGAGAAACCAAAAAAAAATCTACAACTTTTGGGTAGGCCGAGTTTGACTATAAATATCGCAATACCTGCTATTAGAAATTGAGCTAAGAGCTGTACTGGTAAATTGCTGTATATTCAAATTGAATAGGTACATGTTCAAAAGTTCTCCCTTACCTACAGAGTGTGATTTTTGCTCAGTTAAAAAAGTGTAGTGGGCCTTGTCGAGAAAGAGTAGCAAGACTCAAGATCTGCTCAGTCCTTTTTGTTTTACTATAAGCAATAATTCCATGAGAACCATTATTGAACTTATAAATTCCCCTTAACGACTCCACATTTATATTCATATCGTAGGTATGTGTATTTTGTTCAATTAACCTCTTAGGTTGCACTATTTCAATATCTATCCACAAAAAACATTATCAGCAACAATTTTGCAATTGCAACATTTCAATTAATTATTCACTGTGATTGGTGGACTTTTTTTTTAAATTGAATTAAATGAAAATGAAATATAGGGAGAAAAGTCTTTGAAATCATGTGTGGCGGGAAAAAATATATATAAACAAACCCAATTTACACCCACTCTGTCCACTCCAGAGACTTTGCAAATGAGAAAGGCTGTGCCACCTAATTGGACGGTCGTGTTGTGTGCCATCATCTGGAATGAAAAGAAAAAAATATTAAAAAAATAATACATATCGTTTTCTATTATAAAAATAAATAAACAAAATTTTATTAGCAATATAGAAACAAACATTTGCTTTATTTCGCAGCCCCTTGCTGAGCGTATGACTTTCATAAATTTGTTTGTACGTGTAATTTGCAAACAAGTGGGCAAAAACGATATTTAAATATTTATTTAATAACACAATGAATGCCGTTCAATGTTTATATAAATATGACGAGAAATACCATTCAGGTGTTCTGTGTCATCCGGATAGTGAGAGAATGAACCCCATGGTGATAAATAATTTTTTTTTACTGACAACTACTATTCACTTGTTAAGTCTTTTGGTACCGTGCCGCAGGTGAGTAGTCGTACGACGGGTTTTATGAGTAGGGCTGTCATAATTCAACATTGAAATCAGCTCTGTAAACGAAAATAACTCTTGCAAGTTGAATAACCCGACTTATTAATGAAGTCCGTGATTTCGAACATCATTCTAAGAATGGGGATCGAAAATTGTATCCAAATGAAGCAAGTTAAAAGTTTCACTGTCGAATCAATGCCTCAGCAATGGTGGGATTTTTTGCATTCAACTTTGAAGATGATAGAATAGATTCTAGTCATTAAAATAAATTACATAGGTAACTTACATTGAGAACCTCTGCTGATTCGTTGATCTTAAAGTTACCTTTGCAGAGTATATCGCAGGAGCTTAGGGAAGAATATGCAATTGAGAACTGTAGTTTGTAGATACGAGTTGTGGAGCGATTGAAGAGGTTTATATGGCTGTACCTATTGGCAATTTTGACATTAAAAGGGACAGCGTTTGTTGTTTTTTTTTTTTTTTGTTTATTTTTTGTTGTCATTAACGATTTTACAAATGGAGCACGTATTATTTATAAAAAAAATACCCACTGGACTATATGGTATGTTTCGACAGTGTTATAGTACCGAGGGGATTTTTTCCTTTTGAAAAAATTCCAGGGCCCAAAAATCATCTAAGAAGCAAATAGAACTACACCAGTCTGAATTATCCTTTTTATTAAACGAAAGTATGAGGAAATAATATCGTTTGTCTACAAAATTTGAATGACCAAATCATATGGCCATTACAAATCATGATTCGCTGTGCCACAAAAATAAAATTATGTACTTAAAATTAAAACATATTTTATCTACCTAGTTTTAGAGCTAATATTTATTTTATATTTATTTTAATGTTTGTTACCCTTATTAAGGTTCACGATACGTTTGCAGAAATTCGCTACATTTTCCGTAAACAATTTCCCTCTCGGTATAGCAAAATTAACATGCATTATGACGAAAATCCGTTCAAGCTTCTACAGATTGCAAAATTCATTAAATCAGACTCTCTTTAAAATGTCCAGAGTTTTCATAAATTTCATAATTTCTTTATACGTTTTATAAGCTTGGTCAACAAAGGGTTAAGTTGAATTTAACTTTTGAAACTTTCAATAGCGTACATTCAAAATTTTGCTGAGGCATTTGCAAATGCATTAACTATTGTTATTGATAATTAAAAAAGAGCTATTTTGTTGAAACATGCTTATTTTTGTAATTTTTATAGTTGTGGAAACAAGGGGAACAAACGTTGCTCCGCCTTTCAGTAAATGTATTCAAGCTTACATAAAAAACACTCAAAGAAGATTCGATTTTACGCCAAAACAATTCTGGCTAAAATTTCGAAACTCAGCCGATCAAAAACACCTTCCTTCCCAGATAATTAACTGTTGTAAACTACTTTACTTTCAATGACTGTTTCCCAGCAGCCATCGAATAGGTAAGCAAATTTTCTCTAAAATTTAATTAATATGAATTCCGCCTCCCTTTCAAAGTAAGTCAACTTTTCGCTATGAAATCATAAGGAAATTCAAATTTCAAACAGATCAAAGCCAGAGCTTTCATTTGGACAGGGCCTACCTGGTAGATGCAATCATTTTTCCTTAACAGAAACCGACAAAAAAAGTATTCACCCTTCAGTAACGGCACTTCAAAAAATTATCCCTAAATACAAATTTTCCCATCAACGATGTCCCAATTACTGGCCCCTGCGGAGCACGCATATACCACACATAATAATAGACCCGCCCTGAGTACAAAATGACTCCTTTGATCAAAAAACGCAACTAGAAGGCAAAATCTGTTTGTGCAAATACAAAAGAGGAGGAAAAGGCTAAAACTTCTAAAACACACATAGGTGCTTGTACACAGCCGCCACAGTATATTCGTACATAAAATTGCTCAATTTTATTTAAACCTGAATCTTGTTAATTACTGTGCTTTGTGTTGCGTACAACGCCCGCCCGCCGTTATGACTGAAAGGGAAGTATAAACACCTTTCACTGCGAAACCACAAAATACGAGCATGTACACACACCCCCAAACACTGTATACTGGTGTGGTGTATCGGCGTAGATGTTTTGGCAAGGATTTAAATAAACATGTGCCAAGCCATTTGGCACTGTGGAAAGCCCCGCAGTAATAGTTTGTCCTTTGCAAATGTTTACTCGTGTAAAGTGTTTGTTTTAATTTCCGCTTTGATTTACATCTTTAATCGCAGACGAAATGATGATTACACTAACACTTGGGTGGCGGGTTGGATAAGGATATTTCTAAGGCATTCCAGGCCATGAATCGATGTGAGTATTTTGACGAACTTTTCATATATATGAAAAGGCGGAAGGGTTGTGGTTGCGGGTATAAAGGCAGATGGTGGTAGGTATAGCCTTTCATCCCGCAGAGATTAATTTGAATACACTGAAGTTCGAGAGATGACAACGACCATTAGTATGTCACGTGGGAGAAGCGAGCAACGAGAAAAAGGTCATATAAAAATGTTTCCTTAGAAAAACTGTTTTAGGTTTAGCATGTCAATCTCACGGCAATGGAAAGTACGTCAGATAAATTGTGTCCATGATGCAATCGAACAAAAACTAATATCAATAGGAAGACACCTAAAGTGGGCTTGTTACTATTCCCGAAATAGGTAAGATTCCAAAGAAAGTTTTTGTTCGTAAATGCACAGCAGAAAGTAGGTATACTTTATACAAATTCGTCAATTGCCTAGTGATAGTGAGTCCACGATTTATTGCTCAAAACTCACAGCCAAAAGAGGATGTGGGGGAATTTTACTACCACCAATCACCAAAGTTGGCTACTTCAGGCCTATAATTGCAATCAAAGTGTAGGATAGTTGACAGAAGGCTTTAAAGAAATATTTCGAAACTAAACAAGATGCCAACCTTGATAGCAAACCCAAAATGTTTTATCCTGTAGAGATCTCACTTGAATCCTGAAACTAACAGAAAGTTTAATGTATACTACTAAAATAATTCAGACATTTATGTCTTAGGCTTTCAATATTAGCAAACCATTTTCACGACTCCTTTTGAGATTTATACCTTCGAATGCTTGTCCGACGTTATCAATAGAAGATCAGACCTGAGATCCCTTGATCAGTAGTCCAGCAATGTAACCACTGAGCCAAGAATAGCTAGGTACTTGAAATTTAAACGATTGCTTAAGTACTTTCACGGGATTTAAGATTTTATTGTTAAAAAAAATTGTTTCACTGAATAAAATACTTTTCCTTATAAAGTTAGCTTGTAAGTTCGCCTACGCTCTATGAGAAATTGTTTTTAAAGACAGACCTGAAAGGTTTTTCAATAAGAGCGCTACACAAGTTTTTTTAAATAAAACAAAAACGGGTTTGGATATCAATGAAATTCTTTATTCCTGTGAAAGTGCGTTCGATGCCATAATGTATGGATCTCGATTTCTTTTGCATGGCCACCACGGGCACGCTTATAGAAGTGCAGACGCTGAACCCAATTTTCGGCCGATACTGCTGCAATTTCACGTTCGATATTAGTACGAAGTTCAGCAATCGTCGCTGGCTTGTTGGCATAAACCATAGACTTGACATAGCCCCACAGGAAATAGTCTAACGGCGTCAAATCGCACGACCGAGGCGGCCAAGTAACTGGACCATTTCTTGAGATAACATGCGTTATCCTAACTTGGTTTAGAATAAATTGATTGTGACATTCACTGTGTGGCTTGTGGCGCCAGGGACAGCTGTTGGAACCACATGTCCTCCAAGTCCATATCATCCAATTGGGGCCAAAAATATTCGGTTGTCATTGAACGGTAGCGATTCCCATTCACAATAACGTGCCGGTCTTGATCATCACGGAAGAAGTACGGCCCAATGACGCCGCCGGCCCATAAACCACACCAAACCGTAATTTTTTCGGGATGCAATGATGACCCATGGAGTACGTGTGGATTACTGCCTGACCAATACCGCATATTTTGTTTATTGACGAAGCCAGAAATGAGCCTCATCGCTGAAGAACGTAGCGCTCTTAACGTTGAGGCCACTGACTCCGAATTTCGGTAGTAAATTTTAATAATTTCGACTCGTTGTTGGCTCGTATATCTTTCCATCATGAAATTTCAAACCTTACTGAAGAGAAATGTCAAAAGAGCGGCAAGCGTCGTTTGCTGTCCCTGTCGCCTTCTGTAGCGTCCCAGTTGAAAAACCCTTTATATCCCAGGGTGATAAATATTCCTGCAATCCTACAAACAACGAGACTATTGATGCAGCTTCCAAACTTTTTTTACTCGAAGAATACTATACACTTAGATGACAGTCGCAGCGACATCGCTTATACATATAAGAATCAACCACTCAGAATGAACCTTGTATGGGATAGGTGTGACAGCCTTAGGTGTGAACCCCCATCCGGTCCCCAACTAACCAAACTTCTTTGCCGATTTGTAGGTATTTATAGAACTGAACTATAGATGAAATGCAATCTTCCAAAAGAAATACCCCGTTTTGTCTCTAAAAAAAAATGGTTGATGCAACAAGTCCCCAGAGAGGGACCCTAGTCATAGCTTCTTATTACGATCTTTTTGTTTTGTGCGAGTTCTTAATTTTTTAAACTTTAACTTTATGATATAGTCCAAATGGCTAATGAGATAGCTCTTTCATGACAACCATACTCTCTGAAGTTTGTCAGGCGTTCGCGGGAGGTGGCACAGTGGACAAAACACCTTAAGGAGGACCTAATTCTGACATTAGTGGGATCCCTTGTTTATTCCTTCGTCTATTCGTGGCTATTGCGTTAACAAGATCAATTTATCTAAGTACTTATTAGATTTACAGAGACCTTCGCCCAGCATTGCCTAAAATACATTTCCCTGACGATTTATCTGAAAAACCCCCGAAAAAAATCCAAGTCTATTTTTCCCAAAAGCTACAACTCAGTGGCAACAAGGAAAAACACCATAAGTAATTTTTAGCCACTTTTTAGGAGTGTGGGATAAAGGTCTGCCTGCATATGGAGGAAGACGACTTATGCTTTTTTTCCTGATCCATAACACAGCAAACGTAAGAGATATTTGAATGAACAAAATATGACATATGGAACAGGGTACGGTGCATCCGACAGTAACATTTTTAACTAAATTTTTACATAAGTCGACTTATACTGTTTTTCCTTTTTTCCACAGAGCTTTTCTCAATATTTTTTTTAACACCTTTTACGTACGACTTGAAAGTAGGAATTTCGAATTTGAAACGCAAACATGTGAGTTTGGCATTCCGCAAGCAAACGTATGCGCCAAATAAATACATCCGATGAAACCATCGTGGTGTGGTGGAATGGGAATGAGTAACTCGAGTACAATGTTGCTACATAAGTAGTAAATAAGTTCTGCTTTATAATTTGTCCTACGGGAAAAACAATCACAAACCCATAGACATGTTTCTTCTTGAGCTGTGCCGGGCAATGCTTTCAAATGCAATACAAAAGTCACCCTGGTACTACGACTGTTTGCATAAAGTTGAGTGGTCCATCATGCCTCACAGTTGCTAAGCCATAAAACCACATCAATAAATTGCGCACACACTCGTTATTCCATTGACCTCGCTAAAACAAACTTCCCTTAAGACAATAATTCTTCGGAAACACTATTACGCACATCCAATGCCGCAGCCTACGTCCAAGGCGCCAGGCAATCAATAACCCTGATCTATATTCACCGCGAAATGCCATCTTCATAATCCCATCGCAAACAAACACTAAACGCCTCCTCACACATAATACCTACCATCCGACCATAAGCACCAACACAGACTATGACTATGCGTACTCAGCTGGATATCGAAAAGCCCTTGACACACACAAGTTCTCATTTGGAAAACACTTACCTCGCTATCTTCAAACATCGGACTGTCACTTGCGTCAAGATTATTGTTATCTAATTTGGAGTCTGGGTTCACACCGCCTGCCATCCATAGTTTCTTCCAGTCGCTATCGGTGAGTATCGATTTTTGATCTGCAATAAAAGAAGAAAGGTCACAATAAGTACAAATACGAATAGCGATACAAGTGTGTATAATAAATGGAGCGACGAACGCAGTCTTTTGGTCCTTTGTGGCGTTTTATTGTTTCCAGTCAATGACAGGCCATTTTTATGTAGATTTAAGCGATATCTCCTTTAGTTCCCCCCCGATGCGAAATAATGATAGAGGATTAAATCGAATCAAAAAGAGAGTTTCCTCGTTTTCGGTTCACCCATGATAATGACAAGGATCAGAGGGTTTCAACGAGAAATGCGCTACAATTCTGACTTTAACTTGAGATTTCCACTTGATTATGCTCCGAGGTGGACGTCCAATAGTAATGAAGACCAACTCTCCCTCGGCATGCATTTGAAAACCCATGAGACAGTTTTGAAGGATTATTATGACTGGTGTGGGAAAACCAACCGCTGCTTCGACCGCCATCGTAAGCAGCTTACATCAGGGGTCTGCACCCTCCTCCGTAAAGCCAAAAACCAACTCTCCATTCAAGTTCATTAAATGGATATACGAATATACCTCTCCAAATGCAGCGCTCATCTTCGCGCGAAAACGCTGCCACCCACTGCCAACTGCAGAGAGAGAGGGGGAATTTCCAAATCGACCGGAAGTTGGAAATGGAAAACTTTCCGCGGTAAAGTCCCGTCCCTACACCATTATGGCGGCCATTGTATGATAATAATAGAACCACGAAAAACGATTCTTTGTTGCGCTGATGTCCTTTGTTAGATACTATGTACTTATGAAAGAGCTCACTACACTCTGCCCACCCCAGGCAAGTGTCCTCTGGGAATTCAACACTGCTAAACGGGACGTTTATAGTCGAAAAATGATTACGCCGAAGAAATTTTCATAAACAATTTGGAAACTTCTATTTCAATTACCTACCTCCAAGTTGCGGCACCATTGTCTGTCAGTAAGAAATTGTGCAAAGTTTCACCCACCCAGTTAGTCCTTCGTGGAAAGTATGTTTTGGGGTCAACGTTACTTGAATTTTGTGATAAACTTTTACCGGGTTCGAGGCTCAGTGCATTCAGTTTCAAATGCCAATTAGGTATGAAATGATTTTTGCAGGCACAATGGGAGGCGGGGGCGAGGGGTTTAAAGCAGGTTCAACGAAGAAGCTCTGGGAATACGTTTGAGAAGGGACTCTGAAGGCAGTCAAATTAAGGATGACAGCAATGGAAAAGTTTTTCCCGCTTCTTTTTTTGCTCAGTTGTTTACTGGAATTTTTTTTTAAGGCTAGTGGGGTAATAACTTTTTATTTCAGAAACACCCTAGTTAGGTTAGGTGGGTTACAAAGTTCAACTGTCTGTCAAACAGTGCGATCCTGTAAAGTGAGCTTTCAAAATAACTTGTGGACGAAAGCTGTTTATAGAGTCTACGATGCAAAGGGATGAAGACAATTGATGGCAAACATGAGGGTGTTTTTTAAAACTGTATACAATTTTTGGTTTAATGTTTGAAGTTCCACTTAAGGAAAACGTACGAAGGGTATTTACATTTCATGCCTTTGTACATAATTGAACAGTTTAGTAAAATAAGTTCTATTTCAATCGGCAAAGACGTAAGACATAAGAGCTTAGAAGGTATTCGGGTACTGCCCTGTTTTTTATATATTTTCGTTTCTGTTCAGCTTATATCAATAAAGGATATAATACAGTGTGGCTGATGAAAGCCGCTACCAAAGAAAAAATGTTAATAACTGCTTTTCTATTTAATGGTTAATTTTTTTTTAATTTTTCAGATTGATTGATTGATTTAGTTTTAACAAAAATGGATAACTGGGACACTGAAACAAGAATTTGGATTGTCCGACGCTATCACGCACTGGAGGAGTCCGTAGTTTCGGTTCAAGGAGAGTATAGTCGCATTTGGCGGCAATCCCCCGGGCAGATGGACCATAATGAGATACTTGTTAACTATTTTTCCGAGCATGGGACAGTCGATAGAAGACCTTACCATCGAAACCCTTCAGTTCGGACGGAGGAAACAATCACTGCTGTAGCTGGTGCCATACAAAACAATCCAAGAGATTCGACAAGAAGCTTATCTGCTCAAATAGATATAAGCAGACAGACATTGCAGTCAATAAGGCACAATGAATTCGACTTATTCCCATATAAAATTCAAATGGCCAACAAACTGAATGCAGCAAACTTGCCGAATCGCTTGGAATTTTGCCAGAGGATGCTTCAAATAGTGGAAGAGGACGGAAACATGTTGAACTGTCTTTTTATGTCTGACGAGGCCCATTTCGATTTAAACGGCAACATAAACAAAATAAACTGTCGAATATTTAATGCTTCCAACCCACAGATATTTAAATATAAATTCCATTATTTTTAAAACTATTATTATTATTATATGCTTTATTAATAAGTAATAAATTACATTATAAATATAATAAATTTGCAGCACTAGCTACCAGGTCTTTCAGATGGAACTTTTGAAACTAATTAAGCTATATTTAATAAAATTAAATGAGCTTTAACATGAATAAAAGAAAAAATAATTCCATACACTGAAAAAAAGTTATTTGGGTTCCTTAATGTAGCAATATTCATCAGCCACCCTGTATCTCTCAATGGTGGCATTTAGCAAGGCCAGTCAGTGTCGGGCAGTAGTTTTTAAATATATTCCGGAAAAACACATTGAGGTCGAAAGAAGGCTACAGTTTCATAATTTATGTCATTTTG
Source organism: Cheilosia vernalis (assembly GCA_949126925.1). Lineage (NCBI taxonomy): Eukaryota > Metazoa > Arthropoda > Insecta > Diptera > Syrphidae > Cheilosia > Cheilosia vernalis. The sequence goes on from OX421361.1 coordinate 51,131,603, forward strand.
TAGACGGCTAAGTCAATCAAGTCTCAGAAAGTTAAATTTTCGACAAAGAGTAACTCTGTACACATAATAGAAGAGACCCATTGTGACTTTCCTTTCCAATACACCGCGTATTCATTATGGAAGTTGAGTAACTCTAGATCAAACTACGAATCATTTATGGCAATCCCCATAAGTCGGATGGAAGTCCGACTTAATCCAATCAACTTTTCTTGATCCTAACTCAAATGCCACGGGTTCCTCGACTTTTCGGTTCCTTGGCCCATAGGTAAATCAGAAGTGGATTCAATCATATTCCGTTTGATGCTTGGGGAGATTTTTAAAAAAGTAGCGTTTAACTTAGGTTCTCCTCATTAAAGCTCAGTATACCGAAAGGGTCAAAGATTCCTACCTTACCAGGTATACCTTCCGAAGAAGTTTATGCTTTGATGCTAACCAACTAAGATAGGTCGGTCATAATTACAAAACATATCCAAAAACCAAATTTGATTATTGAAATATCTTGTAGTTAAAAATAGAAATGTGTTGTAAGGCTTGCACTTCCTTGGGGCAACCCTGGTAGCTGACGATTCACATCTTTATTTATTTATTCATCTACTTCTACCAGGATTTGACAAAAGCAGTCTAATCTGAAAATGGAAAGGCGATTTAAAAAGTGTTTTGCATTCCTAATAACACCCGCCCGATCTATACCTACTCGATGAAGTTGTGGAAACAGGATCAACCGAATGGTTCCAATAATTTTTGTAGTTGTCGATGTGACACTAATCCAAGTTGCGTGATTGGGATGATTGAGTCGGCCCTTCATTTCGATCTTTCCCCGCACCTACTCTTCATTTCAAGCCATCCGAATTGTATTCCAACACTAAATGCCATTTGAGAAGAGTAGGGCATGGACTTTCTTCTTACAAGTCCCTCATGTCTATACCGCAAATCCATACAACTCATCCACGCGACAACTGAACATTAGGCCAACTTATCTTTCAAACATTCCGCACACCATAGTTTTCATGGTGTACTACTTAAACTATACCTGGCTTATAATTTTTGGAATCTAGTTCGATTACGACACAACTTAAAACTAATATCGGTATTTCTATGAAATGGCTGAGTTTTGATGAAATGGCTGTGGATGAGTTGTCCCAAAGTTTAGTTGCGTGATTAGCGAGCTGTGTCATTAAAAGACTTGGCTTGGATGAGTTACAGTAAGCCCACTTTAAAGACGCAATTCTTGAATTCCTTCTCAATTTTGGAACTTGTTGTCATTATGATTTGGCTTTCCTGAAATGGTTATAGGGACTGATTGATTTTTTTTTAAAGTTTGACAGCCTATCGACACCGAAATGCATGGGACGTTATACGTACTGCTGCATAGTTATTTGTAAAATTGTGACATGTGTACAGTGTAAGTAATGGAAAAAGGCCATGCACCTCTTTTCTCTCTTGAATGCGCCTCTTGTTACGAACAAGCAGAGAGATTGTGAATGTTTTTTGAATGAAACCCAATGTCTTGCCATGCCTAGCTACAACTTTTAATAAAGTCGTTAAATTACATTTCCATTTTCCTCCTGGGTCTCCTTACCACCTACTCGTATTAAATTTCAAGTTAAATTTTATCGAACAATTTCCTACAAACAAAAGAAAAAGAACGACCGCCAGCTTATATTATAAAGTTGTAAAATTCTAGGAAGCAGATGTCCTCCAGCCGAATAGGAAAATTAAAATGTACATCGAAGGGGAGAAAAAAATAAAGTCCTTGGCGACAACAATCTCCAGTGAAGACATGTTCTTCAGCGAAATTTGAGATATTTTCTGACAACCAAATTATAAGTACTGTGTAGTGTGTATGCACGCATAATAAGTGTCCTTGAGCTGTATCTTACGGTACCTAACAGACTCTTGAAATTCAATACAACTCTTTGGCTAATCTATTGGTGATGGCCTCTTGCCTGCTCGAGCAGGGGTCATATTTATCATTTGTGATACTCGTCCTCCCTGGCCATATCAATGAATGTGTGTTTGTGTGGTTATCCTTATCTTTGCCGCTGGTACATCTTCCACCCGACGAGTTTATTAGCTTTCATAGAATCCATCATCCCGAAAAAAAGGAAAACAACATCGGAATAACTAACTTGGCTCAGCAGAGAAGTTGTCTTCCTTGTCCGGACATGCCTTCCTACACAGGCAAACATTGAATAATAACTTGTTATCCTTTATTCCGCTTGCTGGAGAATATCCTTTTTCTCTCATACCTACAAGAGCAGCACTCGTAAACGTCGCCAAGCGTTTCGTGATACACTCCCCCGCTATGATGAATTGTATACATTTTAGAAATTCAAAGCACATACCCAGCGCCACATCACATCACACTCGCCTCCTTGCTTACGGTGTCTTACACTGCTTGAAGGATATTTTCCCAAAAACAAGGTGCGTTTTGGTAATACTCCGACATTCGCATGCATAAAATGGCCTATAATGCTGGCCCCGAATCGAGTGGTTTATGTGAGCACGAGTGTGCATGGGTATGGGGTAGGTAAGTCTAAGTCTGTGAGCGGTTTTATTAGAACTTAATGAAATTCACTTGAACGGATGTTCTCGATGTTGTTGATAATGGTGGTGAGGTGATGGCACATCGCGCTCTGTATATATGTGGAGTGAACGAAACACTACTCGTCTTGCAAATGGTTCCTTATGGAAGAAACGAGACACGGACTAGGATAACATGCTTATTGCCATTACGTTCACATGGTTCCGAAATTAATTTAGTTATTTATATGCGTAACAGAAATGGAACATCGTTCTTATAAGCCACTGGTCCGTCCACGAAATGGACGGAATAAATTATTAGGAGATTCATATGATATCTCCCTATGCCTCCACTTGGTTATAGAGGATGCGTTCCGTATTCTTCGTGAGATTATACGTTCGTTCTATGTTAATACGGTGGAGGTTAATACATTCTTTCTGTTATTTTTGCCGTGGCTCCTCACCATGTGGTGCGGGAGTGTAATTAAATGAAATGAATTCAATTTACGACGCCCCGGATATCGATGAAATAATATCCCTTCTGCTACTAACACGAAATTAATGGAACTTCCGCATTACACTTGACTTTTATGAATAAAATTTGTTGGTGTCATTCCTTAGCTGCCAAGTTGGTGTATAGGTATACCTGGTGTACCACTTTTGATAAAGTTTTTAGCTGCGGGAAGTGAAGACTGCTAAGGAAGGCTGTACTACTGGATGGGTTATAGAACGATCCTTAAAGCAATCTATAACCAGGGACGGTTGTAAACTGGGAGCAGTTGAGTCAAATGCAAGTGAGAGGGGAGGAAAAAATGTGGGTTAGTATTGTCTTTTTAAGGTTCCGTACCCAAAGGGAAAAAACGTAACCTTATTAGTTTCGCTCGGATGTCTCTCCGTCTGTCTGTCTGTCTGTCTGTCTGTCCGAACCCACTAAGCCAATTTTGTTACCAGGTCTATCTCAAGAACCGATTGGCATAGGAGGCTAAAATTTACACACAACATCCGGTATAACCTCTAGTTAAACGACAAATACCAATAGAAGGAATACATCTATTGGTTTTGGATTAATTAGTAATCTGGTGAAAAAAATATTTTCATTCGCCCAAAAAACGGTTTATTTCTTGATTCACAAAAAAATACATAAATTCCTTTTTTGTAGATCATGTTCTTATCTATATATGTGCTGAATACTGTTTTGCCGAAAAGTTAATAGTTTACAAGATATTTTCAAAAAAGATAATTTTACCGTGTAAAATACGTTGCTCTCATAAGTTTTAATCTCTACTGCGCAGTTGTGCACAATTGACCCCATCAAAGACAGAACCCCACCAGGGTTCCCGTCTGATAATTTCGTTGGCGAGTATAATACATTTTTTGGGGAGTACAGAACAAAATAAAAGTAATATATTTTTAGTCAATAGTTTTTAATTGGGACAGGTCGCATACAGAATGGAAAATTGGCGTGGGTTGGGTACTATAGGTAATAATTAGAAAATGAGATTCATGTGCGAGTAATTTTGGAGAGTAAAAATATTAAGTAATTAAATTAAACTAAATTGTGATGAATTCATGAAGAGGGGAAAGATTAAATGATTTCAAATAATATCTGATGTGTTGGACTTTAGCCAAATACGGAACCTTCGGTGCGCGAGTGACACTCGCACTTGGCCGGTTTTTTTTTTTTTAAATTTAGTCCTGCCATGCCATGGGAAATTTTATGAAAAAAATGAATAGTGGACAACAATTGGGAACAAATAATGCTCCTCTACTCTTGGGTCGAAAATTAAAAAAAAAACACCAGAAAAAAAAATACATTTCCCTTAATTTGAACCTCAGGTGTACCTATTTTTGACAAACATACGATTTACTTAGGAAATAGTTTTGCAGATGAATAATTTGTCGAGAAACATGATTTTCTTGTACATTTCGCTAATAATAAGTGCCAATAAAATGAATGCCTTTCTCAAGTGTGTTCATGATTATTTTCCCAACAACAGGGTGTATCGAAAGGCAGTAAAAAATAAAATAAATAGAGTGTTAAATAGAATGGTAAATAAAACTATATTTATTTTTTTGTAACTGAAGCTTGGATCTTTAAATTGTTCACAACTTTCAAAATTGGTTGGAACGTTCAAGAAGAAAATTAGTATTCTACCAACTTAAAACGTGTAACATTACTACCGCACTATTTAACTTTTAACAAAATAATTCTGGGGCTATATAATATTTTGTATTTAAAAGTTGCATGTAGAGCATGTAGAGCAATAAAGGGCTATATAATATTTGGTATTCAAAAGTTGCATGTAGAGCAATAAATGTGGTTGAAACGTAAAGCTTCAAAACGAGGCTTTCTTGAGTGCTGCTGAGTGTGGTAGGTGTATACATAAAAAAAGTTTTTCCTGATTTTTATTTTTAAATAAACCCCTAAAAATTATGGGAATTTCAACATTCGTCAAAGGGAAATATTAACCCAATGACGTACTACCACTGGTTGTAGGTTTTCGTATAAGAAGTAACCAGTGAATAAGCTCAGAAGATATAGACAAAAAAAAAGTATATTGAACAATCGATACAGCTGTCAAGCGTTACTGTCATTTGGAAGTACGTTTCAATGAGAAAGATGGCTACGACGAGCCTTCTAAGTATATGCCGACGGTTGCTGCTGATTTGATGTGTGTCTCAAATTATTTTACTATTTATTCTGTAAGTAAATTGAATTATTTAGGGACGCGCCGGACATAAGGAAGCAAAATTCGAGTTTGTGGAATCAGGGTGTAGCGTATTTTATATTTTAGGAACCGAAAATACAGTTTTAGACTATTTTAAAGTCAGATCGATACAAATAGGTATGTAATAGATAAATGATCCTCAAAGACATTTTTCAAATACCTATTTAAATTCAAGATGACATTATGTACCACCCTGTACCGATCCAAGTATTGTCTGTCAAACTCCTCAGTGAGAATATTTCCCCGCAACTTTTTGTATTTCCAACACTTACCGCCACTACACACACACCAACTCTATCTTAAGTTCATCAATATCGACATATAGCTGCTTTCTACAAGTACGTCATCGGGGACTGAAAAGTTATCTCAAGTTAAACAGAGTGTAAGGAACGAGAGCCCTCACCATAGCCACCTTAATGGCCCAATCGCGATCCGAAAAGTTATCCAATTGCCTTCAAACTTTGAGTGCAAAACTTTTAAATACAAATTCCCCCTTTCGAAGGATTCATCAATTTTTACAGCATCAAATTCAGGTAGGTATATAATGAAAATGAACAAACTTCTAGGAAAAAAAAAATTGAAAAACTCGGAAAAAAAATCTTAAATAAGTGTTTTTGAATAGGTATAACACCAAAAAAGAAAACAAAACTTTCCGCGCCTTAAATCAAATTTTTCCCCATTTCTAGGTAGGTATCTACAAGTTCGCCCAAGGGGGGCACAAGTTCAGAATGAAAAACCAAAGCGTTGGCCTTCAGTTTGCTCCTATTCATATCCTATACCCTTACTCGCTTTCATTGCTCTTCATTTTCTTTAATTAATTTACGAACTCATTCCTCAGAAGGGGAAATAAAAATTGATGCAAAGGACCCCCGCGGCAAGTGAAAGTTATTGCTTTCGCATTTCGCAAAATTATGTTTTCGTGCATAAATTTATATAAACACGTTTTTTTTTTTTGTGCTTTTGCCAAAAATGCACACTGGCACATTGAATATGGTATGTGGAATAATGGAAGCCCTTGACCGGGACGTAGTTTTTATTAAGTTTAAATTGAAATTGTTTTCAGAAAGCTGGTCTGGTGGGTGATTTCAGATGTGCGTTTACGTAAGATGCTAGTTTTATACAATTTTATATAAGCACTTTTCCTGAAGAAGGACTAAAGATCTGACGATGAGAAAAGTGGTCCTCATGATGACATGAAGGTTAAGGAGTGACACAGATAAATTTGGAAATATTTAAGAAGGGGACCATAGTGCAGGCATGAAATATTTTACGTCTTTTCACGGTAGTAAGTGTAAGGAGTTGATCCTTGTGAGTATATGTGTTTAGGTGATTGGGGTTCCCGTTTTCAGTTTTCGACAAGTGCTGTATGGACGAACACCTTCATGTCTGTCCTTAAACGATTAGGAAGAAAATTCACGTCTTTGAAAAATATAAAAATCTGGGAGTCATCATTGACAGCCATTATGCTAGGATCTAAAGAAGTTTATATTAGATTTAGCACATTAAGATCGTCATGCCACAAGTTCATTTTATATAGCAACAATGGTTTGTCTAAGTAGAATCCAAGTTCACGATATTCGCTCGGGCAACAACTAAGAAACAAACACCTGAAAGCTTTAAAAACTACCAAGCTTAGACTTAAGACAACCAGACTGTGAGTCTTTTCCTATAAAAGAGGCTTTACTAAGTTGAGGTACTTTTTCGAATAAAATTCCTTTATAAATCTTTTTGAGGTTGTTTTGGACCCTATATAGGAGCGGCGAACATTTTCCATCAATTATTTCACAGGTTGTAGGGACCATCATCCTTATTCTGTACAACTGACAAATTTAGTGAAGCTGGGCATAGTTCTCAGTAGCTCGTCTCTATAAATATAGGTAAGGAGGTCGCCGGTCTGTGTGTATGTACATCTTTGGTTTTTTCCCTGAGCTTTGGTTATTTAACTTGACGGGCAAGTGAATTTTTGAAGATTTAGTATTTTACACAGCACATAAGGGCACAGAGCATTATTGGCAATGTACAGGTCATAAATGCCTCCTTAGCTGTCCCACTCTTGAGGGCCGATCAAAGCTATAGTGTTTCAGACTTTCTTTGCAAAAAGTTTTGAAAATAAGTTGGAGCTGTGTTCATAACCAAGATGTGTCTGACTGCTTTTAAAAATCTCAATTGATAGACTGTCAAGAGTCAAGACTAGAAACCTCGTTTGACTCGATATTGCTTTATGACCAGTTAGGCTGCAGACTTGAAGTAGATAATAAGGCTTAGCCGTTTCTGATGGCTTCTTGGCATCGATGGGGGCTATTACCGATATACTTGATGCTAGCCAATAGTTTGAATGATATCCGATTGGAAGCTTTGGGCTGTTTGTTTCTATATAGTTAACGTTGAGTCCCTTCCAAAATCCTCAGTTTTTGGGCTCGTCTGGCATCGGAAATGTGCTCATTACTGCCACTCCAGTCGATGGTGCGTCTAAATTCTAGAATGCTAGATGGATTATCTTATGTCAATGATGAGAGTAGCTCAATAAGACATGTGTGCATTCAACATAATGCTAGTATTGTTTCGATTTATCGTCCGGAAGTTTCACTTCTCTCTAGGAGCTCAAGTCTGATTAGCTAAGTTTCTAATTCAGCCTTTTATAATATGTGCACACCGGAGTAGATTTTGCTTATGTTTTCCTTAGCAAATCTCAGTGCAGTAATTGTCAGTCACAGTTTTTCATCCTCCATTTACTCAACCAGCCAGCCCTATTCTATAGAAGCCAAAAACTCTTATGAAGCGAGATTTGGTTCCTATTTATGTCTTAATGTGTAAGCATTCAATTAAAATAAATGAAATTCTAAGAAAACTTTCAATCTGCAGATCTGAATGCATTCGTACCTTTGAAGGGTGTCCCTGTCCCACCAATAAATCATTCCCTTCCTGAGGCTTTCGGTTGCCTCGCAACAGTATGTTTTCACAGGGGTGGCGACATAGTTAACCCCAAGCACAATCTCCTACATACAAATATCCAAGCCCTTTCTGCGATTCCTTTAACCTCAATTAAAATTGGACAGACTTGCTTTGAGAGAATAAGCCGCTTGGGAAATATGAGAACTGTCGTTAAATTCACCAGTCACCACCCTTCCATTGCCTCTTCCGTCGTCTATCTGTTTCGACATTGATTAAGTTTCATCTCACAAATTGACACAAATAAGGAAAAGGTCACACCTTTTCATTCAAATTGAACACTTTGTTGTATAATTCGCAATTGCACAGAGTAGAATAGATCTTTATTCGGGATCCATAATTTGGTTCTAACTTTTTAATTGTACAAGCTGAGATGGACGCACATTCAATAAACAATGGCCGACATAGTTCACACAGAGAGAGCACAGCAAGAGCAAGACACACTTGACGTTGACACTTCGTTCTGCACGGTGCACCCAGCAAAACTTCCAGAAATGTTGGCATTCGACTGGAATGTGAAGAGTCGACTGGAAATGGAATATGCCTGGCTGAGTTCAGTGCAAATTGTTTCATCTCTATTTTAAAATGCTGGACTATAGCTTCAATTGAAGGTTGCTACGTTAAACGTTAAAGTACTCATTTGTCGTACTTTCACTTTTCACCTTTTTTCTCACTTCTCACAGCCACCATGAATTTGTCTGCCCTATTGTGTCCTTTCGAGGGACCTACTTGTGACTAAACTGAAGTGAGAAATTTCTTAGTGAACTACTGACTCTCATGCGAGAGTAGAAATGTCCTGCTACCACTTGAATTCAACAATAACTGTTGGTTTTTCCAAGAAATACAGAACACGCACAAACGAAAGTCCAAAGGTCCCACTTTTGACAATGGACGTGTTTCGTCAACTACATTTTTTAAAGATTTGTCTGCTTACAAAAAAAAAGTACTAATGCAAACGCAAAAGCTTCATAAAGCAGAAAAAGGAGAGTCAAAAAGGAGGTATGCCCACCATCGCATTTCTATGCTCAATACCAGCAATCCTTTCGCATTGAAATCATCAACCGCCCGCATCACGTTCCAAGCAATAAAAACAAGATTTCATATAAAAAGCAATCCCCATCGTGGAGACGTTTTACTAGATAACAGGATTTAGTTCCCTGCAACACATTTTACCTTCTACTTACACACAGTCCCAGTTTTTAAGCAAACACACTGCATTTGCGTTTGAATACAAAATACAAAATGCCCACCACAACAACTGAAGGGGGACAAAAAGGATTAACGTTCTTTTGTTCTTGTGTTACAGTTGAACTTACCCGGTTCTAATGTCGTTGCTAAGAGGATCGATGGAAGGCATAGCAGGATAACTCGAATCTCCAACATGTTCGGTAGCTTTTGCATTATCTACCTGTATCTACGTATCTGCGTGTGTAGCCTATTTGTATTCTTCGAACGTACTGCAGTCGGATGGGACACGTCTGCCCCTTCTGACATGTGATCCTGATAGTTTTCTATTTTCCGCTTTTCCTTAGCGCTGCTAGTTTTCGAAATAAGATATGTATGGATACGCGACGATTAATAATTCTTAGAGCGCAACATATTTGTATGTGTATGTGCAGTCGCTACCGATTAGCAGGTTTCTTTGAAGCTTCTGGACTTCCTCTCTTGTTGGACTTTATGATTAATGTTGTGCTTGGGCTGACAGTTTAAGTCAACGGTACCGCACTAATATTTCATGTCAACACACAACTTTGTGAGGCGCATTCCATGTATTATACTCTCCGCTCGAACGGGGTGGCGGTGGTGCCTTTTCAAGACTGCACCAATGTATGCATATGGTCATAAGTTGGCGGTTGGCCTTGCTTTATTGGTGTCTACTGTAAGTGTGCGCCCGGGTGAAAATAGTCGAGAATTTTCCTTGAACCTTGCACAATCTATTGAAAAGTTGTATATAGTTGTTTTTTTTTTTTTGGTGTATCCTTATAATGGAGGACAGGAAACCAGTCTAAGAAAGTCGAACATCGATTAGCACTTTATGTTGCTGTCCGATTTTCTGTATTGTACTGTTGCTGTAGTTTATGCTTTTCAATTTTCCTCCTTGGTACTGGGGTCTTTATTCGCTGGGTCATTTCTCAATGGGAATTTTTTTTTGGACGGGCAGAAAGGAATTAGTTGTCGTTGTTGTAGTCGCCGTCTTCTTCGTCGTCGTCGCTGTTTCCGGAAAGGAAAGCATTCACACAACCGAGTGTGTACAGTTGAGAGCTTGTTTGGCTGGATTTATTCCGCTTTCAGAATTGCAGTCTGTAAAGAAACGAAAAAGGAAATCGTGAGCAAAATAATAAAACAAAATAGTTGATGGAGAAATAAATCATTTTTGATGTTGCTATACTTGTATTTTTTGCTCTGCTCTTTTTGCAAGTACCTATATATATATTTAAAGAGCAGTGTATCGATTGAACCTTGGTTAAATATAATTGCGAGGATTTTGTGAATTGCTTCCTTAATTGAGTAGAAGCAATATTTATTTGTAGTGCACTAAATGAGTCAGTCAGACGTAACCGTATTTGAAATAAAACCATCTGTCAAAAATAACTCAGATTTTTTTCTATAAAAATTCCACCATGCTGCTTTGTCTCTAAAAATTCAATATATGGACACATTCAAAATTAATTTCTCAACTCAAAATGAATAAAGCTTTATCTGGAACTGAACGTAAATTTTTCCGTAACGTTACTTTTACCTAAAGCAGTCACATAGATATACGAAATTTCAACTGAGTAGATATTCTAATCAATAAATGTCCATACAACTTCATAAAGGGCAACTGGAAGGACTGTTCATGTGACCAATCCGGCCCAGTAAAATTTGAACAAATCATCAATTCTACCAGCTGTCAGATTTCCTAAACAAGAGTTTATTGTTCGACCATTCGCTTTCGCATGAAGTCTTGTGTGCCTATACTGTTAGGTATAAGGAAACAAAGCTGATACCTAGGTAATTCCAAAGCTAGATATAGACCTCCGATTTTAGTTGCATTATTTGACTGTCACATTAATGACAATTTAACAACAAAACTCGTATGAATACAATTTCAAAGTAAGTTTCAAGAAAAAAATTACTATAACAATTTATGAATTTGTAAACACAGTAAACACACAAAGTGATTCTGTGTTTTTTGTACAGCAGCAGCAGGACTCTTATTTTTAGGTCACCCTTTACCTACTGTATTTACACAGCCATCAGCTGAATGCACTATTTTTCACTGGCAGAGCTCGGTTGAAGAATAGCATCTTGTCTGTAATCGCACTACGACTGTTAAGTCTGAGCGCAGTCAAATAAATAAGAGAAAATGACCACCAACTTCAGGTCGGTGTCGGCCATTTTGAAAAAAACGTGAAGGTGACTAAAAGCTACGTTTGAGAAATGAATAAAAATATTCTTAAGCCAGAAAAATTATCAATGTGACATAACAAAGAGTTACATGTCTCTCTGTAAAATCCTTAAAAAGATGATTTAACAAAGAAAACCTTTAAAAATGGATGAATAGAAGACGTGTACCTATTTCAGTGCATTTTTTACGGGTTTTTAAAGAACGTAACGTAACAATCGTACATTTTTTGTATTAAAACGTTAACACACTCACTGTAGTATGAATCGCACTATAGAGAAAACTTGTGAACCAACGAACCCGTACCTCTTCGACAAATGTTCCAAAAGCACGCCTAAATATCTGGAAAGCAAACAGATCTTAAGAAGCTCTTTAAATACTTTAACTAGGAGGTGTTTGGAGCGTGCTCCGGGTTATAATTATGCAGTAACTATCGGCGAACTTCTGCTAAGCTCTTGAAATTCCAAAATAAGACTCAACACTCAAGAGTGACTACAGCCATTAATAGCTCCCCGTTAGTTCGAATAAAATCCATCAAAACATTTGTTTAATTGGTTGGAAGTCAACTATTTTGGGGGAATAAACATATTTGTATTAATAAGCCAACATTGTTTAATGAATAGCTAAATGACTATTTAACGAGGTAGTAAGTGATTTTTTTATTTTATTAATGCGACCGTAAATGTCTTAACAACCCGTCAGTCGTTATTCCTACTGCGCTACACTAGCTTTGACGTTTTCAAAAACATTTCTCCTCTCCGTTTATACAACAATATGATGTTGATGTGTACCTTATACATGGAGACGCTATGTATAGGGTGTTGTGTTGTTGGGTGATATACTCAAACTCATTTATCAATAATTAATTGAGTTAACTCATGCATAAGGGAATAAATTAATGTTTTGGGGGAAAATTTTATTCAAGTCCAACATGATGAGGATTAATGACATCGCTGTGGGACGAAATTTGTACTGTACGTAACTTTTTTTTTGCGTAGCAGGAAATAAATAATGTTATAAGAATATCTTTATTTTTTGTTGCTTTTAATAACACACAACTAGGATGTTTAGAAGTCCCACATGTAGGCATTTACCCGCATTCATCTCTAGAAAACTAAAGGACTATTTTGGAAGTTGGTTTTTCGCAAAATCTCCGTCCGTGGGGGGCACTTTAAAGTTTGTTCCAGAAGAGTCTACAGGAGGTCAGGTAGGAAAGTTTCGGGTTTTTGTTTTTTGTTGTTTATAAAATAAGAGGAGTCTGTGGGTGGCTTTCATAGATTTCGAAACATGTCCCTAGGTAACTGCAATTTGAAAGTATTTATTGGTAATCGAAGAAGTTTTCTAACTAAATTCTTATATGAGGCACCATTCCTCCTCGGAGCAACTCTCCATGAATATAAAATTACAACTTGTAAGTTGTAAGTCCATCTTCGGCACAGGTACCTATACCTATAAAGTAGGTTCACAGAATATTCACATTCACTATAGGTATAAAAACATTTAAGACTGACATTTATTTGGTGAGCTTTTATGAAAGTAAACTATTTCCATTTAGATTTTGCGGACAGCGCCCATTCAATCAGAATGTAACAGGGATTAAGGTTTTATATATGTGAATGCATAAAACAGCAATTAGCCGTCACAAATTTATGAAAAAAAAAAGACTTCAAACTGTGGAATTAAAAAAATGTAATTTTGCAATTCACGTAGGTACCTAAGGTTTATTATTTTATGGTATGTATTTTCCATGTGTGATTTTTTTGGTAGTAGAATAAGTCGAGCGGCTCGAATACATGCAAATTTGATATAGTGAATGCATTTATACGTGGGTAAATGTTTAGGAAAAAAAAAAGATTTCAAATGAAATATGATGGTTGCAGCCTTGGTTAAAAATGCCACAGGGATATTTTTGTATTTATGTTGACATATGCGATTTATTCAAGTAATTTTTTATTCTAGTTGTCAGCTGTTTTAACTATTATTGCCACCTATGTGCGATTAGAAACTTGAAACCAGATACAATACTGAGACCCCCAACTCGCAATCCTATTGACGCTGGCCCCATTTTTGTTTTCAAAATCGCCATTTTGTTTTTTTATAGGTGTAATGACGATTTAGAATACGAGTGGCATGCAAAAACATACAAAAAATATGAAATAAATGCTGCCAACCTCTGGCAACCGTGAGGGAATGTGATAGAGTTCGGAAATACCTACCACAATTTTACCTTACTGAGTGCTATTGGTTAGTTATTAAATATACATAATTTAAAAGGAGAATAATAAAATTTGATTGGTTAATAAAGCTAGGTACCTAAATGAAATGTTTTATGTAGAAACAAATTAGGGCAGACATGGTTGTGTATTTCCCGCTTTTGGATATTATTAACTTATTGATTTCATGAGTAGGTACATTTTCCTTAAGTAACTGAAGAAAGATTGCTCAACATGTTTTAATTTCCCCTCAAACATTACATCTACATTATTGATATTTCATAAATATTTTAAGGAAAAGTACACTTATTCCTAAAAAAAAAATACTATCCACACGTAACGACTTATTTCAAATTTAACGGATAAAATTATATGAACGCTGCCAGCAACTTTGCCCACAACGGAAGTGATTCATATTTTTTGAGGGTGGCTTAGTACGCTGCTCGAGCTAAATTTTCGCTTCCATACAAAATTCTCTCCAAAATATAGCTGGGCTAAATTTAAGCCAACCCGTTCGAGCTAAAAATCAAACTTTTGTTTCAGAATGTACAATGTACATCGAGTATCTGTCAGAATTTAGCGTGCGCTTTTATCTAAATCTTGACAAATCGTTGGGTTCTGTTGTTTCGTTCCGTTTTTGTATTACGGAGAGCGGTAGAAGTACCTACACAAGGATGAGTTTTTTTTAATAAGTTCCTCGAGAAGTACCCCAGAATGGAAAATATTTAAATTTAAGAGAGTTGAATTTTTGAAGTAAGTTATTTTCAAAAAACAGCTGTTTTTGTAATATTTATCCACAGCGCTCTCCATGTCAAAATTTAGCTGGTACTTTAGCTGAGGCCAGATTCTGTATGGCGAAACGATAAAACGTTTTCGTGTGCACAAAGAAACTTGCTTGTGTAACATATGGCCAATCATTCGTGCGCACGAAAACGTTTGATCTTTTCGCCTTACAGAATCTGGCCCCTGATGTTTAGAGAGAATTGTTTGAGACCAAATAAAATACAGTTTAGCTCTAGCATCGTACTAGGCTTATGTAAGTGAATAGTGAGCCGGAATTTTTTAAGTTTCGTGCCATTAAAATATATAGCTTAACGTGAAATCGGCCGAAGTTGAGGGTCTCGGTATTGTCTCTGCTTGAAACATCTAGTAAAATGTTCTGTTTCCTCAAAGATCGCAAAAGTAAACCCCCACCAACTTCGCTAGATTTATTTATATATGGGCTGCCAACTTCACGTTGTTGGTGCCAAAATTAGCGCTAGAGCTCTTGGTTCTTAGCGGAATAAATTGGGAACAAATTATAAGTAGCAGAAAGTAGATGCTTAATGATTAGTATGAAGAACAGTTTTTTTTTTAAATACATTGAACACAAAAAAACTTCGAGTCCATTTCTTAAAAGTTGATCAAGGGAGCAACTTTACCCAATAAATCCTGCTCCCATTCCATTGTTCAGATGATTTAAAAATATCATTTTTAAAACTACTGTCGAGAAAGAAAACTTTTTTATTGAAATTTATGCAAAAGTGATATTGCATATTTCCAAAAAATAAGAAGAAGTGTAAAACAACAGAAAAAAACTATCATACAAAAGTTGTGCAATTTATGGGGCAACAAATGCTTTATTTAATTTATTTTATTTATAACAATTTTAAGCTATTTAAAAAAAAATTTAAATGCGTTTTATTAGGTTTAAGAAATAATTTTAAAAATTCATTTCTCCTTAATATTCTTAATTAACATTTCATTTATATAAATAGTATTAAAAGACAGCAACAATTTGTATACAAAATTTCCATTAACTACATTATAATAATCTAATAATCTGTGGGGTATAATATTGCAATTTTCACAAAGTACGGAGCACTCCATAAACTTGGAATACGACTGAATAAAACGAAACGATTTTTTCTAAGCTTCTTGGCTCCACATATTATTTACAATTTGAGCTCTCATATTTTCGATGCGGCATTTATAGTAAAACATTCCGAAACAATTTGAAATTTAACCGTTTTACTTGGAAAATCCACCCAATAGGTGTCGCTAGCATTCCACGGAGAAATCCAAGATGGTTGGCATTTTGTTAGGATTTATGCAATTTGACACATTGTCAAGTGATTTTTTCAAAGTCTTTCCGGAAAGGATTATGCGAAACTGACTTTAAAACACTGGAGTTTATTTTTTTAGAAAGTCAAATCAGCTACTATAGTGTATACGGTCACGATAATGACCTAAAATTAAATAGGAAGCTGTAGAAAGGGGTCTTGGTAAAAATGGTGTCAAAACCAAGTATACATGCTGTTAACAATGTTAACAAGAAGGTACAGACAACATTGACGAATTGGGCAGAACGTCAAAATCGTCAATCAACGTCAATTGCTTCGAGGTAATTACTGACGTTGTCTACTTTGGTTCTGTTATGAATTCTGGAAATGGCATATCGGCAGGAATTAAACGGAGTTTCTTTGGGCTGACAAGACAGTTGGATAATAGAGTCATATCTCGTAGAACAAAGGGATTAAGCATAAGAGCTGGTTCATTATCATCATAGTCCTGCTGAAGTTTGGACTTTTTATCTAACGCATATAAAGTAAACCTCCGCGCTTCGAGGGAAATATTCTTCGGAATTGTCGTCCCCATTTGCGTTGACGGGTTCCTGAGAAGGGAACTCTAGGACGAACTATACGACCTGTATACAGCAACAAAGGCCAAGTCAAACAATTGCGCAACTCATAGGGACTCTTAGTTCGTTGGAGTATCATTATATATTCATAGTGTAGGGTGTGGCTCTCATGGCCAAATTGTCCACATCATCACTTCCATTCGACAGAATATTGAAGTAAACTTTCAAAAGGCCGCATCCGCTTGGCTTGTCTTTATCCAATAACCTCAACCTTTGTAGGACTTCAAAATAATGAAACTACCTGTCAATAACCATAAACAATGAGTCCTACAGGGGGCTCTTCCAAAAGAAGAAAACATTTCCCAGGAGTTGCCAAATCGCATATTCCCCATCTGGCAGAGACAATCAATCAATCAATCTCCATGAATCAATCAAAGTGCGGTGGAGCCTGTCCCCACGGCAGGTATTATATCTACGTTTGTATCTGCGATATGTATATTTAGTTATTATGTACACGCGTGTGACAGGGCGAAACGAAAACAGACTTCACCAACCTTGGTTACTTCGACGCCGTCAAAAGGGCTCTACAATAATGATCCCCTTAAGTCCGTCTAAACATTAAGCACTCAAACACAACACGTTTTATAGGGATAGGTATACTCGTATACATGTTTACACCCTTGTACTCCCATTTCGAACATGCATAAGTCATAGGCTAAAACAAACCCCAAAGCTTGTACTAATTTTATTTATTAATTTCGTGTACACTGATGGCGTTTTTAATGGTTCCTGATACGACAAGGATTTGGCGTTTTCCCACAACCTCCCCATCACCACCGCACACACACTCCTGCTAGTACAAAGGCTATATCCTCGAACAAGCACTGACTCAGTCTTGCTGCATGTTATCCGTAGCGATATACCGACTTTTCGGAACAAGGCTGCCGCGACTACAATCCATGGCTTTGATTCTATTTTTTGAACAGGTGTTCAGACAACGCTATGCTCATCTATGACTATGGGAACACACACGCACACGCACACAGCCACATGTTATAAAACCATTGTCAGAGCCAAAAATACAAGACCGAGGATATGTTGTGTTTCAGTGTTTTCGGCGAAAAAAATATATATATAAGAAACACGATATCTTCAGTGGATATACCTAATATAACTGGCAGGCGACTATACTCGTACTACTCAGCAAAAAGTTGGTGCTTGCTTTTTATTTAACGGTTGCCATAGAACAGCGCACGACAAGTAGCGGATAAACGCAAAGGAAAACGGCAAAGGTAGCGATAAACTAAATCTGCAAAGGGCGTTGGTATGGGGTGGGTGGTCGGTAGTTAACAGCAAAAATAAGTCTATCACTATAGGAGACAAAAGCCACCCTTCTAAGAGCCAGGGTTGAACGGATAATGAGAGAACGGTGAAAACATTTTGTTTTATTAGCTCAGGAAATAATTTTACAGCCAAAAAGTTATTTTGTGCCTCAATTTTGACCCGCATATGGGGCCATGTCTGATAATGATGTCAATTTATTTGATTTGCGAATTTTGTGGCGGAAGGAAATTGTCCTTCAACAGCACCAGCGCAGCTGTGTGGTTGGTGGCCGCCTCATGATTGTCCGGGAAATTGCAGAGTTCCTTTTCTTTTAGTTGATAAAGTGCATACCATCGTCCTTGTGGTGGATGAGTGTGAATGTGGTACGAATTGATTTATGTTGCATTTCATTGGAGAATGATTTATTGTTGCACATTCAGCTAATTTGCATGGCAGTTGGTAGGTATGCGGGATGAGATTTTCCTTGCCAACTGGGCCAATGAGCAGTTTGTGGTGATGACACGAAAGGCGCTCATTTAATGAGTAGGTAAAGTCGAATTAATAAAACGAGTTGTTCAGCACAGAAATAAGGGGTGGCTTGTTTTTAACTACAAAATGCTTTTTAAAAAAAAATTCAGTTCGAAAACACTTCAAAACTGTATGGAGAGTAGCGCCATCTCGTGAGAGAAACAGGCTTGCTTACGGGACAAGGACATGTAAAGTATAAAGGAAATATTTGACCCTTTCTTAATGAAGATTGACAACAAATTCACGCCATTTTTGCGACAAAGTGCTGCCAACGCAATAGAAGACCGCGTGACAGCTGACAGTTCATGGTGAATAAAATTGAATCATGATAGGTTTTCTATCTGTTAAGCTTCAGAAAAATCAAGTTTCCAATGTTCAGAAACAAATGCATCCATACATCGTTT
Organism: Cheilosia vernalis; assembly: GCA_949126925.1. Taxonomy (NCBI): domain Eukaryota; kingdom Metazoa; phylum Arthropoda; class Insecta; order Diptera; family Syrphidae; genus Cheilosia; species Cheilosia vernalis. The sequence goes on from OX421361.1 coordinate 51,150,280, forward strand.
AATTTTTAGTGCGGATTAGAGCTGAAGCCATCACCGAACCGTTTTCTTCAAAAATGCGCCGGGTGAGGCTATGGCAGGTTACTAAGCTCGCCACATGATGTTCACGAATTATTCGGTGGTTTTCCACATTCCCAACAATTAATATGTTGCATAGGAACTGAAACTCTATTAAGGCGGACATATAGTATTCGTTTGGTACAATTAATTTTTTTAACAAGATATAGGATTTTTAAAATTTTACTTTTAATCAATGATCAGGGTAATAATTTCCGGATGTAACTACGTTTCCAAGTTTGTCTACGATTGACTGCAGATTCGTTTTGCCGAAACGCACTACTGCACCTCTAAACGGAACAGTTTCTCTATAGAAGTGACTACGAAATTTTCGATTTTGTTGGAGCAGATGATGTAGCCTAGCAATTTCAAATCTGGCGACTGCATTTAGACCAATCGCCATAACTTTAACAGTATAGGTATACCCAATTATTTTTCTTTAATATAGCTTAAAAACCGTACTTCAAAAATTGTATATCAAGCTAAGACAATAAGAAATTGTTAAACATTTTGTATAACCACATTGGAGGAAACAAATTCATCATTAGTTTTTCGGTTCAACAGATCCGTTTATTAAGACCGTAAAAACGTTACGTCATCAACATGAATAAAGCTACAGCCACGGGATTAGAAATTCAAGTCTGACGGTGAGAAAAAGGCTGCAACCGTTCACGATTCGACAACCAAAACCCGTTCTCCGACAGTCGTGCATAATTATTTTAAGACGGAATATCTAATTTAGAAGGGAAGCAAAAATAAAGCTTAAAATATTTAAGTCCCACCCTATAATTAGGACTTTCTCTTATACACTTGGACCTTTCTGTTTTACTTCGTTATCGTTTGGTTCCGCACTTTGGGCTAGTGACCTAGATTACTGCTGGAAGAGTCCTCGGTTCGACCCCCAAAAATGCATTAAACATCATTTTTTTTTTTGCAGACTTTTTCGGGACTTAAATTGTCCTGGGAAAGGCTTCCAAGCACAGACCTTCGACAGATACATGTATAGGTCCCTTTCGTTCATCCCGAATATAACTAACGATACAATAAAGCTCCAAGGTGGAGTCAAGAAACATGTGACTGAAAAACTGTCACATGGTAAATAATTGGGTGGCACAACTTTGGATGACTTGTGTAAAATGCGTTCAAAGGGAGAGCAAATCAACCTATATTTCCCATTTAAAAAGCAGCCACCTGTCAATGCGCGAAACCCTCCCGCCTGTATGTCGAACCCGCCAGCAGTCTAAATACGAATTCGTGATACGAATGCATCGCACATTACGAGTACTTTCTGTCGATATTACAATGGCCTCCAAAATTTGGCAGTAAAAAAGTACAAAATACCATTCCATATAGAGATAAATGTCGTCATGCCCCAACCTAGCATCCTCTCCTTGGTCCTTTGCCTTTATACATATTCAAAAAAAAAAGAACAAACAGTCCACAGTCGGTGCCAACGCAAAGGGGCGTGAAAAGTGGGTTAACCGTTTTGGTCATTTATCCTGTGGTCGCCATAATACAGACTGACTTGGTTCTTTTCAAAGGAATTTCTTTTTGGCTCTAGGACGCACAATGACAACCGCCTCCGCCTATACACACACAATAAGTCGGCCAGTTTTTCATCTGCTCTTGAATTTATTGCAATCAATGGGACGTTTGTCCAACTAGGAGTGTGGGGTTTTGCTGTCCTTTTGTTTTTCCTAGAAACACTGATCTTAATAATATATGGGTGGATGAGCGTGCCATAATAGCGGCGAATAATTTTCAATCAGAATTTCCTGATAAACAAATCGATGCGATATGGTGAAGGTTGTCGGTTATGTATCTGCTGAAGCACGGCAATGGATACAGGATACATGTTATTGCTGTTGGTATTGGAAAACTTTGGATTAATGTGATGGATTATTGCTTCCCGGTCGATGTCGGACGGTTTGGTGATTCGATTTATTTGGCTATAAAAAACGAGAATGTTTTGGTATGACCTGGGGTTTGAGACAATGTTTCCGACTAATGGGTTAGCTGATTAATGATTACTATTAGTGAAATTGATTCAAAGTCGTTTGCTTTTAATTTTATTAATTAATATTGTTGTATGCTATGTAGTTCTACTTAAGGAGCTTCTATAGGGCTGACCGATGTGCTCAAAAATTGGTAAGAAAATCGCTGAACTGTAACGACTATAATTGTACATTTACGGTCATATGTATTATTATTGTTATTATTATTATAAAATTTAATTTGCCAGTAATTAAATTACATAATTTATAATAAAATAGACACGGCTTACGGCTGAGGGTAATTACGTAGCCACCCTTCAATTCAGTCAAGTAAATCCAACTTGAGAAATAAATAACTGTAGTACAGCCATATTGCGGGTGAGACGTTAGGATTGTGACAGTGACAGCGTACGGAAGAAGAGAAAATAAAGAAAAGACATAAATCGTTCAACCTCCAAGAAGAAATAAAATGTTTTTATTTTTAGTATTCCTTGGAGCAAGTGCAAATGTTTTCGCTGGTTTATTAAGACAAAAAAAAAACCTCATTACAGTTCACTTGACATGTCACAATCGAATCGAAATAAGTCACCACAGTTTCCAACTGGAACAGGAAGGCCCTGGTTTAGTGAGTAATTCCATGAGAACATTTTTTATAGTCAATAGTCAAATTTTTATGATATTTTTTTAAAGCCCATTTAGGAAAAATAAGAGCTGAGGGAAAGCTGCTTAACAAGGTGGGTACGTTTCAGAGATTAATAATAATTATAATAGTTGGCGCAACAGGTCTGTAGGGACCCTGGGCCTAGCATCTCGCAACCATTCATTTTGTGTGAGTTTTTAATTTTTGGAACGAGTGGAAGGGATCTACAATTTTATGCCGATTCCAAACGGCCGATTGAGTTATACTCTCGGATTTTTTTCAGACGTTCGCGAGAGGTGGCGCAGTGAAAAAAACCCTGAGTTAGAATTTGGGTTTTTGCGGGATTCGAACGTTTCAGGGATTACTAACATTGAAAATGATGTCCGTTGGTCTAAAACTTTCTATATAGTTATATCATGTCAAGATGTCGAGACGTGCCATTTTCAAGCAAGAATTTTTAAAAGTGTTTGTATTTCTTGCTCTTGCTCTAAAACAGTCTTCCAAGTCTGGGAACACTGGACACAAGTGCTCCGTTTGAATCTTCAACTCCAACCTAGAGGAACAATGCAGTAGCGAAAAAACTCGAATTGAGTGACACACGCGAAAGGAAAACAAAGCCAGGGACCGATCTAACTGAAGAAGCATATTGGTTGTGTCCAAGTCCAAGGTCCACCTCGGACTGTCCACCACTTGGGACCTACGTATTAGAGTATGCACTGTAGCGAAAACCGAATCTTCTTGTTGTCGTCAGCTCTGTGTGTTATTTATTTCAAAATTTGTATTAAGACCAAAAGTGCATAGCGGCACTAAAGAGCTTGTATTATTCGTTTAGGCTCCGCGCAAGCTTCCTCCATAACCCGCTATCAACTCTTTTGTCGCTATCCATAGGACGTCAAGTGAAATCACAATTTTTCGTCGAGTACCTATCTCTGCACTGTTGTGGGTCGATTTGGGTATCTCAAAAACGGATTCCGAAAAATTTAGTTTTTAGTGCCTGCAGATCCAACAAGACCCAATCCTTCCTGAATAAATTTCATTCACCTTTTTCACCTAATTTTAGTATCCTTCTGATGGCAAATTTTCAAAAGTCACAGAGTGCAATACCTAAGCTTTTCCCGATTTCTCCTTATAGGACATTCAACTAATTTCGGTCACCCTCAATAACCTGGTACATGTAAAACTGTGAGCACTCCTCATCCAGAAAAGCGGCGCCCAGAACTCCATTCAATTTGAGTCCCTTATTTTAGGTAAATACACGGCTTTAGGTTATACGAATACGCATTTACAAAATCTACAAAAACCCCCAAACATGAAAAGGACGAAGCCGCACAGAGGTGAAAACACAAAACCTGCGTGGGTGGACAACATCGTAAAATTACAAAACCAACAAAAAGAGCACAAAAAAAGCAACCGAAATTATCAAAACGATTCGTTAGCCTCATAAGGAGCGGTAGTAGTTCGCTTGCCACAGCACAGATGTGCTTTATTCGATATTGATTAAAGTGTTTTACGGCACGTTTGCAGATCTACGTACACCCTCTTTAGAGGGACGACGAAAATGAAAATTGGGTTGTTTCACATCCCCCCAGCACTGCCCTGTTTGACTTTGTGTCTGCTAATGGAGCCAGGCGATGCCAGGACTTTCGTTTTTATTTTTTAGTTTCCCCCAAAACTTTATTGCTGAAAAATCAGGATCAAGCACCGACGACCGAACGAAAGTAATATAATGTAACTAATGAAAGCGGAACACAAAAAAACACACAGAAACCCCAGAAGAAAGGATATTCGCTGAGGTAGCTGTGTGCTGTGCTATGGGTGAACCCAACCGGCTGGAAGGGTTACTTTCTTCGTTCCATACACTGTCTGTGTTCGGGATCGTGACAATTGCAACACAATGGCTGGAAGTTTCCTTTAATTAATTTTTAATTACTTTCCCGCTTTTAATGTCCTCTCATAAGAATCGCTGGTTCCTCATCGCCGCGTCGGTCTTCCTTGTCGACCGTTCGGTTTATCAATTTGTATCGACTTAATAGAGGGTAAATTAATATTTCCTGCGGCATCATCACCTTAGAGAATAGGTTGGGTCAGCTGAGCATAGATTCAATTAAAAAATCCCCCCGCACCTTCATAATGTGCGCAGAATAAAATCCCCATTACCCATTCAAAATGATGTACAGCCCAGATATGGCGTGCGGCTTGGGGTAGATGATATACCATCCCCAATCCCCATCCATATATGCAGGCAGATTGTTAAGGTAAAGTTTGTGTACCTAAACCAGGTCGAGAGGAATCAGCTTCTTGAATTGGCATTTCAATAGCAAATCCTAGAAGGAACACTGGACAATTAGCACAGACTGAAGAGTTAAGAGGCGAATGCGAGACTGCTAAGTACAAGAAGCGTTTTGATAGGTATCAAGGCCACACACAATATGCTGAGCGCAGAGCATATGATGGATGCTGGCTGACACAAACACAACTTACAAAGAAATCTAGGCCAAGTGAAAGTGCAGAAATCTACGACACATTTTGCTATATTGCAACACTTTCAACGTGCTCAGTGGGAACAAGGATCCGTGCGCTGTGCACACTGTTGTTTGTAGTTGCGAGCAGCTTTAAATGGTACACTCATGATTCAAAGTGAATTTAGGAAATAAAACATCCTCGATATGCATTTTGAACGAGTTTGAAGTTTCAGGACTTGTTTGATGCCCAAAGATGATGCGGATGAAGGACTTTGAATGCTTTTTCATTTCGAATTGCTTTGATGGCGAGTCCATTAGCTATTAGTTAAATGTCATATATGGGCCGCAAGTTGACCTGAATTGAAAGCGATTGAGAAGAAATGAGACTTGTTGAAGGTAGAAATGGTCGGCTAAATAATATTTATAGCTTTATACCAGGTTAGAGAAATTTGGGCTTTGAGTTTCGATGGGTGGAATGAGACATTTTGCAGATGTTATTCATCTTTGGGACCAATGTACTGCAATGCAGAAGAGGATTGTCTGCCAGAGGATTGGGTGTTCAGGAGTTTCAGCTGCAGATGTCTCTATAGCTAGGCTCTAAGACTTTATACATGAGCCTGCAAAATCAACGAAGTGGACATATATTTCTGATGAGTCCCCATGACGCGCAGCCGCGTAATATTACCAGGTCTTGAAGGACAGCCTAGCTTTCGCATTCAATGGCCGTAGTTAGACTTATAGGTGCAAGTGACTAGAAAACGTGATTATGAAAGATCACGCATCAGAATCTCCAATCATTTAAAAAAAAACTCTGAGCAAGACAAATTCCGCGGCTTGGTGAACCTTTTATAAAAATATAGATAATACCTCCGAAAACTAGATGGTCCGAAATATTTCCTTCGACAAAGAGTTTATACACCAGTTGCCGAATGGGATCAGATGGAAAGCGAACTGCTTTAGGTACAAGTTGACAACCGACCTATCAGTACCAGGTACCGGATCTGGGTAGCTTTTCAGCTGGAAGTTATCAATCTGGCTTGCATAGGCCTTTTAGCAACCCTTGAAAGACTGAACAACTTTCGTTTGCTTATGTGCCTTTAAACCTTACAAAACTTCAAGACCTAACAAGACATAAGACTAGCTACAGTTTTAAGAGTCCACACTCTTGTTATAGGCAGATCTGATAGTTCCTAACTGGGTGCGGTCTCGGGTTGTTTGTAAGGCGGGAAATAACTCAAGCCGGAGTCTTAGCTCGTCTTCTGGGGATAGCTGTCAATATGTTTGCTTGAAAGATTCGATTTCTGTCTCAGGATAGTGTCCACATATCATCCTCGAGATGGGCCTTTTATAGCAGATTTAGAGTCAATTCAAAAATTTAATAAAGCTTGTCCTGTTGGCTAAGATGTACAATTTTTTTCTGATAGACCTTATACGCCTTACATAATGCTAAACCCCTTTTCTTTGCAGTCAAAGATAAATATATTCTTAGACAGAAAGTTAACCAGGATGAAACAAAAATAAAAGAATGTTTAAAGAAAGTCACCAAAGCTCAGTATACTTGTAGAACTAGTCATCGGCAAGAAGTAGGACTCACAACCTCGAATAGGGCATTGGCTCCACGTATATATTGGAACTATCCATGCATTAACTTACACATGGTGCAATCGTCTGAATGGCAGAACTGAAAAAAGCTATTCACGACAGCTCACTCGAAAGCTAAAGAGCTGCCTGCGTTTTAAGAAGCTTTAACATTCATTGAAATATAATTAAATGCGATGCTCCACTATTTTTGTCGTACCGGTTACGGCGTTATTCCAAGACCGATTTCTATGAATTATATACTAAATGACAGGTGGACTTCTGTAGTTTTCGTATTTATTTATGGCTTGCCATGCCATACTTAATTTAATTTAAAAAACGCAGGTATTCTAAAAACACATATCTGTATAATGAAATCAAACAAAAGGAAGAGCTTGTTACCGCTCCGATCGAAATGTGTGTTCCCATCTCCTACCCACTACTAAATACTCCCCTCAGGGCACACTCTACGCCAGTCCTCACAAAATACAGCCCACACGCAATCAGATATTTGGAGCAGTCGTGACGTTTCCGAGATCTACCTAATAGAAGTCGCAATGGGCTTCGGTTTCGAAATTAATTTTACGTCCCAGAAAGTAGATTAATTTTCATAAAACTGACAGCTACGTATAAAAATATTATGCGTATCTCCGCAGATTCTCTTGCGGCCGAGATATGTAGAGGTAGAAGGCGGAGTACACTGCAAACGGTGCTACAAAAAGTAAGTCATTAGCGTGATGATTACCCCTGAGATTTCTTAATATTTATTATTCAAATTAATTCGAAGACATTCCTCATGGCAACAATGCCAGTCCAATTATCGTGAATGTAATCACACTGATACAGAACCGCCCTCCCTAATTATTCACGCAAACTTTACGTACAAAGCTTTATGTATACAACGTAGGTGTACAAATTTAAAAGAAATATAAATCGTCTTCTTAAAGTGAAAAAATAAAATCAAAACTAGTTACACACATTTGCCAATACTCCGCACCTACAACACACAAACCTGGTGTTTAATTTAATTAACTCCACCACAAGTAAGTGCTAACGACCGAGAGGGCTCCTGCCTCGCGTGCAAGGGAACAAAGTTAGTGCCAACTAGAACCAGCCGTTCAAGTGCCTCTTCTCGGTGACAGAATGCTCAACGATCTCTAGAGCAGCCTCATTCACATTTTCATTTTGTAACCCGCACTTGATTTCGTTTTGCAATGATTTGAAGCGTGTGACGCACCAGCGACTGCTTTGAATTTTAACAAAATAATGACACACACACTCAATCTGGAAGCTACCTCTATGTCCCATGTTGCTGTGCTGTGTGTGTTGCCACCGCAATTTCACACTACAGGAGGATGTTCGTTCAATTCAATACGCGAGGATGCCTGTGAGACAGGTAGTTGGTAGTGCCCTACAAATACATTTTCGCGCCCTGAGAGCAGTCGAAACTATATTGACAAATGACAAACCGCTTGTTAACAGTAAAGTCAATTAATCTAGTGTAATTTGGAAAATATTTTCGATTCGAATCACACGGGAATAGTCAAAGTGTTTCCAGTTTCAGTTTAATATTCTTCATCCATACGTAGGAGTATCCTGCTAATGCAAGTATAAACTCAAGGAGACAATTTGTAGTTGCTATTTTTTCACAGATGAGGTGAGAGGGACGTTAATTACGTCTAAGTTGGTAGGTACTTCAAAAGCAGAATTGACAGGTGAAATACTGCTTGAAATGCTTTATTTGTGATTGGCTAAGTTGGGTTAGGTTAGGTGACTCTCTAGCTAGAGAAACACTCCTGGGCCAGATTGTTAGGTGATTGGTTACATTAATGCAGTTTAGAATTTTGATGGAATATCACCTACGTGAAGTAACAACTTAATATTATGTAATTCTACTGTACGTGACCGATTTGAATGAATTTTTTCGTATGCGTTCGGGTGTCGCCCTGGATGGTTTAGATTCACAAATCATCTCGGCAGATGGCGCCGCAATGGGTTTTCTCTAAGTGAATGGCAAAAATGAATGTCGGCAAAAATCTTACTATTGCACCGATTTACGAAATAAATATTTTAAAATGTTCGAAAAAAATATTTTAAGGTTTTCGGCTAAAACTTTTGTTTTTAGAATACACTACACACATCATTTTTCATGTAAAAGAATTATGTTGTAGGGATTTTAACGCCTACCAAGGCAGACCCAAAATACTTTTAAAATAAAATCATTCAGAAGCTACTTGGCCTGTATCTCAGTGGTTATCGTGTTGGACTACTCAGCGAGGATTCACAGGTTTGATCCCCGGAAAAAAACATAAAATACATCCTTAAGGACTTCTAGACTGCGTCATCTTTCGCATCCGTGAGTAGATGTTACTATCATAAAAGAGCAACAATTGTAGGCCTCTTCCTTTTCGCCTCAAAAATGAGAACTGACACAAAACGAATGGTTATGACAAGATTGGTCTAGGTTGATTATACGGACCTATTTTACTTTTTTTTAATTGTATTTTTAGAAGCGATTGTTGCCAGACATAAATACATAAATACGCAGCACGGTCCACGAGTTAGTTAGTCTACCTATAATTAGATCTTAGGGCAGGGATGGCGAACCTTTTGAGAGCATCGTGCCATTTTAAAAAAATAAATAATTTGAAGTGATTTTGGCGTGCCATCATAGAACATTGATCTAGTTTTGTAGTGACTACTAGGAACAAAAATAAATAATTTTACACTGCTCAGCATTTTATTCGTAAACATATTAATTAATTTGAATGAAACTAACTATTTTGTCATTTTAAGTCAAAAAGAGAATTTAAAAATTTCAGAATTTGGATCGAATGAGAGGCAAAACAGGAAAGAACTTTACTCGGTGTAGACAGCTAATGCTGTCACTCAAAGGTGCGTTCGGATTTCTCAATTGGTGAAGTGCCAAAAATATTGCGTCGCGTGCCACTAATGGCACGCGTGCCATTGGTTCGCTATCACTGTCTTAGGGAAAGGGTCTCTCTCATTCTTGTATTAAATTGTTAACTTGAAGTAAAGAACCGTTCGTTCGCCTATTTCTCTCAACCACAGCGGAAACAACTACCTTTAAGCTATATAACAACTCATCTCTAAATCTGTAGTTTTGTTTACATTATCAACTAAACTCGACCTTAAATTGGAAAAAAAAGAAAACAAGAATATTAACAGTGATGTTTATTTTATGTTTCACTGACTAGCGTGTTAACAAATAAATATTTCCAACAAATATCGGAAACAATTCCCGCCACCTGAAGAAGAAATGAAGCATCACATCAACAAGCTGTTTGGCAAACAAAAATCATATTTGCAGGTGAAATTGAAGCTATAGATTGCATTCATGTTTTTTAATTTCAATTTGTTAGAATCTTAAGAAAAATTAAAAAAATTTACATTCACTGGTCAGGTTTGACAGGAACTGCAAGGCAATATCACGTACAGCGAAGCAAATGCAGTGACAGATGGTTGTTATTTATAAAAACTTTAAAAATGCCAATTAGAAGAATTATTTTAGGACTGATTCTTAATCGCTTAAATGGATCTAATTTTGAAAGTGTTCAGGCAAAAATTTATGAAAGATTATAGAAGCAAATTTCAAAGAAGAAGGAAGATTCCTTTGATAAAAATGAACAGGATTTCAAGAAACATTCCAAAAACTATGAATTTTACGTAGGTAGGTACTTAAACCATTGGACAATTTCCAGATGATCTTTTCAGAAACCATTTTCATGTAAAAAACAACAGATATTTTTTTCGGCCTGCTATAAATTCGGACTCGATGCCTAAACGGATTGAAATCAGCAGTTTGGTGTCAGCATCCGACGACAATTTTTGTTAACTTTCATAAAACACAAATAATATCTATTTAATTTTTAATTAATTTTACTAACACATTTGTTCCTGCCATCTTCCTGCAACTTAGCAACAAAATAAAATTCAACGCAGAGTTGATCGCATCTTGACTGTCATTTACTTATACGATGGCAAATAAAACTGCCGTCATGCAAAGATAATGCAGGTTTTTTACATTAATGAACGCAAAAAATTCAGTACTGCCGCATTTTTACTTTACTGAACTCAGCCATTGCTAAACGCTTTTACTTTGGTACAACCGTTAGTTAGTTAGTTTTATTCAGGTATCACTGGAGGTGATAGTCCTTTTCGTTTGGGTCTTGAGGTCATGTAGACTTTTAAGGGCAGTAGTTCGTCGCCCAGGTCTGAATTTACAAACATTTCTGCAGTGTCAAATACATTTTGTTTTCCTTTTATTCAAATAAAATCCATTCAAACTGTAAGGACGTTCGCAAGGAACTTTTTCTTAAGTAAACGATGAGAAGGTAATTTTTTCGCACAAGGGTTTTGTGTTCCGCTGTTTTTAAGTTATTTTAATCTATCAACATTCCAGATTAAAACTAAAAGGCAACAAGGGTTGGTAAATATCATGAACAGACAAAATCCAGCTTACGAGGGTGTAGTCATGAAAAAAAAATATTTATCTCTCGCAGCTGCACAATCATTGAAAGTTTTTCTTTAGAAGCATTTCTTAAACTTCACATAAACACAACAAAAAATAAATCAATACTTTAACAATTTTAAGGAATATAGGTACAGAAGACCTGGATAATATTTCTTTCTCAAAATAGACTTTCATTTATGTAGTTGCTGTTACTCTTCAAAAAAAATAGCATAATATGCATATGGGTATAGCTATAGGTGTATACGTTTGCTTCGGGGTCTTTAGAACGTTCTAAAAAATTTAAAGTCAGGCTTCTCCGTAAGAATCAAGCAAACAGTGCGTTTAGAACAAAAGTGTCTGTCGTCTATTGATGGTCTGGAGAACACCAACCAACAACATTGGGGTGGTGCCATTTTCAATATTGGTTGAAGGGCTTTAAGCGAATGTCACAATAGGCGAAGTGAAGGAAGACTCCGCAGTCAGGAAAAATAACGAAAACGAAATATATCTTACAATGGACGGCTTTTCTAGCTCACTTGGAAAATGGTATGTGAATAACCAAAAGTCTCTCGGTAAAAACCTTACCTTATAAAAATAAAAATAAATAGTTGGCGCAACAGGTCTGTAGGGACCATGATGGGCCTAGCTTCTCAAAAACAATCGTTTTGCGTGAGTTTTAAATTTTTTGGAACGAATGGAAGGGATCTTCAATTTTATTGCCTATTCCAAACGACGGATTGAGAAGCTCTTTCAAGACAGTTATACTCTCGGATGTGAAAAAAAAACTCTGAGTTGGAATTTGGGCTTTTGCGGAATTCGAACCTGGGACCCCTCGCTTGGTAGCCAAACACACTAACTACTAAGCCACTGCGCCTAGAAAAAAAAGCCTTACCTTGACCGCCCAAAAAATGTCCTGCCAGATCCTCGGTAAAAAAATGTATACTTAACTTATAACTGAGTTAATATCGAATAATCTCACCCGAGGGCATTAGGTGACGCTAGTTAAATCGCATCATATCATGATCCAACATACCCTCCCCAAATGACGAAGCTTAAAGAGCGTTCAATGTTCATTGTTCATTTATTAAAACTCATAACTGAACCCAGAGTTCAACAGCAGCTGTACGTACCTACTTGTACCCGCACATTCCCAAACTAAGCTAATAATTCGGCTCTAAAGGCGAACTCAACAGTTAACAAGCTTACATTAGAAATGTAACACAGAAGTGAGTAAGTGCGGGGACGAAGTGAGAATTTTAATAGTTTTCCATTTGCGTTCGTTTTGCGTAGCTTTTGGTCTGCCTCTGGTTTTCCTCTACACACACCCGCATCCGGTTGAGTGCTCTTCAGTTGAGCAGAGTTTCTATTTTGTTGCAGTTTTATACTATTTTTTTTTTTTTTTGTTACCCTAGGTCGTTGTATTGTTTCTATAGCGAAGTGAGTATCCTTGTAGTTCATAGACAACTTGTCATCAGCCCCTTGTGGAATATAATGACGTCTGCCTTCCATTACACTACACAGATTGGATTTTAATATTTTAGAAGAGCCAAACGCAAACTGTGGCGAACTACATCGACGCCCATGTGCTCTCGTATGTAGGTATATAATATGCCGCACTCAAAGTGCACTGTGCGTGGAAAGTGCATCGGCAACTTCTTCCACTCAAGTTGTCGTCATTGTCGTCGTCGTTGTCGTCATCATCCAAGTCGCCCTCAAGTGAGCACGAAAACTTTTACCATCTTGTATGTGTGTGTGTGCGTTGCACGAAAAGCGACACACGATAGTAGCTACAGCTAACAGCGACCAGGACGAGACGGTAAGTAGGACACTCTTTGCTGGGACGTCTGTGAAAGATTAGAGTTGTTGTGCGCTGTGCATTACGAGAAAATTGTTGCAATTGCACCTCAAATAGACATCCTTTTGCATGCATACAATAGTCAGGGATGCAGAAGAGAGAAAGTGCATGGAAAATAATGTCCAAGTACACTTGGCACGATTTCTCTACATGTGCGCATACCGGAGGAACGTATGCTGTTCTTAGTTACAGTCCAGGACTCTGCACTCAGCAGATGATGGCCGCAGCAGTGGTAACTGGTAATCATAATCTTCGCATGCACACACTCGTTGTCGCCGTCTCTCAAATGAAGGCGAAGGAGACTCGCCTTCGTCCAAGCGAACGAGCACACTCTCAATGTCGTAAATCATATTAATTTAGTCCTGAATTGGATTTTCAAATATTCATTCACTGCAGCAGTCGTCTCTCTGGTCTCCGGTCTCCGGTCGTCGTTTCAAGCTTCAGCCAACTGCCTCCCTAATGACTTTCAGATAAATCGCTTTCGCACACGCCTCAGGTGGTGGTGGTGCTGGTGGTGGATAGCCCGAGGCGGCTTGATGGCATAGAGTTGGCCAACGATGGCTTAGCAATATGGAAAGTTGTGGTATTCGACTTAATTGAGATTTATTGCGATTTAAATTGTAGCTCAAGGGTGTAGGATCTCACACCTCAACTGTATGGAAGTGTTGGCATGGTATAGGTCACTATGTTGGCTGACGAGGACATACTCGTAATTGAAAGAATGAAAGAGGAGTGCAGAAGCGCACGACTGTGTTAAATTGATGTGGCGTGTTTGAGACGTAGTTTATGGGCTCTACCTGATTAATTTTAATTGAAAAATCTCAAATGGCACTAAACTTGGACTTATTAATCTCAGAGAGGATAATTAAATTCAGTTAGCTGGGGAATTACACGAGCTCCGCCATTCGTTAATTATTGCAATCGGGGTAAGCCGGATTTACATGGGAAAATAGGTCTTTTCTGCAAAACTGGGCCGTTCTCTGTCCTTTCTAAAAGTCAATTTTACTGCATTAATGACCTATAGGGACTGGCATCTACCCACCTTTTAAACAATTAACAATTGGATGATAATCGCCATCATTTAAGAAAGTCCCTGATGCCTGTAGGTATGAAATGAATGATAGACCTATTTTTCTTCCTTACGCAAATAATTGATTTTTTCTTCTTGCAAATGTTGTGCTGGAAATTTATCCTGTTGGTCGTGGGCTGATTTATTGTTGGTAGGAGATTTCTAAGAAGAATTCAACAAAGATCGATTCACAAAGGATATACAGGGATTTCTTTGTTGAAACTCTTAGAAAGCAATGAGTGAAAAAAAAAACTGTTGAGAACAATCGGTTTTCTTGCTGCGATGAAAGGCGAAATTAATTGCGGAATCAAGTATGCTAATTAATATTTACTGACGGACGTTAAGGATACGACTTGGATCGGAATAGGTACAAGTGCAATTATTATTGTTTCATGCCAGCTTCAGATACCTATAATGAATCAAAGGGAGAGTTTTCTGAGGCGGATAACAAGTGGTTCCATTTATTTGTGCGGATTCTCTAAGGAGTTAGAAGGATATATATTATACAGCATTAAAGGTACTGAAATCTTTGTGAGGGTGGATTGTTGGGCATGTAGATAGATATATTTTTATCATGCTCGAAACAGAATGTGGGCATTTATTTTTGAATTTTTTTTCCTATTTTCCCTATCTGTATTCGAGTGTGTTGCAAATTTTCTGCCAACTGTATAATTCCACAATTTTCCCACAGTCATTCAGCTTTCATAAGTATAGTCAAACAGACTTATCCTATCAAAAAAAAGAATATTTTCCATACAAAGAATTTGGTTTATTGAATCGAGAAAATTTAAATATCAATGAATCCTTTCCTTATTCAAATTTAATTTAATTTTAAACATTAAATCTTGAGTCAAGGGAATCATTGCTATTGATACAAAGATGTCATGTTTCTTAAACGAACAAATATTTCTTGATGTTAAAAGACGATTTTTGTAAAGTAAAATTAATAAATATATTCTGAGTCTGATTTTCTAAAATCAAACAAATAATTGCAGCGGACTAGAAAAACTTTAGATATTAAACTTATGAAGAAAATAGGAGCTAAATATACAATATTTCACATCGAATGTGTATAAGATAATGGCCTTTTGCTTAGATTGATACCATTAAGGAGAAGAAGCTGGGGGAGGGCGTGGGACTTGATATTTACTAATAAGAAACAAATTCGTGGAATTACAAAAGGGCTACACTGCGGGCATCATGGTCTGAAAAACACAACCAAAGACGAAATTTCAGATGAAGATTGTAAAAGGTGTATCGAGAGTACTGAACATTATTACAAAACCGCTTCTTTAGAAGATTAGATCCAGTGTACATTGTGTCAGGGCTGGTTGCATGAATTTTGCCGAAAAGAAAAAAGACGGACAATGCCAACGTCTTGTCAATAAATTGGGGCTTTTTACACATCAACCAATTTACAAAACGCCCCACCTAAACTATTTAAACAAAAAAACATAATATCTAACTAAACAAATTTATAAACATTTTAAATGCCAGAAGTAAGAAGTAATATTACAATGTAAATCTTAGTCATCCCTAGTTAAAAATAATGTTCCAGAAGAAAGATATAACTTGTCATATCTCTGAATTGTGAAATATGTGGTAACAAAACCCTTGTAAATTTATATACGAAATAAAGCTATGTATCTATCTATCTCTTGTGATTTTCCATTATATTTTGTCTTTTATTGATGATTTGTAGAAAGTGGGCGCATTGTATAGTTTTACCCTATACGAGAGCAACAGGAACAATTCCTCATTTTAGTTCACTTTTTTGAAGTGTGCTTCCTCATATTCAAGAGCTTAATTTCAGTGTACAGAACACGTCTACACACCCGATTCATATTCAATAAAAATAAGAACAAAGTATTTATTATTTCCTGTTTTGAAGGAGTCGCATTTTTTTTTTTTTTTTTTCATTGCTTAAGTTTGCTAGTGCATAGCATAGCATAAACAGTGAGTCCATTGTCCACTCCTTACTAAATAAAACCTAGTGTAAAGTATTAAAAAAGTAGAAAAAAGTGTCCTCTATAATTTTGGTGATATACCTATCTATTTCATTTTAATATTTTAATTGTAAGCGAAATTTTTAATTGCTGTACCTAACAATTATGTATTCAGTTGGAAATTGTTATATTTTTTGTTTGTCCTCTGAGGCCCGCATCCGTTCTCTTTAAAAACTTCTTAGTTTAGTCTGAAACTCTTTTTCCGTCGGGCTTTTTTAACCACTAGGATATATATATCTAAATGCAAACAAATACAAAAAAAAAGAGATAGTTCTTTAAAAATTATTTCCATCTAGTTCTAGATTCCTTAGGTATTGTCTGAAGAAAATGATTTCTTTGAAACTCCAAAGAGAGTAAGTGTTTGGTATCAGAAAATTAACAAAATATCTATTTATATCTGAAAATTTTAATTCGCATAAATGTTTCTGAAAAAAATGCATGATTTAAGAAAAAAAGTAATTGAAATGAAAAAGATGAGTTCTTAAGGTAGCTTACAGAAAAAGTTGTTGATTTAAGAATATTGTTTCTGATTTCACATATTAAATTAAGCAAAAAGTTTCTTGGGTCACGAAGATCTACTAACGATTTAAGGAACAAAATCCTATTTCAAGAAGACAGTTCCTGAGGCAAAACACCTATTAAACATTTGTTTTCTTAAATCAAGAAAAACTTTCTATTTTAAGTATTTCTTTCTCGTTTTTGACTTATGCAATGAAAATGTTAAAAAAAAATTGCCTTAAATTCTTGTTTTAAGAAACTTCTACTTTCCAATTCAGAAAATACCTTGTTCCGTGTAGCACTTCCAATCACATTCGCCCCATCGAATGAAAGTGCAATCCAGTCCGAAAGGACTTGCTCTCCAATGAACATCACAGTTGATTGCCAAGTTTATATCGCTCAGACTTAGAGGTTGTAAACTCTCCCATCCATTCTCATCACATCGCATTGTTCCCCAGCAAATTTAGGCGAATCTATCGGCCCTAGGCTGGACGAAACTACACCTCAAGGCCATGCAGGGCCTATCTATAACAGAGATAACTCACAAGCAAATTGGAATACATTGCCTAGTGCCAAACAGTCGGAGCAATACACACTATGCCCCATCGCACAAAGGACAATAAAAGGCCGCCGAACAATATGGAAGCGCACAAAAGGATATTTGCTTAGTTGCCCCTAATACATAAAACTAGCACAGCAACGGCAACAAACTGACCACACAATAAGCCCTCAATCCGTAATCAAAATAATAAAGCCAAAAATTTTAGTGGCAATGAAAGCCGATATATGGTTAAAATGCTGGCCAGGACTGGAAACAATTTCACTGCCCAAATTGATCTCCATGGATTACGACACATTTTTCGTGGATATTTTTTTTTCCTAATGGTTCATCCGATTCGATGTTGGCTTAGGATATTGTTTTCTGTGGCACTTTATGTGCGTGTTTGTGTTGACCAACGCATTGCGGTGGTTCCACTTCCACCATGCAGTGATATTGTGTTCCTCCCTCTGCCTTCCAAAAATGGAATCATCTGATCTGAAATCCCTTTATTTGCATCTGCTTTGAACTGGGGGATGATGCGTTGACATAAAATACTCCCCACCCTGTATCGCCGTAACCTTTCCGGGTGTGGGTGACATACATTACATAGTGCCACTTGATAGGTATTCCACTTCGAGCCCGGGGCGACATCTGTCGCCTCATCGAGAGCAATATTTAAAATCCTTTTTATTGGGTATGTTAGACAAGACCACATTGAAGGACGGCTGCCTGGGCAACCAAGCTTACAATCCATTAATTGAAAATGCCAGTGAAAGGGAATCTCATTCCTTTTTTATTTCCTTTTCTTCCTATGAAATGTAATCTCCAGTTATTGGTGATTTAGTTCTTTGAAATTATCCTTCGCCTTGAAGGGAAGAACGTTTTTCTGCCGTATACATTCGAAACGAGAAATTAATTAACAGGAAAGGAGTTTGCATTTCCTTTTATCTCACAATGGGGTGGCCTGTAGTTTGGTCTCGTCCTTCTAATTACATGTGCAGGAGTTTTTTTTTTTCTTTTTTGCCTTTTCTCTTATATGTGTGCAGGGTTTTTATGGTGACGTATAACTTTGTCTGGCTGTTGTTCTCTGGGCTTGGAGTTTGTAAAATAGTTTCAACCTTTCAACCCTTATATGGGTTATTCATTAATTAAAAAGTTACTGATGCGTTGTTTTGTTCAGGTAGTAAGGTACGCTAAGTGAATTCAAAAATTGTTTTGACAATTATCCTTGATTTAGTTGTTTATCTTTCATGGGGTATCGGGTTGGAAGAGGGCGTTGGAAGATTGCTTGAAATTTGTGGTCTTTTATACAAATTGCAGCTTTTAATTTAATCTGATGGCCTCATATCGTTATGGTACCAAGAACATTTATACTCAATATCTGTGACTAGGTGGAAGACACAGTGGCTCAGTGTATAGTGCGCTGGACTGCTGAGCAAGTTGTGTCAGTTTCGGTCCCCGGAAAAACGTCGGGAGGTATTTTCCACTCTTGCAAGCGTTGACAAAAAAGTCCTTGGGTATATAGCTCTCTTGAAATCATCCCAATTCAACCGTTCAGAAGCGTAAACTAAATATTTTTGAATTTTAGAAATACCCAACAGAAAACTGCAGAACTGCCTTTAGAACTAAGGTTAATTAGTGAATACAAAATTCACTTGAGGCATAGTAAACTTAAGATTCGCAAACAGGCAGACGAAAACTAGTTAAAAGAGTTTGTATTGAATGCAGTAACATGGCGAACATGCCGAAAGCAGTTCTCCAAACTTCGGGTGACATTACTTTGAAAGATGAACGTGAACCCCGCTCAAAATATGCTACGCAGTATGTTTCGTACATTATATGGACGTGGCCTTCAAGCTTAGAGTTGATCAGACAAGACTGCACCCAATCACATCGATTTTGTGTCAAACATTTTACTGATTTAAAATTTAACACGCACAATTTGCATTTCAAACTCGTCAATATAAGAAGCATTTTTGAGCAGCTATTGACAAACGTATCGTTGCTAAATTTCGACCAAATAAGGTATCAACAAGATGGCCATATGCGGCTCTGTAATCATGATCGTGCTTGGTGAGATAAGGTGCAGTATACTATAAAACTGGATTTGGGGAAAAGTTTAAGCCACGAGGAACAATCGATTTAAAGGACGCCAGAACAACTTCGTGGTGAATAGAAAACAGTTCTTGAAAACCCAATAAAGGACGTCCGGACCCAATATCGGTGGCCATATGCGACAAGCCCTAGTAAGTTGATGCCCCACCAAGCGGTACAGCGCTATTTTTATTTTCTTTGTTTGTATCCAACGATGTCATATTTTCATTTCTATCCCATGACCTGTTCTGACAGAGGTTTGAAAATAATTTTCTCTCTCAAAATACTGCAGCTCTGTTTACTTTCCTATTTTTATTTCAAAATCCACTGTATTTACTAAGGTTCACATAAATAAACAAAGGAGTCGATGCAGTAACTCTTGAATAATCAACAAGTCTGTGTAAAGAAATTTTTCGATAGCTTAAGTGATCTTATTTTGGAAACATGTGTGCTATTTGTATAGGTATGATCACAAAGTCTCGTCTCTATTTTACTTAAAACTCCCGCTTCCTTCCTCTGTTCCTGTCGCTTTTTCGTTTAATCGGAGTTTTCCAATAATTGACCAGGGCTTATTTCGAAAATGCGATTCTTTATTGCATCATTTTGCGACTTTTAAGCTCTTCCTTACCAACCATTCACTTGTAGGTATGAGACTTAATATCTTAAACCTAGGTATTATTTATTATTATTATTATTATTTACTAACCAATAATCATTAAATATAGAGGTTAATCTTAAAAACAACAACATAACAGCACTAGACAGGGCTTAAGACTAGGACCTAGGTAATAGAAGCGACCTACCACTTGGAGCCGGATCCAAACTTTTCAATGGGAAAGTCTTTATACTCCCGTCAGGCGTTTGTGTCTGATGGGTTTGTGAAACAATGTCAAAGGTGGAGTGCGTATTTCATGACTCGAACGTCTGACAGACATCCGAGAGCATAGCTGTCACGAAAGAGATTTTCAATTAGCCGTTTGGACTAGGCATAGGCACCAAACTGTAAACCCTTCCATTCGTCTCAAAATGATAAAACCCCCACAAAACGAATATTTTTGAGAAGTCAGATCTAGGTAGGTACCCTACGGACCTGTTGCGCCATCTATTTATTTTTATTTATTTTAAAGCGTATTTTTTGGGGGTTGAGCCCAAAAGTCGACTGAGCCAAATCAGTGTCCCGTCTTCTGTATTTAATCATCTGTCAGACAAAAAATATTTTGAAGCCCCTTGGATTAGGAAGCTGAAGGCTTGCACTTTTTACCCTACGCTGAATTTAAGTGGGGCTGGTAAAATTAAAAAATGTTGGTGCTTGTTATAGAGTAGAATAGGGTGGGGATTTTAGATGAGAATAAAGAGGACCAGGGGTCCGTTTTCACGGGAGCAGGGGTCCAAGTTTTCACTGAAAATATTTTTCACGAATTTGATTTTCTCTAAGTATCTGGTACTACTAACTGTCATTGCTAAAGTCAATTGTTGCTTTTCAGTCCTGGCAGCATCTATATTCCTTGCCTGACCAACAATATGGAAACTGCATCTTTCAGAGAAAATTGAAACTCGTAACTCTTCCAAATGATTTGTCTGAATGCGGTGAATGAAAACTAAACTGCTACCCAACTCGGTTCTGTGTTATATATCCGAGAAATTCATTTCATCCGGATGGGTAGTTTCAACATGATCCGGTAACAATTCCACTTATACAAACAATTTCGTTTAAGTTAAATAGAGCCATAAAAAAAGAACCATTCACTTGGTAACAAAATGAAACCAATTCCCTGCCACATCGGCGTGTCCCAATAATCACTCGACACTGTTCGTCAATACACTCGAAATGTGGCATCAAATTCGCCTGATTTCACATGCTGATGAATGAATTTTATATACTTTGTTTCAAGGCGCACATGAGACCCACCGCACATTTGGTCGAAATGTGAATAATATCATCAGGTCGGCAGAGTGACATGACACACAATTTATTAATAGTCACTCGATCGTCAATACAGTGGCGAAAATATAATACCCTCCGCGCTCCGCCTTTAACAATAGTTCTGAAGCAGTTCATAGTATACTTCGCTGACACACAAGCACGATACCACTTGCCTCCAAGTGGCCACTTATGAAGGGTAATCCAGATATTCAACAAAATACTATTATACTCAAACCACCCTTAAACCGGGTGTCGGATGTCGGTGTGTTGAAGTGATGACCGGCCGGCGCGACTCTCTATCCAGTGTCCAATGTCCATATGGCTATTAATAATTGGCGGGCATTATTTATTCGGGGACGTTGTACAAGATCCGCTTAAAATTATTAATAATATTATACGTGATTGAGCGCCAGCCAGTTCCGGTCGAACGGTGGGTGGCGCTGGAGCAGGAACACAAACTCTGCATGACAGTTATTAATTTATACGAAATAATTTCGACTTTTGTTTGACCAGGCCATATTACGTACATACGGACAGAGGGGCGTGACTGGGTGCAGGCACACGCAATTGGATATAATTTTCTTGTTCGACCTGACATATGGGTTATCCATAACTGAAATGAACAATCCGTGAGCGCTCGTCCTTTGGGGGATAATATGGAAATGTTATTCGTTTGGGGATTCTCTGGGCCTACAATATTATTCATATACATCCGATATCCAAACAAATCCCTCATGCCAGCCCATGGGAGTAATGGCTGTATGATTATTGAGAGCTCAGCTCTAAGTTGGTCAATTGTCCTATAAGTACATTTGGCTGTCAATTTGCGTGGCTTTTGCACTGATGGTTGGAGCAGATACCCATCTAATGGTTACCTACCTATATGATTAACAGCAATTGGTCGCTTAAGGCTTTAACGAGCTTACGTGATTTACTTAATTAAGGCATTAGTAGGAAAACATCCTTGGATGGACACGAAAGGGTTGCATTAAGCGGCTCTTAACATGAATTGTAGAAAAAAAGATTGCTGGCAGCTAACTAGGCATTTGATGGGATCACCTCTTTAAAGTACAGGTTATTAAATGTGACAAGGATAATAGTTGGTTTCAGTGCAAATGCTTGTTTTTTTTTTCAAAACTAAGCGTAAGCGATTTAGGTAAGAGAGGGGGGTGTTGGACAGGTAGTTGTTGGACAGTGGGGTGAGTTAGATTGTAGGCGTGAAAAATCAGCTTACAAGTTATACAGCATACAGAGAATTTCTTCTATATGTAGGGTCAGTGCGATCAGAACAATAGGCAGGATGGTGCAAAGAACTTTGGCCAACCGGGAAGTCCAAGGTATTTTTTACCCAGGAGCTTAGAGATGAAGAAATTACAAAATCTCTTGCAAATGCCTGAGGTAGGGTTTACATCATACATAACACAAAAATCATCGGAACAATCGATGACCGCAACTATCAGCTTACTGCCGTTATCCAAGATGTCTTACCATATGCCAAGTCGAAGTATTTTTTGTTCTTGTTTAGCGTAAGCCCCTAAAAATACTTGATGGCTTGAAAGGTTCACATATTATATCATGTTTGGGCCATGGGCTATAACTTTATATTATGGGACAGTGGAGAAACTGTAGGGCGTATATGGGTGGCAACAGTAGGAGATTCAAAGTCTACATTTCTCGACCTTTGAATATGTGTACGAAATTGACACATTGTGCATTATCTTATTAAACAAATTGTTTTATTTTTTCTTGCTGCCAGATATCGATCTTGTACCTTCTATAGCATCAGCAGTTATCTGCGCAGTTTCCTAAACTAACATTTCACAAGACTCACAAGCTTTTGGAGCACTTTTCGTATAAGTTCCGTTCCAATATAGTAATCGACACCCAGTGCCTCCGATGTGCCCCCGACGACCGAAAGAAGTACCATGGTCAAGAACAATCGTTGCCGATATTCTTCCATTTTATGAGACGAACTTATATGTAAGTTGTTTATATCTAGTTTTGGTCTGTAAGTCGGCTTCTGAATTAAATAAAATATTAAAATATTTGGGGGGTGGTGGCTTCTTTAGGTTTTTTTTTTTTGTTTTGCTTTGAATTATAAAGTCGCCCTAAATGACAAATTATTCAATAAAAAAAAAATGTTTTCCCATCATCTGCATTCCATATAGGGCCCTGAGCCTAGCTTTTTGCAACCAGTTCATATTTTTTTTTTGGACAAATTGAAGAGTTAATCTCTCGGATGTTCGTCAGACGTTCGCAAAAAAAAGTTAATAAAAACGATTAGACGCAGTTATTAGTTTACCGAAGATCAAACCTGCGACCGTTTGCTCAATAGATCAGCATTCACAGAAAACAGAAAAATATTTCAAAACACCGTGGGGGTAGTTTATTTATAATTTCTATATAAAGTTTTGTTTTTTATATTCAACTATTTGTCACTAGATGTAATATTTTATGCTGAAGTGAAATATTAAATGTATGTAAGTTTTAGCGCAGTGGCTTAGTGGTTAGTGTGTTGGACTACTAAGCGAGGGGTTCAGGTTCGAATCCCGCAAAAATCCAATTTCCAACTCAGGTTTTTTTCACTGTGCCACCTCTCGCGAACGTCTGACAAACATCCGAGAGTATAACTGTCATGAATGAGCTTCTCAATTAGCCGTTTGGAATCGGCATAAAATTGTAGATCCCTTCCATTCGTTCCAAAAATGAAAACTCACACAAAACGAATGGTTGCGAGAAGCTAGGCCTAGGGTCCTTACGGACCTGTTGCGCCAAAAATTATTATTATAAGTCTTAGCGCGAACTTTTCAAATGCTCCTAAAGTGGTGTGATTTTTAGTAGCGCAAACTTTTGTCATAAATATAGTTAAGGGAAGTAGCTCAACATTTCTTATAATGAAAAATATTTTTGTTTGTCCTAAAATGACTATACAATTATAAATAATAAGGTCTTTGAAAAAGCTATTCGAATATTTATCACATTTCCTAACATTAACCGACTCGATCCTAGCATTGACCGCTGTTTCTTTTTAACTTTTTCGAACAATTACCTATAAATAATTATTTGAATATATTACCTTAAATACTTCATAAAACTAATGCTTCGTAATTTAATTTAATATTAATTTAATATTCTTATAATAATTTAAATTTTAAAATTAGGTTTCTTTCAGTTTAAATTATTTTAAGTATTAAAAAAATGTATACATTAAAAAATATATATGTAATCAGTAAAGGAAATCATGTTAAAATTAAATTTTTCTGATAAAAATAAAATAATAAAAAAATATAGATAATTAAAAATCCTTATTGCTGGTACATTTTCTTCGCTGGTCAATGTCAGGAATTTGTTGCCCTAACATTGGCCACACACTTTTTCCTATATAAATCAAAAATTAATCGACAAAATTTGGTAAATCCTTGGTTTTATGATACAGAACGACAGTCCCCATAATTTGAGAGTGGATATCTATAAACAGAGCTCTAAAATTCAACGCCAAACTGGTCAATGTTAGGGTATTTGAGGTACTCCCCGAATCAGTCTTGGGATTCAAAAACGCCATCCTATGTATTACCCCGCTTAATAGGAATTTAATTTAAAACCCGGCTATAAGCACTACAATTTTATACACATGTGCATGTGCTTTTATCAGGAGAGTACTGTACCTACCTATGCTTATTTTTAGGATTCATCCTTGACCGGAGATTGCCTTGAACCCGTTGTGTATCCCAAAAGAAATCATTACTTTCTTAAGAAAGTTTAATTCAATAATAACAATTAACCTACTGCACTCTTTTACTACAAGTGCTTTTAATTAAATTTAAAACTGCGCTCCAGCTAAAAGTTCACTCGTAGGTACCTACCTACCTACCAACGAATATAATATGCAAGGCAAAAACCTTGCAAGTTTCAATCTAACAAGATCCTTCAAAATGTGAACAACAACAGACAGCCCCCCTCCTCGAACTCGTTTTCTGAAATATTGTGTCAAGAAGATACGCTTAGCAAACTTTAACAGAGCATTT
Source organism: Cheilosia vernalis (assembly GCA_949126925.1). NCBI lineage: Eukaryota > Metazoa > Arthropoda > Insecta > Diptera > Syrphidae > Cheilosia > Cheilosia vernalis. The sequence continues at coordinate 51,175,494 of OX421361.1, forward strand.
AATATTGTTCTTTCGCTCAAATAATTCATCTCTCTCAAAACTGAGGGGCCTTCGCCTTAGCTTGTACAGCACAAACACACACCCACACAGATAGTATGATGGCGCACAAAAATCCTTCAAGTTTTTGTTTTAACAAAGCGTTAGGTATACAATACCTACATACGAACGAACCGAACGGATACCTCCCTAAATTAGCATCAACAATGGCGAAACAGAGAGCGAACAGAAAAGTCGTGTTTTCATTTGTAAATGTAAATCGCCCACACTAACAAAGTCTCGCTTCATTGCACAATATTGCTTCACATTGTATTCGCTGTAGAATAACAACAGACAAGAGGCAACAGACAACACTATGCAACTATACTGCTACTGCACTTGGCGCGCATACACAGAGTTTTCGTTGCTAAATTTTTGATTGTATTTCGCCAAGAATCACCGCATTCCACAGTCGTACATCCCTGCAGAGTTGTCGTTGTCGCTGACTAGTTTGGCTTTAATTAGTAAAATTATTCACACAGAATGTTGCAATCTGGAATCTTGTGTCCTGAATCCATATCAAAGAGGAAGGAGCAGCGACTTTTCATTCCTCTGCATTGGAAATGAATGTGAATGCTGCGCTGCACTGACGTTACGCAGAATTTTTTGTTGGGGGCGGGGGGGGGATCTTCATTTGGACTTCATTTTGTGGTGAACAGTGAACTGTTTGCAAATGTAATCGATCTGAGAATTTTTTCACAGCTTTCTGAGTTGTTGACTATTAGGTTGGGGGCAATAGCCCCTGAGCCCCTCTTTGCGTACGCCACTGCCACACACACTTAACACGGGCTGGAGACAATCGATTTGGCAATTCCCCCCGCGTCGAATTCTCCCTACAAAATATTATGTGCATATCTTTGGAGTAATTTTTAACTGAAGTACGAACGTTTTAATAAGCTCTAAGCTGTTGGCTACGGTGCTGACAACGGTGAGGATGCGGATGTATGTCGATGTGAATAGATGTCAATATGAGAAGAGATTCCTTTTGTCGGGAGTGTAGAGGGTAGTCTAGACGGAATTGATTTTTTCGTTTGCTTTCGTTTCTGCCTATTTTCATGACGTTTCATTTGGCTTTCAAAAGTTTGGTGTAAACGCAAATAGATCTGCTCAAGGGCAGGCACCAGAGAGGACACACATGTATTCATCGTTTTTAATTGCGGGGGAATGATTACAAATTTAGACAACGCACGGTGAAGGTTGGTTTGGGTGGGATGCTTTCAAGCGAATGGCTCTTTGTCAAGTGTCCACAGCCCCTAGGGTAAGTACAAGTAATTTTATAGATGGAATCTCTTTTTATTTATTTTAGGTATATGTCTGAAAAAAGTGTCGAGACAATATCACATCAGCAGAACGCCAGGAGGATGTCAATTATATGACAAAATTATTACCAGGTGATGGCTGACATTTGGCGAGGGCCAGAAAAAATGGTTTAATCCATCAGACTTCAGACATTACTCCGAAAAGTCTATTCATCATGGGGATGGGGTTGTAAATAACGGAATATGAGGTTTAAGGCAGAGATCCTTGAAGGAAAATTTAGCTCTAACAGCAAATGGAAATCAAGTCAGAGTTCTTCCAGAATTGATTGAGATCACATAACCTTGTATTTGCCTTAGAGAGATATTTATACCAAAGCGCCAACGACAAAACAGTGGGTATACAGTGACAGCGTTGACACTTTGCTGCAATTACAGTAATTTCGAAATTTGAATCTACTGCCATAATTTTAAGTCGATCGAGAAAATGGAGAAAATGTATGGTTTACTGGGGCATGTTTGTTACTTTTTTGTCATTCGGTTATATTACCGTTTTTTATACTTTAGACATTTTTATTTTTGAGCTAAGAGGTATTTTCAATATTTGTGAATAATTTTTGGAAGAAATATTTAAGATATTATTTACCCGATTGAAATTCACCTTTATTTAATGAAAGTTACGTCATTCAATGGGGATCATTCAGCATTGAAAAAACTTGGAAAGGAAAAAGTGAAGAGTGTTCATAGCATTTATGTTTTCCTTTAAAAACACAATTTAAATCATGTTGTGAGACTAAATAACGAAACAACTAACATAAAAAAAAAATATAAAATGAAAGAAACATGTTTTGGAATTCAAATTCTTATACATTTAAAAAAAAATCATATTATGAAACAAATATAGGTATATAAATAAATAAAGAAACACAAAACTAACTTCAGGTCAACATAGGTCAACATTAAAATATAAAATTAAAACATCACATGTTTAGGAACTCAAGTCCTTTAAAAAAAAACCTAAGTTGTTGTTAGCTCATCAGTTATTAGCTGTCGAACTTCTTATAAGATGAGACTTATTATTTGATTTTGTAACCCTTAAATCAAAATTGAAGCAATATTTTTTTTCGACATCTTGAAGTTGATGCTGGTGTGGTTGGTTTATTTAGATTGAGCTCAATCTCACTTTTTAAAACTACCGATGTGTCTTCGGTCTGAGAGTCAACTAAACCTGTTGTTGAATTATATGCTTTCCGAAAGAAACTTACATTTAGAGCAGTATCGCTAAATTTGTCAGTACATAGCCCACATAAAATACTTCTTGTTTTAGATTCATATTCAACTTAACTAAGACGTAGTTTTAATTTCGAATCATATATGTAAAAATTAAAATAAAATAACATTTTGATAATCTGGGGTAGGTACATTCGGCACCTGCTGAATTTGCCTCAATCAAAATGTCAAATCTACCCCGACTTCTCAAAATTGTTTTTTTTTTTTCAAATATTTTTATCACAATTAAAATCAGGCTTTTTCTCAATTATATATCGCTTCCTAAAATATTGAACTAGAAAATAGGTGAAAACTGCATTAGTGCATTACATACAATTATTTTTTTACTTTAAAAATCACTTAGGGTAGGGCGGGGCTAGTTGGGCCACGGGGCAAGTAGGCCCACTCGAATAACTCAGAAACTAAAAGTCCTACATGACAACGATGACACACAATCGAAGTGTGTGACTTACGGCCACAAGCCAAACTAGTTGAAATTGCATTTTTACTTTCAAAGGGGCGCGTCGTTTAAAATTTGTATTTTTAAGTGTAAAAACTAAAAAAAAAATTTTTTTTCTTTTCTTTCTTTTTTTGTGAAGCGGTGCAAATATCAGAATAAGGTAAACATTTTTCATGTGTCCCGTTATTGTATTTTATTTTTTCGAGTGTGGAATTGAAGTGTTTGGTGTAGTTGTTTCTTTGTGAAACAAAATGTTCAACAAAGTCAGTGCGGGGTAAGTTGGACCGCCAGTGGTGAGGAAGAAAAACATCTTGATTGGTTTTGTCTTATGTGTATGGAAGCATATTCAAAAAGTTTACCTGGGGAGGAGTGGGTGCAGTGTCACACTTGCCGAAAGTGGGCCCATTCAAAATGTTCCAAAATATGTCAAGGAAGCATCTTTATTTGCATAAATTGCAGTAACGATTATACGATTCATAATCTATAAAATAATATTTTTATTCTTATCTAAATTTATTTTATAGAACGTCATAAAGCGGTTTTTTATTTTCGTTTTTTGAAGTTTATGTTGTGTTTTTTCATTAAGTTTTCATTTTAAATACATTTTAGAAAGAAATTATAGCGTTTTCGTATGTTGTAAAAATTACTTTTCAGTTTTTTAGGTTTCGGACCAACTTACCCCACTCACTGGTCCAACTTGCCCCGCTGGTGAGGTAAGTTGGGCCACTTGGACTTGGTGTATTTGAGTCAAAATAATTATTTAACTGTAAGATAAATTGTTTTTTTGTTAATAACATTAAAAAGTCGAAGTTTCAATGTATCTATTTACTTTAGTTTCATAGCTTAATTATGAACAGATTGGAAGTTATGAAGCGTCAAAAAAAAAGTGGTCCAACTAGCCCCGCCCTACCCTACTTATCTATTAGCCAAAATTGTACCGCAGATCACAAAAACACAAAACAACACACAACTTTTTTGAGCGCGAAACTACAATTCAGCGTTATTTTCATTTCTTAATTCAGAAACACAAAACGAATGGTTGCGAGAAGCTAGGCCCTGGGTCCCTACAGACCTGTTGTGCCAACTATTATTATTATTATTAATTCAGAGTGTATTCAATCGAAAATTGCTTTGACGAATGTGCCCCGAAGATGAATGCGCCCCAGTTTATATCCCTTTTGACAGAGAACATAACAACAAAATCAGTAGGTACAAACTATCCGTAAACGTGCCATTCAAAATTTCAAAAAATTAAGTGCACGACTGGGTCGAACGAAACTTTCTCGGTTTTAGATAGGAAGGAAAACAAAAAAAAAATATTTTTTGTGTAAGATCGAAATTTTTTTACGAAAACAATATCTTTCTCTTATAGGCTTTTCACACCAAGCCCAAAACTAGGTTTTCGCCAAAACACACTTCAAACTTCATCGAAAACAGAAGTTTTCCCATACATAGATATTTCAGTTTTCAAAATGAGTCGTTTGAACTCGTTTTCCACTAAAACACCACGAAAACGACTTCCAATCGTTGGGTAGTTGGAACAAACACACTTTTTGCAATATCTAGCAATCATTATTGTTTACGTTATTTTTTCTTTTGTTTGGAAACCAAATATAGACAGCAAAAAAAGTCAATCAGCTTAGCAGCAGCATCGAACAAAAGTAGGTAGAATTGTCTACGGAAAAGTGATTGGAACTCAAGCGACCAACAACCAGCTTCAATTGATTTCGATCACAATTTTCGTCACTGCAGTGAAATTCAAAATATTGGGTCTGGCCTGGCAATACCATCCTTTTCTTGTGAATACAGTAGATAATGCAGTCTGCAGGCTCAACCACGGCTGCCACTTGAAAAAAAGTTTATGTCCAAAATTGGAAAAAAAATGACTAAAATAATTTAAGTCTGAAATATGTGTAAACACAGACCAATCAATTCAGATCACATATTATTTTTTAATTATATTTATAGAATGCATTTAATTTCGTAAAAAAATTACCAAATGGAAAAAAATGAACATGTGACCAAGAGAAAAAGTAATGACCAATGTGGCAACCGTGGGCTCAACAGTTAATTGGATTTATTTCAAATGAACGAGAAGTTTTCAACTTATATTTTAAGGTCGGTTCATATATTCAAACTATTTCAAAATTTGTCATTTTGTGTGCGGATTTGTACAAGTATATCGATAGAACTACTCAATCAATCTATATGAGTTTATTTGGAAAAACATAGCCCATAACTTGGAGCCACATTTACATCTGAACTTATCCCAATCGACAAACTGCTTCACCCGAACTTTGCAGTGTGGAATACCGCCACTCAATAAAGTGCTCCAGTGACGAAGGACAATCCGGTAGGCGGACAGATCCAGCTTGAAAGAGATTCTTCTATGTGGTAGCCTTTTTAAGCCACGTACGAGTATGTTTATCCCTTTAAATTGAAACACTTTTTCCAATGTCTTCTAATTTTGCAAAAGGCTAATGCCAACTGAAGGCAATATTACAAACATTAACCCTTACTTCAAGGCGATCGCTGTCATAACGTCCTCAATCTTACAATATGTCATCTTAAACTCCTAAAATATAACTCAACTCACTTCACATTTATCCGAATGACAAATAAATCTCAGAAACTGCTCAAAAACAGAACCAAACTTTCTTCATTTCGTCTACTTCGAAGAGAAAGAACACTTTGAACGAACTCTGTTAAAATGAAATAGGTAAGAAAATGAATCTCGCTTTCAGAACTTTTCGCAAAAGGTGGAAAGGTTACATCGACACCATGAGCTGTCTGCCCTAGATCACAGAGCGCATATATGTAGTGACATCTCGTACCCACCATCGTGTGTAGTAATGACTGTAATGTCGCAAATACAGATAGACTAAGGAATATATATATACGTACTTTTTTCCCTATCACACCAGGAAGAAATAACGCAGAGGTGGATGAAAACAAAAAAAAAAAACGCAAAACTTCATCTATTTAGGTAGGTATATGCCGTTCACTAGGGCGACATGGGCAAAATGTGAAAAAGTTGTTCGTCTTCTTTGCCTCGAGACCGAGAGAGTTCCAAGGACACCATTTCAACGAGGAAAAAAAAACCTTTTACGCAATTACTCGGTAATTTGAAGGACGTGTATGGTAGAGGTATGGGTGATCGACATAACGCTGCCAGCGATATCATGAGTCGAGTGCTAAAAGGCGCTTGTCGCGCTTAAAGATAATTCTAAAGGTGGTACAGCGATGATATTAAAAGTGTAACTCTCTGAGAAAAGTGATTTAACGTGAGGTGTCTAGCTAATGTCGAGTCTTGTTATTCCAATGTGGCAAAGTTTTAATAGTAGCTTGTGGTTAGATAATGTGCACACGAATTAAATAAAGACAAAACTGAAAAGTTGAATTTTGAAAGCTAATTTGAGGAAGGCGGTAGAAGAAGTTGTTTTTTCGGGTTGAGTTTTAATAAGCTGACGGTTAGTGTGTGTGTCTGTGATTTGTAGGAAAATATTTACATACTGAAACAGTCGAGATAAGTTTCTAACTTTGGGATTGTCATATTTATTTTTAAAATGGGGACAAAATTACCATGTGTCCATCACTACTTTTTAGGTGAGAAAGCTTAAAACGTCGGAAGGTTAACTGAAGATGATCCGGAAACCTATCATATTTATTTTTAAAATGTGTGTCCATCACTACATTTTAGGTGGGAAAGCTTAAAAGGTAGGATGTTTAACTGAAGACTAAATCGACTCTACCTAAGCCCTAAACGCCTTCAAATATGATCCGGAAATCTACCGTCCACATTATGTATAGTTAAAAAAATAAATAGCTTGTATATAAATAAATGATCTCACAAGTTCATAAGGGGTCCTCCGTGCTATCAGACTGCTCAAACGAAGAGCCCATATTTGGCGTGAGTCCGTAGGATGCTCTTAGAAGCGATTGCGTTTACGGCTCAAATATTTACAGGCTCCGCATAAAAATAGTCGTCTGAACGATTTTGTTTTCGAAATTTTGATGACCGTAATAATTTACATTCTGCCCGAATTTGTTTGAATTTTCCAGCTTGTATTACATTTGTGAAAAATGAACTGAACTAAGGCCTAAAATTTGTGCTCTTAATTACTTGTTTTAGAGGTCTATTGTTTCGACCATAACGACTGCATGGGTCGGTTCTCGTTCTATGAAAATGTGAAACCAAACGTCAAAATTTTACATATGAATAATTTCTTTTCACGGCCCCATTTGCAAAGTTTTTAGTGAGAGTTTGAAAATTGAGATCCTGATTTCATACAAAACAGTGTACGATATTGAACTCACCCCAGCTTTTTCCACTTATCGAACCAGAATCGCATTTTTGGAAAAAGTGAATCGAAAAAATTAATGCAAAGCGTGAAAGCGAATGTGAAAACGAATAATTCGATTCACTCCTTCATAGAACCAGAATCGACCCCCAGATCCAAGATAGAGTGGTTAAACCTAGAGATGTGAGTTTTTACGCCTTTTTCAATTTTAGATATCTTTCGTCCCAAAGATAAACTTTCGTCTCCTCGATGTCAGTGTTCTGAAGCTATTTCAATTTACGTTGAAAAATTCGTGGTTCATTTCATCTTCATCCTCGAGCAACAGGTGACGGCCCTTCGTTCGCGCCGCTCTCCTATATATTTAATTTATTTTTAAGTTTACCTACAGATTCCCCGCATAGAACTACGGGCTTCAAAACGTTCAATATTAGTAGTGGCATTTATGATTGTTTAATGCACTAACAGTGAATCCATGATGCTCTTTGTTTGAAGTAAGACGTTTCTTGAATTTTAAAAGCAAAAACGACAATCGGCCTTATCGAGGCACCCGTTCCCATAAACAGTTCGAAAAAATCCTGCGATGACATATAGTGCACTTTAACCCATTGAGTTTTACCGCGTTATGTCACTTTCTTTTTGACATATACACTGCACTCCACATTTTGTCCGAAGCTATCCGACGACCAACTCCGGCGAATATTTTAAAGTCAAATGAAGGCGTTTATAAGCTGCATTTATTTTGTTCCGAAACGTATGCTTCGAACGCAATCTCGGCCGGCATTCTGTAAGGCGAAAACGTTTAAGCGTTTTCGTGCACACGAACAGTTTGTTTCATGTAGCATAAAAAACGAAAGAAATTCTAATGGGCGCGAAAAAACACGAACGAGCACATTTTCTTTGACGTTTTCGCTTTTCTTGCTTCATGTAACCTTAAAAACGAAAAGTTTTTATCGTCTCCACGAAAGAAAACAAACGACAGCTATTTTGTTGACGTTTTTCATTTTCCTATTTATTCTCTTTGAGTTTGGTGGTGTTAAGATTGTGCTGAATATTTCACTAGAAATGCTAACAAACTATTTTTTGTTGACCAGCGAAAGCGACGAACGTCAAATGGAAAATAAACGCGTAAACTTAAAAAAAAATTTGAAAAAATCTGCGGGATTGTTCGAATCCTCTCACATTACCTGACAAAAGGTTTGGTTTATTTAAATTTGGTTCTTAGTTATTTTTTTCTTTTAGTTTTGTTCAACGTTTTAGGTTAAACAAAGCTGCCTTTAGGTACATGCTGGACAATATTCATTTGCATACAGGTACACGAAATACATACTAGCCTCCTATTTTAAGGCTTTCCTCAACGTCAAAACAACTTAACGAAAATAAAGCTACATACTAGGATTTTTTATTTTTTTTACTGTGATTGCAAAACTATAATTTTGTTGTCACACAGTTTCTCAAACCTACACGAATGTGGACAAAAAAACGTTAGGAGTTACATGAAGCAGATTTTCGCTTTCGCGTGATTTATTTCGTTTTTTGAAACGCGGAAGTGGTTTTCGTTTCGTTTTTTACAGAATTCCCCCCTGAGTTCCGAAAATATTTGACGTTCGCTTCGGATTTTTTTCGGAACGAATACCTATCTCGATAGGGGTGTCACGAAACGGTGGGAGGACTACCTGCCACTAGGTACTAGTCCAAGTCGTCACGTTTCTAAATATCAGTTACACTGAATCAGTGGATGGGTTGATGGTGAAATAGTTAAAGGTGGTTAAGACAATGTAGATTTTGAGAAGAGTAATCGCCACTCATCTACAAATAAGTCTTTCATTTTCATATCCAGCTCATCTCCGATATAGATACCTTTTGATCATGACAACTTGTCGCTCGATAGATATTTCATTCAAAAGTAACTACCTATATCCCTTAAATGTGGGAGCCTAAAGTTTGGCTCTAATCGAACAGCAGGCCGTATGAAAATTAAAAGTTGCTGCCGTTTGCAGACTTTGTCGAGACTATAGCTGGATGCTATATCCTACACGCTTTAAGTGAATGACAAATTTCACAGCGAAATGCTCTTTAAGTTTGTAAAAATCATATAACTACCTACACGCATTCCACAGCGATATACGCACACATTTCTCGTGCATGTAAACTTTGAAAGCCGCAAAAAGGCCGAGCGTATAACATCCAAAAGTTCGAGATGAAGCTTGAGAAAATCGTTCCTAACATCAAATAACCGTCACTTTTAGCTAAAACTTTCCAAAAGTTATCTCCGTTGGTATAGGCCTGTATTATATGTAGGTTCGGAAACTTTATTTATAAATCTGTCTACGCAAATATTAAATACAAACCACGCTCCAGGCACATTTCCCCAGCAAAGTTTATACTTCAGCTCTATGCCCAAACACATTCATCAGGCAGGTCTTCTCCGACAAAACACAACTTTTCTATACCTCCCTCTCAAACATAGACTCAGTTCAGTTCGTCCCTTATTCGAAGATGCTTTCGTGTAAACGTACTTGTAGGTACCAACCGAATAAACTCGTAAAATATATCTTGTGCTCCGGCAAGCACACTGATTACTAATTAAACTTTTATCCTTATCCGTACGTACCTGAAATTAAAAGAAAACAGAAATGTGAGAGCTCCAACCTTCAAAATTGTGATAAAAAACTTCCGAAACTTAATCATGAGGATATAGAAATGTACTTGGGTCCGATTAGTATAGTACCGCACAAGACGACAAACCAATACCACTGCCGAATTGAAATAAGCCACAGGGAGTTACAGACAAAATTACCCATTCAGATGCAATCCACACTGGCCCTCAGATTACTTACATATACCTATTCGAGTAGACACCCCCGCTATGAAAGCAGATATGTTGATTTTTATGCTTCGCCTTCATGCGAAATGACTTATGAGAGTGTGCTTTGTCTGAAAGTATCTCTAAGCTGTCGGATTACTGATATTGATATTTTCCAAACCCAACTTGGCTGTGTGTAATCCCTAACCCAAACATTGAAATGCCATCCACATGTACATAGTGCACACTGTGAGGACTGAGGAGACTCGAGAATGCTTACCGAAGCGACACACGGAAAAATTCTATCGTTCCGACCATCTTATCCTTGGCTTTTTTTTTTTCTGTTGTTTGGTCGACGACGGATGGAGTGCTACAATAAAATCCAGATTTAGTTAGAAGATAAACCTTCTTATATTTGAAATTATTCCCATCAACAGTCTCATCAACGTCGTCGCTCGTCCTGTACCTAATAGAAAACTCTGCGAAATTAGATTTCAGCAAAAACTTCCGAATCTCCTTCCTTCGAAGGAGTATAAGCTTTGAGCAACCAACCCACTATATTTGACTATGAAGGTCTCGTTTTTTGTTGTTTTTTTTTGTGGCTAATTATGAAATAAGGATCACGCGAACAAAGTTACGCTGGTTTCCAGGAAGAAAGTCAGAGTAGGTATCATGCAACTACACCAGGATACTGGGAGATAATTTATTCATCACGCCTGCCCATCTATCGTGCCACAGAAAAAAAAAAATGTACACAATATCTGGGCAAAAAGAGGGAAACCCAGCAGTGGTTAGAAGCACTCATTCAAGGGTCGGGTCATTATCCTTGCCACGGTATATAGTTCGACGGCTATTACCCGCTTATTCGCAAGTTTTAATGAGCTTTTCGACTTTATGAGTGTGCAGCCAGCGAGGGGCGGGCGCTACCAAACCAATCCTTTAAATTAAAATTATAAAGCAGAAAACTCAAATCCTCAGGATGTCAAGTCTGACATATAGTACAGTCTACAGTGTTACAACTTGTTTCCTACCCGGGTTTTATTTTTCTCTTGTTTCTAAGTGGATTTTTTTTTGAAACCCACCGGTAATGGCCTCCTATGACCCAAGAGGAAATTCGTCAACGTGAGGTTTCTCAAATTCGGAGAGAGAGCCTTAAGTGCATGTGAATAGGAATCATCATCCTTATGAATGAATGAGTTATGGGGTGAAGGGTTTGCTACTTCCCATCGCAGGAATTGTGTCCCCAAATGCATGTGAAACTGGGTCATACTTCTTGTTCGAGGGAGATCCTCTGTGTATTTTGTTGTTTTACGAAAAATGTTTGGTCCGGGACACAAATAAAGGAGAAATTTTAAATACGAGTAACTGGGCCACGTGAAAATAGATTAAAAAAGGATAATTTCAATTCAGATACATCCTGGGAGAAATACGGTGGAAAATGTTGCACTAAATATGATAGGATGCACAAGAACAAAAGGGTTGCTTTTGGTGTGGTTGGTGTGGTGATTTTCTTTGTTTTCCTCCCCTGCCATGGGGGACCTGCATTAATTTTTATTCGAAATCTGCAAGGCACTATGATGGGGATGATGAAGGACGGCAACTGTGGGTTATTCTCTGCATCTAATCAGCCACATCAGCTTTGCATTGTGTGAGCTATTCAAAAGACCAAACAAATTTAGACAGCGGTGCTAGTAGGAGGTGATTTTTTTTTTTTTTTTCATGATACGGGGATATACCTACCTAAGTTTAGTGTTGAATGGAGCGAGAAGTAATAAGTGGGAACATGATATATTATTTAAAAATAAAGTTACAGCACTTTCTTGTACACGAATCAAAATTGATAGCAGAGACCATTTTGAAGTGAGTTCGATAAGTTTGACTAAAGAAAAAAAATTCTAAACAGTAGAGACCCTCACAATCAATGGCCATCTTTGGGATCAACGGAAGTGATCTACAAATTTATGCTGACTCCAAACGGCTAATTGAAAAGCTCTTTCATGGCAGTTGTACTCTCGGACGTTTGCCAAACCTTCGCGAGAGGTGGCACAGTAATTTATGTAAGATGGAATTTTTTTCGGGGATCATACCTGTGAGCCCTCGCTTATTAGTCCAACACACTAACCACTGACCAAAGCTGAATGCAAAGGCAATATCTAAGTAGTCGAAAAAGGCCGACTTGGTAGCTCTTGAAGGTGAAGTTCTTATTATGGAGGTACACCAGAAACTCGTCAGTAATATGTTATCGAATGAAAACTCACATCGTATGCCACGCCCTGAAGAAATGAGCCCATTTTCAGTGATATTAATAAACAGAAAATAGGTCTCCTCAACAGTGAATTCAAGGAGCTGAATAAAGAAAATATTTGAAAGCCTAATCCCATAACTATCAAAAACCCCATAAAAAAATCATTATTAGTGCAGTCTTCGGTCGGAAATGTTCTACCTACAGAAAATTTAGTAAAATACTCAAAAAAATCAAATTGACTATACGAGACCCAGTGTCACCTCTAATCATTTTCAGAAACAGTCCTAAAAATGCGTCCTGATTGAAAAAGAGAGCCGATCTTAAGATTTTCTTTTCTTTTTTGTTCATTACATGCGATATACATATCGATTTAAGGGATAAATTCTCTTCCATTCGAACGTAAAATAAAATTATGTTACACACGCTACACAAAAAAAAATTCTGATCATTCATTCCAATGTGTAGAATCTTAGTATAGATATATACAAAGGTAGAATGTAGGACTTTTTGTACAAAGTCGTTCACAAAATGCATGATGTTATGTGGTGCAAGATTTGAATAAAATCTAAAATTTTAAATTATATCAAAAACGTTCTACATTTTTAAGAGGGGTCCGGACTCGCTGATTTTCACAAAGATAAGTCCAGAGTCCAGGAGTTCAAAATTTCTCTAAAGCGCCCCGAAAAAGTAACAGCGACTTGTAGAGTTTTCCAACCATTTTCTAGAGTTGTTGAAAGTCAGAATAATTTTTTAAACTTTTTAATTAAATTTAATTAAATTTAAATTTTCTAACACTTCGTCAGTGCTGTAGAGTTTTATGAATATTTTCCAGAACTCCAGTAAGAACTAATGAGAACTTCTCCGAGTAATTTGCAATTCTGATTCGTAGTTGGAAGATCTAATCCTTCCTTTTTTTTTTTAATTTTTTTGAACTAGGAAACCCCAGTGATAAATTTTTAATTTGCATAGGGAGTTGTTAGACTTTCCACAGCGATTTGGATAAAAAAGTATTTTCTGTTGTTAGTAATTGTCAGGAGAAGGATTTTACAAAACAAAATTTTGGAAAAACCCTCCTGAAAAGTCACGAAATTGGAAAAATCGAAAACTGATACAAAAAGTATGTAAAATGTTGAAAATTTTGTGTGAAATTTTGCATTTTATCGCATCACTTGATGCAAGGGTGGAAAATTCGTTGTGAAGCTTAGAAAATTTCATAAACTTCCATAAACATTTATCGAAGATCCTCGACTCAACGAAGCGAAGTATTTACTTTGAAAAAAATTAAATTTTAACGTCTAGCAAAGCAGGCCGGGGTCCGCTAGTAAAACTATAAAACTTTGCTTAGACAAATTTAACTTCGGAACAATATTTGAAAAGGACTTTTGTTTTGTAACTTAAACTATCTGAATGCATGTTTCAAGGTCAAAGTCAAAATTATTCATTGAAACACCAAAAAGGAATAGCATATCTACGTTCATGTGTAGGTATTTAATAAATTTAACCGTCAAATTAATTAGAAAAATAAAAATGCAAACCATTTCGCTGGTATGTTTTCATTTTAACACATAAAAAACTCATAAAAAGGAAGGAAACCTCCCCTTACATCTCCCTTCATGGCCATTCATAAATTTTCCCACCTATGAAAAAGAAGACCACCAAAAGTAATAAATTCCCTGCATCTGGTTTTATGTGGGTTTCTTTTATGATTTATTCGCTTGCGTTCTGACCTTAGGTTCTCAGATTTCTTCAAAGAGAGCGTTTTTTTTTTCTTATGCTACTTACGCAAGTTTGATTTGTGGGTAAGGATGCTTGTTTGGGGTGAAAGGAGCTAACAATTTTTTTGTAAAAAAAAAATTCAAATTGAAAAGGCCCTGGCTAGGAATGAGGAAATAATTCCTGTTCTAGGTGAAAACGCACACCCTAGCCCCGAAAAGCAGTTGAAAGTGCATCAAGTTTCGTGAGAGGGAAAATTTGAGCAGCTTTGAAGTAGCTGTTTAGGTTTTAATTAACCAGGACTTGGTTTCGTATTTCGTAGGCATTTGCTGTGATTTACATAGATTGGTCAAGACACGACTTGCTTTATATTCTTTTCTGCCACCTTTTAGATTCTTTAAGCCCCAAACAAGTTAGTATAGCTGCGAAAAAAAGGCAAATAGTTGGCGCCGTAGGTCCCTGGGAACCCTAGGCCGTAATGATACGTAATTCTTTCGAATGTTTGTCAGACGCTCGCGGGTCTTGACGCAGTGTAGATTCCGGATATAATCCATATTGTACCGGTCTTGAGTAAGAGGCGCATTTTTTACATTTCAAGTCTCCATCCTTGAAAGCCTTTCACCTTTGGGATAGCGATTGTTGCCGTAGGAGACTTAATCGTAACCCCTTTCGTAGCTCATTTATGTAAGGCTCGAAAGATGTATGTTCTGAGTGGATTGAAGGACTGAGACAGAACTTCAAGTTTTTCCCTTGATTAAATACGCAAAACTGCAAAAATTGTTAAATTTTAAAGAACTCATCTTTTTCCATAACAGGAAAGCAAACAAAAACAATTTCACAGCCCAAATACCAGCACAATCATCTGCCCCACATATAAGAACAAGGAGAAGATGGTGATTCCGTGAATAGAATATAGGAATATCCTGCGCTGCATAAAGTGGAGCAAAGAAAAAGAAAAATCCCCAGACGAACAAGTATAAGAAATTATTACAGAGCATTTATCGTCCATCGTCCAACGGACAAAAGGTTAGAATCGAAAACTTTGTCCAATGTTATAATGAAAAGTTAGGATCTGGGACCGAAGAAAAAGACCGCACATCTCCGTAGTCCGGATAGACGAAAGACGAGTCTCTCAGAACTTTACCCTCTCCGCATTACAATCTATGGGCCGTTGGTACAGTTAATTTCCCTTGGAGCTCACGAGTGGCGAAGGATTTATCGGAAACTATTTTTCAAACGGCAAAAAGCGTCTGGGGAGCTTGTGGAAAATTGCGTGCAATTATCTGGAAAAAGTTTCAACACACCCACACATGAACCCATTCGGAGATAACAAGCAAGAGCCAGGGAAATTTCTCAGTTTAAAATGAATGTGTGCGTTGGGAATTTCCAAATGGGGGTGTGTTTTTTTTTTTTTTTTTTATTATTTGTTGTCCTCTGTTTCTCTTGCATGGATGTGCAAATTCTGTCAAATAATTTAAATTAATTGTACGCAAAAGCTAATTAAGTTATATCCCCAGATCGGAGGGGGTGGTGCGCGCGACTTGAGTCATTAATCATAGGTATCGAATGAAGTTGGCATATGCATTTAAATGTATGGTACAATTTACGAAATGTCCTGTGAGGATTGCAGTTGGAAAGGGTGCAATTGTGGTATCGCTGCCTGAAGTCATTAATTAGAAGTGAGTCGTTTCATTTAGCTAATTGACGGTAATTGTGAGTTGGCAATACGCACGTTGTGGTAGATGCCGATTCATTGCCTCTGGATCAATGTCACAATTTTTCCCGTAAGCCAGTTTGGTTTTGCGGGAACTGGTCAAATGGTCAAATGGTCACATAGTCGTAGGCTGGTGGATTATATGGATTTTCAGATCAGAAATATTGCATTCAAGACACAAACTTAGGGCGGAATGAGAAGTTTGTATCCAAAATAAATTAATAAAAAAGGCGGCTTTTTTAGTTTAAAAGTGTCACGCCACGGCATAAGTTTTCTAGCAACATTCGACTAGATTAAGGAATTTGAAGGCTTACTGCTGTATACAGAGCTTCTACTTCTGTAACTCTCTCACCGACTGTTTTTAAGGTTAAAAGTGCTCTAAGGTAGCCAACAAAATTAAAGGTTGCCTAACTTAGAATTTTTTTATAAAAAATATGAATACTCGTATGATTGTAATAGGATCGCGGACCTTATAGCCAATTTCCATCTTCATGGCGGACAGTAAACTATCAGCCACTGTCTACAGCCAGTAGATAGTAGACAGTTCAAAGCCCCTGTTGGCAATAGACTCGACATTTTGTTAGATTCAAGACTGAGCTGTTGTCCAAAACTCTTTGGTCAATCGATCACAAAATCTGCCATAAAGTTTAAGCAAGTTTGCTTGATTTAAAACTGGTTTTGAAGATCTATACTGAGGTAAGTTGTGCGGCATTGGCGAAGAGTTAAATGTAATACCTGGCTGCTGACCGATCGTAGCTGCAAATGATATGAAATTAAAAACAGACTACGCCCTCGATTAGAACCTTCTTTTTAAGTGAAACTAGTTTAGAAAAGTTTTCTCCAATCGCCACTTTTTCCAAAGGCATTATTTAGAAAGCTACCAATGTGTCGTTATAGGGGTTGCTCGGAAAGACAAGATATTGAGGAAGCTTCCAACAAAATATGGAATTTTTGACTACTCGTAGGTATATCAAAGATCTTTAATAAGTCTAAGGGGCGAAGTGAAGATAAAGCCTTTGTCGGATTCCTCTTGAGTGTCTTACAGATGTGAGCTATTAAGGAACCTGACTATTTACGTGCAGGTATAGCCTATTCCTAACCCTGATTGAAGTTATCTAAGTAGGATTTCAGTAGCAGACATAAAGCCTCGCCAAAACTATTTCAGACGCAGCTTTTTGACAGATAATTCTTGCTAAGATTTTGCAAAACCGAGAGGTTTCTAATCGAAACAAGTGTCTTTTTACAGCCTCTCCAGCCCTCTATAACCAGGGTTTGTTCCATTGAGCTCCCCTTCCAACTGAGGCATACACATGGGTTCAAGACTTGCTCCATTTCGTCTCCATATCAACACGCTCTATATGTATATATAGTATATACGATAAGGTCGCACTTTCTGGAGGGCGCTGCTTTAAAATTAAAAAAAAAAATTTTTTTCTCAAAGTTTCAGTCCGTAACTTTTCCGTAAATTTCAATCAAGAGGCCTCATGCTCAAAAAAGGGGTAGAACCTACAGCTATTGATTCCGGAGTTTTATATTCGCCCTCCAAAGCTACAATTAGGTGGCCTCGTGCTTATGAAACTATTTTTTGTTAAACCAAGCATGGAGAGTCCTAACTCTAGCTTTGCAAGGCGTAGGTCCGGAATTAATCGACAAAAGTTCGTCATAGGATCCACCTAAAAATCTTTTTTGATAGTCTTTCGTACGAAAAATCGAATCAACACTTATGCACAAATACTGCTCTCATAGCAGAAACTGTCCTTCGTCCTATAGCATAATTGAAAGCCAGAACTGGATGCTCCATTTCAAGCCACAGTCCTAATATATCGATATCTACCCCCGAGAGAAGTGAAACTTCAGCTCATGTCCCATTTAGTCCGTTCGTTCTTGATTTTGCTGGTGTGTCTACCAGAAGTGGCAATTTGAGTATAAATCAAAAGACAAGTTGCCAATTTGTGTGCTTCTAACAAACTGCTGCACAACTCGCTCCGACTTATGGCACATCTTCTGCCCACTGACTCGCAAAGTGTGCGTATAAATAAAATGGGACCAACCAATGAGAAGCACCGGCCAAATTAAGTTTCATTGTTCTCTCCCTAGATGGTGCTGTTCAACTTCCACACGAATTGCTCTAGATATTTGCCAAAAATTCATTCGATTCCACGTGAAAGAATCCAAAGACGAGTCCACCCCGGCTCAACCAACTCAAAACTATAAGAACTTAAAATTCTGACCCAGTGAATTATTTGTGGAGCATTTCAAACGAATGCTTATTGTTGATTGGTAGCCCGGCATTTCTCAAAACTAAAGGTTCACCTAATTTGCTGCTATCAATGAGCCCCCACAAAGAGCACACACCCAGCTGTACTCGTAAGTCGTAATATAGCCAGCGCTCTGGCTGCCGTAGGGATGGATGGAAAGCTGGCAGGCGGATGTTTTGCCTCATGTTGTGTCCTCTGTTTTTGTGTGATAAATTTTACCCGACACCAACATCTGGTGGATTATGTATAAATAATTGACTTTGCATTGTGTGTGCTGGTAGGTTCCTGGCTCTGGCTTAAATGTTCAATCCTTTTGCCGTACGAGTGAATATACAATGTTCAGGTGATGTGTACTCCATTCTCCGTGCAGATAAGTGGTATAACAAAAGAGAACACGTAATACATCTCGGGATGGGCATACACATATACATATTTTTTTTCTTTACCACATACCTACCATTACCATGTCCTTCTGCTTGGTCTAGCATGGTGTTTGTAGTTGGACGTATATCGGACGACGACGTGCCTAAGTGGAATAAATAGGAGGCTGGTGTTCCCTTACATAAATTGATTGTCATGTCATATTATTGCCAGGTGTTTAGGACGACGACTAAAATCGATGAACAATGGAGAGGGAGAGAAAGAGTTTTTGTGTGTGAACTGTTCCATCCACTTGAAATGTTTTTTTTTTCCCAATTTTCTATCTCTTTTCGTTCATCTGGCCAAGAGGAATGAATCGACATATCCTTGACTTGCTTCGTTCGTCCGTCATCCCCATCTCGAGAGGTGATGGTGAGTCGTCGGAATTGTGTCAGCCAAAAGATGTGCACCTCAAACTTTTATTATTTTGTACGAGTGGTGTTGTGAACGCAGCTCGTGTGTTCTTGGTCGTCCTTATCAAAATCCAATTCAATTGGTTAAAATTGCTGTTCTCATCAGAACCCACAAAGAAAATGCTTTAATTTTCGTTTTTCAACTCGAAATTGTAGCATTGGTATAGGGTAGGTATAGCTGTGTGCGGGGGTGTGTACTGTGTAGTGTGTATACGTTCCGAAGTGAGCTATTTGCTCATTGAAGTGGACTCGGATCTAAATTGAAAGCTTATGTTGTAGAGGTATTCGAAAGTGCTTCACACATTCCTTGGTTTTGGGGTTTGGCGCTCGTAGCACCATTGACCCGAAAAGCAAGTTGGGACGCTGTTGATTGTGGTGGCTGTTAATCGGATGCGGGTGAAAATTGAAATGCAATAGGAACATCTATATCGGACACTCGAACAGTCATTGGTTTGACTGGCCGCAAATTGGGTAATGGATTCTATACATTAACGATAAATGGGAAAAGGATTGACTTCTCAAATTGCTAGACATGGCGCCGAGGGGTATCCTTTGTGATAAGTTTGCCGTACGTTGATTAGGTTACCACTTACGAGGTTAGATAGTATCTGCTGGATGAACAGTATAATTCCATGCAAATGTAGATGCCTAGAAAGCGAAATAATTGAAGTGTTAATTCATGGACCTGTGCGATAGTTCAGAGAACCCAACCTTTGGTCGACTTAGAAGGAATGAGGAAACTTTTACATAGGTAGGTTTATCATCGGATTTTAGCTGACCACTCCCGGGGAAAACGTGTTTTTTTTTAATTAATTGGCCACGAAATTATACTCACTTTCGAGGCAGCTATGCACAGAAGGACGAGGGCGACTCATGATCGCTACAAAGGAAAGAACACCGTCTTTTTTGGAGGAGAGAGAAGGATGACAGAGAATTTGTAACCGAGGAAATAGCTATACTAAATGAGTTAAGGCAGCAAGAGCCAAGCGAAGAAGAAGGAAATCTGAAGGAGGCTATAGAGCTGCAGTCTGAATCGAACTTCTGTAAACACAACCCGATTCCCTCTTTAATAGACATTTTCTGAAAAACCTAGACTTCTGTTCAGCGGGCCAAATTTTATTACAACAGCCGAACTAATAAGAAAAAGAATATCGCCTGTGTAAATGCTGTGCAGACTATCTTTTGCGGAAAGCACTGGGCCAACCCGCTTTCAAGACTTACTCAGAGGAAAGTTTGCCTTATGGACCTCAGAATCGTTTCCCAAATACTTATGAGAGATGGGTCCTACAACTGAAACTCAACCTAAACATCCCTTTAAAATCTTCATATTGTGCGAACGCCTTAAATCGGTCATCAAAAACCTGATCAGTGCGGTTTTTAGTCTAAATAGTCCACCATTGATAGGTCGTTCTTACTTGGACAGATCTTGAAAAAAGAGGCACCCAAATCGTCGCTCATTTACATAAAAAAGCTTAAAATTCTGAGCCAAGTCTATTTGGTTTATTTCTACCAAACTGGTCTGCATGTTTTAGGAGGGCGGTGTACACTTTTAGGTCTGGATCAGAGACCAAAGACAGATGGAGAATATCATTGGTTCATTTTGATATTTGTTTCTGTTGGCGTTGACAGCCTTTAAAGAAGAAGATTCGAAGTCTACTAGCTCTATGCCATCATCCACCTGCTCAGTGAAGCGCGAATCAGGCTTTCAAAATGGATGTACCAGTTCGGACTGAAACAAATCTGAAATGAGGCTGTGCATATCCATAATGCGATCTAATTCGGACTTAATTTTTGTAAAATCCCACAACAATACCTACGTTAACTGAAACTGGTTTTGCGATACAGATTTTGTAGAAGGACATACCGAAAATTGAAAACGTCAGTTTAAAATCTTGAACGACGGTACCTATTCGAAAGTTTTGTCAGGCGTAAATTGAGTGAACGAACTGATTTAAGAATCTAAACGGCAGTTGTTGAGATGGTAGCAAAACAGAAGTATCTCTAAAATCAAATCTGTCGAAAATCTACTCCACTTTTTATCGAAAAGGAGATAAAAAGAATGTCCACGTTTTCTTTTACATTTTATAGTAACTAATATAGCGATAAACTCAAACGACAAAAAAGGTCTATCCTATTGCTTCTAGGGTTGCCAATTCGAAACGAGAAAAATATCTGTTATTCCGGGACTCGTCTGGACATTTTTTTTTAGTTAATAAAAAAGGGAAATATTGTTTTTCTATTATTTTCTAAATAAGCATATTTATTTTAACAAAAAAAAAGCCTCTTACAAAATAATGAAGAACTAAAAAAAAAACAAGGTTTTCAGTCACATTTCAGTTACATTTTCAGTAAGTTGCAAGCTTGTCTTTTACGAATGCAGTTTATACACAATTTTTATGATTATTGCCGCATATATTTTTAATATAGTTTGCTTTTACCGAATTTACAAGTTTAATGCTTATCAATTTAAGAATTTTGATGGAGTTTCAAAAAAATATATTTTGCGGACGCTTTTGACCCGGGAATCTGGACACAGCTAAAAACGTCTGTACAATACCGGTGAGTCTCGGCAGTTTGGCAATCCTAATTGATCCACGCTGGGGTTGATTGTCTGGTACTGATACCAAAAAATTATATAAATTTTCTTTGAAGAATAAAATAAAAATTTAATAAAACATATTCATTCTCTTGGTATGTACAATTTTAATGCATGTAAATATTTATGGATGAAGAGAAAATCTGCTGTTTCGCCGGAAAAAGTTAACCTACAAACAAAAAATTTATCTCAGATATAGATATCATTGAACTTGACACGAAAATGCGGGATTATGCAGTATGACTGGGCAAATCCAACAATACAGAGCAGACAACTTGATTTACCATTTATAACTACCTTAGTCATGCTTTCCCATTAGGTATTTCCTCGAATGACATTTTTACAATCGAATTTCGGTTGTCTTTGGCAAGGACTATATATTTTTGTTCTCTGAAATTTTAATGAACAATACATAATTGAACAGATATCTGAACGCAGTTATTTGGAAGCTTTGTAATTTAATTTACATAGGTATAAATGGGTAGGTATCGTCAATAACATGGTCTACGTATGTAAAACAAATGCCCCAACCTGTTAGCCCCCAAACTCCAAATCAAAAGTTTGACACAGCCGCTTAGGCCTTTTTGACCGACTATAGGAAGCATTTAATGTTTTGTAGTTGGGATTAGAAAAAGCCATTTTTTTAACGTTGAAGTTGTAAAATTAGGAACATTGTTATTCATAGTCGGACCAAAGTATTTTGCGAAATGTGTGCGGGACTCAAAACGGAAGGTAAGACGCGGGCAGAGCCGAGCGACTACAGCTAGATTCAAGTAAAGCATAATTTAAATTTAAGTCAAAGTGTTTTCTTATTAATTTTTTAATTGATTTAGAAATACTCCTCAAACAACATAAATAAAAATATGTAATAGCTTGAGACAAATTCGTATAAACTTAGAATATGGACGCCAGAAAAATCCCACTTAAAATTACTGGCGACTTAATTTAACCAAGGATGTATGAGGAACGATATGCTGCCCTTAGCAACAACTATTCAAATTATTTATTTGAAACAATAGATCGCTATACACTTTTGAAAATTGCGGACAGCTTATTTATAATAACAAGAAGTTGAAACACTGCTCTGTAGCTGATATCGTATTTGATAAAGTGCAGAAAACGCAAACGCATACCTCACTCAGTAAAATTTTGTAGATCTAGAAACATTTTTTCCAACGAAATAACTGAAAATTTCTACTGACTAACGTAAATTGCAAATAATGTTCTTTACATTTTTTAATATAATCTGTTAACATGGAAAAAATCTCCAATCCACCAAAAACAATATAATTTTATGGCCTACAAGTTTCTTGTAGAAATTTCATTTACATTTTTCAGTTTTAACATTGAAATGAATTTTAAAATATTTGAAAATTTCAAAAATATTCAAGATTTAAAATTTTCTGTAGTTTTAAGTCTGCGATAAGGATAAAAGTCTAATTTATACATCAGCTATAGAAAAAATCCAATGCCAAATAAATTTTCATAAATTTATGTTGATTCCAAATGTTTGTTTTTGTATAAAAAAAAAATGTGATCTTCTGCACATACAAATTTTAATCTTTTTTCAGACCTCTAGTGGATTTTTATTTTTTCATATTCGCTACGCCAAAGGCCTAAATTGAAATTAAATTTGGTAAATTGAAAAATTCCATTGGTATTCTGTTCTCCATTATTATAAACGTGCAGTTAACTGTTTTAATTTTTCAAGCCACACAAATAGATATTGCCCCGGGGTGTTTACTCAGCATACCATTGCCAGGATAAACAAATTGTAAACTGAGCTCTATACTCACAAGCACTGTCCCTTTTTATCAAGCAATTAAATAAAATAAATGACCCTTTCATTTGAAATGCGAGCTTTATCGTTTAGCAAATATTTTTTGTTTATTCAGAATTTTTTTCGGTATTAATCAACAATAAAACGAAAAATGATATTTATCATGCATTGATGTAAGCGTAGCCAAATCTACGCGATGTGTAGCCGCACCATAAAAGTCCGCAAATAAAATTAATTTTCCTCATCCACAGCTCGGTGACCTTTCGTTATACGAATAAATACGAACACAGCTCTTATGATAATTTAATTAAATTTATTCTCACAAGTTACGCGCCTTATTTTTCCGCGACAATTACTTACACCGTCCGCACACTCCTCACGCTCTGTGTCGCTGTCTCGGTCTCACTTACTGTATGCGTGCGGATGAGTGGACATAATTTTTAATTGCGTTTAATTAAAATCAACAAAAATTAATTCAATTTATTTATCCACGCACAACGAATTGTTGCATAAGTCCGTTTCATATTTCCCAACTGGATTTCACTTGTACGGGTACGGGCACCATTATGCCTGGCACTGTGCTGCATTAATGCAAGAGTGCTGCAGCTTGAACTCTATACATGACATGCAGATGGAAATTAAATTTTCTTATTCATCCAGATGGAAAATTATGTGAAAATCATATCACCTAAGAACCCTGGTACAGTTTGCAATATAAATGCTGTGAAACAGCAGGGATTCGCAAACCAGGTAACATATATGGTGTATACTCATTTCAGTATACCTATGAAAGTAAGGACGTATGGATGCGGCTAAAGAAAAACGCTACGCGACCAAGTGCTGAGGCAGGCACTCAAAGCTGACACGGTTTCATTAATTTCAAGTAGTCACTTATTAAATGATTTAATGCAATTACATTACAATCCTTGTAATGTTCACTCATTCGTGAAATTATGTATAGCGTGATATCAAGGGATCTGGCGAATGAATTTACAGTTTTTGAAGGATACATCTGTATGTCCTGATGAAAAATCAAGTAGATAACGATGGTTACACCTACGTAGTCAGTGCATAGTTCTTTGAGACCCAATAATTTCCTGTGATAGCAGTCACTGGCTATAGCTACTAGTTTTGTTCCATGGGGTGGAAATCACTTTCCTATTGCAAAGAAAACGAAAGCAGTCATCCGAAAACGAATATTTCCCTTCAGGTTAATAAATCTTTTATAAATCAAGGAATTTTGGCTTTTGGGAGCATCATGTCATCGCACCTTTTTGCACAACTTCCTTTTAGGGTAACAATCAATGAAAACGCCTTCGTTTTTTTTTCCTTCCACACGAAAGGAATATATTTTTCGTTTTTAGTCAAATGTACTTTGATATCATTAAAAAAAATTAAGAAATATATATACGTTTGATGGAGTTCTATTCCAAGGTTACATAGGGATAAAGTAATGCAAAAACTGAATTGAAACAGCTTTGAAATTTTGTTGCTTCCGTGCAAACGAAAATTATTTTCGTTATTAAAAGTCACATAAAGAAAAACGATTGTGCAAGGGTTACTAATTGAACTTTGTCTTTGTCTTTGTCTTTGTCTTTGTCTTTGTCTTTGTCTTTGTCTTTGTCTTTGTCTTTGTCTTTGTCTTTGTCTTTGTCTTTGTCTTTGTCTTTGTCTTTGTCTTTGTCTTTGTCTTTGTCTTTGTCTTTGTCTTTGTCTTTGTCTTTGTCTTTGTCTTTGTCTTTGTCTTTGTCTTTGTCTTTGTCTTTGTCTTTGTCTTTGTCTTTGTCTTTGTCTTTGTCTTTGTCTTTGTCTTTGTCTTTGTCTTTGTCTTTGTCTTTGTCTTTGTCTTTGTCTTTGTCTTTGTCTTTGTCTTTGTCTTTGTCTTTGTCTTTGTCTTTGTCTTTGTCTTCGTTTAGCTTTGTTTTATATTGATATCATTACCTGCTGGATTGGCTACTATCCTCTTTCTTCATGATCCATAATCGGTCTTCAGTGTTGACAATCTCGTAGCAAACTAATTTTACATCAGCTCCATAGATAATTGCAAACATCAAACACAATTACCTTACCAATTTGAAAAAAAAAAACCTAGCAAAGGAAATAAAACTTTTACCCAAACTTAAGTTCATTCCAAATTGCAAAAGGTGAACATCCATCTTTCATTCCCTGCAGATATGTTAATAGGAATTCTCGCAAACATACCCGATCAGAAAAGGTCACAATATAGGCACCCATACACCCACTTTGCAAAATAAAATATTATTTTACAAAAAAACGGCACAGCGCCCTCTTTCATTTTCTTTTCAAGTCCCATTCATTATCTTCACAATTCATCGCAGAAGCTTAAACACCCTATAGCTATACCCCACCCCGTCCAAGACCCTATCATGGAATTTGTTGAAAACTTTCCAATTTGCATACATTTTCGAGAGGAAAAAGTTGAAAAAAAAAATTGGAAAAAGACACACAAACAAGAACATAAAGGAAAGAATTCAGTGTGACTGTCTTTTTCATAATAAAAAGGAACGTGTTTTCCTTGTTTATGCATGAAATTCACACTTCAATCGAATTTTTTTAGCCCCCAACCCTATACGTGCTCGATAATATATCAACGGATACATATTTCGCAGCGCTTGTAACACACGTTACCGATTGCATGCATAAAACACCGAGTACCGAGTACCGAGATCCCGCCCCTAATCACTTAGAAGACATATTTTCAAGTTTATGAACATTTTTTACTTTGTCGTCGTCAAAAGCAATTGACAGTAGTTGACAAGAGGAGCGACGAGTGAATCCGCGCGCACCATGCACCATCGTCGGAAACTTATTCCTGCGACAAGGAGTATCTAAGTATTTTCGCAATATGTCTCCTTCCCGTTGCTGGGTGATGTGACTTCATCATGCGGGTGTGTGACAAAAATACCCCACTACGCACATGTGTAGGTACACCGAAAATGATAAACAAAATTCTCCGATAACGACAAGGCGGATTTTGAGAAGGAAATTGTAGAACAAAGAAGACATAATAATAATAATTTTTGGCGCAACAGGTCCGTAGGGACCCTAGGCCTAGAACAAAGAAGACGGAGAAAAAAAAAACTCCAACATGAAGGAGTCCTGAATCAATTGAGAAGGGTGCCGACTCCCATATATGTCCCGAAATGACAAAATATGACAGAGCCTTACACAATACACAGGTCGACTATTGTGACGCTGACGAGTTCCAACGAGCAAAGTGTGTATTAGTTTTTGCGGCGAGGTAAGTTCCACATAAAGATGGGTGTGGCGTGTATACAAAGCTCATAAGGGTTTTTGTGTGCCCATCGATTTAGGGATCGCTCGGACTCGAATTTTGGCATTTTTGTGCGGCCCTATATGTTCGCTTTTTATGCTTGTGGTGTTCACTTCATTTTTACGACTTTTGCGATTATACTATACCCGATACGGGTGGGCAAAATTTCGTTCGCAATTTGATTTTATTGCGAGCGATTGCATGGTGAGTGATTTGTTTTAAGGGTCAGCGAGTGTGAGCGGTGACACTCACCTAATTAGGTGCCACATACGAAGCATCGAAAACAAAACGTTCCCCAACAATGTCCTGGCTGAGCATAAAAGGAAAGTGTATAAAATTATGACGCTTCCCCCATTGTGCGGTAATGATGCCTGGAGCAGATTGCGGAGACGGTTTTTGTTCGGCGGAAGGCAATTATTATTTTTATTACTCATTGAATTGAAAGAATCAGGTTCTGAGCCGTTGATGTGAGTAGGCGGTGTGGGTTTGATCATTTAGTGGCTAATTATGTGGCCATTTTGTTTACGATCCGAGTAGCTTGACAACAGTTTGCGGGCCAAGTTACCATTTATACCATACGCGGTGCTGTATAAGGACATTTGGTAGCTTTCATCTTGAAAAAGCACAATTAGGTAATCAAGGAGAACAACTAGATCGGAGATAGTACTTAATACTGACTGGTGGATTCAAGTAGTAAAATGTGGTTACCTGAATGAAGTCAAGTGGAGGAATTGTAGGGTGAATTGGCGTACTTGTCGAATGTTTGTCCCAATTGCGTTGTGAATTTATTTTTCGTTTGGGAAGGCAAAGGTAGGTACCTATAGAGCAGAGGACTTGGAGCATAAGAGTGAGAGTCTGCGACAACAGAGGGAAATATTTGGGTTAATAACTTGGGTGTTAAAAAAATGTTGCATGTAAGTATACACGATTCAGTCAAAGGTAGGTACACCGAAACCACTCCCAAAAATATGAACATGTTGTTGAATTTTGCAAAAGAAAAAGTTTCACTCTTAGAAAGCTATATTTATTTTTTTGTAGTACGAATTATGCCGTTATTTCGAAACCGATTTTTATAAAACATGGACCCAATGGAAGACAATTTTCCGTAGTTAAATTCCCCCATACATAGTTTATACCAAAAAAAATATAATTCCATATATCTCACTGTCAGTAACAGCCAGAGCCAAAAATCACTGCGCATTGCCCTCCATGTTGACCTAGTCCAACAACAGACTTTTATATCGTATTGCAAATAAATTAATTTAACTCATGTGCTAAATTCGTGCGATGTCAACTCCTTTTTTTTATTGTCAAAAACTGTTAACATTCACCCAAGGATAAAAAAAACAACCTCCCTTTTGGTGGGCATCCATTTGACTACACCCGTTTAAATATCCTCGTTTGTACATGTTATATGAACGTGGATGAGGCGATAAGCTGCGACTTTTAACATTTTTGACACGTTTGGTCTTAAAAGGCAAAATAATGGCAGCTGATGATATTGGTTTTCCATTGACAGCATACTCGTACGCTATTGTTCGGGAATAGTGAACCCCTGCAGTGCATTTCTTCAATATCCAATGGATGACAGGAAGAGCAAAGGAATCACCTTTCGGTGTTATTGTCTGTTTGTGTTTGGTTCTGCGGTGTTTTTTTTTTTTTTTTTGTTTTCGCCACACAATGAGCATTTATGCACACTGGAGTGAGAATGACAATGAACGACAGTGAAATCCTTTGTGGCGCGTTCAACTAAACACCCAACCACTGATATTGGGTTAATCTTCTTTGTTTTTCGTGTGAAAACACCAAAATTCCTTTGTGCAGAGTCGTGGGGCGGGGGAGTGAAGTCGGAGTTTTGTGGGTTATTTTTATGTGACTTTTATGTGATCCCTAGTATTATTGCACGTTAGGTGCGGATGATGGGGGAATAGAAGTCGACAAGGGCGGGCACAGCGTTATGAAACAATGACCTTCAGGAAGGAAACATTTATACTCCAACTGGGGAGATCAGATTACAAGTCGCATTGAAGAGAAATGTCCTCAACAGACACAAGAGAAATTATTGTAAAGTGTGATCATGATGACAGAGGGCTATTAAGGAGTTATCTTGAATTTTCAGGGTTCTTTTATTCGTAGCATTGACGGGATACTTTGTATATCAGGAGGTTCTTTTTGTCATGCGACATTCAAAAAAATGTATTCCCCCCTTTGGAAGAGGCTAACCCAGCTTCAGAGTCACAGTACAGCAAGAACATTTTAGCGTGAGTATAGATGGAACGTTAAAAGTTTCAAAACCTCTGCGTAAGTTTTGCACCTTTATGAAAAAGGACAAATTCACATCCAAAAAAAAGCAATTATTCTCCTTCTACCAACTGCCGGTCCAAAAAAACCTTAGCTTTCTGATAACCACGGCAATCGTGACTAATCGCTACAGCTTTAAAAACATATTGAATCAGAAATTCATAAATGACTGGCAGTAGGTATAGGTAGGTATACGCGGGACTGGTAATTTGATGGATTATCTCCCACAAAATGGAAACCATTTTATACACCTCTCTGGTGAAACGATGATTGAAGCGCTTGTTATTTCAAGGGCAATCGACAAAAATTTTGCGTCGTGCTTCCTTAAAGAAAACGCGTGCCAAAAAGATCGATACTTTTCTTCTTAAACAAGAAACTACATTTGAAGTTATTTTTCAGATGTCCTGTGCTCTTACTCTAACTCTTACTTTTGTTTATTAAAAATCTTTCATTGAAGAATTGGAACACTGGGTCTAGCTTCTCACAACCATTCATGTGCTCTTGCAAATGACTGTTGTGACCGGCAGGTAAAACAAGTATGTATTCATTTTACACTTACTTTTACGGACCTTGCGCAAGAGTATCTAACATTAGTTGCTTAATTTTCTTTATCATGTATTATTATTAATTTAAGAAATTTATGACATGTTGTTCTTTTAAGTTTTTGAAAACATGTTAATTATTGACCTAAAAATGTTGTGATTGCTTTACAGACTTTTTAATAATAAAAACTGATGTTTTCAGTAAAAATCGTTTAACAAAATCTTTCTAATGATTCAGAAAAAAATATAACCTATATGAATTACAAAAAGCTTTAAAAAAAATACATTTTATTTTTGTTTGTCGAATTCAAAAATTATTAGCTTATTAGGGGCAATCAGTAACCTTTTCTTTTTGGCTAAATAAAGTTTTGGTATACTATTCACTTGAAAATTGTCAATTCAAAAACCTTAGAATGAATAAGGACTGAAACGGATTGTGACTGAAAGAAGAGCTTTATTTTGATTTCAGAGGGTAGCTTACATTTTCAAAATTCTTCTCTCAGGTGAAGAAATTGATTGAATGCCTAACAAACTTTTCCTTGATCTTCGTTTTTCAGTTGGTAAACCCAATTCTTACTTCGTTTAAAGATTTCCAAAGCAAATGAAGATACAGTACTCCCCGGATAAAAGCACATGCACATGGGTGTAAAATTGTAGTGCTTATAGCCGAGTTTTCAATTAAATTCCTATTAAGTGGGGATCTTGTAATGCATAGGACGGCGTTTTTGAATCCCAACACTGACAAATTTGTTGCTATTAAAAGGGTCTTGCTATTAAGAGGGTTGCTGTACCTCTGATTTATTCATCAAGAGAAAGATTTCGGTGGAAGATTCGCCGGCAGTTCGCCAAAGTTTCGCTTTTCAACATTAAAAGAAATACGCAAAAATTTTCAAGGAAACGACCTGCGAATTTGGAGCGCACTGTCGGCAGGAAATATGCGACTAAGGATTAATTTCTGAAAAGGGCTTTCTCGTTGACACCAATAATATTTTGGGCAACCTCATTCTATTCCTGTTCAAAACTCAACTTGACATAGTTCTATGATTGGCGTCATAATTTTTATTACTCTTTTTTCGGACAAAGTTTTACCGAATATTAAAAATTATTTTGACTTGGAATTTGATGGGTTATTGAAGCCGTATTATTGTTATTGACACCATTATCATTGGTTTGGAATTAAAAAGGAATAAATTAATAAAAAGGATAGACCTGCTAATTAATTTAATTTTTTGTATCATAAAGGCAACACTTGTTCAATGCCGTTTTTGATTAAGTTCAACATTGCCTGCGCGTGGACCTCAATAGCGACGGGTTTGATATCAATTTTGATAAGAGCGAGTATCGCCGCTCTGCATTATTGGACTTAGGAGTGACTAAAGGTAAATATGGATTAGATTTGAGCGGAACAGAAATTAACGTCGACAACTAGGAACGAAAATCAATCATATTCCTTCTTTATATAAAAAGATAAAAGAACCAACTTGAATTCTTTGGACTTGAATATTCCTTGCACTTACTTACACTTATATAATACGTAGTGTAGGACTCTTAGGCGCAGTGGCTTTGTGGTTAGTGTGTTGGGCTACTATGCGAGGGGTCCCAGCTCCCAGGTTCGAATCCCGCAAAAACCCAAATTCCAACTCAGGGTTTCTTTCACTGCGCCAGCTTTCACGAACGTCTGACAAACATCCGAGAGTATAACTGTCTTGAAAGAGCTTCTCCATCGGCCGTTTGGAATCGGCATAAAATTGTAGATCCCTTCCATTCGTTCCAAAAATAAAAAAACTGACACAAAACGAATGGTTGTGAGAAGCTACCCCCAGGGTCCCTACGGACCTGTTGCGCCAACAATTTTTTTTTTTTTTTTGTAGGACTCAAGGCGAGAGCACAATTGTTATTTTGCCCAAGGTTCTTCAAGGATCTATTCTTTCGTATCAACTTATGTGCATTAATTAATTAATTTCTATTTCGGAGGATGTACACTTAAGAGCCCACAACACTCACATGATTACTTCCCAGTCACTGAACTAATATTATGTGCCTCACAAAATTTTTAAACACATATAGCCCTGCACTTCACTGAAACTCTTCAAATCCATCTGAACGAACTTCTACAGCAAATCACTGTAATTCGCAAATTAAATAAGACAGTAAAATAATTTTTCGGATCCGCTCTGAATTTCTGTTGTTAGATTGTGGTAAGCAATACCGCACAAAGAGCGCATCAGACCAGGACGAAAATTAAACAAATACCTACTGTGACTTGTGAGCTGTGAGCATGATGTCCAGGAGTATGATATCCATAGTAATTTAGATTAGAAGTAGGCAGGTATTTGTTGTGTGGTGGTGATCCAGATTAATATTTAATTGCCCCGTATAATGAATCTGACCGGAACTAGGCGGTCTGGACTGCAGTTTGCAGAGTAGTTCATATTTGTTAGGGCAAAAGTTAGAAGGTATTTTAGAGAGAGAGTGTGCACAGGTCGAAGACTCCTTTGAAGTTTTCAATTAAGTGGATCGTACGAGTAGTAATTGGAAACAGTATTTGTCTTTGAAAATACCCGGAAGCAGTTTCTCCAACAATGCTACAAATCTGTCTCAGGTATTGGCCTTTCATTAGATGGGTTCACAGGGTAACTGGCTACTACTTATTGATGGGTGGTAAAGCCAAATTAAATAAGTTCAAAAAAGAGGTATGGATTAAAACGAGCCAGAAGCAGGTGGAAGAGATCTTCTTCTAGAGGGGCGCTACATTTCAGGGTGATGCACAATTCTAAGTCATAAGCCTCTCTACGTAGACCGGTCTTCAGTCAACTGCTTCCAGTTACGTACTAAAAGGTAAGGCCCTATTCATATTCTACTTGTCCTTAGTCCTTACCATCATCTAGGTGAGAAAAACATGTTGTAATTTGGCCCAAGGGCCAGATGCAAAGATTTTTTACTAGCGGCCCGCTTTATCGAGGCACATCCTCAGAGAATTCAGTCGATTTGTAACGGGTAAGAACCAAGCTTTCAAAATTCTTCTTTGCAAAATTCTGTCTTTTCGTACAAAACATCTATTTTCTTCAGTTCTGGTTTTCAAATAAAAGCAATCAAATTTTATTTCGTTCTGAATTTTTTTTCTAACAAACAAATGTAAACAAATAATAAATGGAATTTCCAAAAAAAATAAAAATTAGATATCTAAACAAAAATAAAATTTGAATTAAAAAAAAAAAAAAACAAATAAAAGACAATGAATGAAAATATCTATTGAAAAATTGGAAATTCATTTAAAAATAAAATTATGTAAGATTAAAGATAGGAAAAGTCAAAAAACATTATAAAATAGAATTTGAAAAATTTACAAATGAAAAAATTTAAAAGAAAAAGTTCTTCACATCCCTGCTTTTCAAAAGCGAGCGTTTAAATATTTTTCAAACCTTTTTTTCAATGTTTGTAGAATTTGGAAAAACAAGATTTACATAGAAGAGCAGAATTTGGAAAGCAGGATTTTATTAAAAAAAAATACCCTTCCAGAATTTTGACTCGAACACGTATTCCTCCGATTTTGAAAAAAAATTAGCTGGTTGCGATACTCGTCCACGTTGACTAGACTTTCTTCTTGACAGCAAAATACTAGCTTTAGCCAATGTCACTCGCTGTCGGATGTCGAGACAAAGGCACCGTAAATGACGCTCAATTGGTAAAAAACTTAGTAACACACATGCACAGCGCATTGGAAGACTACCAAGAACAACGTGTAGAAACGTGAAGAAAAAAATGCGAAGACGATCAGTAGCAATGAACCACAGACAGGCACTTTTGTTTCAGAATGAAGAAAGATTTCTTAACTATCAAGAGGCAAGAGTGGAGCTTTCACTATTTTGATGAATTTTAAAACCACTTTCCCTTACGTTGTACAAGGTATAAAAAAGAACACTGCTCTTTAAAGTGCAAAGAAACTCACTCTTACTGCATATCCCCTCGACACGTCGTGCTGGAACTTCTGAAAATACAAAAAAAGCCAAATTTAGTAATTTCTACAGCACATTCAACTTGTTAAAGTAAATATATAACTGAAATCTATTCTATCCCCATTCCGGTGCTTAAAGGCAACACCACCTCCACCAAGTTCATTGATCTGTCTCTCTTAACATCTCTTTTTCCCAGAGTCACTCAAAGGATAGGTAGGTACCTTCAATTGATTTTCGACTGTTTCATCGATAAAAAACAAACCGTTCAAACTTTGAACGTGCTCCATTGTAGCGCACTTACCTCTATACGCTTCTGCATTCCCTTGGGTAAAGATTTGCACTCCACAGCACATTTCATGCTGGATACACACTCCCCTCGACCCGCCTGCCCATTGTGTTAAGGGGACAATAAAAAAGAACCCACTCACTGCACTGCCTATCGGTGATTTTGTATTCCCATGTGCAGCATCTCTCTTCGGTCCATTGACGAATTTACGAGTTTTCTGATTCGTTTTCTGACTCGACGTTTACCTTCGCCTTACAATGGCTCAATTGGAGAACACACACCCGGAAGGCCGAAATGAATATTTCAAGTTTTGGCTGATGGCTGCTGCCGATCTCCGACTTCATAGCGAAACCATTTGACATTTAATCACATCAAGCCACCTCAGCCAAAGAATGGAAATGAAACTTAGTTACCTACCCTCGGAGCAAGAAGCCCCTAACCAGTGCAATGGCAAGCAGAAATTTAAAATTTAAAAAAAAAAATTGAAATGGAGCTAGGAGTAATCAATGATATATCCTCCGATAGGAGTTATCCACCCAAGGGATTTTTTTTTCCCACTTTTCTCATTTACTAGGAGAGATGAATTGTTGGCATCGGATTTCGATTTCGATTTCTTTGTTACAAAAATGCGATTAGACTTTGAATAGAAGAGAAGGAGATGGCGACTGATTGGTAGCAGTCGATTCTGATTGCTGGCAGTTGAATCAGCAGAAACAGTAACGCTGCGTCGCGTCGTCACAACCACTGGGGAAAGACGGCGGAAAATACTCATTACCGTATGCAGATGGGGATGAATTTGATTTGTGAATTATGAATATCGTAGGACGGTCCTGTTTAATAATCGGTTAGAAGGAGCTTTGGAGAAACTTTTTGAGGGATCATGTTTTCCACTTATGTGTCCTAGGTTTGTAATAAAGGCTGTGATTTGATATTTGGTATTTGGTCGTTCACTTCAAGACCATTCAAATTCGACCTCGATTGAAGCTTGTAGTGGGGCGCTTTTGGAGCAGCCAATAATATCAATTTTGTCCACATTCTCCGACAGCCGCAGATGAAACTGTTGGCCTTGGACTATAGCTTCCAGTCTTATAATACCGCAGGTCCTTGTAAAAATTCGCTGCGTGTTTGAAGCAGCAGCTTAGCATGCTCTTGACTTTTGTTAGTGCACTCGTGTGCAGTTTTCAAGTCGCTAAAAGAGCATAAGGCATCGAGTTGAAAGTCGTTACTCGTAAGTCTTTTCCAGGCTTTGCTCTAGGCTGAAAGTCTGATCTATGTCCGATCTAATGGACCTCGCTGGTACATGACGAATAGTTTAATGCAGCAATGTTTGAGACTTTCGTTGGATAGGATCTTCCGTTGTGACGAAAAGCTGTTCCATGGCTCCATAGTTCTTGTTTGGCTTATAGGAGACCTTTTTTTTGGAAATGAGGCACACGAAGTCGGGCATGACTTAATTCATCCAAACTTTGTTAATGGTTTCATGAATGTGTCCTGACAAAACTTCTCATATGTATTTTAAGAGTTCACTTTATGAACCAGACAGGAAAGCTAACCTCATTTATATGGATGTTGTTTCGATTTCGAGAATCTTAAGTTTCCATATTTGTTTCTGCGGATTCTTAGTCCTTAAAACCTGGTGCAACTTTGCAATTTATTGCTATTTGTTATCGCTTTGTTAGTGGTTTGTTACCAACTAGTACCCGAGGAGATTTTGTTTCTTTCTCTACTATATAGGTACCCTTGAAGACAGTCTTCGAAAAGACAAACTCTATAAGAGATCGTAGGATCCCTCGTTCCAGGGTATTCAAACTTTTGGCAGATGCCTGCATAAGGCTTCGTAATAAAAAGTTGCACTTTGGACGACGCTCTACCTTTGGCGTCATATATAGATACATACATAGGTTAATCCCTTTTGTTCGGCAGAATGAACAGTGAATCCCTCCACTTTGTACATACTGAAGTTTCAGCAAGGTTTGCTTTGGCCTAGGGCGCAGATTATCCGAATTGTTGTTGAGGTCATTCAATATGATTTATTTATTTAATTTATTTTATTAATTTGTATTGAGGATCATCCACAACCATTGCTTTCGTGTCAGTTCAGCAGGTATATTTCGGTGCCACAAACTTACGGCTTATAAAACTGCTGAAGTGAGAGGTGAAAGGTGTTTTTTTTTAATTAGGCTGGCAGATTGATGGCCACAGATTTTTTTACCAGCTTTCATCCTCTAAAATACGACCTGACCCATGAGCTTATCGGGGTTGGTCTACTGATTGAGGTGGCTCAAATTAAATTTATAGAAAAACGCAACCTATACGTCTTAGAATAGAATAGTAGGTCCCTTCCACTCATCCCAAAAATAAAAAATGTCATTAGCAAATGGTTTCCATAAATCAAGTGGTTGTGATAAGTTAGGCCTTGGGTATACCGATTGAGCTAATTATTTATTTACTGATTTTTGTCCTTCAATAAATGTCGGTTCCTCTAGGTAGAGTTCTCATTAATGTATAAATGTCAAAGTCTAAATATATCTACACGTATATCTAAGGACTGATTAAGAGCTGCCAGTTAGATAAGGAGGTGTGGAGGCACGACTAAAGTATGCCTACAACCCCAGCGACCATTTGAAAGCGGATAACCAAGACGAAGGAAATGAAAAGCTCTGGTGTAAGCTTAACAAATAAAATAAATATTTACAACAAAACTTTAGAGTAGGTACAAATTTGCTTACCTCAGAAGACCTGCTCAACAGTGGAGCGTTCTGGTGGGTAAAAAGATCTTAGCTATGCGCATTTCTATACTATAATCTTCAAAAACAACTATTAAAATACCGAACCGATCGCCTTTGCAGCTAAATCAATGAGCAACAACTCTTAACAGTTGAAGGGTCAAGTGAATGTGAAGCTGGTAAGGTTTGGGGTTTGAAAAGGCGGACTGTTTTCTACAATAATTATTTTTATGGCGTTTCTTTTTATTGAAATCATGCCATCAACTATGAAATTTAGGTTGTGAAAAACAAGAAAATTAAATTAATAAACAGGCTTTCAATGGCAAAGTAAATATCTCTCACATCTTCAATATTTTCGCATCCTTGACGAGATATATCGTTAAGCACAACCATACCATCGCATCACATCGTTCGGGAATACATTTTATTGATGCTCTTACTCGCTCTTTCTTATAAATCCGTTATACATCCAAGACAGACGGAGCGATTTTCAATAAGGTACATAAACAAGGCCACCCCCACACTGCATTTCAAGTGATGAAAAATTCAGCAACAACAACAAAAAAGACGACAAGGGTCCAAGCTCCAACCCAAGTAATCCAATCGCGCCGATCCGAACAGCGACAACAAATTCGCTCATCAAAGATTCTAACAAGATTTCCAAAATGCCAGCACGAAGAAAATATCATTTCTCTGCCCAAGAATGTCTTTATCTATGTATTCCCGTCCAATCCCTTCCCTACGTTTTCTCACATTTTTCGCTGTGAAACAATTTTTCTTATTTGCTCGGCAATCCTGGCTGCAATCGATGCAGACTTCCGCGCATACCGACCTGAACCCATTTTCCATTTACCTGAAGGCCTGAAATATTGAGTGCCATTTTAAATATTGAATAAGTTCACCCAGGGGACGGCTGGCATTGCCATATTTGGCCAGGGCGCATCCTTCCTTCAGATTTCCACATTGACATTGATAAATGAAAAATTAATCGAATTTCATACACATCGAACGTGGCGTCGTGTTTTGTGAATGGCTACCAATAAATAAATGCCATCAAGATTTTATAGACAACAACAGGAACGACCCCGTGCGGGAAACTCACCTTCGGCCGCCACTTTGTGTGGGGGGAAATTTATCGAAGCATTTGCGCTCCGATTTGGTCCACAAAATGCCCGACCATTTGTTGGTAGATAATACGGTGGTGCTCTGCAAAAGGACGCTGTTTATTATTATCCTGCCAGAACATGCTAAATACGATTTCTATCTCTGAGAAACGATGTTTGGTGAGGGTGGCGATGAATAAATAAACAGCCAGAAAAAGGGCAATTTATTCATTTGTTCGGGGGTTCCCTCTTCGGTGTTGCTGGAGGTGTATTACCTGAAATGTTTGTTTATTTCACACAGCGGGCTTATTTGAATCCGGGTTTAGCTGTATAGAAAACATCACAACAATTAGGGACGCGGGTAGGCGTGACACGTGAATGCTCCAACATTTCACTGATCGGATCTTATTTAGTAGAAATACATATTTGCGCAGCAGACAAAAGGGCCAAGGTGCTTGCTCAAGTGAAAAGATCTGAATGGAAGGAGTTGTGTTTCTCGGGGAAGTTCTCTGAATATAAAAAGCTGGATGTCAGGAGGGAAATAAATAAACGGAACCGGCTGAGGAGAAATTTGTCATCTAGCTGACACAAATAGAATGGCAAATAAAAATGGGTCCAGTGAACTGGTTCTATAATATTGGGAAATGCGGCAATGTTTAGGGATGTCCGCATGGTCAGTAAGTGAAATGATTCATTGGGTTGCTTGCTCAGTCTCAAGTAACATTTTTAAAATAAGCTACATCTACACTGCCTGGTTTAGTTTTTGGGCAAAAATCACATCTATTCTTTTTGCATCCGAAACAGAGCTACAGCTTCCATAACTGAGATTTGAGTTTTAGCGATTGCTTTTATGTCCCTATAAGCATTTTCTCACAATCGAGGACGGTGTTCTTATTCTTATTGCCGGCCTGTACCTCAAAGATCGATTTTCTCCAAGTTCTAATTCCGGAAAGGGCCCAGTTACAATCCCAAATGAACGTAGCCAGGTAAACATTTGAGACTTCTGCACTGAGGAACCTTCTAAATTAATTCGGCATAAAATTGCTGGTCCCTTCAGTACGCAGTATACTGCTCGAATAATAGCACAAGCCCATGGGTATAGCTTATAGCCGGGTTTTCAATTAAATTTCCATTAAGGGGGGAAAATTGTAATGCATAGGATGGCGTTTGTGAGTCCCAACACTGAATAATTTGTTGCTATTAATAGGAGTTTGCTGTTAAGGGGTTGCTTATAAGGAAACTGCTAGGTGGACCTGTGGTTTATATATGATGACAACCAATTTAATAGCTTTCAGAGTCTCATTCACATCGAGTAAAATGTTTACCAAGGTCTAGTTGAGCTTTTTAGTCGAATTTTTAATCAAATTTGTATGTTTTGGCAGAAATAAATGCTCGCACCACTGGCACCGCATACAGAAGGGGCTCGGGGTCTTTGGACACCCCTGGCATTTCTTAGCTACCCATTAATCATGCAAGTGAGTTCTTAGAGGCGAATTACATCCTCGGATGTTTGCAAGATGATAGTCAAAACTGGGGCATTGGGAACAAAATGTAGTTTTCTCAATTTTGTGTATCTGCGGGTAGAACCTAAAACCTCTTGATGAAAATTTCTCACTTAAGTGGATGGGGTTCGAGCCATTTTTGAAGAATTTTCCAAGATTACAAAAAGACAAACCGCGGTAAGTACTAATAATCATTTTGAGTGTCCAAGCTAAATTTTTCGAACTCACAATGGTACAAAATTGCATATTGTGACCTCGGAAATATTTAGTGTAGATACTATAACATAATTATTTAGAGAGTAACCCAAAACGAGAAAGTGGCTGCGGGGAATGTGTAGGACTGTACGTCATAGGTATTGGTATAGGAGTTGAATTCTGATCATCGAACAATAAAGACGTTATACCATCAGTGGTCCCTGTTTTGATTCTATTACTTAAATATTCCAGCTCCCCTATTATAATATTAAATTAATGAAGCGAAAGTTGTTACCTATTTACCTAAACAAAAGGTCATATTCTTTGAGTGATAATTGGGTTAGAGCGATCTGCACCAAGGTACGGACTCGCAGCCCAGAAAATACTAATAGTCTCTTCACCGGCCCAGTGCGGTTAATAAATTGCAGTACTGAAAAACTTGAAGATTTGTTCATTGCTCACGTTTCACGAGCTCTTACAATATACCAAGAGGAGAATTTGATCTGAAAAAGATTTCTTAATTTTTCGTTGGATTTAAAAAAAAGGGAATTTATTTGAGCCATAGCTTTGAACCTTTTAGTACATTAACAACCTTAGCAGCTGCGGTTTTGGCAGGATATTACAGAGAAAAAAACGTGGTCGACTGAAAAATCAATTTAAAAAAATTATTAAAATTGATTTCTCGTTCGATTGTAGGGTAAAATTGTATATGGTCTGAAAAACACAACCGTAAGACGAAATTTCAGACAAAGAATGTAACATGAATTTTTGCCGAAAAGAGAAAAGACGGGCCATGCAACGTCTTGTCAATAAATTGGGGCTTTGTACCCAGCAACCTATTAACAAAACGCCCCATCTAAAATATTAAAAAAAAATACAAAAAATAATATGTAATTAAACAAATTTATAAAAATTTCAAATGCCATAGTCAAGAAAAGAGAGTATTTTATTTGAATGCAATCAAAGATTTGCGATTTTCTCATACATTTTGTCGTTTATTGATGAATTCTACAAAGTGGGGCGTATTGTATAGTTTTACGGTGTGTTGTGTCTTTTACCGGTAGACGTTAAGACTCCTCGACGGATTTCGATAAAACCTATTTTTAAATGTTTTCTAAATCTTCAAGCAAGCTACAGGCTATGTGATTATTGCCACGCCCACTTTTTGGGAGCGGTTTTTGACGAAAACGTACTACATTTTCTGACTTTACTATCTGTAACTTGTAATTACTTCAATATAGTTTTTTATTACAATGAACAAAGAATTACTTATGCACTAAAGGGAGTCAACTTTTCCCTAAAAACGTTAAGCTTCCTATATCTAAGGTTTTTCTACGTTTAAACTCAACTACAGAGCAGAGTTTAACTTCATCAAATTGAAAAATTGCATCAGCCACGTGTGTTTTAGACTGTGGTTCTGCTTTGGGATGGTATGGGGTCGCGTATGGTTTTTTTTTTTTAAGAGAAGTTTGTGTGCTATTTTTCTAGATTTTGACCCATTCGAGATTTTCTCATTTGAGATTTATTAAATTAATTTTCTAGATTTTAACCGTTCCAGATTTTAGTCGATCTAGATAACGTCATGATCCCCGTTTCTACCAGGTAGTGTGCAAAAAAGAATTAATGATGTAAAAGTCCTTGTTAAAAGTTAAAATCTGTAACGGCTGGGCCGATTTTCATGATTCTTTTTATGTGTTGTTCATATTGCTGTATTTCAGGTTTATAGGCGAAAATACAATTGCGGAAAATCGAGTTATTCGCATCTTTTTCTGCATTTCACAATAGATGGCGTTGGGGGTGTCAACATCTGACAGTTTGTTGATGTTGTGGGCAAAACGGAGTTATACCGGGTGTATCTAGTCTCCTGTATAAATCCAACTAGATGTAGTAGGAGAGTGTTTCTCTAGTTATGTCTCGTAAAAAAATTGCAAAAGACTTCTAATCTCCTTGGCGGTCTAATTAAATCCGTATAACTTTCAGATATTTTTAGCAATTTAGAAAGAAGCTTTTTTAGCTTCAAAACATAGCAGCGAAATGACTCCTAATTCGTAAAATATCCTCTTAACATATTATTGTCTTTGGCATTGCAACTTCCCTTGAAATAAGGATGTTTGTCCACTAAGACAGCCTCAGACGATTTGATACGACAAAAGTATTATTTACGTATTCTTTCCGTAAGTATAATGTACCCCCCACCCTACCATCCCTAAGTGGCTTTTGGTTCCATGTGGTTTCGTACACAGCCATGACACGTCTCATAATGAAATCTTCCATTATTTCACAAAAGCTATATGAGGATTTTATCTCAAAACTCAATTTTCGCACGCGAAAAGCTGCATGTGTTATCATATCACGCAACGACGGCAGTTTTCAGCTTTTTAGCACGTCATTTCATTTTTATTTCGCCTTCGCAGCAGATGGTGTTCGTTTTTATTATGACATTGTTAGATTTGAGAGACATTTT
Source organism: Cheilosia vernalis (assembly GCA_949126925.1). NCBI lineage: Eukaryota > Metazoa > Arthropoda > Insecta > Diptera > Syrphidae > Cheilosia > Cheilosia vernalis. The sequence continues at coordinate 51,217,128 of OX421361.1, forward strand.
TGGTAAACATTGAAAGGCGAATACGTCTCCTAATAGTCAATAGACTTACGAGGCTGAAGTCTGAAGTGGCAGGAACTGCCGTACATGTCAATCATACTTTCATTTGCACTTATACCGTACTGATACTGAACTGAACTGTTGTCCATTTAGTTCTTTGTCTCAAATTGTATAGAATAAAAAAATCCCACCAAACACCACATATCATTCTACCTCGAAACACTAACCAGTCACCGTTATGTCTGCATCCATATTAGACGCAAATCACGCTACACAATCAGATTGAATCGGAAAATGTAATAAAAAGGTAAAGGACGTAAAAAGAGGACTCACTCGGCCAGCAATTACGTGTGATTTTGTACACCCATTCAGTCAATCAATCGGCATGTCCTTTCGAAGGTCAACACTCTACACCCACAGAGATGCACTATCACAAAGGACACCCACAAGATTTATATGGCGTACATATTGTTCGACAGATCCGAGGACTCCTCCAAAGCCATTACTCTTCGTCATTGTAAATAATTGATAAATGATACCCAAGAAGGACGAGCGACACAAAGGATACACGTCCAATTTTAAATGTAAGCTGCTGTCTTGTTCCCTCTTTTTTTTTCTGTCTTTTCATTTTTATAAAAATATCCGCTCACTTTCCCCAAGACAGGACACACAGTATACGACAGCACCTACAGATCGGACAGCAGAACAACTGAATTTATGTATATGTACAAACATAGTAAATAGTACATTGGACACGGTGTAGGTACAGTCTGCTCTCTTTAGAAGAACGTGTGGGAGCAACTCCTAATTTGATTGTTCGACAAAGCAATCAATTCCTTTTTCGTTTACGCCATTTCCAAGCTCTGTCCAATATTTAACTATTCAACTCTTGGTGCAGATGTACATAATATATATTTCTTGTTTTTTTTTTTTGGGAATTTGTCCACTTTCCTAGTTCTTCAACCTACGCCGGCTTACTTTTGGAAACGTCAATATTTCACCTTAAGTGCCCAATTTAGGGACAACTTGGGGGGATATTACTGGGTAATTCTTCACAGTCGTCTCGGTGATGTACTTAATGAGCGACGTTGAGTAATTCCCTTTGTTTGAGTGCGAGAAGGTAAATTAATTTATTATTTTTTTTTCCTTTTGTTGTACCTTTTGCGGGCTTTATCAAGGTGTCAACATGGCTGTGTCGGAACGAGGTTGCTAATGATCCACGTGAAAAGAAGGAATGAACATTGAATCGAGTGCAATTTGTCTGTAGAGTAGAGGTGTGGTGTTTTCATCGCGCATTTTGTCAACCAGCGAGACGGTTTTTGTTTTTTTTTTGTTCTTTTTTTGTTAAAATTGTTTTTAATCTAGGAGTTTTATTTATTGCCGGCTGCATAAGCAATGTCTAACACGCTAGGGTATTTTTAGGGGATGAACTTTTGATTCCAGTGTGCGACTGCGAACAAGGTGTTTTGCTGGGGTGGGAGAGTCTTTGTTCATAATGGAGGGAGTGTCATGTAGGCATACATTTTTCAGTGCATTGAACTTAGGTTGCTGTTGAAAAATAATCAATGAATATCACTTTGAAAAGAATTCTATATGCCTTGGCGACTGTTGAATGAATTTGGAGGTTTCTTCCCCACATCAGGAGGCAGACAGACTTGGAAACAAATACAATAAAAATGTTTTAACGAAAAGCAAGAAACTGGAGATAGATACAGACAAATTTTCAATCAACAATTTACAAGCCGAAGTCGTCCGTTATTTTTTGTTATTAGTTATGAAAAATGTAATAGCTAAAGTTGATGAAATTATTACCGTAGCAGAAAATATTTTCTTCCATTTTCACTGCGACACAATTTCCTTCCATTCACGTTCCCATAAATTTCACACGACTAACAATACTGTCCCCGATTTGTATCCCTTATAAAAAGATCATTATGAAAAGAAACTTCAAAAATAAAAAAAATTATAAAGAGAATAAGCGAATGACATGCACTTAAAATGGGAAACACTGGGACACTTATTTCAAGACAGTACTGCCCGACTTTTGATATAAAAACTCACACGGAAAGAGCAAATTTCTTGAAATCAGGTAAATAAGTGTATTTTGGTCTATTTTTCTTTTTACTAATGTCATGCGATTAAGAAGTTTAGCTTGTACCGAAAATTTCGCCAAATATCAACAATTACCACGATCTGGTTACCACTGCTTTCGATAAATGAATGCTTCGTTTTTATTTGATTTTTAGGCAACAGACAATTTTCCATTTTCTTTAAGCTTTTCTGTTCTGTTTTGATGGATTTTACTCTACCTACTCATAAGAAGAAGAACTATAAAATTCCAAAATAGTTTTAAGATGGACATAGAAAAGAGGTTTTCTGAAGGTTAAACATGAGCGGCGAAAGGATTTTTATGACCCCTTAAGCGTTGTCTTCCGACTCTGAAATTTTCGTTGAAATAAAACTAAATTAAAAACTATAAATACCTATCTTCTTACAATAATTCCTTCCAAAATGTCAAGTATCCAGAGTCATCCAATTACTGAAGCTAACTTGTGTAAGCAAATGAACAGTAGGTACTGTTAGTAAAAAGTGCCAATCAGACAGCTAAAAATTGAGTTGTCAGGATTTTTCTAAATGTTGCGAATTTGCTTGAAGTTTGTTCTGCTTGTCCGCAACTAAGTCCGAGGGTCGAATTTAAGCATTCACTTCAGTTCGAAAACCTTTCTGAAGTTAATGACACTTATCCCATTATTATCATCCTAATTCTGCACCAACATTAAATCCATACACTGACCAGATAAACCCACAACTTTCTTCCAATTAAATAAAGGCCAAAAATAAAATTAACACAAATTGGGGTTCAATCTTCTCCCATCACCTAAATGGCTTCTGCTCTTAAGCTTCAGTCTGTTCCGTTGTCCTGAATGTTGTAACGGTATCAATAAATTATTACCCACAGGCAGTAAAAAGTGAAATCAAAATCACCAAGCATAAATTTCATCACAAAAATTATTATTCTTAGAAGATGCCATTAATTATGCTTACGGAAAATACTTTGGTCCTACTTTCAGGATTAACAATTGTCTCTAAGTAAATTAGCCATCGAGACAAGTTGAATGAAAAGAAAAGTAAAATAAAAGAAATCTTAAAAAGGACACAGATAAAAACAGAAACCCTAAATATTATCCAGGGTCAGGAAAATTATGTAAATGCTAATAAGCTACGCGGAGATTACGTTGAAAAATGTTCGACTTGCGAGAAATCAGGATTTTGTGTAATGAAATTCAAGGCAAAAAAAAACCTTAAAGTCTTTAGGCTGTAATTCCAAAAGTTATCCAAGTATTAACATTTTTTGTTTATGCGACTTTCACTATTTGCTTTGCTTTTGTACTTATGAGTGTTGTGCAATTTAGGAGGCGAAAGTTCAACTTTGATGACTGTGTAGGTGGTGATTTTTTGGGAACTTGGGTGAGCACAATAATTAGGTAAATTTTTTTGATGGGATATTTAGTGGTGGAAAATGTGAATTTAGAAACTATATGCAAAACTTATAGTTGTAGCATAGTCATCGTTGACAAAAGTTGTTCTTTAGCTTGAATATTACCCGAACTATAATAAAACAGGCACTTTTTCCAACTGTTGGGTGTTTGTCCCGAATTGACTTAAGAACAAATGCACGAATTGACTCAGATTTTTACAGTTGTATTGCAGAATATAGCAATTAAGACACAGCGTCATTATGTTTTAGAAGCAGAGATCTACATAAGTCCGAAGCAGAGTATTTCACACACGCCTTCTATCACCTAGTTTTGGAACGCCATCGACAAAAATATTTATTAAAGGGGTCGAAGTCTAAGCCCTTGTTAACCTAGTTGCCTGTTATTTTGTTTTTTCTTTCATAGCGCTTTTTGTTCTTTTCACCAATTTTTACCGTAAAAAACGCCCTTCAGTTGGTCTATATATCATGCAAATCGGGTCTTACTTTGCATTTATAATACTTCAATGCGGTAAATTATGGCCGAGAACTAGGTCCTACCGTAATTATGGTAGTGCCCCCCAAATAAAATCGCTAGCCGATTCCAACTTCCCTTGGGCATACCAGTTACTTGGAAACTCGCAAACAACGGCGCGATTATCGTGAACATATTTAACTTATACGCATTTTTTTCCCACACCTCCCTATTAACCCTAACAAAGAGCCTATTATTAATGCACTTGAAGCCCCGGAAATACATGTAATAAAACCCAAATTGCGCGACCATTAACGGCCGGCCCTCTATAAACAAACTCCCCAATCACTTAGGCTAAACTGCATTTGGGTTTGCCATAACCACGAAAAAAAAAATAAACCCCTATTCACACTTTCACCTTCATGAAGAAACCGTTTAAGGGAATATAATAAAATTAACACCCATGTGGAAAGTGGAAGTTCCTAAATTCTCCGGCAGAGAATGAAACGAAGGAAAATTGAAAGCTGTCCGCCAACGACGAGTGCTTCGTGTCCACAAGGAATAGTCGTTCTCGATTAGAATGCAAATTGACCATACCCGCCTTTCAATTTCATTCATTAGAGCAGAGCTCCCCACCCGACAGCACTGCGCCGTGCCATATTCGTGACGAAATGACATTAGAATCATTAAATAGTTACGCACAGTGGTTACCAAGTTGGCGTTGGTTCGGTAGAGGTATTATAGAGGAAGTGCCACCAAATGGCCTTGGCATAACGATTATGTCCTTGGAAGTAATTTCTCCTGAGAAGCAACTTTTTTGTTTTTTAAATAGAAGTGAAATCCATCCCCTCGATTAGGGCGAAACGTTCCGAGCACGTCAGAATGAATAAAACAAATTTCAAATCATGGTCATGGTCATTCAGAAATGCAAGATTTATACCGTCAAATAAATGTCAGTAAATGGAATTTGTCATTGCTGGGAGATTACCAAAGCAATTGTCAGAAGCAAAGAGGCGTTTGACGTTCTCTAGATTTATTAGCATTGAGTTGATGAAAGACTACAATAGAAAAGGTAAGCAATTTGAATAATCCAATGAGCAAACGAAATGACCCAGCAACTTGATAGACATTTGAAATGTATACCCGCCCATCAGTGGTAGGTAGGTATTCAACTATAATAAGGACAATTCAGACTGAGTGGCGCAAATGATTCTGAAAAGCAAGTTCCCCATTAAGAGCAGACCACAACAAGAGGAAATCGTGTAGAATTAGGAAAAGGAACTCAATTATATATAAACGGAATAAGCGCATACAAATGGTATGCTGTTAACTTTTATATACTTGTATACTGAACGGAGTACGCTTCAAGGACACGGTGCCTGTGGCATTGTTTGGCTGAAATCGATTTTGTGTTCTGTATTTGCCTAATTGAACGGACTTAAAAGAAGACACGCTCCCGCTGAATGGCTGTAGACATTACCCATCGATCTGTCTTAAGGATAAGGAATTGGTGTGGGTTCAAAACAGTGGTTTTCAACTGCTTTCGCCACCTTAGGAAGAAATTGAGAAACCTGCCTAAGTGGTGTCAAAGTGAGGACTGATTTCCCGAAGGCGTATACTACGATTTTTCGAGCACTGGGACCGTATCTAAGTCTTTGGGTACCCGAGATAATATGGCAAAGGCAAATGACACCGAATTGGCTATCACCTCCCAAATTCGCTGTCGCTAAAATAAGTGTTGTCAATTCGAGGAACAAGGCTCTTAGAAAAGCACGATTTGAGAAATGCACATTGACACCTTCAGCAACGTCGCAACCAAGAAACTTAAGAGCCAACCTGTTGCACACTGAAACACGGGCTTAGGTTGAGGAAAGGGTGCTACATTTATCAAAAGACGACGACTGACGAGGTAACTACTGACCGGGACCGTTCGAAACACCAATCACTCCGTTGGAGAGCCCTACTACCTCGGGCTACCTTCTCCCATAACCTGTCGCTTCTTCGTGGGTCACTGCTCAGCGAGCCAATAGGATTTTTCTTTAAAATAACAAAAACAAAAAATAAAAAAAATAATAATAAAGACCATCAAATGACTTTAAGAAAAAAAAAATTGTTTAAAATATTTAGCACTTTATTTTTCGAATATAAATCCATTAAACTTTTAAGACAAACTCCAAGTATGTAGGTATTTTTATTACATAAAAAAAAAATTAGTTTATGTATTTAAAACTAAAGACATGTTTGTAATTTCTTAAGGAATTACGGCATTGGTAAGTTAAATATTCTATATCCATTAATCAACGAACAAAAATGTTTTTCCTATAAAAGTTTTTAGGAACTCGAAGCCATGTACCACCAACCAAATTTTTCAAATATATTTTGGTTATAATCTTATTTTCTTTTTTAAATTTCATTTTAACTCTATTTTCTTTTATTGATTATTTCATTTATATAGGTATAGCTATTTTAAATGTAGGTACATATTTTTTGGAACTAATAATAATTTAAATTAAAAATATAGTTTACTTATTACCTTTTATTCACAAGGATATTATTGTAAAGGTATATTAAATTACTCAAAATTAAATTTATTTAAGTATTTAAGGTTACATATTCAATTAAAGATAAGTACATATTTTGTTTATATTATTGCCACCAAAGGCTTAAAAATATATTAAGGTCTAGTTGGTCAGTGTTAGGAAATGTGATTCGAACAGCTTTTACAAAAACTTTATTATTTTAAAATTGCCTAGTATTTTTCATAGACAAACAAATATGTTTTTCATTATAAGAAACGTTGAACTACAAATATATTTTTCTAAACAAGCGGTAGTTTTGTTAAAACGAAAGCTTGAACGAGTCAAAGTCACACCATTTGGAGAGTTCCCGCCAACACACATTTTACAAATTCCTTCAACATATTTTTGTAAATGTCATATTATATACTGACAAATAGCTTAACACCAAAATCAAAAAATTATAAGGTTTATACCTACACAAGAAAATTTTTGGAAAACCCTCCGGAAAAGTCGGAAAATTGGAAAAATCGAATATTATCTAGTTTTTTGTATGGAAATTTTGTTGAACATTTTTTGTGTTGCAATTGTTCCGGAATGGCTTTTCGAATGGAAAATAGTAAATTCTTGGTGCAAAACACGGAAAATTCCGTAAAAACGTGAAAAATTTATGAAAAAAAAAAATGCATTCTATCGCATTTAAGGGTGAAAAATTCGTTGTGAAGCTTGGAAAATTTCGTCCCTAAACATTTATCGAAGCTCTCTACTCAATGAAGCAAAATTTGTAGGTTGAAAAATATTTAAGTTTTAAAGTCTAGCAAAGCAGGCTGGGATCCGCAATTTATTAATAATATTTAGGAATATTATTTAAGGGCAGTTGATGGTACCTACTTATGAACATTTCTGATTTAACGAACTTCTTTTGTCAGTTGTCGTTTCAATAAACGTCTTGCTTACCTGTCACAAAAAAAAACAGCATTGGTTCAATTTACCCTTCGCAAGTCTTTTTCAAATATTTGTTAGATCAATGGAAGATATTTTACGGGAAGCAATGAATCACATTGTTGATTCATCAAGTAGAATAGAATAGAATAGATTTTGGTAATGCTACCAAAAATACCTACGTTATTAAACGACCAGTGTAATTACCTAATTCACAAACGACTGCGACAGTTCGGTGAGGCGGCTTCGCCTGTATTTGAATAAAATCTCACTTCGCCAACTAAAGTTTGCACTGTATTCACGTATAAGCTTTTCCTTTAGCGCACCAAAAAACAGAGTTTCGAATTCTCGGGCAAAGTAAAACCTATTTCCTTAGAAAATTAATCCTTTTAGTGTTGTGGTTGCACAACTAAAACTTAGACTAAGAATGCTTTTGGTAACAAGTTTAACTTCGCGTGTTAATGTACAGAACCGGCCCTCAAAGTAATCGTATTTATGGATTGTGGACTCACACCTTTGTTTATGGGCACTCATATTAAAAAAAATTCCAGCGCAACTTGCTGCCACCTTTTCCATTTCTAGTTGACCGAAAGCAACCCAAATTAGGCTCTTTGGGTAGGTAGGTACATAAATAATAAGCTACACATTTTCATCAAACATTTTCCATGAATTATTATTTCCATCCAACTGCTTCCACTGCCTCAGGTGGCACCGCAGGAAAATTGTACACGATTTAATTACCACACTTGGTTATGGTTGCGAATCGTTTGTTTCAAATTGAAATTCCTTAGAATCGTGCGCCTCAAAAATTCCCACAATCCGGGGACGGGTATTATATATTTTTGAGGAATTCAGTTAATTTCGCTTAGCTACTTCGGAAATAAAACATTTTAATTATAAGCAAATGTTTACGTGGCAGTTTCATGCACATTTAATTTCACCAGAAAAGCAGACCGAATAATTATGATATTTCGGATCGGAATGGAGCGCAAACACCACGAATTCCATGTAACTACATTAAGGGACCGCGCAACGCCATGCCGTGGTATCCTCCATCCCATCACGTTATCTACGGTTCAATTAATTTGCTTTCTCACCAGTTACCATTGCCACGCAGCAAGGCAAAAACTGAATTTTCTGCACATTTATTTTTTACCAAAAGAATCACCAACCCCTCGCGCAGGTGTTTGGTTATCCATCCTGCCCAGCTTCTTCGCCTTCGGCAAAATTTACATCTGCCCTCGCATTTGGGAGCTTCGAATACGTGCTCATTTTTGACTCACGCAAGGACTCACACCATGAGCAGCGGTATTTATATAATTTATTATCGAAGCAATGAAAATATTCGAAAATGAAAACGTGGCTACCCAGAAACCAGTTCACAAGGACTAAAGGTACGGAAAAAACCGGGTTAATTTACGACGAGAGTATTTTTAGTCCATTCAATACGGAAACATGAAAATGCTTCTGTAAAACGTTTCGACGCATAACAAGGAACAACACTTTACTTGTTTTATTCACTACGTGCGCAGTTATATATTTTAATTTTTTGCTTAGTTTTCCTTGAAGGATGTGCACAAGATTTCCTTTTCTGCTACAGAAGAGAGGCCAACAATTTTTCGGCGATTAATTTCTTTCCAGAGCAAACGATGTTTGCAAAGGAACTTGTTAGCTGCTCTGAGGAAAATGTTAGAAACATCAAGACTGCTCTTATAGTGCATAGAATAAATTGCAGCCAATGTGCCTGGTCTGCTGATAGGTTTAATTTATTGTTGCCTGTTCATATCCTTCGTATGCGTCGTCCGGTGGTGGCTGTAAGCATTTTCCGAAAAATAACTCCACCCGTTGATGCATTAAAACGTAAAATATTAAAAAAATGTTCAGAGCTTGCGTCCTGTGGACAGTGCTGATGCTAAACTAAATTTTTCAGAGTGGCGTGGGGTGGTTGTCCATGTCCATGGAGGTATGGATGTGCATGTGTGTGTGGTATCTTCGATAAATTGAATTCTGGAGGAAATTTTAAGTGCTGCAGCAATTCCCTTGAATGAGTTGGTACAAATATATTTTACAAGGTCTTATACGTGGAAACATAGGTATGTAAGACAAGAGGTTGTATTTAATTTATTTCAACATTATGTGCCTTGAAGTGTGAACTGTAACCACTCAAAGAAGTTGTAAGAAACGAGCAAGTTTTTCTGGTCGATTCATGATGCAAGGTCCCTTCTTCTACGGATCCACAATCAATAGTTTGTAATAGAAAGGTATTTTAGTCTTTCAATGAAGTGGAATGCGCTTCGTGGACGGTGAGAACATTGAAATGTCCAATCTAAAACTTTGGTGAGCGTGTGTTGAAACACAATTTTTACTTCTGGCATTTCCATCATTATAGTCTTTTATACAAAAAGTTATTATTCGTCAAGTACCTAATCTGCTAATGGTTACCCCGTTTTTGTCGGTTGGCATTTTATGAATGTTTTATTTTTACTATGGTGCCTCGACTAAAAATTGATTGGCAGGCTAATAAATTCGCCTATATGTACGTAACAGCCAATCTTGGGAAACAGCACGTCTCAAATAGGTTTCTTAAATTGTGCATACACACCTTAGTTATGAACTACTTAAATAGCCTGCAAAATTTATTCTTAAAAAATTAAGTGAGGCTAAATTGAGCTTCTTGATGATGGAAACTAAATGGCCGATGAAATAGGTTTATACTTTCTAAAAGTCAAGGGCATCCAGGAGCTCAAGCAAAACTTAAAGAACCCTCAAGTGCATGAATCAAAAAGCAAAAATGGGATTGTAGAGCAATGGGATTGTAGGGTCTCCTTACCGATTAATTCAAGCGTCGATCTCGTCTTTACAAAATATGTGCAGGGATACTGAATAATATCAAACCTAAGATTCACTGAAATGACCCTTTTACCGAAACAATCTGTTCGGACGCGAACTCAGGAGGACCGTCCTGGTCAGATGCAAGAAGCGATAGGAACTCAATTTGTCTGACACATAAACCAAGCTGCGTTTCGCTGCATTTTTCGTCAGATTCAGAGCTCTACTCGCTATAATGACCACCAACTAATTTTCGTTTCACGTTTCAATCAGCTGTGAGACACTAGTCGTTAAACTTCGATGCAAACTTTTGTGGTTACAAATTTCGATCGCATTGATTAAGAAACAAAATGAATTTAGTGCATTTCAAAATAATATTAGCAAATCAATTAATTGTGGAAAATGGTTTTAAGTTGTGATTTGTGACATTTCTTCGGTCAGCCATTTTGCTGCACATTGCAAAAGATGTGTTTGTTTCAACAACCCAACAATTGGAAGTCGAGTTTAAACGACTAGTTTTCAAAACTGATATGTGTATGGGAAAACTTATGTTTTCGTAGAAGTTTTCGAGAGTTTTCGCGAAAACCCGGTTTTCGGCTCGGTGTGAAAAGCCTATAAGAAAGTTTTCTAGGCAAAAGCTTTGTTTCAGTTTTTCCATCTACGAAATTTGTTCATTAGAGAAAGGCATTTTGGAAATTGCAGGCATGATTTTTGCATGTTAGGCTAAAATTATCGAACTCTGGTAAGGCTCACCCTCTTAAAGCTTTGGAAAAAGTTAAAGATGCTTCAATATTTCTCTCAGAAAGTATGGCTATACAAAACCTCAAAAGTAACGGAGACTCCCAGAAGTTTGCAACTTAACAGATTTTATTAAAACTATATAAACAGATTTTGTATACTCAGCCAACTTCGAACTCAATTGTAGGTCCCCGATAAACCTTTGCAAGACCCCAGAAACGCTTTTAACTAAGCTGTTTAACTGTTTTCAACATCTGACAAAATGTTCACTTAAAACCTTAAAAGTCTATAAATATGTTATACCTTCGGCGTGAAACTCGATATCCGCTGGGCCGGTTTTCATTATTCTTTTATTATTTTTTTTTGTTTGTATTGCTACGAGTATATTTCAGGTATGGGCAGACATAAAATTCCGGAAAATCGACTTATTCCCATTTTTTGGTCAAAACGAAGTTAGATAGTTTCACATAATTTGCTTCCTCATGCCAATAATTGGCACAAAGCTCTTGGAATTTTTCTCTGTATCCGATTTAAAGTATATTTATTTTTGCGGAGTTTAATAATAACCAATTTCAGTTGAAGTGCTCATCCTGAACAATTTCTCGTTTGGTGGGAAATAACAGACAACTAACCACTCTTATGGGATAAGACTTTTGTGTTGTGTTTGTCCTAAAATCCACTTAAAGTTAAACAAGATTTAACCAGCTTTAAGGAGGCGTGCAATCAAGAGTGAAAAAAAAAACTCACATACCATTACCATGTTTATTTTCATGCAGGATTTTAGTATTTTTTGCTTTCAACAGGTCATCGCTGGAGAGGATAATAGTGCCGCCAACACTGTCGGCCAGGTGCGTTCTTATTTTCGTTTAATCATCTTATTCAGACGTGCTATACATACATAAGCCCAACACCCTTTTGTATAGGGTCTATTCGCCTTAAGAGATTATTCTTAGAACCATACCAAATGGAAGAGCTATTATCTCTGGATTTTGTGTGGAATTCGTGGAGAGTGTTTTTGTTTCTATTTCACAGTGATGAAAACCTTGCAAAATAATAACCGCACGAAAGGACGCTTTTAATTAAATTGTTCACACTGCAAGAAAGCGGATGATGCCTTCGAGGCGTTTTCCCACTCATACAAGGTCCTTTGTAATTCCATTGTGACGGCAAATGGTCGTCCAAATTGTAGCCCCCTCTTAATGTGTATAAATGTGTGCGTGAGTTTATGAAAGTGAGTATATGACGTCAACCCAATTGCACAGAGAGTACAATTTAATTACACCACGAAAGTCATAAAATATAGGAAATACAGTACTTGTCATGACCCATTGAAGATAGCAGTCAGCTTAGTGCTTTGAAGTTATGAATTGTTTACTCCGCGTGTTATTAATACACCTCTGGGGATAATGCGGGGATACGCCGGTATTAAGGTCATAGTTTAGATCTTAATCCAGTTCTGTAGCGGTTATTAAGCAAATAACATTTTATTGTGTTGTTTTAGTGTGCGGGATATTAATTTACTGGGGTCTCCTTGGAGCACAACAGAGCCCTTTGTTGTTCGGAAAGTTATTGGCCGGCTTAATGATATTGTATTATATAAGCATAAAGCATTTACATCGCAAGGTAGACAGTGGATAATAGTGCGGCAGCGAATAGTCCTTTGTGCGAAAATTCGTGTGAGTTCCATGAACTTGGTGTACTTATAGCTGGCAAGAGATCCCTTTCTAAGAGCGTCATTAGCAGTCTAATGATGACCTCATAAAGTATACACAGCTTTAATATTATAGCATCTTGAGAAGAGTAGGGTAAACCCAAATTATATGCTATAATGAATATTAAGAGAAGAACCAGAGGAGTTTCGGTTGGATTTTTTCCATTTCGCTTCCAGCGCATACCAAATGACACACGAATTAGTTTGCCGTTTGTAAGATGTTCAATAAAATATATAAGTAAAGACATTTTCTACATCAATTGCAAATAAGAAGTCCTTTTTCAGTCCCATCCGCCTCACACAAATGAATTGTTCAGAAAATGAATAATATGCCAAAATGGAGCACTGGATTTTTAAGCGCTCACAAGGACCTGAAAAAAATGTCCACGCATTTAAAGAAGTTTCATAACAGCACACCGTCAATCTTTATCAACAATTGGTCACATTATTTTCATTTGCTTAAAATTTATAGAACCGAAAATTACCTATATTTAAATTTACAAAATCTAACCCATCGACAGTGCCAGTTATAGAAAGAATAAAAAATTCCGATTTTCAGTTGCTCCCCCTGAAAGGTCAATAATTTATTATGATTTATTGCATTATTCGTCAAGGTTATCTTGATTTAAAATTTATTTTTCCATCCCCTTCCGGTGCGAATAAAACCCTCATCAGTTTATTTTATATCAACTAACCTGACATTTCATCGCAAGGATTTTGGAAAAAAAAAGTTTTCATATTTCCCATGACTGACAGGGGTTGCGATTAAGCAAACTTAAAACTAACTGAGTCACCAAAATGTGTTTGACGACATTTGCTGATGGTCTGATGAGATCCGCCCTCTCAAACTCATTGTGATAAACGTCAGCAGCTACTAATTGAAAATTTAATTAATTCCAAAAATATGAGTGACTTCACACGCTTCCCGCAATTAATAAGCTGATATAATTAAATTATCCATTTGTAATGCGATTTATGTATTTCCGTGCGGGAACAATAATCCAAACACAAGGATATAAAAATAATTCGTGAGATTATCCCGTCTGCAATATGTACATGAAGCAAAAAAGGCTTTCCCACCGCCTTCGATATGGCATAAATTTTATGGCTAAATTGTAATAGGAACATCCACACTTATATGAGTTGGAAAATTGCTTTCCTCGTCTTCCGCTGGGAATTGCGGGAAGTCCTTAAAATTCCACCAAAATTTATTTCGATGATCTTATCAGCCACTAAACCCTCGTCGATATTTTCACACAAAATATGACCTCAAAATGGCACACAAAATCTTTAGGAAATGTATTCATATGAAAAATTGAATGCCACACACTGACCCCGGGGGAGCAATCACCAAAGAAAAATGAGCCAACAATTTCCTTTATTTTTCCAAGAGTGGGGGGAAAGGGAAAATGAATACTCAAAGGGAAAAAAAACTCTGAGAAAGCAAACGGCAACAACAACAACAGAAAAAGTCAATCGCATATTCCAACCGTGGATGCGAATGGGAAATCTTCAATCGACAGATATATTAAATAAAAAAATAAAAGAAAAATAAAGGATAACCCAAACAGCGAAAGGAACACTACTTATTCAAATATTTTACCCAAGAGTAGAATTTGCAACGTTTTCCTTGGGATTTATCCTTTGAAAAGTACTGTGCTGACGTATTTTTCTTGCAGGTCCTTGTTCTTATAGTTGTCGTATTGTTTCTGAGTTTTTTTTTTTAAATAACCATTTGTGAAGACGTCAAATGATGGATACAGTATATCAGAGAGTGGAAGAATCATCGGGGGTAGTAAATGGATTTAAAACTTTAAGGATCTGTTGGAAATTCTTCCGGCTCTGTCTGAATCGCGGCCTTGCCACGGCATCGAATTATCAACGACAAAACTCTGGACGGCACACATTCGGCTTTATGCATAATAAATTGGATCAGCTTGGGCTTTTCTTTATTGCCTTTGTGGTGGGTTCATCTGCGGGTCCGCATATCTTTATGAGAGGACCATAATTCGTTTGAATTTTGCAGACCATTTTTTGAACCCTATCCCCTATGTACTCGTAGCTATGTAGTTGAGCCTTTTTTAAATCATATGTATTCGTAATGGACAAGTAACAGTAACTTTAGGTTGAGGTCGCTGCTCGAAACATGAACATCACTGTTGCCAGTGGTTTCAAATTGAAGTGTCTAACTCGCAAGTTCTCTGGGCGGACCGCGAAAAATTACCAGGAAGCTTTTGGAAATGTCTTTAGAGCCACGCAAGTCTTTAAAGCTTTGGCTAAATGGCCAGAAAGAAGCGAATTTGGAAGTCGAAATGGGAATATGGGCGTCTTGCTAAGGTGCACTCAAAGTACACCTGATTTGTTGCAAAAATGTAAAGGTACCTTTTTGGTATCCGAATCCGAGTCGAAAGCCTTTCATCTCCCGCTGGGAGGTTAACATTTTGAAAATTCCCAATGAAACATTGAAAGCCGGCTGACTTGAAAGTCAACTGTCCCAACAAAGTAAAATATCGTTTATTTTATTACAATATGGAAGCATGTCTGCACCAAAAGAAAATCAGTCCTTTTATTAGGATCCACACTCAAATTTTAGATCATTTGATTGAAAAAACAAATTTCTTGCCTCCCACCCTTACAGCTTTCTACGGTTGTCAGTGGAAGTTCAAAACGATTCAAAAATGTTGACGGCCTACTGTCGTGCCCCACATCAATAACCCATCTGTATAGGGTTCATGGGAAACTTTTGCATTCAGGGACGCAGTCCTTCAATTGATTCCTTCATTCAACAAAGGAACCTATCAAACTTGACGCACATTGACAGTCCACTTGAATGAAATTAGAAATTCCTAAAAAAAACTCCTCTCCAAATTTCACGAGCTCGTCCAAAGCCCCTCCCAATTACATTTTTTACGACTTAGATGTTAGATCTGACCAATGCTATTGCTCCCCGCAACAGAAAAGGATATCAATAAACCGCTCCCTTGAAGGGTTTTATAATTAAATCCTTTAAATTGGTTTTCAACAAAATCATTGATTTCAAATAAACTGACTAAGAAAAAAACAACTTTCCGCAGACAATCAGTAACAACAGAAAAAAAAATCACCGACATTGGGGAGCGATTTTGAGAAAAGCAGAATATTTATTCATACAACACAAAGCAGCAAACAACAAAAGCAGGTGCCGTCGGCTAGAGCAACAAAAGGATGTTGTACACAATGCTCATAGTAGGTGAAATAAAAATAAAATAACAACAAAGTCTCCTGTGGTTTCCTCTTCATTAAACCGGAAAAGCAAACAATTGGAAAGAGGACACAAGCCCAAGTGAATACACCGTTAAACAGGCAACTTCCTAATCCAATTATTTACAGTTGGGCTAGAAATCGACAACGTACTAGACATACAGCGGACTGCGCAGTGGCATGTGGTCGACGGATCCTAAAAATAATACCTACCACAGGCACCGCAATCGTGGCAAAGGGATATATAATTCAGCCATCAGTAGGTGAACACTGTAATTAAAGTGAACAAGGATAACACAAAAGACAAAAGCATTCACACTGATTGGCTGCGGTTATTCTTTTCTTTTGTTATTGGAAGTAGATATAAGATAAAGTGATGCAAACAAATAAAATGGAAGCAAATTACTTTTGGGCTAACTAAGGCATAGAAGGTATAAATTTCCGTTAAAATTTAAGTGAAATTTTCACAAGCAGGGTTCTTTACATCAGATATTTTGCTCTCTTTTTCGGCACATAAAAGAATCAAGCTAAACAAATTTGGGTGCAATTCAAAAAATTGATTAGGTATACCAATCCTTGGAATTATGTCTCTATCGATCGATGATAGATACAAGACTGATTTCAACACAGCTTTATTGTGAAAATTTGCACTTCTCAAATGTTTGTGAACATCTGAGCTTTGTGTTATTTGAGTAGTAGGTAGACATCGTAGGTACAGCGTTAAAACGGGTTGGAAGAAATCTTTGGTAGAATCCCTTTTTAATAAACCCCTAACCGGATAACAATTCTTCTCAAGTCGACAACAGGTAGATTTTACGGTTGTTTATAATTTATTTCTTTACAAAATATAAGGTGGAGAAAACCATCAACAACTTCATTTGATCAAAATGGAGTCTAATTTTAATTTAAATAAATTTGCTACTGCGCATCGAGGGAAGTTTCAACAACTTTTGGACGGACTATACAGCGGACTCTGGATGTTGTATTTTTAATTAACATCGGTTTGAAATTTTACTTCAGGGGTATGTTACTTGGGTCTGCAGAGGAGAGTCCAATTTCGAACAAGGGGAGTCTCTATTTAAATAAACATAAACAGGAG
This sequence comes from Cheilosia vernalis, assembly GCA_949126925.1. Taxonomy (NCBI): domain Eukaryota; kingdom Metazoa; phylum Arthropoda; class Insecta; order Diptera; family Syrphidae; genus Cheilosia; species Cheilosia vernalis. The sequence goes on from OX421361.1 coordinate 51,234,150, forward strand.
AAAGATTTGTTTTCCGAATAACATTTACAACTTGAAGTATTTTAAAATGGTCTGATTTGTTACGGTGAGATAAAGCTGCACATTGATTGCGGTACTGTTTGTGACACAAACAGGTTCTTTGTGAACTGTCAAGGCGTCTACTCTAGCGTTGTATTTGAAATAATTATTTTTTTTCTGAATGATCTAAAATAAGCTGTAAAAATGCGATTCTGCCTTCTCTCTATAAATAAGTGCTTCCCGTAGTTCGACACTGGTTTTAATAAAATCAGACAGGTGGCGCTATTGTTCAAACAGTGCTTACCTTTTAGTGTCTATCTGCATGAGAGTGCTAGTCGCCCGTCAAGAACTGATTGGACTTAGGTGCACTTTTCAATCTTTTTATCTTTATTAAACCTTGCTGAACTGCTTACAGAATGCCTTGTAGGAATTATGTACCTACTGTTAATCCAAGTCATTTTCGTGCTGTTCCAAAATCAATTCAAAATGAAAGGATAAAAAAGGGTGATTAAATTTATTAAAAGCGACGCCGTGAAGACGGGCGCTAATAATAAAAATATTCATATTTCTGCGTCAAAACAGCTACTATGTCTGTCTACAGTGCTTAGTATTTACTACTCAATTGACTTCTCAAAAGAATAAATAAATAAATAGGACCCGAGGTCTAGCTTCTCATACAACCATTTGTTTTAAGTCGGTTTTTAATTTTTGAGACGAATGAAAGGGATCTGGTTTTTTAATCCGAGTCCAAACGGCTTATTGAGAATCACTTCCATGACAGTTACATATACTCCCATATGTTTGTCAGACGTTGTTCGAGAGGAGGTGCAGTGGAAAAAGGGAAGATGTAATTTTTTAGTGACTTCTTAGGTCATTAAAATACCGATTGGGAAGTGTTCGATTGATTTATACTGTTAAGCCTAGTACGCACCTTTTTCGGAACGAAATTTTCCGGTGGTCTCCAAATGGACAGCGAAACGTCTGCTAAACAAGTAGCAGTGTTACCAGCATTGGATTTATCTTTGATTTGGCTACTCAAACTTTTCACTGGCTCCTTAATATTGTCATTTTAAATGTTGGCGATTTTTAGGCTCCTTAGGAATTTATAAACAAAACACATGCTTATATTGCAAACGTACTATTTTCGTGTAACTTTCTAAGCAGATATGTCGCTTTCAATTGGGCATTTTCGATTTTGATCTGAGATTTCAGAATTCTGCTGCAAAATCGAATTTGACTGTTTTTTTGTGTATATTGTATATTTTCACTTGCACTTGCACGCATTTCAATTGATTTTCATTTCGAATTATTTTATTTTAAAAACTTGCTTTACAATTTAGGCAAAAAAAGTGTGCCTAAAAAAATTGCGAAAAAAATGCCCACTTTCGATCTTTATATTTGAGATATTTATACTGCAGTCTGTAGTACAAATGTCAAATGTTCGCCAGCTATTAATGTCTCTGTCAACAAATGTGTGCGATTAGAGAGTGGAGAATTGTTCCAAGCAATCTACAACAATTACCCATTTTTCGCCATCATTTCGCAGCAGCAGCGTATGTATACCTATTCCTAATGTAAAACAAAAAGGAGAGCTAAACTTTTCGCTCATGATTTCGTTGTTACTTTTGTATTGGATTTTTTGATCCATAAAAGGTGCATATACTTGGCTTTATTTTGAAAGTTAAAAGAGGGGGTATGGCCAGACACACATAATGAATACCTCGAATTTGCCCTATATCTGATATTTAATACATGCTTAAATGAAGTTAAAGGTGGTATTTTGTTTAAATGTCAAAATCCACCAAAGACTTGAGATAGAGTTCATAATAAATTGTTAAGAAAACAAATAAATCCACCCTATAGGTAACCCCGAAAGCTTTTGTTTGGTATAATTTTTTCCAATCCACTCACTGTGTCGGTGGGTGAGTTTTTTCTTTTAGTATACAGTAGAAGCAATAGAACGTGAACTCTACATTTTCTCTAAAAAAAATTGTCTATCTATAGCGTCATGCAATGTTTGCTGATAGGTGCAGTCCATGGTGTCTTCTTTCTCAGTTCGGGGTGAAGTTTTGTTCTCATGGGGCTGCACTAGCAATTGAAAATTAGTTTCGAGCTTATTTTAGTTATGTTCTAGTGTTTTTTTTTTTTTGTCTACATAGGTTAGGTAGGTATACGTTTGAGGGTTTCAGAGGCCACCAACAAAATAAGAGGCAAATGCAACACGTGGCTGTAAGCATCTTTGGGCCTTACGCCGTTAAGGAGTTTAAAATTCGTCTTTCTCGAGAGCAGTAATAAAAATTGGAGAATATTTGAGAAGAAACTATTCAGGTAAGGCTTGTGTCTAACATCTAACATCTAACATCTGCAGTGGAAAGACTTATAATTAAATATAAACAATTTCGGACAAGCGAATAAATCTGCCAAGCAACTAGGTATGTCCAAAAATCCACATTGCCCATCACCCAAAGTGTGTAAAGGAAACTAATAGCAAAATGCTCCACCATTCGACTTGACTTTCGGAAACTCTTGTTCTAACCATGTCCTTCATACAATGTTCTTTGCAACAGCACGCACTGCCATCATTGTAAAATTTCCATCAATTAGTAGTAATGTCCCCTTCAGAAATTCAACTCAAATCCAAACACCATCAAGATGCTAAGAACAAATAAAAACCCACCCCTAAAATACCAGATACAATGTCACAAAAAGCGAACATAATGGGCTTCAGCGTATAATCCAATTACCACATTTAATGACGCTGGTAAAACAAACAATCGCACATTTAAATTTGATTTCTCTAATTCGCTGCTCCGTGCTGTCGGCTGTCGCCCACGCCAATGTTTTATATATTACGATTATGTAACCATACTCGGTTTGATGTACACAAAAACGCAATCAAAACCGATATACAAAGTAATGAAGGACCAAACGATGAGAGTGACATATGGGATGGAAACGAAAAAAAAAAATAATACAAACACACAAACGCGAGAGAAAAAACTGAGTTTTTCTATACGAATGCGAATGAAATCGGCATCAGATACCATTTAGAAAAGCATTACACTGTGTGTGCACAGATGATTCGTCGTCACCCACGTAGAAGCCCCATACTCTCGTTCTGAAAAGTACTTACCTACTTACATCCCCCAGGGGATAGGGAGTAGGGAAACGGATAGAAGCAGTCCTCATCACCCCATCATCATCATTATCATCAGTAACATGATTGTGTGCACATTCGTCGTGACACCACCCACTCATTTCAGATCATCCTTTGAAAGCTATTAAAGTAAACAATTTTCCATCCTGTATCTAGGTTACAAATAAAAAACGCAAACCATTAAGCAAATCTGCCAAAGCATTACGCCGCAACGCTTTCGCAAACAATGGAATTCTCATTTTATTTTGCAGGTCCCGGAACACAACGCCACGACTAAGCCATGCGACCACGTATGAGTATATGAGAACGAATGTGTTCGTGTACATCGTTCATCAGATGGAGTTCGTTTCGTTTTTTTTTTTTTTTTCTACGTATATATTTAACCTTCGTCTATTATTTATTGTTCGTTTGAGTTTATTGTGGTTTCGTTTTTGTGTCTATATGTGCGGATAGGTGGCGGATATTGGGGTCCGCAGGGGATGTGTGTCGCCTATGACCGCGAGATAATAAATGACACAATTTGCCAGGATATAAACACATTTCGCAAGACCGTACTCAGAGATATGACATTGTGTGACCTCCAACTGGAATGAAGTAAAACCGCCTACCGACTATGGTGGGCTACAACATTCCCGCCTTATACCTAGCATGTGAATTGGGGTGAAGACGTCAAGCTAGCTGGCCATTAGTTCTTCTCAGAGGGAAATGCGAGCGAGTTATGTTCGTTTCGTTATGATAATGAAAATGCGAGCGAATTGGTCGCTAAATTAGTGCCATGAGAAAATATGATCGCACACAACCCACGGGAATTAAAATTGTGATAAATGCGAGGGTATGCGTGTTCGGGGGATATTATTAGACGGGGAAGAAGGGGGCGAAATGTCATCTCGCCACTACATTAATTTGTAACAGAATTAGCTCTGCTGGCATTGTGGAAATAGCTCATTTGCGTTTATAAATTTTTAAGTGCAAAAAGCTTCCGAATGGTATGGAGAATAAACGGAATGGGTCCGTGGTGTGGTCCTGTTCTGAAAGCCGATGATGAGAACTGAAGCAATCATGACATAAGTAGAAGTAGTCAGCAGCTTAAGAGACGGTTGTCGTTGCCGTCAGGGGTCACTGAATTAGGTTTTTGATTTGGTTACATATAATTCACACTGACTTGCTGACTTATATTTTTGTCAGAAAACCATATATTGGGTCCGTATAAATGGGAGACAGCACGCTTTATTTTTGCTTCAAACTTTGGCTTTGCATCAAAGAGAGTGTGAATTATATAAATGAGACAAAACAGCTGGGTAAATGGTTATCATGGATGTGTCAGATTTAATTCCAAATAAATATCCTACCCAACGCCCAAGTCGTCACGCAATCAGTTTCGATGACAAAGCGGTCTGACGGCCCACAGAGGTATATAAGCTACTAGCGAACCTACTGCCATCTGCCGGGCTGATTTGTGAATCTAAACCATCCAGGGCGCCCGCAACTCGATACGCGGCGTGCAAAAGCTTTAACGGAAATTTGTATCTACATCGCACCGTTCAGGCCCATTGTCGCTGTTGATAACATACACATTAACGTCTCAGAAAATTGTTTTTTTTTTCATGTAAGATTTTAGATTGTTGCTCAGCTTCTAGAAGACATAGAAAGCTGATTTCTGGCTTGAAATAACTACGAAAGAGTTGGTTCTCCTGAGTATTTTATTTTGTTTGCATTGATTAAAAAGTGTTTGAGTAATGGCGAGTAAAAGGCTGTAAAGTCAGAAAAAAAACACATTTTGGTCAAAAACGCTCCAAAAAAATAGGCAAGGAATAACCTATGTCATTCTCAGAATCTTAAGGAACATTTCAAAAAAAGTTTCATCGAAATCTGTGCAGTACTTTTCACGCCATAGGTAACAAAGAAAATGCCTGCAGTCTAATTATATGTATAGACAGATATAGATTAAGACAAAGCCCGTATTATGGCTTAATGCGGATCTCTGCCTATCGCCCATTCCCATGAGAGTGTATCGAATGCAAAACAATCGTAATCAGCTAAACCAATTATGTGGTTCGTGCAGCTGAATCAACGTATGCTCGATCGAAAATGTTGTACACCAACAGTCTGAATATGCGAAAAGACCTCTCACCGGACGACACTTTTAAGAAGAAGTGTAGGCTAAATGTGTCAAGTCAACGTAATGAAGTAAAGCCGAACCGACGTGACAATTGACATGCGGCCAACAATTGTTAGGAGTGCGACTTTGTGCCACAATTTCACCAACACAGCTCTACTTTCGCAGCACACTGCTGCCGCACTAGGTCCCATAATCCATAACCATATCCATGTCCATCCGAAAACAGAATAGAACCAAACACAAAACGAGCTTATGTTGGCGTTCTTCGAAACGCTCCTTTGAATAGTCCAACTATTCATGGGAAGTCCGGAACGTCGTGGGTGTCTATTTGTTTGACACAATGCCATTGTCTAACTACAAGCATCATTAGTTCACCAGAAATCCGACTGACAGTCGTTCCCTGATCCAAGTGGTACATTGTTACTGAGGATCACCTGAGCTTCTTATGCGTGATGAAAATTATTTCAAAGACTACTACCATGTTTCTGAGGGCTTCTGTGAGAAGTGTTTCTTTCACTTCGCACGGCATACTCTCGAAGAAAGTCCCCGACTCACAATTATTTATCCTCTCACATCCAGCAGGGTGAATGAAATATTTCGTGGATGTCAAAAACACGACTGTCACAAAACTATTACGTTTTTGTTTCACCACCCCCTCGCATAGTATAGCTGCTGAAAGCCATCTCTGATGGGTCTTGTCCCATTGTTTGATCCTTTATTCGGAGCACAGCACAAAAGACTCGTTCGGATTCTCGTAGCACTACATACATGTCAGACTACAAACTCGCATTGTGATGCGACCTGATATGGGTGGGGGGGGGGGAAGTATATGCTGAAGGTCATGGAGTAGGATTATTATTTGTTTACTCAAAGATTCGAAAGGATTTGTATAGTTGTGCTACAGCTCTATCTCTTTATATGTGAAGAGGGACTCGTTTCCAGAAAGACCATTATTCAAGCTCATGTGCACGCATTTATAGTTTTAATTTAAATGTTATTGAGAGATGAGCAAATATTTGCGCTGCTTGTCGGTCTGACAGATGGCACAGAAGGACAACATTGTTAATCCTTGAATAAACTTGAGTGCTGTATGCAGGGCCATTTCGTCAGAAAGTCTTAATTTAAGAGAATCCAAATTGTTTCCTTCTTTATTGAGGTATGCAAATGTTGTTAGAGGACCTCAGTAAATACCTAAATCGAGTCTTGTAAATTTCAGCAACAAGATTACAGCACTAACAGGTTCTCTTCTTCGTAATAACATTACTTCCAGGCAGAAGGGTGACCTGCATTTGGGTTTACATGAGTTCTTAAAACGTGACAATCTACTCTCAGAAATTAATGAGAAATGTTGTAAACCTAAATATCTCTATCTCCATTATCCCAACAATTTGGGGCAGCTTGATAACCTTTGCTGTTCTAAATTTTGATTTAAGAATCGTACACTGTCCCCCGCCTGCAGCTTGAAGTGTGTCCTTGCTCCACACCATGATGCAGAATTTTCACTACTGAAACAGCTTAACCCATTTCCCATTCTGCGACAAGGGTTATTTAACAAATTGTGACAAAAGCCGCTCCACCTGTATAGGTACGAAGCAATTTTGTACCGGACTCGCCTTAATTTTCCAGTTCCCTGGAGCCCATAACGACATCAGTATTTCTATACGGAAAATAGAATCTAAAACTTATTTCACTCTACCTCCCGAATGATTCACTTTAACGAGACGGTCGACATTAAATGTAAACTACGGTGATTCCTAAATTGTCTCCCGTCATCTTGTGCACAATAATCACAGCGTTTAAGAATGCTACCTATACTATAATAGAAACTATGAGTCTAGTCCTGCTCGGTTGCATCTCCGACAGAATAAACTTGAAAATCTTCAAGGTGTGGCAGAATGAAACCATCAAATCGTGGTTGGGTATATTTTCTTTGTACGAGTACAGCTTTGGAGGGGAATAAAAATAACTTGCTCCAGAGATTCCTGAAATAACTTTGTGTGTGTTTCTCTGAAACAGAAAACCAATTGAAAGGAGGACAGAGAAAATACAAGTAAACCCAGCGCCCAGTTGTATAGTGTAGTGACATCCTGTATGTTCTGTTAATGGAGTGCTGGGTGCTGATACTTGAATGCGTTGGGTAAATTAAAAAGGCTCGTATAAAAGAATTTATTGCACCACTTTATGTAGACAATTACTACCTCTTAACATATGAGCTGAAAGGAGGTCAGGAAAATGGTACGAGTAGGTGCGTATTTTATTTCTTAATTAGCTGTGCAAATGAATTTTTTTTTTTTTTGCCCGTAGTGGGACAATTTCCTTCCAATTAACATAGTTACTTAAGAACTGCAGACTGTAGTGCGTTTTAATAAGTCAGTAAGTGTTTTTTTCTAGCGAGAATCCAAACAGAATAAAAGGAATTGTGGGCACTCCTTGATGCACCGTGGTGTTTTCTTTTGAAATCTTTAAACGACAACAGTTATGAGAACTGAAAAACCTGTATAGGGGAAAAAAGCTGTCGAAAGTGTGCATTTAAATAAAGCTTAATCACCCGATAGGTCTTCAAAATGGCGTATGTCCTGTACGTCGAAAGGTTGAGTTAGTTAGTATATATTTTAATGGAAATGAGTACATAAATAGGATAAAAGGAAGTTGACAAAACTCCCAAAATCGGTGCTAGTATAGAAATGTTTTTTAGCACTATTCTCAAAAACCAGTACAAAATTTGGATGCGATTTTTACTCTGATCTGCATTTCTGTAGGAAGGTTTAAGAATTGTTTTCTACAGAGCTGTTTATTACAGTTATAAGGAGTTAAAAACAAGTACAACCATACAGCTCTAACTCCACAATGTCTCAAATCAAAAATTGTCCCACTCATCCCTGATTGACTAGATCTATTAGTCACCTTTTGTGCGGAGTTCTCAACTTGAAAATTTCTAGAGTTTGTACCCTGAGCTAACTTGCCTACAATGGCATGCCCCAAGCTGGTTAATGTCTACTTACACTTGTTCGAACCACCTATAAAGTGAGGTCGTCTACGATGACTCTACGAATCGGATCATTTGTTTCCATCTGGTCTATACCTACAACCTTAATCATTTTAGCGATGGAGATTTTTTTTACTATGTCGCTTTACTGCTGCAAAATCGGACAATGAAAACAAATCTCTAAAAAGACGATATAAGAAAAAGAAGGTAGGTAGGTAGAAGTGGCGGTCCATCCTTGAACCCAAGTAGCACTATGATGTGCCTTTTTGTTACCACGACTCGTGTGACCTAGTTTGTGATGGTTATAAAGGGGTGTAATGCATTATATAATTATATCCAACCTGTGGAGTTGAGGAAACGGATTATATCTAATATCCCTTTACCCGAAAAATCGCTAAGGTCGTCAAAAAAAGGTTGGTTCAGTGTCCGCAATCTGGCTCTTGCCAGTGCCGGACATTTGCAGAGGAAATGGCAGAGAGTTTCTTTCTCGTTTGTATTTCCGCAGCTGCGGCAATGAGGGTTGTGTGGGATCCCAAGTTTGGCCGCATGGTCGCCAATTGGCCAATGCCCCGTGATTATTGCCGTGACTCTGGCAATATCTGGGCGGGTTCTATTTAGCAGGTTTCTTGTTCTATTTTGGTCGTATGTGGGCCATATCTTTCTTGATATGACACAGTTGGTCAAACCCCTCCATTGGAGATTGGCTTTCTGTAGAAAATGTGAATGAATTTGTCCCTTTACCACTCCTAGTGGAACATGGACCCTTGCCGCGTGTGAGACGTGTAGAGCTGACCCCCGCCTGGCAAGCTCATCTGCGCGCTCGTTTCCTATTATGCCACTATGCCCCGGTACCCAGAGAAGTGTGACACTGAAACGTTCGCCCAGGCGGGCAAGCTCGTTCCGGCACTCCTGCACCAGCTTGGAGGATATGGTAGCCGAATTGATGGCTTTGATGGCGGCTTGGCTATCAATAAAGATAGCAATGTTTTGTTTGTGCGTTGTGTCATGCCCTAAAAGCGCGCAGGCTTCTCGGATAGCCAGTAATTCAGCCTGGAAAACGCTGGCAAAATCCGGCAAACGGTATGTTTCTGATATATTCGGTGATTCTGAGTAGACCCCGGCCCCCACACCACAGTTCATCTTAGATCCGTCAGTGTATATGACCGTGTCAAAGCCCTGCACTACTTCGTTCCTCTTCCACTGAGCTCTGGAAGGGAAACTTACCTGGAAGCCTTTTTTGAAATTGAGTTGTGGTGTGATATAGTCGGTTGGAGACGTGGCCATACCGTTTGGTAACGAGTCCAGAATGTTGCTGTGGCCATACGGCCTTGCACTCCAGCACCCAGACTCCCTGAGTCTTATGGCGCTGCATAGTGCGGTATCTTTGGTGTGTAGCTCGAGAGGTAGAAGATGCAGGAGCACAGTAAGGGCATCCGTTGGTGCCGACCTCATTGCACCCGTGGTGCCTATACTGGCTGTTCTTTGCAGTCTTTTAAGCTTTGTAAGGTTGTAGCCTTTACTCAGCGCAGGCCACCATACGAGTGAGCCGTATGTCAGAATTGGACGCACAACGGCAGTGTACATCCATAAAGTCATCTTTGGTTGAAGTCCCCACTTCTTTCCAAATGTTTTACTGCAGGCGTAGAAGGCAATCCGCGCTTTCTTTACCCTGTGTTCGATGTTTTGTTTCCAGTTAAGTTTTGTATCAAGCATGATGCCCAGATACTTAGCGCTGGAGGATAGTGTGAGTGGTTGACCATTTAGACGGGGGAGGGTAAAATCGGGTATTTTGGTTTTGGTGGTGAACAGCATCAGTTCCGTTTTGCCCGGGTTGACGCCGAGGCCGCAGCTTGCAGCCCAGGTGTTTACCTTTTCTAGAGCGCCCTCCATGATTTCGCTAATCACGGAGGGAAACTTCCCTGACACTAGTATCGCCACGTCATCCGCATACGCGACAACTTTCACTCGTTCCCTATCAAGTTTTGCAAGAATTTTGTTTATAACCATTAGCCAGAGTAGAGGCGAAATGACACCGCCCTGTGGCGTACCTCTGTGGGCAAATCTGGTTAAGTGGCTGTTGCCTAGTGTGGCCTGAAGGGTTCTTGTTCTGAGCATAGAGACTATCCATTGACTAATAAATTCCTCTATGCCCATCTCAATCAGAGATTCTTGAATTGCTTCAGTGTGTACGTTGTTAAAAGCTCCCTCTATGTCTAGAAAGGAGGCTAGGGTATATTCTTTATAGTATAAGGATCTTTCGATTGTCCGCACTACCTCGTGTAGAGCCGTTTCCGTAGATCTCCCCTTGAGATAGGCGTGCTGTGATTTAGATAGCGATGATTCTACTAGAAAGCTTCGCATGTGGATGTCTAGGACACGTTCTAGAGTTTTGAGAACAAAGGAGGTTAGACTAATTGGCCTGAAGTCCTTTGCGGCTTCATGCCCGCGTTTGCCAACCTTCGGTATAAACACCACTCTAGCGTGTCTCCAGGAGTAGGGAACGTGGTTTAGTATTATACAGCTTCTAAAGATTGACGCCAGCCAAGGTATTGTTAAGTCTTGCGTTCTCTGTAGCATGACAGGTAGAATGCCGTCAGGGCCCGGAGACTTAAACGGAGAGAAGCTGTTGATAGCCCAGGAGATCTTTTCCTCGGAAATTAATGAAGTGATGCGATTGTGGAGTGCAGGTTGTACTGGCCGAGACCTCTCGGGTTCTGTACTAATATCGCTGCAACCGGGAAAGTGTGTGTTAATTAGGAGTTCCAGGGTCTCCGCACAGGATTCAGTCCAACCTCCATCTGACTTTCTTAAAAAGGAAGGGTTGGAGTGTTCCTTGGACAGAATTTTGCTAAGCCTGGCGGAGTCCTTAAGGGTTTCTATTGAATGGCAATAATCCATCCAGGCCTCCTTTTTGGATGCCTTGATGGCTTTTTTATAAAGACTAAGACAGTCCCTATAAGGCTGCCAGAATTTGTGTTTGTGGCAGATATTGAAAATCGCTCTGGTCATCTGCCTGAGATTGGAGAGATCCTCATTCCACCATGGGGGAAGTGTTTTTTTGCTACGTTTAACTGGGCAGGAGACTTTGTATGCCGTAACCATTGCATTCTCGAAAGTCTTAACCTTTGCCTCCAGTTCTTCGATTGCTAAAGTGTGTCTTTCAGGTGTATTTTTGAGTTTTGTCCGAAGGACTTGACCAAACTTGGTCCAATTAACTCTCTTTGGGTTTCTAAATGGTTTACTAGTCTCAGCCTCGAGACCCAAGTCATAGAGGATCCATCTGTGGTCTGAGAGTGACTCCAGATTGGAAACTCTCCAGTTTTCGACTCTAAAGCTATCGTTGTTTGTTTTTAGTGTGATATCTAGGACCTCTTCCCACCCCCGGAAAGTTCCCGTACTCGGGAAAACGAAGGTTGGAGTCGTGCCCTTATTGCAGACAGACAGGTTAGTAGTTAAAAGAAAATCAAAAAGTGACTCACCTCTCTCATTATCTTCTGAACTCCCCCATAAAGTATGCCTGGCGTTGGCGTCACAACCTAATAGTAGGTTGTCCTTGTTTGTTGTTGCGGCTATGAGCTGCTCCACTTCCGCTGGCGGTGCTTGTACCTCATGTGCCATGTATGCTGATGCCAGGTACATTGATTGGTTTGCACACTCCAGTTTAACCACTGTTAAATCGTTTGAGCTAAGATTGGGACATAAAAAACCTTTTAAATGTTTCTTAGCGAGTATGCAAGTTCTAGGCTTACCTGTGGCCAGATGTTTGTAAAAAATGTTGTATTGTCTGTCTTGAAGCCCCTTTATGGACGAATCTCTCAGAAAAAGAAACCAGCAACAGTTTTTGTCAACGCTTTTTGCAATCTTTGAAAGCTTTGAAATTCAACATCAGGATAGCTCGAGGCCGTCGAGTAACCATAACACGAAGAAGCAGGTAAAAGGCGTCTCAAAGGATCCAAAATTACCAACGTGTGGTCAATTTGTGTTTACCCTTATTCATCAAGGAACTTATCCTATCCTTAATGAATTATTTTCAGATAATTGCCAGCTTACCCAATCTACCCTTAGAAGTTACCACTTAACTAATAGCTTATTTCGATACATACTTTAATTATACCTCTCATGGGCACACGTGTAATTATTGGATCCCGCTTCGATCCGGTGTACTTATAATGACAATATAATTAACATAATTATAATATCGGTTTTCCAGTCACACCATTCATAGAAAATGAGAGGTGTTGGTGAAATAAATACTGTTTGACATCAGTAAGAAAGTTACATTTGCAGTGTAAAATGCAAAAATCAGGTGTTAAATGTACCGAAGACCAAATTGTAAGAGAACTTAGTACAAAAATTAAAGTCCCTGTACTTCCGATCCACTAATAAATAAAAAATAAATAGTTGTCGTAGCAGGTTCGTAAGGCTTCTACCAAAATAAACAATTTATAATTTATACACTTTTGAGACGAATAGAAGAGACCTACAATTCTACGCCAAGTCCGAACTGCTCTTTCATGTCAGTTTCATACTAAGTATGAATACATTTTTACAATTAAAACGACGAGTGAAATGCAAAAGTTGTGTATTTGCGATTCAAACAAAACAAAAAAAAAAAAAAAAACAGAAGACAAACCATAAAATGCATATCGCACACAATTCACTTCGAAAAAAACTGAAGTTGGATATACTTCGACGTGAAGCTTGCAAGATTATAATGGTAAAAATATGAACTGATTACCATATCCACAAATAAGAATGTAATGAATTATGCTTTTAACTGTTTTAAGTGACCGTAATAGCTTGTAAAATGGTGTTTCAGTGGTATCTCTATTTTCAAATTTTGAGGCGAGAATAGGTCTGATAGTAAAAAATATTGTAAAATCAATTTTCCTACCGACCTTGCAGAAACGAAAACGTAGTAGAACAATAACTAATCAATGAACATTACTATCCACCTCATACCAAAAAACCATATGGATGCGGTTCCGTTTTAACCACCCTAGGCAACAGTGATACTGACATTGCCGATGTTCAACACAGAATGTTTCATTGCCACGTGTGTCTAAACATTTTTTTTCTGAGCTTTACATTACCGTCACCTTCTTTTAAATTGAAAAATCAATTAGGTAGACAAAATAACTTTTCCTTTTTTATTTCTGCGAAAAATTGTTTGCTTATAAAAACAGCTCAAAAGCCCATAGAAAGTAAAACCAATTAGCTACCCGAGTCGAAATTTTAAAACTATTTTTGAACCTAGAAACTCCAATTTCTTTCGATTTTTTTCGTTTTATGCTGCATTTACACGGTCACACATTTATATAAATATATTTAGGTCGACCATCTTGTTTATATGGCAGGAAAAAAAGCTCCGCATGTTGATATTTTTATAGCGATGGCTAAAGAAATTCCGCGTTCCTATATAACAATATGGCTCCCGCAAGTCATAAACGGACAAATACTTATTTCTTTCGTATAATATTGTTGGTTTAATTGACCAAAACTAACTACCACTCTCATTTCACATCATTTAAATAAGAAATAGAAATGTTTTCAAGTAATTGCAGAAATTTTGGTCGCTGGAAATTCTGTTCATTTCCGTTTTACGTATCAATAATTACGGGTAGAACATCCATGACACTTTAGGCGTCTGATTTGTGACCTCATTCTCACGCCTTTAATAGTATTGACCTGGTATTGACTGCGGATAAACGGATATCTCTGTTCCGTTTCATGCAAAAATTCACTTGCGTGATGGTGTACATGCTGTTTTACACCAAACATTCTTACAACAGTAATTGAAGACAAAAAATTAAGTTAAATAGAAAATGATGGCAAATTATAAAAATAAAATTCAATATTCAGCTGAAAGCCCTGAAAAACTTTTTTTGACCACTAAACCTCCTGAAAAAAAGAGTTTTGACGTTAAGTCTACTGAAAAATATAGGTATATGAGCCCCTAAACATAATGTCAGAAATTATTTTAGTCTGTCAAATTCCGCAAAGTGTTTCAGTTTCGAGCTAAATCGCTTAGGTTCTTAGGTTTTTATGTGCGGGAGATATTTGAAAGTTAACGAAAGGAGAAAGGAAAGGAGTTTTATTTTTAAATTATGCAAAATTAATAAACATGCATGGATTTCAGTTTTCCCCATTTTAAGAGCACTTTTCCCCATTTTTCCCATTGAGTGAAAAATATAGGGAAAAATCCCCACATCTGGAATCGCTTCGGAACCGTCTGATTTTCAATACGAATGCATATATAATTAATTCGTACTATTGCTATTACAGTTTCTTTTTAAATATTCTTGATCTTAAGCTTAAGCCTAATACTCACTATTTATGGTTAGACAATTTTTATTCCATTTATTATAGTGACTACCTGACCCTATGCTCGCGTTGCTTCCCATAGTTCTCAGAAAATTTTGTTGGCTTTTAAAAGACTATAGCAAAAAAAAAATGTTGTAATCATCTTACTTTTGGGCCCCCAATTCCTGCGCGAACCTACAAATTTTGACAATATCAATTTGCTCTAGCCATTTTTTACAATTTTTTGTACAAAAAAAAAAAAGTTTCCTCTTTTATGGGATGATGAAATATTCCCTGCGATCATAGCTCACTTTATTTAAAAAATCGTTCAATCCTACAAAAAGTGGTACAAGGGTGACTACTGACTAATCCAATAAAATTGCAAGCATGTTGCGAAAATGTAATAAAAGAATACCTGTTTAAATTTCTAATAGGAAAGGAGGAAATTAAAACTCACTGCTGTGGCAGTAAACATTTTATTCTAATACTGGCATTTATGTAAATATTTCCCCTATTCAAATATCAAAGGCTTTCTCACATTCAGACACTTGACGATAAAATTCAATATGCGCCGCAGAATAATGACAAAGATGTTAAATGTTTATGGCACAAATACCATAGAAGACACAGAGAGGTAGTGTACTCGTATGGGTACTCGAAATTCCATAAGTCAATGGATTGTTGAATAGAATTAATATGATTACAAAGAAGACGCCAAATTAAAAATGCTTGAAAAGAATTTCACAATTTCCCATAGAAGGTTGTTGATGTCTATGTAGATATGGGAATTTTATTACGGATTTTCATTCAAGTTTTACAATATATTGTATAACATGTAGCACCAGGGACATGGTAGCTTTGAAACTCGAGACCTATCGCCACGGAAAATGGAAAGCAAACACCAAAGACGATACAACAAAGAATCACCAAGTTGGCCTGGCTCAATTTATGTTCACGGTGCGTGGATTTTACAAGCTGATGTTTTTTTTTTTTTGTGTTTTCTTCCTTTTATGCGATTGTATTTTATATTTTTCAGTTGATGGCACCAGCTGATGTATACACACGAAGTATCAACTTACTTATATCTTTTACGGAAGTGTGGGATAAGCTCTACTGGCTCTACGCATGATGTGTGGTGTTTGATGTATATGCCGAATGTATGACATAGGACCTTTTCATACGAAGGAGATGATATTCAGAGACCCGGATTTTGCATATATATGAGTCAGATGAAAATGCTTCCTTTGTCAGATTTATTTCTAATTTCTAACGCACATATTGCTGTTTCCTCAATTTGTGTTTGCGTCTTCCTTATTGTAGGGACAAACTGAGGTACATATATGTAAGCGTGAGGATATGTTTATTGAAAAGGGTTTCATCTGTCGTGTCGCTCGTTACCAAGTTACTTTAATTAGTCATTACACGTGACCGTGCTCTGTGTAATGAAATATTATCAGAGGCGCCTTTGATGTAGAGCTTTGTACAATGTACGCACGCAGCAAGAAAAATGATTTCTATCCCTGCCGAATATCATCGTCAAAGTCCCTGCAGTTTTCAATTAAAAAAAAAACATCCAAACGAGCATGATTACTACAGTAAACACCGCAATAGAGACAGTGGTTTTTGGTTTCTATCAACAGGAGTCAACTAATTGATGCTAAGACCCACATAATCCTTAACCGATCCTTCATAACGAATGATGGCACAGAGACGAGCGGAAAGCCAACAAAAAACAGCAATCCGTTTCAATCAGAAGAGTCCGTTTTTGCTCAGCAGAAAACAGAGCAAAGGGAAATTTTAAAAGTTCTCAACTCCGACTCAACTCGACTTGTGTAGGTACAAAGGACTTTTTTTTTCTCGCCGTTGCGCCACAAAAAAGCCGCTGTAACTGCGAATAGAAAGCGAGACAAATCACAAAGCCACCAGACAAATAATGAAACTGTACGTTGACTCTGGTCTCAAGCTTGTTAGCTCGATGCAAATGGATTTAAAAAAAAGAAGAGAAGAAGCCGCAGAAATTCAAGGAATAACTGGAATAGTGAGCGGCATTTCTTCACTATTCTGTAAATTTAATTTAAAGTAAAGAGGGAGGAAGTGCCTGCTTTAGTTTTTCGATTTTAATTTCACAAGTTGATTTTTTTTTAGCTCTACTTACGAAATGTTGTAGTTGTGGCTGCTTTGAGTTGAGGCAAAACTTTTTTTTACGGAATTCACTCGAGATATTTTATTGGTTATACATGGGATAGGTATACATCCCTGCTTTCTAGGAGTTTAGCCTCAAATAGTCAGGTAGTAAGGTATGGACACATGCCCCAATGGAAAATAAATTCTTACAAAGCAAAGCGGTCTGAAAATGGGTCGAAACTCTTCATATCAAGAGTAGCACCTTCAGTGTTTCATTAGGCGAGAGTGGAGCTACTGCAACGTGTTGTACTATCTGTTAGGAGACTATTGGAGTGGACGCCAGAGTCTCGCAGAGTTGCGATCTTAAAGCGTAAGCCGTACGGAATAAGAAGCGTAGTTACTGAAGCCTTCTGAGAGAATTGTACAGAAAACCATTAATTCCATCGATCTGTTTATACAAACTGTTCAAGCTTTGTTGGGGTAAACGTCCTTAAACCAATTATGCCGATTCCTTTAAGCGTTGAACTTCGATAGGAATGCGATATTTTTCATAACTTATATGAACTGAATGCTAAGCCGCAGCCTTGGCGTAAAACATTTACATTTGGCAGTTCTTATTATAAGTACCTATAGTTTCAGACAGGGTCAATTTTGAAAATAGCTGGAAAATGTTATTATGACGACGGGGAATGTGTCTAAACTTTGTTATCCATAACAGTTTGTGTAAGTAAAATCGCAGATTCTTCCTTCTAATGATGATGGAGTAAATCGCAAAGATACCATAAGGAGTACCAGAGAACCCAAAGGACTTGATTTCAATCAGCTACGGAAGTTTGATCGAACTTAAGTCGAGGACAAATGAGCGATGAAATCCTTAACATTAGGCAGGCTTCTCCTAGAAAGGCGGAAGATGAAGTGGTTATACATCAAGCCCGAAATCACTCCTCTGTTCCTATGGGGATTGCCGCTGTTAATCTAGAATTGATGGCAGGCGATGGAGTGCAATGGTGGCCCCACTTGGGCGCCCGCTCCCTTGGCAATGAATATAGACAGGACATTAAAAAAAATTGTGAATGAGACTTCTCAGCCTGAATTTCAGTTTTCTCGAATCTGTGGGTATCTTTCACGTTCTTTTATCGGTTGACCCTATAGATACTTAGGTGGCGTGGCGCTACAGTCCGGGGTGGACCTGGATAGATACTACACATAAGACCATTTGACCAATGAAACAATTTCTTTCAAAAATATCCCTTGCCTCGTGTTCTCGACAAGCAATTTGTTCAGTAAATGCCCACAAATTCTATTGCCCTGTTCGCACTCGCTTTCGCTTTCCTATTTTGTTTTCTTGTTAACGATCCCCAAACATACGACTTCATACCACTCAATCATAGGAGCTCGTCATGGCTTAATTTGGTTTTTGTTTCGTCGGTTTCCAAGGCTAACGCCTCGTGTACCTACTTCCTTCTTGACTATATACCAGGTACACAATAGGAAGACCTCAATTAATAGCACTTACTGCCATTCGCCAGCATGTAGGAGCAATTAAAGTCGGTGCTTTATGTAAGATAAGAACACGCGTGTGGTGTTGGCATGAAATTGAATTAACTTCCTCTTCCCCGTATACCGACAACGACGAGTATCCCCAATGGAACATTATTGCAATGGACTCGTACTTCGTTCAGGTTATTAAAAAAATATTTTCTTGACATATGGCGTAGTAGCACACGGAACAAGAAAAATTACCTCATGCCAAATTGGTTCCTTTTCGTGTTCCTTGGGGAATAATAAGTTACATTTCCACACACGATAAAATGTGCATTCCCTTTGGGAATCCCGATTTTAACAATGTATATAACATTCTGAACAGAACGTACCACTGCGGCGCACGATATTCTGCCATCGTCTCAGTTAGTAAGCCGAACACCGCCGCTCCGCCCGCCCACCATCCCCAAAAGCTCGTTATCCTTCGACAGTGTCAATAAATTCAACAGTGGCACGTTTGCACTGTGTAATCACATCGTTTAGGCAAGAATATACTTGAGAAGGACTAAGGGATTTCCTTCAGCCCGTAGTCGGAGTGCACTCGCTTATATTGCTGCGATGCATGAACACAGCATGGTGGTTTTATACCGCCAGTGCGATCCTGAGACTGCATATCTTGTTTTATTAAAATCTCATTAAATAGAAAGCAATTAATGTTGAACGTCATCGTCAGGACGACGCGACGATAGATGGTGGCAAAGTAAGGCGTGGCGCGAGCGAATAAAGCAAGAAGAAAGAATTTTCCTAAATTGAGGACGTTTATTGGCAAGGACGGTGGATGGTGGCTGCCTTTCGGATGGTCCCGCTCATTTTCAAAATTTAATCAATTTTATTAGTGCAAGCTCCTGTGGAATCGAGAATTAATTTCACTAATTAGACTGGGTGTGTGTGGCGGGAGGAAGCCCATGTGCTCACACCTCCTTTGGCGGTAACCGCCTGTCCCACCATCTGAAGAGAGGAAGCACAAAAGTCTATACTACGTACGTGTCGTGTATGTATACGAGTAGCGACATTTGATTTAATTTGTCTTCTCGTTTCTTTTTCCTGATTAAATTGGTAATAGCTGGGAGCAGTTTTTAATGCTACACGACGACGTCGTCGTCATCGTCATCTACATCGGCATCGTCATGGAGGGTCTTTGTGCGAGTGGGCATTAAAATTTAATTGCATCTTAATTGAAAGCTGCTTACAGGCGATGCCAACACACACATATAATGTAGCTGTGGTGCAATTGGATGGTGTCGAAGAGGAAATTGAAAAATAATAATTCCGCTGAAGGCGTAACTGAAATTAAAAAGGATTCAACAGAAAACCCGTAAATGGTCTGTAGTACATGTGACATGGTCTAATGTGATGAAAGTATTTTTTTCCAGTGGTGTTCGTTTGCTATGGAGTGAAGATACTGCAACCTGTTTATATAGAGGCTGACAGTGGTCTGTCGGGTATATTGATGTTTGACCGTTGCGTTGAAGGCTTTATTTTGGGTGCAACGTCTTATACCATGGTAGATGCTTGTTGGTTTTAGTTACTAGACAGTTATCACATTTGACAACTCCCTTTGTCTAAAAATGCAGTAAATTCATTCGGATTTTGCTAGGGGGAAAGAGGACTTCCGTGATGCCTTTGGTAGGTGACGTGATTCAAAAGACGACTTGCATGATCACTTTTTAAACCACGTAACTGCAAAAGAAGAAACAGCTCTTGAAAGCTTCCAAATTTTCAGGCTCCCGATTCTAAATTCAGACAACAAGCAGCACTACCGTATTCCAAAATAGTTTGGAGTAGAAAACAATATACCTATAGGTATAGAATATTGGTTGATATTTGTTTACTTGTAAATTAAATCATATTCAAGTTTTTTCAAGAATTTTTTTTTAAATTTAATTCTGTTCTAAGTCTATGCTCATGAGAATATTTTTTTACAGCAGCAGCTTTACGGAGATTTATTTACTCAGCAATCAAGTGGTCGTCTCAGTACTTTTATTATCTTTTTAATTTAATATGTTTTTTTTTAAGTTTTTGAGGCGGCGGATATTTAAATTCATTAGGTACCAAAGCTGCTAATCTGGGGCAATAACATTTTTTCTGCAATAGGACATTTTTACAAACAGTCATTAAAATTGCATTCACATCTCACCAGATCAAATCCATGAAATGAGTTAATCAAGATATAAAAATATACAAATTTTCTCAAGTGTCAACATTGTCAACACTTCGTGTCAAGTTTTATGTAGTTCTGGTCCCGAAATATTGAACAACAAACTGCTTAATACTTACCTACTGAAAAAATGTCACGACTTTTTAGATCAAGGAAGCGCTGGTGTTTATTATAAAAAAATTTATTTGGTAAATTTAAATAATAAATTCCTATATGACAATAATTGATTTAAGTCTTTTTTCGTCAGCCTCCATAAAGAAGAAAAAAATACAAAATTTTCAACGCCGTTTGACGAACTTTTCTGCTCGTAACATGGGTCTGAGTCTATTCGAAAATTTCCCATCATCCGAATTGCCACTTCCGTGAACGAGCTATAAGTTTACGAAGTTAAGTTGATTTTGCATGGGAAACAAAAAAAAAACACAGTTCACATAATATTGCTCGTTCACCAGACGACGCGATGCGAATCCAGATATTTCACGATGTCCGTTTTTAAACGTACGTAACCCACCTTGCCAGAAGTAATTACTATTAGTTTTGTTTACATTTTGAATTTTTTAAAGATCCGATGAAACAACCCATTAGTTTAGTACCTAAATTACTGCACTTCATACGATTAGGCACAATATATACAAAATATTGATAAGCTTGATAGCTTTTGGGTACCATTTTTTTAAAACAAATTCTCTCGGTGTGCCTTCTTTCGAAAAATAGCTTGCCAATTCAAAGCCAAAACTCTCAACAAGTATACTAAGAAGAACATTCTTGATCCGTGTTGCAATTTAAAAATTTCTGAAAACAAAATCAGGACAAAAACATACGAATAGGAATACAATATTATAGGTAGGGTAGGGCGGGGCTAGTTGGGCCACGGGGCAAGTAGGTCCACTCGAATAACTCAGAAACTAAAAGTCCTACATGACAACGATGACACACAATCGAAGTGTGTGACTTACGGCCACAAGCCAAACTAGTTGAAATTGCATTTTTACTTTCAAAGGGGCGCGTCGTTTAAAATTTGTATTTTTAAGTGTAAAAACTAAAAAAAAAAAATTATTTCTTTTCTTTCTTTTTTTGTGAAGCGGTGCAAATATCAGAATAAGGTAAACATTTTTCATGTGTCCCGTTATTGTATTTTATTATTTCGAGTGTGGAATTGAAGTGTTTGGTGTAGTTGTTTCTTTGTGAAACAAAATGTTCAACAAAACAAAGTCAGTGCGGGGTAAGTTGGACCGCCAGTGGTGAGGAAGAAAAACATCTTGATTGGTTTTGTCTTATGTGTATGGAAGCATATTCAAAAAGTTTACCTGGGGAGGAGTGGGTGCAGTGTCACACTTGCCGAAAGTGGGCCCATTCAAAATATTCCAAAATATGTCAAGGAAGCATCTTTATTTGCATAAATTGCAGTAACGATTATACGATTCATAATCTATAAAATAATATTTTTATTCTTATCTAAATTTATTTTATAGAACGTCATGAAGCGGTTTTTTATTTTCGTTTTTTGAAGTTTATGTTGTGTTTTTTCATTAAGTTTTCATTTTAAATACATTTTGTAAAGAAATTATAGCGTTTTCGTATTTTGTAAAAATAACTTTTCAGTTTTTTAGGTTTCGGACCAACTTACCCCACTCACTGGTCCAACTTGCCCCGCTGGTGAGGAAAGTTGGACCACTTGGACTTGGTGTATTTGAGTCAAAATAATTATTTAACTGTAAGATAAATTGTTTTTTTGTTAATAACATTAAAAAGTCGAAGTTTCAATGTATCTTATTACTTTAGTTTCATAGCTTAATTATGAACAGATTGGAAGTTATGAAGCGTCAAAAAAAAAGTGGTCCAACTAGCCCCGCCCTACCCTACACGAGTAAATATCAAAATGAAACAATACAAACGCACGTATAATCACTTGCGGTCAACTCTACAGAAGGTAGTTTCAACTTTCTACTATGTAATCATTTGTAGTCTCCAGGCAAAATTTTTCAAACTCAAAAAAGCGAAATTTTCCATACAAAATTGCATATTGCCAAGAACAAAATCTAAAGTTACAGCTTAAAATTATGCCCAAAATTAGGCCCAAAGAATTTATAAGAAAACAGTGAATCAGCTTCACCTTCAATGCACCTATTGAGCACAATGGTTGTTGCCAATTATTTCATAAAGTATTTAATGAAACTATCTATTTAAATGCGAAACCATTTTCAACAGGACAGGCACACTTTGGAACTTCCTTCCTGGAGATACATTCCCAATGGCGCTACAACTTGCACAAATTTAGAAGCAGAAATATAGGCCGTCTTTTGAAGCTTCATAGTTAATAGTTTAACCTTCCCGGGAGGGGTATGCAAAAACTTTACCCTCGAAATATAAAATTCAGAGTATAAACCTACTTTAGGCTTCCATTTTCTACGAGCTCGCATATTCGCACATCGCTCTCCAGTCAGTTTGAACAAAATTCTTGGCATAATGTGTATCGACATGCAGTTTTCATAAACTTTTCAAATGTCACACATTTGCAGTTTCCAGACATAATTGCACCAAATCAAATCAGCAGACGGGATCCAGTAATATCCATTTCTAATCAGACCAATGCAACATTTGTCTACACAATTTATGTCGAAATTTCCATAAATCCAATTCACATTTTTGACAAGTTTTGATATCTCCTGCAATAACTTCGATTCGCTTGAAAGCGTTTTCTGCTGTCTACACAGCTGGAACTAATGCTCAGTTAAGATGCCAACTATTCAGCCAATCGCCTCAAAGAGAACTCTCGTACATGCCCTCATTATTGCCGGTTAAACTATTAATCAACATTATAAACGAAATTCATTGTGCATTAAGTGGAAACTCCAGCAATGTCACTTTTCATAATATACAAACGCATTCCATCTGATGGAAATAACTTGTCAACTTCGTGTCAAGAACATACTTAAACTTATTAAATGTCAGAAATTAAGTTGATGGAAAATGTTGTCGTTCGTTTAAAATCATCCAAGGATATTCACCAATAATATCGTTCACATTCCATGTATAGTTCCCCCCCTGTTGTGCGGCGCACCTTCTGTTGTAAGTTTGAAATATGATACCGGAAGATGGCACATGCGGTGAACGAGTTTCGGAAGAAAGTTTTTAACCACAAAGATACCAACTCAACGCAAGGAACTTTTCACTCTTTATGATGGCTCTCTGTTTTTGGCGTGAATGTGTAAACATTTGATGTGTTCTGTTTCTGTGTATACAGTGTGTGATGAGAATGAGAGGAATCTTTCATTAGATTCTTGGTATGTCACCACTTTGTTTAAGTTTTTCTGACGTGTGTCCTTTAAAATTGTTTGGCTTCGTATGTTCCGCATTCCTTTGAACTGGAGGTAGTATGTAATTTGCAAAACTATTTTGGATCCTATAGCCTGCGAGGTTTTGGTAAATTTGCAATTAGGAAGATTTTCGAGACCAAAAGGTACAGGAAAATGCTTAGCAGGGAAATAACTAATTTACTTTGTTGAAAGTTGTTAACGACAGATCCTTCCCCACTTATCTGAACTATGTAGACAGTTTCTTTTACTAAAATCTACTAGACCTAGTTGGTCTTGTGAACCTACAGCCAATCGAGTTCGTTTCGAATCGTGGTATCGAAAGTTGATCAACGACTAAGAGAGAACAAGAAACGTGCAATCGCAATGTAGGTACTCATTATACGAAACATTTTTTATTTTTATTTTTACAATCTCTTTCGTTCAATAAAGAACAACTCTTACTTAGCCTTTCGAGTACCGAGTAAAGGTCCCCCCAATGAAAGTCAGGCTTAAACTGTATTATAGTTTATTTTAGTATTGTTTCCAGACGAAATACATCATGAAATGAAATTTTTCAAAGTTTATTTTTATATAAATTCATAAAAAAAATGTTGTATGAATTTCCCTAGTTTTGTGATGGAAGTTGTTTTTAAGTATTTCACAACTCATAAGATAATTGTAATCTTGCTGTGAAACTATTTGTGTTTAAATAAATATGAAATAAATATGAAGGTGCTTGTAAGGTTTTTTTTTGTAGCAATATCCTGGATTTTTTCAAATGCAAGATTTCAATTCTATTGGCTTTAATTTAAAAAATAATTGCGGGGGGTAATACATAATTATGCCTTATTGACTAATTAAAAGCAAATATTTTTACACGGAATGTAGAGAAAAACGTGTTGGTGGGGGGCCCAAAGTCATTCAATGGGTGCTCTAAAGGTTAAACTGAAAAATGGCCATTTTGGTAATTTTTAAAAAAATTGGCACAACGGGTTTAGAGGCTCAAAAAGAGGTAAAACGCCAACGCCGGTGTTACCACTTTCTTAAACAACTCAGGGCTTCATGGATGCTGGCAAAAATATGAAAAGGTCGACAGGTCTTGATTGGGGAAGCAACCGGACATCGTATTATTAGAAAGACGACTATAAAGCTTGACAACTTTACAAACGTATTCCCCAAATACTCCACGGATAAAGAAGAAATCGAGCCTCCTATGGCACTTCCCAGTACTTCAGAAATAAAGCTTCTATTCCATATTTCGGAGGAAGGTTTTCCGTAAGGATGGACAATCTAGCAAAATACGGCGCAGCTGTCTTAAAAGGATTCATTAATATAACCGATCCGAATGGGATTGTAAGTCGCACGTCCTACCGCTTTTCTGGGTGAAAAATTAACATGATTCATTAAAATTCGATGTACACAACCCTCTGTGGTGGGTTGGTGACCTCTACTAGCTCAGAGAAAGAACACACACGTTAATTACAAGCAGCAACTTCTTGCTGTCTATATAAGAGCCTGTTTTGAAAAGTTGAGTTACATATATTTCCTGTCAAGGTTTATATTTGAATACCCCACTCTAACCAAGCTATAAGGATGAACTACTCGTATTCGAGAGAATTTTTGGAAAAATTGTTGGGAAACTTTTCATTCGATTTAGATAAGACTACCATTTTTCATGCGCACTTCTGCAAACTTGATCTCATCTCATACATAATACCTATACTAGAGTGGTTAAGACTTTTTTAAAGCTTCCTCTTTACGGTTCCCTTCAATCAAATACTTTTTACCCCTGAAGGAGTTTTACAAGCCTGGACATATAAGTTTAGGTACCTCTTCTAATGCCAGTTGTAGCTATACAGTACACATCTTTGCGCTCCACCGTACTTTGAGATTACCTACTCTCGACATTTTCTTTAGTCACATAATGCCGATGGCTTAGTTTTAGTAACCTTTCATACACCTATGTGTATGTTTCTAGATAACCACTCACAGCAAATGGGCAACCACCCACTCACTTTATAATCCCTAAATGAATTTCCCTGAAATTAAATTCATTTAACCACCAGCTAAAGTCATTTTCTCCTCGATAACCTAAGAGACCCATGCTCTGTAAATTTCACTGCCACCGAAGGATAGTACCTATACAAAACTAAAACATCCGTTGAGCGCAATCGATAGAGAACTGCTTCCACTCATCCCCCAGCATCTACACATTATATATTGTGAAAGTTGAAATCTCTGCGCCAGGCTGGATTCCATACCTAACGGCAGTCGAATTTATGTGCGAGAATGATTAAGGATCAAACCCTTTTTCCCAACCAATGGCATTGAATCATGTAAACGCCCGGGAGTATGTGTGTGGCTGTGTGTGTATTTATCCTATCGATTTTATTCTTGTTAGTTTTTCTCTGTGATATACCACCCATACCCATCATCCGGAACGTTCATCCAAACGTTGCTGTCGATACATTATAGAGAACGACGCGTGAAAAGATATTTTCTACGCGGTACAGTCCTTCAGTATATCCTGAGCCTGATAGTAGCTAGTGACGTCTTACTTAAGTTGTTTGACAGGTAGAAAAATAACAATATTTATACCGGCGACGACGTGCACGTCTGGGAAGAGGTAGGCAGCAGGAGCATCCCTATAAACACAAGTATTATAGAGGCGTTATCACCGTTCCGGCACTTCGTGGCGCCACCGATTTATATCATCGATACCAACCCATCAGGACGTGACTATTAGTGCGACAGGATATAATTGACAAGTTAATGCTATATACAGCACCTACAACAGAGGTAGGTAGGTTGGATTTTAATGACGAGCGCAATAATGAGATGTGGAAATGCAATTAATTACGTTTTGGGGGCTTAGTTTAATGAAGTTTGACTATAGGGCGGTTGGGTGCTGTCGTCGATCTACCTATACTTCTACCACAGCGACTCAGAGGTATATCATATGTGAACATTGGAAAAATAACAATAACCACACACGAAAACAAACAGGTGCCTCTGCTGCCGCAGGTTATTATTTCAGATTTGCTTATAATCGCAGCACCAGCTCCTCCTGCGTTAGTCGCATGTACAATGTACATATACCTAGCAGAGTGAAGCACTCACAGTCGCTGCCACTGTATGGATTTAAGCTTGTTTATGGCAAAGTATGCTAATAGAGAGACTCCGTAGTACCTACCGTAGTTGATTATGGGAATACCTTCGTAAATTATTGTTAATTTGTAACATGAGCGTAGGTGACAGGGGAAGGAACTATAACTTTCTTTGGGGCGGGGAACAAAAACAGACATAGGTAGGTAGGTAGATAATGTTTGTCTTGGCGAAAGAGGGGGAAATAATGGCTGATAGTTTTGGGCGAAAATGCCAGCCCAATGAAAACATAAACCGATTAAGTTATTAACAGCGATTCAATGGTGTTTGGAGCTCCAGTCGTTAAGATTGCGACTCCCAAAAAAGAGGACGGCTTACCATGCGGGTGATTGTCTTGTATTTTGTTTGATTAGAAGTTAGTTATCCGAAGTTGTTTATTATAAGTTGTATAGGTACCTATCATCCAAAGGTAGGTACTCGGTTTTCTAATTACTTTGGGGACCGAAATCGTTCGTTAATATTCTCGTTGGCAGTGACAGCGACCATTTATGTACTTGGAAACAAATTAATTCTAAAGCCAAGATTACACACTCCATTTTTCGTGGCAAATTTGTCTGTCAAGCGTCTTACCACGTAATCGGCAGTTACTCGCTGTTGGGACTGAGTAAACAATAAAATTTCACGGATTTTCAGTGACATTTCAATAATTTCAGCATTGTCATGCGTCTTTCAATTGATACATTTTTTCCATGTTGTTTTTGTTGTCTGTGGAAATGAGCGTTTTATTCGCATTTCCAAGAGCAAGACGTGTGTTGTGCGAAAATAGGTTTGGTTGGAAAGACAGTTTCCTTATTATTATTTACAATGAAACGCGTCTCGGAAAAACTATAAATAATAATATCTGTTCCCAATTATGAGCAGGAGGTGGTCATAAAAAAACTGTAATAAAATTATATCATTCTCATTATTTCGAATGGATGTCCGGAAGTTTCCAAAAAAAAAAAAAAAAAGTATTTAAGGCTACTTCGGACCAACTTTCGTGCAACTGCAGTAGGTAGGTACCTATAAAGTGCAACTGAAATTGCATTTGAAGATTAATTCAACACCCGAAACACAAAAGCGCGCGCTTTTTAACATTTTCCAAACCTTTTTTATTTTTATTATTTGCAGAATTTTGAAAAGTAGAATTTTGAGAAACAGAATTTTGAAAGCAACATTTTTTAAAACAAAATTTTGAAAGCAGAGTTTTGAACAAAAAAATGACCTCGCCAGAATTTCAACCCAAACCCATCCACTAACTCTCAGAAAACAAAACCATGAGTTTTGTCCTGTTTTACGAAATAGAGTGTTTGATCACTTTTTCTCGTTTTGTCTACAAGTCGGAACTTAGGGAACAGGAGTAGTTTGCGAACGCACCCGAAGATCTAAATGGAGTCCATTGAAGTGTCCGGCTGTCAGCGTTCCTTCTGTCGTTGTCGGCCTGGGTCAACTCTTTTCGTCTTTGAATCTCAGCGTGTGCGCAACCCACTATTGCTGCTGTAATTGCTGAATTATTTTGTATTTAAAATATATGCTTAACACTATTATTGAATTATAAGATTTAAATTGAACTCAAATCGAACAATTTTCAATCATATAAAAAAAACAATCTCAATCTTTCTTGGAATTAACAACACTTTCCAAATATCGGTTTCTGTCAACTTTAGACATAACTTCGGAAAAACATACCGAAAGAATGGAACAGAAAAATCAATATTGGGCCAAAGATTTAATTTTCCAAATCATATAAAAAATATTACTCACATTATTCGGTTTAAAAACAATTTTTTTGCGAGCAAACGAAAAAAGATTGCAAACCCAGTTCGTAACTCAAAATGCCCTACGCAAAAATGATCTAAAAAATCTAAAAACCAAGGTAAATTGTTTACGCCCGCAATGTACTACTTCTTTAGTTTTTGGTTGATTTGATTTCCTTTTTTTATAAATTAAGTTTTGGACTGGGAAATTGTCGGGAAGGACAAAGAATCATTGGGAAGGACAAGGACTTTGTCCCAAATGTACTGGCAGCCGTGAAATCTAATTATACTGCCAAACCAGTTTGCCTTCACCGGTGAAATATGCAATTTTATTTGAATTAAAATTCCCTCTGTCATGAGTATTCATTTTGTCACGTGTGTACCACCGTGTGATCGCCTGTCACTTGCTTTTGTCACGTAACATTGTCGCGGCATGACTATCTTATTTTGTCACATTAAACATGAAAGAAAACAGCCCATCTAACGTCTACGTAAGATTTGCTTGCGTACCTACCTAAATGCACTCACATTAATAGAAAAGTAAATTATTGTTCAATGTAAAAATATGTTTTTATGTTATATTCTTGTTTTAAGCTTGCTAATACAAACGGTTATCTACATTTTTTTATTTGTTCTTAGGAGTCAAGTTCAAAATTCACTTAAGAGAAAACTTTTTTTCTAATGCTTTTGTTGATAAAAAAAAATTAGGGGAAAAAAAAGAATTTTCCATTATACGCTCCAAGAACAAAGAGTGCGTATTCCAATGGTTCCCAGTGTTGCTCTCTGTTGCTCAGCTGTTCCGGACTTTTGTCTAGTTTATTGTCCACGTTTGGTGAAATATTTTCACTATCCCAACTACGGACTTGGGTACCTCTGCTTACCATATAAAATGTTTTAAGAGTATTTGTTTTGTAAGAGGTCGACACGACCTTTCCAATTGCTTCCAACTGGCAATTTATTCCCGTTTATCAAATTTAAAAGAAAAAGCTGCCATAAATGCCAATAGCAATAGGTGTTGTATTTGCCACACCCATTTTAAGGCAGATTACGAAAAGATGCTTAAACTAGTCGGCGTTAATTTGTTGCTTTTCAGTTCTTGCCTCCCACAGATACTGCGTTTAGTCGCTGTTCTTTTGCATATTTAATCTCAGCACACTCATCATAATAAAGCACGTCCCCAAAGTGTCAAACATAATTAAGGCAAAAAGAAGGTATTCCTAAAATCCAACCCTTTCAACACGTCGCATTTCTACTCATCTTTCATAAAAGTATGTAAATTGCTTTTTAAATACGATCCATCCATGGCCCAACTCTTGTCGAAAAAAAAACTCACCTAATTTATACCGAAAACCTTTGAAAACAAGAACTCATCTCGTCCATGCGGCTTGGGATGGGAACATTTTTCAAAAATACTTTATTGCGGCTTGTATAGGTGCGGTTTAAAAAGGATTTTTCCAACCGCACCCTGCCATTGTGTTCTCTGTGTCTGTTTCTGTACACTGATGGATTTTATGGATGCTAATAAAACGTATGCTATTTTTATGGCAAAGGTAACTTTTGCCAAAAGGTTTCCCCTGTTCGGCAAGCAAAAGGTAAACCTCCTGTGCGAATGAAGTGATTTATTATTAATACCACCTCGAGAAGAGTGACTTAGGCGGGTGTGCGGCTGTATAGATGAAGGTAGATGGCATACACACTCACGCACACATTCCTCCCAGCACTCACATATTTTGTAATTTATCTGCAGATCTCTGACCCATCCGGCGTTAAATGAAGTAAGTGGAATTAATCTCGAAAGTGGCTTTTATGTGATGAAATTTACATTTTTATTTGCGTTCTAAGGAGCTTTTTGGGTAGGTGTCGAAAGAATGCCAAGCATTATTTATGCGCTTAGCTGTTGGCAGAGAGTCGAAGTCAAAAGGATATTGATGTTAATTTCATCGAAGTTTTGCCTATAAATTGAGCGGAAGGTATTTTTATGTATATGCGAAGCTTCGGAGCAATCCTGCAAATGCAATCAACTTGGAATTTATCAATAAAAGTGCGTAACATGCGTGTTAATGAGATTTGAAATGAGGGGCCATGTCTTGGGAAATTTTATCTCGTCCTCTGTGCGGAGTTTTACGAGCGGACTTGAGAGCCCTGCGAATGGGTCACTTACGGCTAGGGGCCGGGGGTTATATTAATATCAATTTTAAGTCAGGTATGCATAAAGTCAAATGGTTTCATAATTTAGGGTTAGTATATACTGAGTGGGATTACTTTAACAGCGGTCCCTACTTTTTTGACAGTAAAAAAGTAAACGGGTCGACTGACCTGCCTCTGTTGGAAGCAGTAGGCTATGGGATGGCATTTGCTTGGTGCTTCAATTTATTTGATTGATAGTTGGGTCTTGGGTACTTTAGGGAAGCCACAGCTTAGTCTTAAAAAAGGTCAACTTGGGATTTTAGGCCAGGACTTAGAGGCCTGAAATTTTCGAACACAAGCTTAAGAAGTTGAATCAATGACCTTAAATCTAAGTTGACCGCAATCCTACTTTTTGAAGATCTAAGGCCTTTTCAACCGACAAAGAGGGGGCTAGGAATGGTAACGTACAAAAGAATAAATAAACCTACGTCAATGGAAGTGTGTCCTTTGAAACTGCCTACATGGACTCCTACCTTAGACTTCCTTGAGACTGCAGCGTTTTTAGGCGGGCGTTAGAACGATCGAAAAAGCTATTTTCCCTGCTGAGATCGGTCCCGTATGTCACGATTTGTGTGGGCAAAACAGGTCTCTTTCAAATCGCCGGTTTCGTTAAAAACAACTTAAGGGTTGTAGGAGACTAACCTTTACCTCTCTCAAAAATGGAAGTAGAATACGCTTGGAGGTATCTTCATGGCTGCGATTTCGGGTCTCGCTATTAGGTGGTGAGTCTTTTTATTGGCTGCATGTAGCTAGTACTTCTTGTCAGACCAAGCCGTTCTTTTGAAGGCAACTTGCCGCCAGTATTATCACTTGAAGCGATCGGTAAAAGTTTTCGAGATCCCTGAGTAAGTAACCTTATTTTTTACAAATAGCCTTTCCAGTCAGTGCTTTCCCGAATAAAGAAGGAGACTCTTAGTTGGACCTTCATAACCCCTGCACTGATCTATGGATCTCAAGCTTCAAAGACCATAATGAATTTTGTCGACATACGGTCCCGCTAACCTTGACGAGTTTTGGAAAGACAATTAATCCACTTATACCACTCGGTCTTGGCCAACAACATTGTTGGCTAGGGCGAATGAACTTTTCAATTTGAACTTAGGGGTTCAACGCTGGACCACACCTAAGATCTCACGCACAAGTGAAACGTTTCTCAACCAATTTGGAGTGAGAAACTGCGGCGGGGGTTTGCTAAAAGCATCGGGTTGACTAGAATGTTGAAGTATCGTCCTTAAACTAGGTATAATTCCACTATACACTGACTGAAAGCAACTATTTGACATCCAGAAAAAGAGGATTTGGTTTGCCGGCTCATTAATCTCAAGACTGGTAAATCGGCTTGTAGATACATACATATATAGAAAGATTCCTTCGATTATCTCTGCGGCAAAGTCGATTAGACTGAATCGAAATTTTGTGGCAAGCTGTGCCATCCGAACCTAGAAGACCTCCTTTGCGAATTTGTTCTTCAAGGAGCCATCAAGAACCAAAAGCATAACTATGTCGGACTTCCAAGAAGGTCGAAATGCGATTCCTTGATCGTCTTTAAGTCATTTTTCTCATCTGCTGGTAAGTTTAAATCAGGCTTAAATTTTCCAGAATGCACCCCCTCATAATTTGAAGCTATAGGCCTATTGGTCTTATCTGCATCTACGAACGACTGACAGCGCTGACTGCGGCACTCTTTGTAATGAATACCACATGTCCGTCATGCCTGATGTTGTACCCAAGAACAGTTGTGAAAAGCTAAATCCCAGGCAGCTTTTTATTTTTTATACAAAAGGAGCCCCATCTGCTCAAAATAGCTGTCAGCATGTCCCCAGTTAGAGGGCACTACCTTACTCCCGCCCTCATAAAATACCAACTCGGATCTTTCGGAGGCTCGTCTGTATCTGATTTCAATTCTCAACCAACAACCAACAACCATCATCGCCAATCTCAAACGTATAGGTGCTTCCCCTTGCTAAGCTCTTATAGAAGTTCCATAATCTTCACAAAATCCATCCAAGTCCCGCTGAAAGGGATAGAATTAGGAAAACTGACAAAATAAAAACTCAAACTTTATCCTTTTCATTAATTTACAAGCTCAAGTTATGCCATAGAGCACTCGTATAGTTTGAAATGGTTTTCCCCGGCAATCCTTGTGAAAATAAGACAATCCCTGCATTTGAAGATGCCGAACCATTCGCAGCGTTAAAACTTGTATAGTTGCTTGTAACCAATTAAGTAAGGTCAAAGCAGAAGGGAGGAATAGCAAAAGTCTCTCATGATGCAGCGGCAACAGCGCCAGCGAAGGAAAAAGGTTTAATGGAGTTGCCTAAGTGCTTTTAAGTTTTGTCGTCTTCATCCATTAGTGGAGAAGGCTTCGTTTAAGTCGCCTGAATGCATCTGGCGACAACAATTTGTCGCCTACTTCGACATCGACGCACGACATACGAGATACATCATGTTGTATTTAGAAATTTTGCAAAATTTCCTCAAGGGCGAACTACTTACGTACATGGTAAACTGGTCTCGGAAGATTTTTGTGTTTAATTGAATGCAATTTCATTCCATGAGTTACATTAATAATTGATGCTGATGTTGGTTGGAGATGATGACGATGATGCGAAGGATGTTTGTACTGACTGAAGAGCTCTCTGTGTGGTGTGTGCTATGTGCGGGCATATGTCCTGCGGGGGTAGGTAAGTACTCATGAAAGATTCTTCTCGGATAATTTGTTATTTGGACAGCTCCAGGCTTGTCGTATGTTCTTTATTTTTAATGGCATTTCTGGACAGTACTCGTATTTAAATTCGTGTCCTGGGTCGATTGCGAAGTGATGAATGGAAAATTGTAAATGGAACCTTATTGGGTTTGACAAGAAACTTATCCAAGCAAGGTGTGTGTTGTCGTGCTGTTGCTATCTTGTGCGTGCCGTCGTGAGGTAACGAAACTCTTGTGATGTAGTTTCAGCAACTGAGTTTCTAATTTCACACTGATTGCTTATGTGTCCTATTATCACAATTGGATTTTGCGATAATACTTTATATTCATATAGCTTAAACATTTAGTATTATTTAAGGTATGTTAGAAATTGTTAGGTTAGCTGAACAAGGGCCATTTTGATCCCTTTTTTGGCTGTACTTTGCGAAAAGCCTTTTGCGTTAGAATATGATTCATACATGAGTTCTGAATCACATCAACAGACTTTGGAATTCAACATTCTCGAAACTCTTCAGTCAAGTTTGTTGGTCTTTTGCCGGCTATTTTTAATAGGATAGGAATTTGAGGCCCACTTCCACCCATGACTGTAGCGCCACAAAGCATATTATTTATTTATTTATTTTAAAATCGCTTACAAAGTAAGACAAGAGTCTTATACTACATTTTTTAAAGCCTTTAACTTAATTTAAGAATTTTAATTTAATTTATTTATTTAGCTATTTGCATCATTACATATTTATTAAAAAGAAATCGTAATTTAAAAAGAGAAAAAAATAATAAGAAAATTAATAAATAGATAAATGTTATCAATGATTTAATTTAAATAGGTGATCATAACCACTTGTTGCTGAGTTCGTCGAGCAAATTTTAGAATCCTACCAGGAAACTAGGGAAATCGCCTTCTTCTTAAACCTAAATCGCTCTTTTTCTCACTTTTGATTTGTTTTAACTTTTGCTTATTTGGTTTATGGACTTAAGAGATTGTAGGTAGTGTTGTAGTTTTTATTTTTTTTTTTTAATTTTGAAACTTTCTAACCGGAATCATTGAAAACTCTGCGAAGCTACTTTTTGGGTATTTTTGTCGTGTCTACCGTTTTTGGAAATAATATTGGAACTTCTACTCATATTGCTTTTGAGGAAGAGTTCCTCGAACACCTTTTAGAATTCTGATCGCAGTTTTCTACGCTTTAGTTTGTTCAATCTGAGCTGGGATTTGATCGAGTTCCTTCCACAGCTCTTATTGAAATTACTGGAAGAACCAAAAACAAACATTCTCTGTCGATTTTATTTTCTGTTTGAGTTTCGCTAGACAATTCTGTTGACTGTCCAACTCCACAGCTAGGATTTGATCGAAAACGGCTCTAACGATTTCAACCAAAATTGATATTTAACCTTCACATGGACAGTATCTACACGTGTAGATATTTCAATTTGCATCTCTAAATATCTATTTGGTTTATTGTTCGATTTTAATACAGTTTCGAATCAGTGACTAAACACTTTCCAAATATCGGTTTCTGTCAACTTTAACATAACTTCGGAAAAACATACCGAAAGAATGGAACAGAAAAATCAATATTGGGCCAAAGATTTAATTTCCCAAATCAAATAAAAAATATTCCTCACATTATTCGGTTTAAAAACAATTTTTTTGCGAGCAAACGAAAAAAGATTGCAAACCCAGTTCGTAACTCAAAATGCCCTACGCAAAAATGATCTATAAAATCTAAAAACTAAGGTAAATTGTTTACGCCCGCAATGTACTACTTCTTTAGTTTTTTGTTGATTTGATTTCCTTTTTTTATAAATTAAGTTTTGGACTGGGAAATTGTCGGGAAGGACAAGGACTTTGTCCCAAATGTACCGTGCTGGCAGCCGTGAAATCTAATTATACTGCCAAGCCAGTTTGCCTTCACCGGTGAAATATGCAATTTTATTTGAATTTAAATTCCCTCTATCATGAGTATTCATTTTGTCACGTGTGTACCACCGTGTGATCGCCTGTCACTTGCTTTTGTCGCGGCATGACTATCTTATTTTGTCACATTAAACAGGAAAGAAAACAGCCCATCTAACGCCTACGTAAGATTTGTTTGCGTATATCTAAATGCACTCACATTATGCTTAATAGAAAAGTAAATTATTGTTCAATGTAAAGATATATTTTTATGTTATATTCTTGTTTTAAGCTTGCTAATACAAACGGTTATCTACATTTTTTTATTTGTTCTTAGGAGTCAAGTTCAAAATTTAATTAAGGAAAACACTTTTTTTCTAATGCTTTTGTTGATAAAAAAAAAATAGGGGACAAAAATAATTTTCCATTATACGCTCCAAGAACAAAGAGTGAGTATTCCAATGGTTTCCAGTGTTGCTCTCTGTTGCTCAGCTGTTCCGGACTTTTGTCAAAGTGGTGGCGTTTGCATAAATGCCAATAGGTATATGGGGCATCACACAACTCTGTTGTATGTGCCACACCCATTTTATAAAACTCCGCCGACAGGCGTCCAGATTACGAAAAGATGCTTAAACTAGTCGGCGTTAATTTGTTGCTTTTCAGTTCTTGCCTCCCACAGATACTGCGTGTAGTCGCTGTTTTTTTGCATATTTAATCTCAGCACACTCATCATATAAAGCACGTCCCCAAAGTGTCAAACATAATTAAGGCAAAAAGAAGGTATTCCTAAAATCCAACCCTTTCAACACGTCGCATTTCTACTCATCTTTCATAAAAGTATGTAAATTGCTTTTTATGACTTATTGTAGATTATTATGAAAAAGTAACTGTGAGAATGTCTTTTCAAACTATTATTTAAGTTTTGTCTTTTTTTTGTCTTACACGGACAGTATCTACACATGTAGATATTCGTTGACGTTGTATGAAAACTGTTTGGTTTCGATACGAAAATTCATATGTGCACCAAAACTATACAAACCTATACACATACTATAATGTGCGCAGATGTGTGCACATCTTTAAGACCTTTAGTAACTGGATTTCGGAAGCATAAATGCCTTATCCCGGAGCATATTACGCGCCCCTTCACTTTGCAAATTTGGTGCGGTTTTCTGTACCACTTAGTATAATCCTTACCAGTCTAAAAATGACGTCTTACTTCCGTGTTGCCTGATCCTTCGCTATCAGCCATGACGTTCGCACACAGACCCGTCTACCAATAGGTACATTATCGTCTTGACCATCAGAATCAGAATCGCAATCATTACGTAGTTCTACTGTCTACAGGCGAAAAGATGTCATCAGCGTCAGCATCTATCTCGTAGTCGTCCAATTTTTCATGGAACAGCCTAACAAAAGAATCGTTATTCCGATTTTTATTATAGTTGTAAACCTTGTTGGCACTGGTTAACCTAGATAGCTGATGCTGAAAGGTATTCAAAATACCTTTCGGCTCTCCGCATTTTCACAAAAATTAAGTGTTTTACGACCAACTCCTCGCTGAAAAATTGCGTTCTAAAATGAACTTTTTCGTGAAAACTTTTATTAGTATTGATTTTTTTTTGCGGTGTAAATAATGGGCTTTGTTCTTCATAAGTAACGCACTCCCAATAAAAGGAATGAGTACAAAAAAAAAAACGTTTATTGAAGAATAACGGGACACAAGAAAGAATAACAGAGAAGAACCCCCAAGTAAAGCCAAGAAGTGGAAAAGCTAATCTTGAAAGGCAAGAGACAGAAAAATGCACTCAAAACAAAGCAAATGAGTGAAAAAAATCTTATAATATTGGAACAAAAACACCGTTATTTCGGAAATAGGCACACGGAGGCCAAAGAAAATAAAGAGAATGAGTGCAAAAAGCTAATATTGATAGAAAAACTCTAACCTGCTGAACAAAATCATATAGAATGCTTGCAATTTTGTTTGTATCTACACGTGTAGATACTGTCCATGTAAGTACATTTAAATTTCCGTTCATGTGAGGGTTAAGCAGTTTTTATCTAAAAATTCGAACAACGGTACTTTTGCAATGTCGACATATCTCGAAAACGGTAGGTAATGTGGTCATATATAACTTAATAGCTAATTCAGTTTTTCTCTATAGGTATTATCGTACAATGGATTTTTGAAAAAAAGTTTCGAGAAAGTTTCGTTCGACTCAGTCGTGCATTTTATTTTTTTTAAATACATCCTAATTAAAAGAAATTCAAGAAAAATATCCCAAAACTCTCCAGAACTAAACTGGCAAGGAACTCAAAGAAAAAATTAAAATTATCCGCCTATCGGACAGAACTATTAAGCAATTGCATAGAAAACTCTTTCAATACTGCGGAACTGCGGTCCAACTTCATATTTGTGAGTCAAAAATTGGAAAGCAAAAAAGTAAAAAGTTGGAAAAGTTCATATAAGCTCTGATTAGAATTCTGAAAACGACATATTTTTAAAGCATTCGATCCAAAAACATAGATAAATTATTAAAAAAATAGCACTTTTTCCGACAATTCCGACCATTGACCGGAATAGATTTGAAAACTAGAAAACTACGGTGACTCCGCCTTGTCTGCGGTATGCAAATCTTTTCATTTGTGTAGCTCTCAAAGTAATCCCGAACGTGCTGCTCTTGAAAATTCTCCTTCCTCAGTTTATATGAATCCAAGCTATATTCACCGGGTGTCCCACTATGTATATATGTATCCACATTCCTACCTGCTGGACAACCCAGTTAAGGCAGCTACTAATTGAAACCCATACTCTGCCAGGACTACCAGTCGTTGAAAACCGCTCATGCTACATACGCAAAGCAATCACCTAATTTTCTTGCGTTATTTGTCCGACCGATGACTTTTAAAGGATCAAATACCATTGTTGTTGCTAAACTATGCAACTATGACAGCCATTAGCAAAATTAAAAGCAACACAAAAAACTCTACTACAATTTACCTTCGAGAGCGAAAAAAAAACCACCCCAGAGTACTCGTACTTCGCCGTTTGTTGACTCTTCTGATTATATTACTTTTTATTTATTTATTTTCCTCCATCCCCTTTCGTTGGTATATCCATTTCTTGTCCTTTACCCTAACGAATGTTTGACTTCCTCTGGACAGTATTTATTTAGCTCATGCTGTAGTAATTTTCGCCTCTCAAAGACTGCATTGTGAGTGCCGTATAGTTGTTGCAACGTAGTGCCAACGGCATAGACACACCAATTAAGAAAAAATGTCCATTTTGGGTCCGTAGAGGCGAATTTGCCCCCCTCGCCCCACTATAGAGTCTTCTTTTGAATCTCCGAGCGGAAATAGTATTTCTAATCCCTGCTTGAAAGGTGGGGAAAACAAGAAAGAAAAAAAAAAAGCCAACGCCCACTGGCTGTACACGGTTGACGCTGACAAAGCTGAAAATCCTTTAACTCATTT
Organism: Cheilosia vernalis; assembly: GCA_949126925.1. NCBI lineage: Eukaryota > Metazoa > Arthropoda > Insecta > Diptera > Syrphidae > Cheilosia > Cheilosia vernalis. Next base: position 51,272,997 of record OX421361.1, read on the forward strand.
GAATTTCAACTACGCTGTTGTTGGAAGTGCAGCGAAAGGAGGAAGCAAATTTCCTTCCACACAAACACACAGCGAGAAGGACCTGGCTATGCGTGGAAAAGAAAAATCGTTACGGTTTTAGATAACAACAGGCCAACACATACAACCGTCTGCCAATTAACTTAATTAAACGCTTCCACGGACTGTTGCCTAACTGAAGTTTGGCATGAAGAGTAATCAGGATAACACAACAAAAAAAAAATTCCATTCACAAGCAAAGTGATATTTAAATGATAAGTTGTATACAAATGGATACAGAACGGAACTATAACAAAAAAAAAATAGCCAGGACAACATTTTTGGAAAATTCCTCATCAGACAAATGACAATCTGATTACGCGGTTGATACTCAGCGGTCTGGGAACTCTTAAACGGCCTGACACTAAATCCACCTCATTGGGAGGACGCTGCGAAGAACAGAATACAAACCAGTTAACATTATCTGATCTGTTTCTGAAATACCTACACGGATATAAAACCGCAAGTACACCCTGGTGCCTATTAAATTATCCAGCACCGGTGGCGGTGGGATCGACCTGCCGTTTTCTAACCACATTGTCGCGATGGCCTATTTTCGAGGAGGAACAAAAAAGAAAAGACAAATCCCAAAAGAGGACGACCTTATCACTATCATCGGCCAGAAGGTGGCATTCCGAGCCCGGGTTGGATTATGCTCGGGGTGCGCGCACTATGTGGTGGCCGTGGCGGTAGGTATTTCCTCCTTCCACTTCGACACGAAACGGTTTTCCAATTCCGCCCCACCCTCCATTTCATTTAGTAGAGAATTCGGGTACGAGCCAGAGCCACTTTCAACCCACTTAAAGATTAAAGCTAACGATTCACAATCACCGCAGGAGTTATAAACGACTGTTGGCTTCCGCTCTAACCGTTCCAGTGAAAAGTAGCCAAACCAAATGAATATAAAGTAGAGGCAGAAAAAGACAAAAAAAAAAGGAATCACCGAATCGAGGGAAATATTTAGCAAGAGCCAAAGGATGTGCGAAAACCGTTTGGGGGTACCGTTACCATTCCATTCTATTTGGTGTGGTGACTTTCTTTCAATAGTGATAAATAAAATTTTATTCGCAAAAAGGAGCAAGTTCAGCACCAGAGAAACATTTTATCAGCCAGTCGTCTGGGTGGCAACAAGGCTGCTGAGTGAAATTAAATCTCCTTCAACCCGTCTCGCTCGCTCGCTGTTTGTGTCTTCTATCACCCAGCTTGGTACTGTTTTACAATCATCATGATTTCGATTTTTTTATATACGTACCTACACTCGATTGTCTATCGTCCTTGCGAGTGGATATAATTTTTCCCTCTTTTTTTTGTGATTCCCATGTTATTGGGTGTTTTCAGTTTCCTCTTCCTCGAGGGCAAAGGATGTTCACCGAAGAATCGAATGCTTTTAATTGACTTTATTGTTCGGCAGGGCGGTGGAGGACGTTGCCGTGTTGAAAGATGCCTCTGCTCTGCTGCCGAAAAATAATGGCGGCGCTGGCTCTTTTCCTGTGATAAGGCGCCACCTGTCGTGGAATTTTCAAGTCGTCTTTCTGTAGTCTTCCCTTGATTTTGCTATTTTGTTTATCTTTCATTCTTTTTGTGTAATTTTGCGGTGTGCTGCAGATGTTTTGCCGTTTTTTTTTTTTTTTTTTTTTTCTTCCTCTCCCTCTTTTCGAATATTAATAATTCAAGAAACGATTTGATTGTTTATTTATTTTCTGTTGTGGGTCTTGGCTTTGGAAACAGCTGTGAATAGGAATTGAAATGGAAAAGGAAATACTGATGATTTTGTTTTTTTTTTTTTGCGAAAATAAGATCCTGTTGCTTAGTCAAGTGATAAATTATTTTGTCGTATATTTTGGAGTGTTCCAAAAAGGGAGATGAACAAGGGCGTAGGTGGGAGAGGCAGAGGGCTATTTTGTTTACGTTACTTTGTGGAATTAAATGGAATTAAATGCCATTGTGTGGATTACGTCAGAGATTATGCCATGAGTGAAAGAATGACAAAAAGTTTGAACCAGAAGACGCCTTGGGGCAAGAATGTTGAACTTTGTTGGAAAACTCCCAAGAAGTGGAAGTTAGGTGGAAGCTAATGTATTTTTGACCTGGAGCTGATTCTTTTTTTTTTTTTAATAATTCACAGTGGAGCTTAATACACACGGCTTGTTTAACCTTTCAAAGTTTTCTTATCTTTGGGGGGCGTGATATATTTGGAAGAAATTCGAGTTCAGACCCAGAAGTCTCTGCACTGTGCTTCCACTAAGTACAGATATCAGTAAAACCGGCGGTGCTGATAGTGTACTATCAGAAACCCTAGTTCCTAAATGATTTCATGGTTTCCCGTATGATTGTTTCGACAGAAAAATATGACAGACGATGTAACATGTATAGACGCAAAATAGTGGCTGCAAGGATACAGTATCGCATGGTGAATCAGTAAAAATAAACAGCCTACTCAGTCTTTTCTCTCAAGGAGGTCGAAGAGTCTATGGTTTGGCGTTAAGTGCTGCTCGCTTGAAGATGAGATGTTGGTTCTTGGAAAAAAATAAGGAAACTTTGTCACCGAATCAAAAGGAATAGCACAAGTGTACCTTGGAAGTTGAAATCTTCATCTGAGTATTTAAATGAAGAACTTCAATAAGTACACCCAAAAAAAAACTTTGTGGTACCAACATTATTCGTTAGTTAAAATGAAGCTTTTGGCTCGAAATCTAATTTTTAATTTAAGAATAAAATTCTTGTCAAGAATGTAAGAAAAAGGTTGTGGAGAGTATATTATAGGGTTGTGGTCGAATTTAAATTCTGCTTTCAAAATTATATTTTTCAAGATTCCGCTTTTCAAAATTCTGCAAATAATAAAAAAAAAGGTTTGGAAAATATTAGCAGAATTTATTTGTTTAAAATATTGCCTGTCAGAATTTTAAAAAGCTGAATTTTGTATGACAGAAAAGAAGAAAAAAAAACAGAATTTTGAAAAGCGCAGAATTTTTGTGTTAAAAGGCAGAATTTTGCAAAGCATTAGGTATAATATATTTTCGCTGATTCCGCAGCCATACCTTATGTAATCAAGAGAGGTCTTACTTACGTAATATTAAGAGACTTAATAAAATCAAGGCTCGACAGTACTTTGGACCAACGCTTCAAAAGCCCGGGAGTTGAGTTGGCACTATCAGTAAAGCTGTCTATATCGATATATGAAGGTTCAGTTCCCTCCTCATACCTCGGGGATTGGCTTATCGACAAAAAAGCAAACGCATTCCCTTGTCAAGTTATAGCTTGAAATTAACTGATATTAAGACAGTGGCTGATACACTCGTAGTGACGACTACTCTTTGAATTCGAGAAAAAAAATGTAAGTCTACCTACAGCCAAGTGGTAAACATTTTTGTCAGAGATAGTTTTTTTTTCTGCAAAGGCAAGCCAAACACAGATTTAACCGTGTATATAGCGAAAAGGGGACTACAATTTTATAGTCAAAAGTTTTATTCTCACTGGTTAGCCGTCAATTTGGGAGTATTTTTGAGGATCTAGAAAATGTATTCCCCCGAGAGAAAAACTTACAAGCGACGACCGTTGTTGGGTATGATTTAGGTCAAACAGAGTAAGCCAAGGTTCCACTTAGTTCCCAATTGGGTAAATTCCGATGGTAAAGATTCCCATAAGACAGATCTGAGTACCTAAATATGATGTTTTGTATCACTGATTGAAAGTTTGAAAAAGATTGGCCTTGAAAAATATGGGCAACTCCACATGTAACAAGGTCCGGGCGGAGTTTGTGTAAGGCTGGGTTGGTAAGTATGCATATGAGCCCATCTTGCTCAAGCTATTTTTTCTTCCTTAAGTAACTGAGAGTTAAGTTATCGTAGATAAGTTTGACGTGAAAACGGGTTGGTTGTTGGATTTTTAATTACTTTTAAGGCCCACAAGTTTCACGTTAAAGTCAGACGAATTTTCATTCAAGCTCTGAGACGTATTCATGAATATGTTGCTCCTATTTTCGTAAACGTCCTATACTGCTATGCCTACGATTTTATTACATTTATTTTAAACCCTAAGAAGGTAGAATCCCTAGAAACAAAAGACTTAGCATAGTGGATCCACCTAAGCATGAAGGCAAAGTGTGACATTTTGCGAATCTGTCATTGGGAACACTTGCGACCAATGTCAACAAACTTAGATAATTATGGAAAATATCAAGAGGGTCATTGTGATACAAACTCAGCGGTTGCAGTTACTTGCTTGTCAAAAATTAATAAAATCATTTTAATTGTAAAGGGAGAAGGCTTTTTTAATAAGCCCTCTGCTTTGTGTTACTCTCATTCCACCCATAAAAAGACGTAGAATGCATTCTATCTCTTTTTCGGGTTTGCTTATGATTAACCAGTTGTAACTACTTACAATATTCTTCTTCTAATTTGTTCCTGCGGAAGTATACCAGCTGTCACTCTGACAGACGTTTTTTTCTATTTCTTCACTAGTTCTTTTTTCTCTTCGCCCTCGGACAAAGGATGAGAGTTAGATAATTTTGTATTAGATTTGTTAGTGTGTTGGACCACTAAGAGAGGGGTCCCAGGTTCGAATCCAGCAAAAACCCAAAATCTCGAACGCCTGACAAACATCCGAGAGTATAACTCTCGAGAAAGAGCTTCTCAATTAGCTGTTTTTTGACTCGGCTTGAAATTGTAGATTCCTTCCATTCGTTCCAAAAATTAAAAACTCACACAAAACGAATAGTTGCGAGAAGCTAGGCGTAGGGTCCCTTTAATTCCCCAATTCCCATAATTGAACTAAAATAAATAAAATAATCTCACTCCCAGTTTATTCAAAATAATCTCTTTTAAAAAATTAAATGAATGCTCGTGAGACAGTCTTCTAGGCGACCGCTCAGTTGACTCCAAAGTCGGGGTATTACAAACGCAGCGGTGAGTAAATCTTATAATTTGCCTCTGATGAATTGTTTCACTTGCCTGTTACATACATTAAAGGCGGATAAACACCCCCTTAATCAATCCAACACCTGTTCTTTTCCTAAGCGTACACATTGCTCTAATACAAAAGAGTTCCCTGCTGTCATTTCTTCTATAAAATGCCAACCACCGCCTGTGAAACATGCATGCTACACAAATGTTGCAAGTGCTTTCGCCCCATAGCTTTCATATTCACTTGATGAGAAATCAGACCAAGACTAAAAATAGCACCGCAAATATACCTTTTGAAGCCGCATCATTGTCATTGTGTGTAAAGCTAACGCCGGCCGCATCGTGTGTTTATACCGAATTCCACCCACCAAACTTAGGTTTATCATATTGCCATCAAAACGATGAAATATTCAATTATCCTGTGGAAAAGTTTATCCTCACGTATAAGGTCGAAAACAAAAAAACAAAACCGAAGGAATGCTCAAATAATGATTTCCCTTACTACGCATTAAATTTCCCTTAGATAGGAGGCGCTCCTGTCGTTGAATGCTAATAAAGAGTGTCCTTTCCCCTTTGGTGGGATTTCTCACGTATACGTGCCTGTATTTAGCAATTAATAATATCCGTCTTTTGCCGCGTGATCTGTTGTGTGGCGTCGTGCCATTGAATCGGCCTTTCAGCTTTTGGCTAAGTACCAGTTTATTATGTTAATCCGACCACCCCCAAATGAAAAAACCAGCTCACGCCGAGTCAAGCGGAATTCCAATTCCCCAACAACCGAATCTATATACCTATATTCTGTGACGATAATCCTACGCACAGCTAGCAGAACGTGAGAAGTTATCGTTAATTTTCAAGGATATCGCAGGCAATAATCGTATTATCCTTCGACAAAGTGACGATTGCCATTAAATGGGTAGTTTGTTCTACGGGCAAGGTCATTACGGGCAGCGATTGAGGGTCCTCTCTGGGTTTGTGGCCTGCCAGTTCTACATAGATGCGAAGAATTTACATTTCGACATCTTAAGTTTGCGGCGCTTAATCCCTCGAAGATTTTCTCCGAACATAGGTACCTATTCAGCAGCGATTGCCCGACAACAAGGAGCGTTCACGCTACCTAATTAATGCTGAATTTACAACGCGCCCGGATAAGGAGCTTTATTTTGTGTGGACTATGGAGTAAGTTCCAGAAGGAAAATCCAGTTTGATGAGAAAATTCATTAAGGTCCTTGATTGCTTTTGTTTTCTCTCTAATTTCTTTGGGTAATTAGTTTAATATTTTATTTTTGCTGGTTCCTTAAAACAAAACACCTGCAAAGCCAGGCACTTTACTTACACAGCCGAAGGTGTCAATTATTAAGCACTCGTGTGGGATGTGTGTAATGGTGACAACTTTATAACCAAAGATGAGTGGGGCCATTTTACTCGACCGTATAGCGAATAGCAGTTAATGGCACTTGTGTTTGTAAGTGGACGTTTTAGACATTCACACGGGAGTTGACCAAATATTTGTGGATATTAATTTGTCTTTGATCGAAATTGATTTTGACACTCCCCTACAGCTAAACTATGATCGATGGTCCGGCCCACACCTCAGTACTAATTTATATCCTTGCTTGATATTAATAGAACGAATTTAAACTAAAATCGAAATAGATAGCTATATAGGTCAAGAAAGAAGAGAAGAAAGAAGCCTTGCAATCAATCATTGTTATCAATCAACTTTAGTTTCCATCTAAAGTGATGGAGGATATGTCCCAAATATGTGCTTTATTGTTTTTCTCAAAGGCAGGGGGATACAGTAATATTGTCTCATGCAAAACCAAAAAATAACATATATGTATAGTAAGATACAAGAAGAGGCAATAGGCTCAGCCCTTTACGACTCACTCGCTCGAAGCAGTCAAAGCAAAGATCTCCTCAGAATTCCTATCGAAGGCAAACCTCAAACGGAGGAGGCTGATAAACTGTATAATATCCCGAAGGATGTGGCCAAACTAGAGCACGGAAAAAACAACCTACCTCCTAAGCAAATCACGTAAAGATATTCCCAGATTAACAGCGCGATAATCACAGGCCATTGGCCAATAGGAGAACACGCAGTTAGATTAGGCATCCCACATAATACACTCTGCCATAGCTGTAATGACGCAGCCGAAAAGGACACACTCACTCACTACGTCTGCGTCTGTCCGGCACTAGCTAGGGCCAGACTGCGGTCTCTTGGTAAACCCTTCTTCGAATCCCTTGAGGACGTCTCAAAAAGTGGTATTAGGGAATTGATAACCTTTTTGAATTCCACAGGCTGGATCCAAACTCTCCTATTTGACAATCTTAAACAACCAGGGCAAAGATACTCCTAAAAGATTGTTTTATAATTTATTGTAAAAGCTCTTAATGAAACCGAACTAAACTTAAAAATTACTTTTGGTAACAACCCGGCACATAGTGCTACTTGGGTTTTTAGTTAAACCGCCACTCCTTCCTACCTCCTTAAGAGACAAGCGATTTTATTTAAAATTTGTAGTGGTTTCGACCTTTGATGCAAGGACTTCTTTTTGCTTCTATCGCGTGGCCCTAAAACTTCCAATAGTAAGATCAGTACTCGAATTAAGCGTAGTGGACCATTAGTAACACTTAGCGACTCCACAGAAACTTCTGGGTGGTCACGTACAGCTAAGAAATTGACCTATCAGTCCATATGCCACAGACAAAAAATCGGAGTTGTTAAGGAAGCTGCCCGGGAGATAAAAGATAGGACCATCTACTTTTCAAATGGAATAAAATAAATGGAGCTCACAATAAATTTCTTAAGAGATACCTACTCCTTTGAGGAGAAGGCAATGCTTACTTTCAGATAATAAAGCTCCCAAGAATACAAAGCCGGGAGCATCCAAATATAAGTTTTTTAATACCTTGGCAGATTCACAGACCACCCGCCAGTCAAACAGAATGATCCGCTCAGCCTATACTGTGATAGTTAAAATTGCCGTCCAGTTCTAGTTAGCAATATCCGAACTTACATAGGTCTTACAAGGCTGCCGGTGAGCTTAGGTAGAGTAAGTATTCCCTTAAGCCATTTCCACAATTTTTAAAAATGTATTCTTTTGTAAAGTTCGTATTCATTTGCGATCACAATTTCTGACAGTTGAAAAAATTATTCGTGGACTTGGATTGGAATATGGCGAAGAACTACGAAAATATTTCAAGTTAGGCATTTGACTTAAAAACAATATCTGTACCTGAATAAAAGATATCCGTTTCCAAATGTAAAAATTGTATAGCGTAACATATACAGTAGTTGGCACCCTTTGATTGGATACAGTAGTTGACAGTTGACGCCACTCTGTTCAACAGCGATTTCTTCACTTCCAGTTAGTTCTTTCGAGAAATATTTTTTGAATTTAAATTATTTAAATATATTTTGTTTATTTTAATTAAATACTAACTTAGCATTTTTTTTAATAAAGTACCATTAAATGCATTTAATAAACTGGTAGCTCCTATTTAATTACTTTTGGGTGCCAACAACTGTAGTTCCACAGAGTCCCCACCTAATATGTATACAGTGGTGCTAACTACTGAACTTAGTTCTAAATTGATTTTAAGAAAAAATATTTTTAAGTGAAAATTTGCTTATGGCAACTACTTAAAAAATCAAGAAAAATCTGTGACACGTGTTTGCAAATTGGTTGTACCACCCGCTGCAAATTTGAATATTTATCGCCCGATATTCTCGGATGAGCTCGCCGGCGAACGAAATCTTCTTCTGTCACCACCTACTCGCTCAAAGTCTACCTGTCGCCTTGGGCATTAAGTTAATTACTTTGACAGCTATATCGTAAATTCCTTCCAAAGTTTTCCGCCTCTAAATTACCACTGAATGCAACTTTTTTTTTGACTATTGTGAGTTTCTTTCAAGTGGATTCATTGTGGGCTAAATATTTTTAGATCACAATGAACAATTTTACTTTCAAAATTTCGTCTCTGTGAGTTCGTTAAATCCAGCCTGGATACTTAACAGAATTAGGTTTCGCGCTGTATGAATACATTGTGGTGATCGACCATTGCGCCATCTAGTGCATAAACGCAGTTACAAGGCAATCTATTTTTTCTGCACTCTCTCATGTAGACGTCACATGTAAAAACGAACCGTTCCCCTACAAAGGGATTATAAGATACCTACTCATTTTGTAATCACTGCTCCTGGATTCAGTCCCTTTCATCATCGGTGGATTAGCGAGAAGCTTTACCCATATGTCATGGTAATAATGCGCTTGTGATATTTGCACAAAGTTTTGTTCTCTGACAAATCTATAACCAGGAATCAGTTTCTCCTCTTTGAACTTTACAGGTCTACAATCGGAGAAATGCAATTTCACCTGCACTTGTCTCGCGTATATAGGAATGGGAAGACTGAAATTATCCTTTTGCAACAGTTTGCAGGAAAGAAAAAAAATTACCTTTGAGCAATTTATTTGAAATTTATAGAGAAAGTCACGAAGGAAAGCAGTGACAGTGCGCAGATAGTATCCATGTATGCTTCAAGTGGGTAATGCAACAGTGATGCAGTATGTACATGACAGCAAGTAACCCTGGCAAACTGTAGATATAATATAATACATACCAGACGCACTGAGGAGTTATGAAGAGTTTCCCTCACGTAATGATTTTTTTTTTCCTTGTCTCTACGGCATATATACGACGAGGCGTACCTACATTTGAATGCATGATTAATATACAAAGAGATTATATGGAAAAAGGAAAGTGGGACTTTATTTTTATTTTCTATGGAGACATAATATGTAGCATTGAATTAAATTATTAGAAAAATATGTCATGGTTATAGTGGGGGGGCTAAGGTTTGTATAATTTTTTTTTTTTTTTTCTATTATTGTTTATGACGGCGAGGACTTTGATTTACGTCTAGTTAAAGAGGAGATGCCAGGGATGAACTTTGGTTCCATAGGGTACATAGGTTTGCAATACTTTTAAGGACACGAAGGACAATTGTGGTAGGACTGAAATATCGGTCGAAGAACAGAAAGGGATGTAGAATTAAGTGGATACATCTTTGGATTATGAGTGATATGGATTTTGGAAGTCAGAAAAAAAACTGTATTTATTTTAATGAGTAATTGATAGGCTGGTTTTGTCGAACCGATTACGGCGGTACCTTAAAACTGATTTTAACAAAAGGTGGACTAAATGAAAGGTGAATTTCCATAGGTGAACTCCCGAATGTATTCTTTCATTAAAACTAAAGAGACAGGCACACAACAAATAAACCAAAAAGGACTGTGTTACTGATCCGATGGTCGAAAATGTTGTTCATTTGGCGAATTCAAGGAAAAGGTTTGTATTTTACAAGGACGAATCTTATTTTAATGAGAGTGGTTTGTAAATTAATTGAATTTAAATTCAAAAGAAGGGAATTTTCACCTTTTACGGATTTTCCTTTAAATTCACAGAACTTTTTTTTGCATACAACAAAACCAGTTTGCAGAAAACCCTCAGCCCAAACTAGAATAAATTCGAAATATTTCCTGCTCAGCCATATGGAATTTTTGCAAGCCGACAGATCTTTATAAATATAAACGCACTTCACATAGGTCTATCGCACTCCAGCAGCGCCGTCACTCTTCTGTTTTTCGATCCAAAGCCAAACGTAAGGCAGACACGTCGTTATTATCCTGTTTGTGCTTTTATTCTTGGGCGAAAATTGCCGCGCCGTAATTCATAAGAAGGGCAAATGTATATCTATATCCGAGGGATATCAGGCAATTGAATTCACAATGGCGGATGCTCGCGCTTTTCTTCCTGGCTTCATAAATTTTGATGCCTACAACGATGACGGCTGACTGAAGTTGCTTTTGCGGCTTTGAAAGGATATTTCTTTTTGTTTGCTACGTTCTTCTTCTTTCTTTCTTTTTTTTTTGTCGAACATGACGTACCTAAAGCGGTTGAATTTGACTTTTTTTATTTTTTTGTGTGTGTATAAAGAGAGGAAACTGCTGAGCAATTGTTATGGAAATCAATGAAAGGAGAAGAAATAATTTCAGTTATTTTGAATAGAATTTGAAAAAAATTGACATTTATAACGAAAGAATGATATACCCACTTTAAATATCCTCGGAAGGATATATAATACGAAGAAACGAAGATAAATGGAATGCCACCTTTTTGGAGTCTTTGAAGTTGAAGCAATTTAATTTGCTTGTTCTTGGCTGCGTATTATTATTTCCATGTCAAAATTTAAAAGCCGTTCGAACTACAGAAGGTTTCCGGTTATTTGGAAAATTGAAATTGCAAATCCAATGAGAGCAAGTACCAAAAAGAAATAGCGTTCAATTAAACCTTAAAAGTGGAAATGTTAGAAAAGCTCTACACGGCTTTTGAGCGAAATTCTTCAGAATCAGATCAGATAAGCTACGCCTTAGCTATCCCGCTTTTAAGAAATAATTGCCGTTAGCAAGAACTCTGTCAATTAGCCAAAAGATTCGAACAATCAATTTCTGTAGAGAAGACTTTCATTTTAAACGACGTTGTTATTATTTCCCAGTACCAATTTGGATAAGATTTCACCCACCCACACCCACATTTTGGTACTCTCAAAACCTCCTACAAAAAGATGTGTGAATTGTTTAAATGAATATAAAATCATTTTCGTGTGCCCTACTGCAATATAACTACCAGTTAAATATATGTATCCGTTCTTGAGTATGCATACATCATAGAGCTGAGTTACAGTTTGCAACCTCCAAAACTGTCCACAAACATTATAAAACTTAATGATGGTCTAAAAGAAGTCAACAATCCAAAAAATGCGTCTCGCCAAACATGTATTCAAAAGAATGTCATCTCGGAAACTTTTAGGGATATACTTCCTTCTTCAGTGACGTACCTTAATTGCACTTTTTTTTTTTTCGTACAAAATTTCGAACTCGTTTTATTTAACGTTTAAATTGCTTGCAGCTTGTGGTTTCCTGAGAAATTATTCTAGTGGCTAGAAGTCTCCGAGCACCTTTTGAACAGTCTCAGCGCGTCAAGTTGAGGCCACCTGAACATAATATAAAATTACAAGCAAAGGCTCGGAAAGGTCTGAAAGGTCTTCGAAATAAACGAGTCCCGACCGGATTTTGTTGGGAAAAGTTCAGAAAAAATCCCTTAACATCAAATGCCTAAAGGTACCAGAGGCGTGGCGTCCATATAACTCGATTCCTACTGAGTTACCTTTTGAAATCTCCACCAGTCAACACTATCTGTCTACCAAAAACCGAATATACATGAAACACTGCCACATGATTTTGAATACTCACCAAATGGTACACACACAAAAGCACTCATATAAAAATTGTGTGTGTATCCATTTTCATACAACATCGTCTCGTCGCGACAAAGCGAAGGTAACCCAGGGCTCTAATCGCGTAAGCACAAAACGATCGAACGACATCCTCTCGACGATACTTCAACTTCGTGTAACAACCAAACAACGATAATCGTCCTAACGATTGGACGATCATCGTTTTTTGTTGCTTCACGTTACTAATTCAAGCGTCAAATACCCTCGTCGAAACGATTCGATTGAACGACAGCTATTTTGCAATCGTTTCATCGTTTTTGGTCCATATTTTCAGCTTTGAATATAGGGAATTTCAGTTTTGGAGAAAAGTATAGCAAAATATTTAAAGGAAAACACACTTATGTTCTCTTTGGAGGTGACTCGCTCTTATCCGAGTTGTGAAAGAATGAAATCCTTGCAAAAAAAAGAAATGGATTGAGTTTTGATTTTTTGTCTTGCAACTAGATCCTAAGCAATAAAAATTCTCATCTGTTCCAAAAAATGCAAGAAATTTATTGGCGTTTTGATTGATTTAATAAATACAAATCTATATTTCGAAAAACAATAATTCTTCTGGCCTACCACACCTGTGCACACTTTAGCATATTCCATTGGGCTATGGTTGGTTCCTACACACTTTTGGCTATCTGCGTATACGCGTACACTTTCACTTCACATTTCACTTGCCTTATTCCTTACTACCTCTCCATCTGCATTAAATGCCTTATTCACTCGAAGTGAATAAAATGGGCCAAAATCAATGTCAATCAATAAAAAAACACAGAAAAATAAACAAATTCAAGAAAAAAAAACTATTTCCATACATTTTTTTGATATTTTAGCTGTCGGAGTTTGTTTACAGTCATGTTCAAACTGTTCAAAATGAAAACGATGAACGATTCGATTGAACAATCCGACGACGATGTTATATGAAGCAAACTAAAAACGATATCGTTGTGTTCAATCGTTTCGACGACTATCGTTTCAAAAGTTACGCGATGAGAACCAGGGCTCACTTTATGCGACTAAAGTTGCATTTTTCCCCTTTTTTTCTCTCTGTCCCCAATGAGACCACTTTTCGAAAATTGTCTAGATTTGCCCCTTTTTCTGTATTTCGTTGAAACTTTGTCCCATTTTGAAAAAAAAAAAAATATCATAAATATTCATAATAAAACAAAACATTTTGAGTTACTATCAAACACTTTGTGATCAAATTATTTTACGCAGAGATATTAAAGATAAACAATTATTATCTGTGTTAAAGTTCTTAGACCCGTTTGCAATTAAGTCAGGGGAAGAGATTTTATATTTTGACCTTGTTTATGCATTCAAAAATTTAATAAGTGAATAAGTTGTCGAGGTTTTGGAAAATAAGGCAAAACAAAAGTCATTTGAAAAATTATTTCAAATATCCAACACAGAAGAATTTTGGTTTGAAATTAGTCATTTAAAAAATCATCTTGATGAGCATATGTTCCCAAATTTATTCCGTTTTGTTAAACAAGTTTTTACACTTCCACACAGCAGTGCAAGTGCTGAAAAATTTTATTCAAAATTAATGTCGTTTTCGATTTGGCAAAAGATCAATTTTTTTTTTGATCGAGATTGCTTTTCATGTTCGATTTGCCACAAAAATCAATCTTTTTTTTTTATCTCAGATCACTTTTGAGAAATCTCAATTTTTCCTCAGATTTTACACATACTTTCACTAACACCAATGATTATGACACACAGCGTCGGTTACGAATTGTTTATCGTTGGAAGGGTTGCTTTTTTAACTGAATTATTTATTTTACGCATATGGGATCGAGTTTTTATATTAAATTATTTCGAAATGCAGTACTATAAATGTGTGAAAATCAATTGAAATGGATTTCGAGTGCAAGTGCAAAAATTTTTTATTTTGCCGCCAACTCAATACACACACATACCAATATAATTCAGATTTCATGTTCGTTTAGGCAGCAGAAATCTGAAATCTCAGATCAAAATCTGAAAAGCCAAATCGAAAACGACATAAGCCTTATGAAAAATAAGCTCACAAATTCTCTTAAAGTTTCTTCTTGTCAATCCAAACTTTCGGCTCTAAATTTGATAACTAATCAAAGTTTAGAAGAGTGGGTTATGATTTTATGTACCTAATCATTTTAATTAACAGAAAAAAATAGTGAATTAAACTGTTTTTTTCTGCCATTTGTCGACAGGCTAGTATTGCCCCTTTTTGAATGGAAATCCCCTTTTTTTTGCGACTTTTTCAAAATCTTCGAAGTGAGCCCTGATGAGAACCCAGGCCAAAATATGTCGGGTTATTAAAGTTCTCACTTTATAGTTCTTTTTGAGAGAAAATTTTCTTGTTATCTATTTTTTTCTTCCCTGAGTACTTTGTCTGAGTCTGACACCTCTCTGTTCAACACCCATTGTATGTAACTAGAAAATAACCCGCTTTTCTTCGAGTTATAAGCTCTCACAAATTTCATTTTGACTGCCGAATCTGAGTGAACATTGGTTTGTATCTCTTTTTTTCTTCCCAGAGCTGAGCTGAGTACTGGTACTGCTACTGGCCATGGCATGGCCACTGGCCACTGGGTTGTGTTTTGGGTATATCGTATTGTGTTTGTTTGGATATGATATGAATGAAATAACGCGCTTTTCTCCGAGTTATTCGAATTTCTTTTACTTCTTCTTTTCTTATTGTCTCTTGTGTGAATAATTGCAGGTAGTATGTTGAGGTAGGTAAGGGTGTTTTTGGTTTACAAATTCAGTTGGCAGATTGCATTGCATGACTTAAATGAATTTAGTACCTATAGGTACTCTGAAAACGATTTTGCAAATGTGCAATGTATGATTTTGTTTCAAGTTGCACAGGGTCACTGGGTCTAAGGTTTTTTTAGATTTATAGGTATATGATAAAATTTGCTTCGACTTCCCATTTTATAATGTTCACGCCACGCCACTGAAAGGTACTCATCATTATTACGAAATATACTTTTCATTTAATGCAAGCTTCAAAAAGACCAGCTTTCTTTTTAGCATCGAAGAATCATTTATCCATAATCAAAGCTGACACTTCCACAAGACTGCTGATAGCACACCGAAGAACCACCTCAATCGGTAGCTTTCTTTTCAAGCCTGAAAACGTTCTTGAGGTACCTACGTTAATCTACTTGAAAATATTTAAGCGGTTCGAATTAGGCTGATCAGCTCTTCTACCTGGGGCGTTATATCAACTCGAAAGCGGAACAAATTTCTGCAGCGCCGCCTTTCCAAAAAGCTTATAGATTCATTCATAAGCCGAACATTAAGAACTTGGAATGATTTACCAAAATCAGTTTTTCCTATCTAAATGCAGTTCACATATATTTTAAGCCAAAATTATGTCCTGTATTGTCTGGTTCAGTGATCCCAGATTTAGGAATTTTTGAATGAAAAAGAGGAAAACGACGGAAAAGCTTAGAAAAAGGGGGAAAAAATCAAAAATCTCAGTGAAACGTGAGTTGTTTAAAAATTTAATTAAAACGTATTTTCTTTACGAAAAAAAAATATTTTCCTATAAAAGAAAACAGCCCATCCAACGTCTGGTTGGTTGGTTTAAGTGGCTTTATTTAGAAGTAGCGCATTGAGCGCCACAACTCGTCAACCGTCTGCGCAAGAATTTTTGGTCTTTCTGAATGCATTCACTCCTTTTGATACTATGTCTAGTAGAAAAGGAAATTATTGTATAATTTTCATATGTTTTTATTATTTTAATTTTGTTAATAAGAACGGTTATAATTTTGTATTTTTTGAAAACAAGTAGGTACAAATTTCACTTCGGGGAAAAAGGTGGATTTTTTTGCTGCTTATGGATATGAAAAAAGGGGAAAACAGTATTCAAAGTCTGGGAACACTCTGACGCTATCTTCCGTGCATGTGATTTTCATACTTTAGGTACAGTCAAAGAAGTCATAAACTATTTAGAGCGTGTGTACAAAAAAAAAATCACGCATTTTGTTGGCTCTTGCTGTCTACTTTGGAAAAGGGTACATGTAATTTTCTAAGAGAGTCCGAGCCAGCACTTGATCACGAACTGAATTGTTGCGCTACTGATAGAACCAAGTTTCGAACAGTTATTAACTGTTCGTCATCGATCGCAATCCAGGACACTGAATCTGGTTAGATGGGCTAACAAAATTCCATCGTTGTTTGTTGCATGAACCTTTATACCTACAGAGGCCAGCTCCTAATTTCAGAAACAGTTCTTAGTGTATGGCTGAACCAAAAACCATTCGGTCAAGACAGAATAGTCACAGTTAAGTGCTCCTCACTTTACACAATCATAGCAGATTGTGCGGTGACGCCAAATTCAAACAGACTAAGCAAAAGAGTGGTTTTTTGCACACCAAAATAGATGACTTCTTTTTACCGAAAACAATTCCCTGACATAGCGTCAGCTTTGCCCTTAGTCCATTTCGCAATAAACTCCGAAGCGGAGATACCGAAATACAAGAGCGAATTACCCACTTACTTAAGCGTCGTAACCACAGCGCATAACCGTATCTTCCAATTCAATTTTGCACACAAATCAGTGCGCTAACTATTCCCCGAGCGCACACAGTCAATGATGATCTCCTTTCATTTCCTATAACACAAACGCTGAGGACAAAATTTCCACAAAATTTAAAAAAAAAAAAAAAAAACTCTACCGCCACAGCCAGCTCCTCCACAATCAGAATAACTCGCAAATTACCCACCGTGTTCACAGTCCCATGAGTAACATTCCACCCATATCCGGCAACAAAATGTCTTTCTTCCTTCATTAATTCGAAAATAAAAGAAACACAACCATGTCACTGGCTAAATAAGATATAGGTACGACAAAGGACGAACGAAAAAAAGTCGATACTGATGCCGGCGAATTCCCCAAGAAAGCAACAACAAAAGGTCATCCCCACTTAGACTAAGCCAAGCGAAAAGCGTGTAGCAAATTGAAAAAGTTTTTCTCTTGCCAAGGATATACGACTACTACATAGGTGCCGGGCTCTGATGCTGAGTTGCGACTGAGACGACTGAGACTATTTCACCGGAAGAGTCAACGCTGGGGCAGGCAAAATAGAAAACGAGCGACGGAACACCGAAATCCATACATAAAACAAAAGGAGC
Organism: Cheilosia vernalis; assembly: GCA_949126925.1. Taxonomy (NCBI): domain Eukaryota; kingdom Metazoa; phylum Arthropoda; class Insecta; order Diptera; family Syrphidae; genus Cheilosia; species Cheilosia vernalis. The sequence continues at coordinate 51,290,436 of OX421361.1, forward strand.
AAATAAAAGGAAGTTCCAGGATAATAAAATTATGTCACAACTTTGACCCCGGATAAGGATATCACTTAGTTGGAAGATCACGTATAGCCCTCGCATTTGCGTTTTTATGCTCTCGCACTTGATTATTTGTGTATGTCCTGTACGAGGACCGGCCGCCAGTAAGTGGTTATAAGGCTTCGCTTCTAATGAGCTACCTACTCTCATTCGAATAGAAGTTCGCATCCCATCGCTCAGTCGAATAAGGCCAGAGCCTAGGTTCGTGCAATTCAAATTATAATTTCAGCATACTCACTCGGCCGGAGAATTATGTGGGTTGGTCGGTCGTCTGTTGGTGGGATGCAAATGAAAGTGCTTACGAAAATTCAAATGAATTGTACTGGCAAACTGGAAAGGCGAAAGACCCGCCGCCATACCAAATGTCCTTGCATTAGACCAGAGCCAACCAGACACGTGATATGAAAAATTCATTTCGTTTAATTTGATGCTTTCATGGAAATATGTCCGGCTAAGTGCGGAAAGTGGTGGGGGGACTTTGCGTATCTGCCCCGCCGCCCGGGTCGACGACAAAAATCCCCATTGCTATGGCAGACAACGACGAAACGCAAAGGCATTTGTGTAAGTGACATTTGAATGAACTACACCCGTATAGCGGTGAATTGAAGCGATTTCAAAAACTTGTGTACATAAATTTAAAATTTTTAAATTAAAACTAATAGCCGAGATAGTTGCACCAAGTGGAATGCTTATTGGAATGGGATTTCTTAGGGAGCAGTTGCGTTATGGATGTGGCTGTGGATAAGTGTTTCGAATTCTCCACAATTATTATATTGCGAGTCTTTATAGCCTTCTATATTTTTGGTAATATGATTACTTTTGTTATCTATTAGTTGGACCGTGCTTCTGCTATTCCAATCGGTCAAGGCATTGGCAAGCTGAGAGCTAGGAGATAGGTACCTACTAGTGAAATCTTCTTTGGTTAGATATCGGCTTATATGCCCGCTTTTGGACAGGGGTAATCGATAAACTCTGTCCTATATCCTTACCAGAACATTAGGCAATTGATAAAACCACAGTCAATTTCGTGGAGTATTTTTTTAAATCTGATCCGGACAAGAGCTCTTTACTCTGTAAGAAAGTTACACATTTTTTTTTAGAAGAAGATTTCGAATGACAACGGAGCTGTAAATGATGAGATAGAACCATGTTCACTCCCTTCTGTTTGAGCTGTAATATTCACCACGCAATTATAATAGGCAACGAGGCATGCGGTTCTGGGACCAGGCAAAGCCCAGCGGAACTCTTCAAAGGACTTGAATCACTTTACGAATTTGAGATAAGAGAATTCAGCTTTCAATAAGAGTTTCGAAGAATAATGGCGGAAAAAATCGACAACCACTTTTAAAAATCTTCAAGGCTGGGACAAGCTTAAAAACCTTAATGAAAATGTACCAATCCTTGAAACAAATCAATGCATGTGTTGGAGGAGAATTCAAATCTGGCGCCTCAAAACTGTATGCGCCCATAATGTATAATTATTTTGTTTAAAAAGCTGTTTAAATTACGTATTATTTATTTAACTGTTCGAGAAGAACCTTAACAAACAATGAACACATTTATTGTACAATAAAACCATCAGTGGTAACCTAATCGTTTTTCTCTTCAATCAACACAACTTTTTTCGTCGTCAATAACCCCTTGCAGTTAAAGCTTCGAAGTTTTCGTCGGTTAAATTGCTACAGTTTGGTATTCGGTCATCTCTTGAACCAGAATTCCTCTGTTCAATATCTTGTTTGGAATCACAAGGACTCCTGGTTGACGTTCGGAATACATCCAGTCCGTACAGCATGTGCATATCAATTTAAGTAAGAATAACCTACGTCCTCCTAAGGCTGTAGCCTCAAGAAAAGCTTTCGCATGTTCTTAAATGAGACACTCATTCATAAAGTGTTTCAACTCTACAGAAACTAGATGCTGGTTCAGTATATTTATGCTAACCAAGCAACCGGTGCTCATAAAATTCATAAGAGAAATTTGAATAAGTTATGCTGTTAGGTGGGTATTCTTTCCAATACTATAAGAAAGAACAAAGATCCTCAACCACAACTCCTAAAATCAGGTCTCCGAATGAATATGGATCAGGGGTGAATCGTCATGCTCACGGAGTTATTTTTATTATAACGGGTGATTTTTTAAGAGGTTTAGAACTTTTAAAAAAAAAAAAAACACAAAAAATTCGAAAAAATGAATGAAATATTTATTTGAATCGATAGTTTGAAACTTGCAATTTAATGTTTAAAGATAATTTCATGCAAATGTTGACCGCGGCTGCGTCTCAGGTAGCCCATCCGCTGAGTCCAATTTTGGCATACTCTTTCACACATATCGGCCGGTATCTCACGAATGAATGCATGGATGTTGGCTTCCAGTGCGTCAATCGAAGCGGGCTTGTCCCTATACACATTGGCCTTGACATACCCCCACAAAAAATAATCTAATGGTGTCAAATCGCACGATCTAGGCGGCCAATTGACCGGCCCGAAACGTGAAATTAACTGTTCACCAAACTCGCCTCGCAATTGCGCCATTGTTTCGCGTGCTGTGTGGCATGTGGCACCGTCTTGTTGAAACCACATATCATGCAAGTCAAGAACTTCCATTTCGGGCAAAAAAAAGTTTGTTATCATCGCTCGGTAGCGTTCACCATTGACAGTAACGCTGCGATTCGCATCATCTTTGAAGAAATATGGCCCAATAATGCCGCCGGCCCATAAACCGCACCAAACAGTGGCTTTTTCGGGATGCATTGGTAGCTGTTGCAATGCTTCTGGCTGATCTTCACTCCAAATGCGGCAATTTTGCTTATTTACGTACCCATTCAACCAAAAATGAGCATCATCGCTGAACACAATTTTTCGATAAAAAAGCGGATCCTCGGCCAGCTTTCCAAGAGCCCATTCACCAAAAATTCGGCGTTGTGGTAGGTCGGCTGGCTTTAGGTCTTGCACCAGCTGTATCTTAAAAGGCTTTACGCCCAAATCCTTCCGCAAAATTTTCCACGTAGTGCTGTAAAAAAGGCCTAACTGCTGGGAACGGCGCCGAATCGACATTTCGCGGTCTTCTGTCACACTAGCTGATACGGCCGCAATATTTTCTTCACTACGCACAGTACGTAAACGTGTTGGTGGTTTAATGTCCAACAAAGTAAATTTGGTGCGAAAATTGGTCACAATCTTCCGAATAGACTGCTCAGAATGTCGAGAATGCCGATCATAAAATGGAAGCAGCGCGCGATGAACATTTCGAACCGAGCACGAATTTTGATAGTAAAATTCAATAATTTGCAAGCGTTGTTCATTTGTAAGACGATCCATGGTTAAATTGCAAACCAAACTGAAGCTGTTTGACAGTGACACAAGGTACTAAACACACGTCAGCTGTCAAAACCAGTGTTGCCAAAACCAAACCAGCTAAAAAATCACCCGTTACATGTGAAACAAAAACAAATTTCGTCACATAATTCTCTTTCACGGAAGAGGCGATTCGACTCCAGTTGTATTCGGCTGACGTGGGGTCAATCAGCGACGTGAACGTGAGCTATGACAAAGTCCCCTCTTTAAGGGGCAGAGGTACAAGTCCAGATAGCCAGTGGAATGCACCCTCAAAGTTAAGCTTGTCCATTTTCTGCCAATAGCAAAACTGTTTTATATATGAAGAAAATTTTCTGCCAGACAAATAAATTTTCGAAATTATCTAACCTACGTATAGTAAAAATGTTTTCTGTTTTATGTCTGTTACTAGATGGTGTGAAAACCACTCCACAAATGTTTTTCAAAGCCCCGAAAAGGCTATAGGCTATGTAGTTAACGACCACGCCTACTTTTTGGAGGCAATTTGTACCAAAATGTATATTTTTGCCGAGGTTACTGCCTTTAGCTTGCTATTACTAAAAAAATCTTAAACCGACGCAAAAGAAGAATAGCAATACTTGTGGTGGCCAATGCTTTTTAGAATTTTGAAAGCTATTAATCCGCGATTGGCTTAAATCAAACCTGGTTTACACTCCCCGAGTAAAGTTGCTGAAACTTTTTTCGTATTCCACGAATATTCCAAGCAGTTGGTACCTTTAATTCATTTTATTTTTAAAAACCCATTATACTGTGCGTCACACCAAGGGCGTCTCCTCGCACTTGAACAAATGTATGAGCACTATTTACCATTTCAACCGCTGCTATATACAAATAAACATTCAAATCAAATGTTCTATCGTATTTTTCCCAAAAAAAAAAGGATCTATCCGCACAATTTGAATGGATTAGAATCTCGTTTTTCTACATCACAAAAATGAAGAGAAAGTGTGCTTCCACACCGGATGGAACAGACAAACAAAACAGAAACAGAAAACAGATTTGTTTATCTAAGTATGTTGTTCCATGCGGTGTGGAAGCTCCCTTACAAACTGAAATGAAAAACCAGATTCGTAAACATCTCCACCGCCAAAAATAAGTCGATCTACCTCATTAGAAAAAGAAAAACTTCGGATCCCACGCGTACAAAGTTCTTTACGAATTGTTAAACTATTTCAGCCGAAAACATAAACTCAACAATGTGGTCCACCTTGTTGAACCACATGTTCGGCTAGACTTCTCTTTACAATGTCGCCTCCGTCTCTACGCATCTAACTCGATGTCCAAAATTATTTCACCGCAGACATCTGCACGTGGGTCGTCTGGGTACAGGAAAATTTTAACTTTCATGTTTAAATTTGATCATCAAAGCAGCTCCCTCCCACCTGGAACAAAAATTAATAAAAAAAAAACAAGGAAAGTAACAAAATTAAAAAGGACCCCCCTTTCAACATTCAGCCTATTACCGGCCACTTGTTGCCACAATGTCAATGAAACATCTTCCTCTTGTAGCGACGATAGTCCAGATTCAATGAGAATACCCGCAGGACATCTTAGGCAAAATAGATTCCCCTATCTCGCTGAGGTTTGTTTAGAAATCAGAATAAATTAATATTTGATAGCTTCTGACAATAAAGGACGCAAGTTGAATCGCATCTGAAGTCCTTGCCAACTCGAATTAAAAAAAAACAACACAAAATCCCTTTCGTCTATTGAAATATAAATAATTTGCGTACTTGGGAGTAGCGGTGGGAAAACTTTTCGCCCGAAGGACCTAACTTTTGCTGTGACATAGATGACAACTAATTAAAGCGAAAATCGCGGCCATTCTCGAATAAATAGTACTCCGCTAGCTTGTAGCAGCTATACATACACTAAATTCAACGATTGCAGCAGCGAACATTAATTGTTTCCTTAATCCTTTTTCCGGCGCATAACTTTGGTGTACGCTCTCCCTTCGCTGTATTTGCAGTTGCGGAATTGGAATTAAATGTTTGACACGCCCCCGCACCCAATTTTGTTCTCTTCCAAAAAAAGTTGCAGAAACGTGCTTGCAGCAAATTAAGTAAAAATCGTCAACAACATCTGAGCGCCGAGCTATATTTCAATTTAATTTATTTTTTGCTCCTGCCTCGGTCGGTCCTGCTAATGTTTGGTCGTTCTTTGTTTTGGTGGGAAAAATTATGAGAATGAATGAATGAAATAAAAGCAACAACAGTGGGGACAATAATTTACGAGCGAATTTTAATTTTTTGCGGACTGCCGTGGCTCCTGCTAGTCCTGAGGGTTCGCTCTCGGCTGATGATTCCTTCTTCCGTGGCGAAATTCAACTCGGCAAATGTGGTAGTGGGCAATCAATAATTGTAAACCCTCCAGTTAATATATATTTTTTTTTTCCTTTTTCGTCTACCCCCAAGGCACAATGGTGCCTCGTGCCAAACAGCATCGAGTTGCCTTGTGCCATGGTAATAATAGAAGAAAATAAATGAACAAAACGGACCAGGACCGAGTTGGTTTGGTTGTTCCAAAAAAGGGGGAAATGCTTGATTTAACTGTATTATTGGACAATTTGCTTACGGTCAAAAATATGATGAGAACGGATTTTCCGGTTGAATTACTTTGTTTTTTTTTTTGGCTAAAATTGGAACACAACGATGGGAGGGCTGGTTACGTTGTTTGTATGTGAGAGCTGAGAACTTGTGTACGTTGCCAAGGGATATACATGTATTTTGTTGCCTTTTTAGGTCAGCTGTAATTGATTGATTATTTTGTTTAGAATGTTGAACATTAGGGGTTTGACAGTGGGGACAGAAACAAGTGAAGGTTGCTTTTTCTAATTTATAGTCTTCTTTGTAGGTCTTTGTAAAACGTACAAAGCATATGGTTCTGTACGTGTTCTATACACTGACTCTTAAGCTAAAGGATTTTCAATATGCATTACTTTATCCGATTGATTTTTCGATGCCCACTTTAAAATAATCAAAGCGCAAAGCGTGTAGCTTTAAGAAGCACAGGAGGGATTTTGTCTTAAGAGTAGGTAGTCAGTAGTGGGTATTTTGCATATTGCATCTCTAAATAGCTGAAACAGAAAATGGAAATACATATTCGTGTGTGAATTTTAAATACCTGCTCCGGCTTATCCTTGACAAAATGGGAGCAGAGCTGAATTTTTGGATAAAATATTTTTATTGATATCTTAAAATTTGTTTGTGGAAGTATTGACTTCCTAAAGTATCCTCTTTCTTTTTGCTTTAGAAAAAAATTACATTTTAGTGAAAACTGCTGAAAAAATTTAGGCGTGGAAATGAACGGCATACCCTATAGTGCTCTCGGAGTTTTGAGAAATATTATAAACAATCTTCATCTTCTGTCAAGGTAACAGAGATCACGTCTAATGTGTCCAGTATAACGATATCAAAGTTTGATGTTATTCACTATAACTAGTTGGCGCAACAGTTCCGTAGGAACCAAAGGCCTAGCTTCTCATAACCATTCGTTTTGCGTGAGTTTTTATTTTTTGGAATGAATGGAAAGGGTCCACAATTTTATCCGAGTCCAAACGGCGCGAATTGAGAGTTTTAATGACAGTTTCACTATCGGATGTTTGTCAGACGCTCGCGAGAAGTTGCCACAAGTTGGAATTAGTTTGTTTCTTCGGCATTCGAACTTGGGACCCCACGCTTAGTACTCCAAGCCACATAGCCACTGCGCCATTCATTCGATATAACTATGTAAAAGAACATAACAGAGTTTGGCATTGTGGTTGCTGATGATCTTTAACCAGTTTCGACAGTTCCTTAGTATTTTATATAAGGTGTCTTCGAAGATAGTTATATTTATTCGAAACTGGAATATTGCTATGTAAATGACCTTAGTTCAAAAAGTAAGGTACAGAGACAAAAATTGAGGGAAAGCCTATGTTGTGAAATCGGTTAAATAATCCAAACGTCTTACAATTTCAAAAGTCACGAACAGATGAATAAGCTCCACCGAACTCTTGCGGACAGTCAATTTCGTTATAATGATATCCTCTTAAACTGACCTGCACTTTTTAACTTTCTCCATTACGTAGTAAGAGAAAGATATTGTTTTCGTACAAAATTTCGAGCTCGAGATATTAATCAATTCTGATATTACGATGATAGAGGAACTCAAAAAGGTGGGTCACAAAATTCTGTCGGGTCTGTCCGTCTGCCCGTCTGTCTGTCTATCGGTCCTTCCACAGGCCTACACAGCTTCCCGGATTACATTCAAACCTCGGATTTGGAGTTTTTGGCTTACAGTTCGGGAGTGGTTTTTTTTGCAAGGTAACCTCAATATTAAAGGTAGGTACCTACCTACTTCCTATATAAAAATTTCGTACCAGTTTGATTTGATCGAAAACGGCTCTAACGATTTCAACCAAAATTGATATTTAAGCTTAAGTAGGTGAGGTTACCATGACTGCATACATAGTTTTTGGCTAAAAATTCGAAAAACTTTTGAAATTTCGACATATCTCGAAAACGGTCGAAAACGGTTGCAACAAAAATTTATTTCTAAGGAATGTGGTCATTTATAACTTAATAGCTTACTCAGTTTTTCTCTATATTATCGTACAATGGATTTTTGAAAAAAGTTTTTTTTTTTTAATTTTGTTGTTTTTGTCAGTTTACCGGAAAACGGGTGCGATAACGATTTTGACCAAAATGCAAACTTAGAGTCAAATGGATATTTTCAAATCTCTTGTGTCCTCAATTTTCAATTCGAAGCACCGAAACGCTAATTTTAAAAACTGCTCATATCTCGAAAACACCATCTTCGATTTCGATAAAACGTTAAAAAACAAAGTATTGCTTTTATCCCGAAAAATAGTATACACTCCTTTTTCAGCTCAATAGTCACGCAATAGTATTTTTCAAACTAAACATTGCAATATTTGGTACAGTGTTGTCTGCACAATCTTACAAAAACCACTCTAACGATTTTGACCAAAATACATATTGAAGATAACATAGGTATTCCAAAAAAGATCCTCAAAAAATTCGAAGACGCCAGTTTTTTAATTATTTCTCATAAAATACTACAGAAATCACGATCTACGTACATATTTTCACATAATATACCGTATATTTTTGTAATAGGGTTAATGCCCCATAGCTACGTAAAACGTATTTATAAAATAGTACAGTAGGCGCTTATAACTCTCTAGCCAGAACTTGCGACAATTGCTAGTTTCTGAGAGAAAGTTTCGTTCGACCCAGTCGTGCACTTTATTTCTAAAAAACGGTGTCCCATTCAGTCCAATTACCAAGCAACTTGAGAGCCATGTAACTTTTTACTACCCCTTGCCCTTTTGCGTTGAAATTTAATATTAAAATTATACGATTCCTCGCTGACAACGTATTAGGTATTCGTTCACCAACTTATCGAACCAAATTTTATTTTTACAACAAAATACATATAAAACGACCTGGTTTGCTGTATCGATACCATTTTTTGTTGTACACTCAGCTCACTGGTATTGCTTTCTTTTGAATCTCGTTTACAATTTAAATAGCCGCCGTAAATTTTGATTTACATTTTTATGATTTTGATTTTGATTGCAATTGCAAAAGACTGTTCCAGTTGAATGAGTGTCATTTATTCAGCATTAGGTAGATACTCCGTTAAATAGCAGACAATAGTCGCCCGGTGTCCCCCTTCTGTTCAAATCCATTATTGTTATTGAGATTCATCCCCATGCATCAGAGTTTTATACATTTCAAACTATCATTGTTAAGGATGACGATTATAATCAACTTAAATTGAGTGACTCATTTGAAATTGTTTTGTGGATATTAATATTATCGTTGGCGTTATGATGTTGTTATTGTTCACCAAATGAGATGTGATATGCATGCAGCGATGCAGATGCAAAATGATGACAAAGTAGAAGTGCGATTGGTTAATGAATTTGAAAGAAGTAATTTTTGAAGTAAATGGAGAACAAGGCTGAGGGAAGGGTTTAGAGAAAATATGCTGAGGCAGAAATGAAGCTGGTTTACGAGTTGGATGGGTTGGGGTCCAAATTCTGGAATAGTAAAAACTCTTACGACAAAATCCTGTTTTCAAAATTCTGCTCTCAAGGATGTACCGAACATTTTATTTTTTCTTCTTTAATCTATAATTTATTCGAATTCGATTATATTAATTTTTGTTTCTTTAAATTTTTAACTTGTGTTATCTTAATTCCTAATTTTTTTTGATTAAATTTCCCATTTTTCAATACACATAGTTTTTCACTTTGTATTCAATTAAAATTCTACTTTTTGCTTTAACATTTAATTTTTATTTTTGTATAAATTTAAGAGTTTTTTGTAATTTGTTTGTTGGGGAAAAAGCAGTATGAGCTGAGTTTTATTGTTTTAAATATAAAAAGCAGAATAAAGAATTTTTGTTTGAAAATACAGAATGTGCCAAAACAAGACATAGAAATTAAAAATTTCGACTCGCTCCAGATAAGAATATAAGACTGAATTTGACACCACTAGTTTTAAATTAGATCTAGCTCTCTTACAGAATACACAAGCTTGTAAGCAATCGTAAAATAAATTGCACCAGTCACTACACCTAGAATATTTTATCACCCAACGCTGTCTCTGTTAAAAATAAAAAAAATAAAAAACAAATAGCTGCTGCAACAGGTCCTTATATGTAGATAGGTATTTTAAATCTTGTTTCTCATTAGCTTTCATTTTGAGTGAGTTTTTACTCTTACAATTGAAAGGGATCTACAATTTTATGGACAATTTCGAGGAGAGCTGTAGTTATAGTATTGGATGTTTGTCAGTAATTCACCAGAAGTGATACAGTTGAAATAAAGCATTTTTTGAATTTCCGGGGATCTCAGGGAAAAAGCGCACGCACTCGTGAGATGATGTTAGTAATAGCAAAAAAAAGGCTTAAGCAGTATTCCCAATATTGCCCAGTAAGGTCCAAAATCTAGTTAAAAGTCCAATTCATGTTCACTTCATAAATGCATTCCGTTGCGTGTTAATACTGTATGTGCATAATGAACACAGCCACCGCTTGGTTCCGCAATGCAATTTTGGAATGCTAGGCCATTTACACTTTTATTTTATGTTCGAACTTTGTATGTGGAAACTTTGTGGAAACTATAATATTTCTGTCCGATAAAACTAGCGCCATCTATTGGATACTAAAGTGACGAAAGTATCCAGTGGGTCAAACAATTTAATTGATTTAAACATGATTGGTACATAATTGTGAATTGTGAAGAAGAGACCAGCAAGACGGCAAGGCAAGAGAATATACTAGAGACTAGACTATTGTTTTAGTAGTCTATTAAATATTTATGCAAGAGATTTGGGGAAACAGATAGAGACAACTGGTTCGTGTTTGTGGTTAGTGAAGATCTCAATCATAATTTATTGTGTAAGTACTAGCTGCATCCGCCATTTTTTGAGCGGAGATAACACTATTGCAGAAAGCTTGCTTAAAACCGAATCTAGTATTTCCCTCTTATTCACTCTAAAGCCAAACGACACTCGAATACCACCGGAAAAAATTTCCAAATGAAAGACACCTGTAAACAAGGAAAAATTGTATGTGCCGTGGACACGATCGGTATACTAACTCTTTACAAATTGCACCTCAAAGTCCGCATCTGGCAACACTATACAAGTTTTACAAGACCCTGATTCAGAGAAGACTTGTCCTGTCTGCCCATGCAATTTTTTCCTGAATTTCATTTCACTGAGGTGCATTAAAAAAGAATAATCACAAACTGATCTAATGCATTATTCTGCCTTTGTCGGTTTAAAAAAAATAAATAATAACTGTATATTGTACCTGTTTTGAAAAACTTAAATTGACGAAAATCCATAATAAGTTATTACAACTTGTGTATGCGTTACAAGTTACATAGCACTACAAAACGAGGATATGAAAAAACAATAAAACTGTCATACTCAGTTTGAATAAGAAGCACAATCGATTTAAACTGATCACAATCGAACAAAGTCCTTGCACATATTTACATCAAAGGTTATAGAATACGAGAAAAATGTAAAAACTAACTCATATTGGCTGTAAAAAGCTGAGGGATTTTCTGCGCGCGTGTACTGAATATTTAAAAACAAAAAAAATTAAATGAGCAGACATCCAATGTAGGAAAAAGTTTATTTTCTAAAATCGAGTAAGGAAAGAAAAAGAGTTGAATTTAAATAGGTACATCTCATGTGGAAAGTGGAACACTGAAATGTTTTCCATTTACATGCAGGGAGTTGCGCGAAGTAGATACATATGTATGTATGTATCTCGAAATTTATACACACGTTGCGCTTTCTGTCAGATTTTCACAATTTTTTCCTGAATTTAACAAAGCGCGAAGTAAGAAAAGAGCTGCGAAAAACAAGGGTCTAATAAAAATGATAGCAAAGTGTTCACGTATTGCGTTGCATCTATACGTTTTCGAACAAAGCGTATAATTTCTTAAAACTCAAAACCCAATAATTTCGTTTCCTTCATTCATCCTGTTTTGTCCCAAACAGTGTGGAAAAGTGCACAAAGTTAGAAATGTTTGTTCAACGTTACAAAGCGGGTTTTAATTTTCAATTGAATTATGTACCTATATGAAAAAGGATTTAAATTTATACATTTGTTTATGTACAACAGTGTGGAGACTTTTAATGACAAACGTCAATTGTAGCTTAAGGCTTTATATACAATACATTTATTTTTACTTTACAATTTTACTTTATAGTTTTAATTATGAAAATATAATACGTCTTCAACACATCCTTTCACACAGCTCTGATTTTTGTAGCTCGGATGGGGGGGAATAATCATGTCGCTGGCATTGTAGCGAATATTTATGTTCTTTTTACTAACCTTTCCTGGAGCATGACCTATTGACCGCTCTGTATTTAATTTATAAATTCATAGCTATCAGCACAACATAGCTTTGAGAGGCTTAGTCGGGAAGATTACTTTGACGACAAAATTGTTTCGACCCACTTACCCACTCACCCCTTCCATTTAAAAACACAAGTCCTTTCGCCATTCCTACAACTGTCTAATTTACATTCATACCCAGCTGGCATCAAGACTTCAACCTTAAACATCCGGTAAAGTGAACAACTATTGTCAAACTGTTTCGCACTACCTCAGGCCTCTTTTGGAAGTTAAAGTTTACCATCAAACTAAACTGCCACCCTTATTTATGCAGATTCTCATTTTATTACCGCAATTATGGACAAGATAAAATCTGCCAAACATATATAAGCCCAATTCAATATTTCAAAGAATTTGAAGTCAAGATTTTTCCCAGTTTTCCAATTAACAGAATCCGCCTTTTTCGTCCTTAATGTGCCATTCTAACCAAACCTATAATGGCAAACCAATTTGATTTACAATCAAAAAATCTTCTTAATGACCAAACGCAGGCACGGCACACACAAGCATTCCCTCTGCTCGGAATGACTCTAATATCCTGAATTTGATTACCGCATAGCTCGCCCAAAAAACCTATATATACATACCTACACAACACCCCTACCCTCACCTACATATACATCCAACCAATCGTACACATCCTCGCAAGTAAAAATCTTATCGCATTTTCCCTCGGAGCAATATCTCTTTGGGGGAGATTTCTCCTAATCTATACATGGAAACTCTAACAACATCACCTTCCTTCGTCCTAATCTGGTAACAAAACCGACAGAGAATCACTTGGGCGAAGAGGGAGAGAAAAATAAAAATAATTAGAACGCGAAAAATATTTTTCTTATCTCTGACATATCCCTTCGGGTGCTGGTGGTGGTTATGTCTTGTGTGTGTTTTCTGTCTGACGGTCGGTTAACTTAGCTGGAATGGAGTGGAATGCAAAGAATAGAAACCGCGAATGGGGACGGGGTGGGAGGGGCGCATGCCAAAATGATTTCCTCTCGAGATGAAAACAGATTAGCTAATCTATTGCTTCACACAGAGAGCGCGCCTTTCTGCCGGATAGGCGGATATGGCAGAGAGGAATGGTGGCGAAAACGTTTTTGTTTCTATAATCAGAGGATGAAAGGCAATTCGGGGAAACTCCTAATCCTTTCCTTTTATTTGAAATGGCATCCCGGCAGATATAGTCATACCATACTCTGTTTTATTTTTGTGCAGATGCTCGCTGTTTTTGTCGGTGATTTCTGGCGCTTGTTTGTGAAATCCATTATGAGAGCTTAACTCATAATTAACAATACGGCCATGTGCCTGCGCTTGAAGGACATAGATACGAGTATATACCTAGACTGCGTGGAGGGGACGCACTGCTGTTATGAAGCAATTGCTGCAAATGGTGACGCAGAATCAATTGCATGATACATTATCCAGATTGGCGAGGGACAAAGTCCTTCCTTCCACGTCATTTGCCTTGAACGAAATGCAATGAAGGATGAAAACTCATCCGTTTTAGCTTCAGTCATTAAACTGTTTGTATCTGTTCCTCGATCATCCTATTGGAAGTTATTTACAGCTTTTTATTCCCCCTCTCGGTAGTTTAAGTTTCCACTTAGATAGTTACGAACAACAACCAGAACCACCGGGCAAATGGATGTGGAATGTGGATACATGTATAGGCAGTTGAACGGGCGTATGGAGATTTTGTTTGACATTCCTTAGCCGACCTGTTATACGTTCTGCGAAAGATCTGTGGCCCTCGTACTAGTGTACTGTGAACTACTACTTGGTTTCTGTTTCAGGTCTGATTCCAAAGTTGTGTACATCCTCGGGGGCACTCTGCCTGCACTCGCAGTGTGAGAGTGTAGTAAGTGTTTTATGTAGCGTGATGATGGAAGCTTTATGATCTAGTTTCAGGATACGACAAGTATACAGCTCCACAGCTCTCACTCCTATCGCTAATCGAAAATCGAACCAGGCGATGTAATAAAAACGTAAAAACACAAACAAATAAAGAACAGGGAATAGAGAATACCGATCAAGGATGGAGCTCAAAGTTCTCATTCTTCGAAAAATAATCCCGATTGCCTAGAGACGTGTGTACCTACAAAGAGATGACCAAGCTCCAAGGAGAGGGCGTCTCACAAGATAAGATAATAATATGGCGATGCCTTCAGACAATATTGTTTATCTTGATGATATGGTTTCATTTTGTTTCTCTTCTCCGTTGTTTTTTTTTTTTTGTCCTTTGTCGACTCGATTTTATTTTTTCTGATTATGATTTCGTTACGAGTGGTGGCCTTTTTTTTTTGTTGGTTGTGGAATGTTCATGCGGACAAGGACACTCTGTCAGTCAGTGGTGGTATGTAAACAATGTAATAATTATTTTGAATGAAATCTCTTGGCATTGGTAGGGTAATAAATTAAAAATTCATAGCGATTGGATAGATTTTTTGCGAGTCCTAGGGGAATATTTATTTTGCAAGAAATTTGATGGGCAATATGCCGATTTTTTTTATGTGTAGCCGGATTACAATATTTAAGAAGTTGGATACAACATTTTTGTATTTCTTGGTTGATTTTAAGGGAATTGAATGAAAAGTTGAGCGAATTACAAAAAGGAAACGATGTTGCTGGTGGGGTATTATATTAACACCAGCTTTGGGTAATTTTGTGTCGGCGGGAGAATTTAACCCTGCGTATGTCAATGAATCGATATGAACCTTCATCTTAAGTTTGAGTCTCTGATGAATATTATGACGGTGCTTTATATGCGTTTGAGCATTTAAATAGAAAAGGAGCACGTTGTTAGCACTTCCAAGCCGAAAGGATTGATAGTATTTGAATATTTGTAGGTTTAGAAAGAAAAAAAAAACAGTGAAGGACCATAAAGTAGGTAGATGCAGTGGCTTAGTGGTTAGTGTATTGGACTACTAACCGAGGGGTCTCAGGTTCGAATCTCGCAAAAACCCAAATTCCAATCACTGTCGATTGTCGAAGTGTGAGCAAGTCTGATCTAAGTTAATAATTCAACGCCAAAAAAAAAAAAAACGGAATAGGCAAATGGTTCAGTCTTTCTTTGTGACAACAGCTATCTGCTAGCACCAAATGCCATTGTTGAAGGGATATGCCAATTCCCAGAATTAATTTTTAGTTTGAATTATTTGAACAAGCAAACTATTCAGCAACTCGAACAATTATTTGACACATTATGTCGGAAACGTATGGGCTTGTGAAGTCAGTTTTCGTTGTCACTGAAGCCCTCTTAGGGACACAATGGACCACCCAACTGATGGTCTAAGTGGAGCTGTGGCAAATTTCCCCAAGAGCACCCATTAACCTACCCATTTAAACCCCCTTAATGGATGCTCTTAGATTTCAAAGAACAGACAACTGGTTGCAGGGCGCTTGATATGCAATTTGATGATCACTTGTCTCTGTTTTGTAAACCACCTCAGTTCGAATACAGCTCAAAACTATATGTATCTCGTTCAAGTTTCTTACCTTACAGCGGGCCTTACCTTTTGGATCTAAAGGAAGGAAGTCAATTTCGCATGGCAGCAAGCGGGATGCTTCCTCAAATGCATACCAATTTGAATAGCTTTTCATTTGCGCAAAAAATTAACTCGTATGCGGTAATTTGAACATAGAAATTTGCCTTTCTATTGGTACGTGTTTCAAATAAATCTGTTTTGAAATAACGATGGAATCGAGACGACAGGAAAAAGTTATAGCTTAGTAATACAATAATGATGATGATACTTATGACCCTTGAGCGAATGGTACAGAAACGTGTAAAGAAAATTTAAAAACAAAATTAGTTGACTCTTTATAGCTCAATATAAAGTCCCCTTTTCTCGTTTTTCAATCTGGTAACTCCCTATTAGGTTGGTTGGCGGACTTTCATCAACCTCACAAGCCTTACAGTCTATATAGCTCTCTGAGGTGAAGAGAAATGTTTCGAGTGCCAGTCCCAATTTGGAATTAATATTTTCTAAAGCAAAACTTTTTCTTAAATTTGAAAGCCACCTACCTTTTCTCCGAATGTCGATTGATACTACTACTTGGTCAAGGGAAGTTCTTGGAAAGTAGCTTTTCTCCTACATATTATATTGATCTTTCAATATCCATCAATCACATCCACAATAAAAAGAATCTCTATTTGTACACCTATTTATTAAATTTTTCTTTGTTTTTCGTTTAAATGAAAGCAGGCAATTCCTGGAAAAACCCTCTGATTTGAGTCAGTCAAAGTATAGAAAACCTCTGCCCTGATTGCTAATAAAATTTATACAAAATTTAAGAAATGATTCCGTTTAAATCCATCAGACAAGACATAGTCTTTCCTTACACAATTTATAATGAACCCAAAATCTCTCGGATTGGCTTCTCTTGGTAAACCACAAAAGAAAGAAATTTGAGGGGGTTTTCTGAGAAAATTAATTCTTCAAAAGCCGCACGCCAGCATTTAAAATGTTTTACTAAGCTAGGGGATTGAAATGTATACTTTATCAATGGTATCATGAGACAAATAGCGATTGCCCTTTGAACGTATAAAGTCTAAAAATATGTTTTTAGGTTATATTCAAAGTTACGTACCAACAAACGCCCATAAGATTAGGTTACCTTGCCTTAAGATAAAATGCAAATTATTTGTTTAATATTTGAAATGTTTTCAGATTGAAAATGCAAAAATTTCTTTCACAAATCCTGGGTATGGCAGTTGGGAAGCATGACAACATTGTATCGATACCGCTAAATTAAAGCGGATTTTAGTAAAAAAAAAAACTCACTCATATTCGATCCCTTAAAAAAGTGTGACATATGAATCACCGGTAACCGGAGTATTTACCTAATTTCGGTGCTAAATTTGAATAATATTGTAAATTAATTTTACTAATTAATGAATATTAATAATAGTAATATCTACTAACACCTAATTTTGGAGTGTCTTTCCTGGCTGACTACCATGTAGGTGGATTTGTAAGTTACAACACTTCATTAAACCCAATTGCTTTTACATTGCAATTTAGTTTTTTATCTACTCGTTATCGCTTCCACTCAATTAATGAAATATGTCCAATTCTCATTGGCTCCAACATCAATTATGCACCTAAACTAGGTATACATGTCTATAGACGTCTATTTGCATATAATTTCCAATTAACATTCATTCAGGCACAATGTCCGTCATTTGAATTTGAAATAATAACAAGCAAATGCAAAACATGACCCAACAATATAAATATCCAATAACACTGGATTCGGTATTAGTAGTAGATTTTAAAACAAAAACTGGGCTTCAATTCATTTCAAGTATTTATCTTTAATCGAATCATATAATAATAATTCAAATTAATAATTACTTGTTTATAGCGATACAAAATTATCTAATTTAAATATGTGCCCTTTCCAAAAAGTACCGCAACAATAAAGTCTCCGAAAATAAGTTAAGCGCACTTATCGGCCTTTGAACAACGCGTAAATTAATTTGCGAAATGAAGCATTTAAATAATTTGCAGAAATTTATTTTTTAATCTCGGCCATACTGAATTTATAGATTGTTGCTCTTTTTTTTTTTTTTTGTTGCACCCACTTGGTCAAGAGAACCATTCACGTAAATCACAAAATGTCGATTGCACATAATTCGGATTGCTTTTTGATTTATTGTAGCAGATGGTATCTGTTGAAATAATAACCAATTATATTTAAACTTAACCTGGTGGTGGTTGAAAATTATAGTTAGGTTCTGAAGGATGGAACTTTGAACTTTGAAAAGAAATATCCAGGGTGAAGTGTACAACACTTCACTTCATCGGATTCAATTCGACAAAAAATTAATTGATTTTAATTACATGATGAATTGCGGGATATACGAGTGTGTATATGAATTTACTGGCTAGGTCCGCTTTTGCTAAGCGTTTGAAAAATAATACAGGGCAATAGTCATAGAGCTTGTTATCCGGTTCGACCCCCTCTACGGAGCCACAATATATGAACTGGCAATCTGAAAGCTTTTCCTAGCAGAAAGAAAAAGTATGTTCCTTTCCTGAATGAGTAAAATTAAAAAATTAAATGTTTCCGAAGCAAAATTTGATGTTGCATCAAAGTCATCCATAGCCATAAGACATATATAAATAGTTGGTGCAACAGGTTGAAATAGGTAACATAGACCGATCTTCTCGCAAGCATTCGTATATTGTGCGAGTCCGAATAGCGGAATTGAGAAGTTTTTCCACAATAGCTTGACTGTCGGACTTCGGATGTTCGGGTCGAAATTCTGACGGGATCAAAATTACTTTTTCAAAATTCTTCTTTCAAAATTCAGTTTTACAAAATTCTGCTTTCAAAATTATGCTTTTCAAAATTAAATTCTGCTTTACAAAATTCTGCAAATAACAAAAAAAAAAAAAAGGTTTGGAAAATGGTAAAAAGTGCGCGCTTTTTATTATTTATGTAAAACATTCTACGTGCCTACTCACATGTTATAGAAGAAGAGGTAAAAGGCGTTTTTTTTTATTGGTTTTAAGTTTGCTCTCTCTTGGCTTAGACAAATATTCTGTTAGTATGCCCGTGTGAGTGAAATTTAATTTATCTATAATTAAATCCAATTTTCACAATTTGTTGACAAAGTTGAAAAAATATTTGATTCCTTTCAATTCGTAAATTGGAAAAAAAACTGAACTAGCAAAATTTATTTGTTTAAAGTATTGGCTGTCAGAATTTTAAAATGCAGAATTTTTGTGTTAAAAGGCAGAATTTTGTATAGCAGAATTTTAAAATGCATGATTTCGAAAGTAGAATTTTGTAAAAAGAATTTTGACCCCAACCCAGAATATACACCAGGGTGGCTCGATACAAAAGATGTTATAGGAGTCGCTGAATATCCCAAATATTTTTCAAAAACGCTAGTTTTTAATAATGTAAAAGAACCTAAAAAATGTTCGAAATATGACAAATCTTAAAAAAAATATATATAAATCAACATTCTTAACCAAAGGCGCCCCATAATAACAATTTAGCTTTTTTTACAAAGTTTTTTTTTTTTGAAAAATTCGACTGGTTTTTGACCTTTTCTTGTTAGAGTCTATAATTTGACCGCCCCTTGAAACCAATTTTCTGAGGGCACCTATGGGCTTAAATATTGCTCCAAACGGAATTTGAATTAAATAATTCCATTACTGAACGGAATTTCAGACCGGGCAGCAGCTACAATAATTTTTTCAGCTACCCTTCTAGATGTTGGAAATATTTCAAAGAAAAATTTTAACACAAACTCAGACGTGCCTGTGAGAAGGAGAGGGCATCCTTATTATCGTTGTCATTATGAAAGTCATTTAAAGAGCTCCGGTTTGGGTTGGGATATATTATGACAGTCGCAAAAACAAGACTCTCAGAACTCAGTATGATAGATAACAGAAATTTGTCAAGCTATCAGTTCAGGGATTTGTAGTGACGGTTTAAGAAAAAGGAACCCGGGTAGAGTCGTTCATTCACATAATAATAATAACTTATGGACATTCGGTAACAGATTTATCTCCAAATTTCTCGATCGCAAGTAACAAACTAACTCTCTAGTATTTAACAAACTGGTTGGTATTTTTATCTAATTAATAAACATGGTTGATAACAACTGATAAAATGTGATTCTTCTTGTAATATGCACTTAACCTTTTTATCTTTGCAGTTTAAAAATCGAATATAGGTACTTGTTTGTTTTGTCATCAGAGACCTTGTTAATTCTAACCCATTTCTGGGGAGCAACTTATTTGAATACTCACACTTACTAGTCGAAGTGAAGAGCCTTTATTACTTAGGGCCAAGTTGGAAAAGCTTTAACAACCGCAAAATTTTAAAATTACTCGCAAAACTCAACAACTACGCCATGGCTATTGCCCCTTTTATATGGATATGTTTTTTTTTTTAATTTAACTCGATACAGGCTGAGTGTTGTAGAAGCTTGCCGTACGGTAGGTGAACTCAAATCGGGAGATTTGAAAAATGATTTTTCTTCCTTTTAAGACAGATGGTGCCGCGGTTTATGTTTCTCGGGGGGCTTAACCTGGAACCCCTCATTCAGACGTTCAGCATAGCAACCACCTCAATAGGATGGGATAGATAGTTCTAATTGGTTTCTTCATTTTTGAGGGTGCATGAGAACTGTTGATTTGATAAAACTAAAGCGAGCCTAATTAGGTGATTCCTACACAAGGTAGTTATGAGCTACGAGTCGTAGTTGATTAAGCGCATGAAGGAGATGACTTTTCCCTTGTTTATCTTGTTTCGTAAATTAGATCTTTTAAAATTCAATTTTTATCGGGAGGTAGATGTAGATGACAACTACGTCTCATCGAGGTATCTGACGAAGCCATAGAGTAATGTAATCTCAACTAAATAAAGATATTAGGTTTGAAGTAAACTCGTAAACTTGACGCATTTGATGGAGCCTGTACTGAAATATTTCTCGGGTTTCAACAAACAGTACCTACTAACGTAACGAGCTATATAAGTATTGTGCTTTCATTACTTTATTGAAAATAGGCTAAAAACTAAATCTTTTGAAAACGGGTACACTAAACATATTTTTTGACATAAATTCTTTACACAATCTGTCATTATCACCGTTAATCAAAATCGATACGAAAAGCCTTGGAAAACCTTTTAGGATATACTTCTCCGAGTACTTCGAGCTATCACTCACCTTTCTGCTCCATCCATAGGCTAAAAAGAAAAACAGATTGTAGCTCCTTTTCGCCACTTATATACTTATAGGTACACATAACAAATTTGTGTGTTTCGTGGCGCGTGTTGTATCCCAATTGTTGCGAAGAAGGTATATAATGTGGTGGAGCCTGTAGGTTGCGTAGCTTTTAAAAAGAAAGAGAAGGGTTAACATTCATATCGATGTGGTGAAGGAGTGACAGTTTTAGAAGCCTACAAATTGAATCGGTGTAATTGGCTCTGACTATCCTTGTTTGCTGAAATTAAGATTGAGCACATTTTGTCGTATTAATACCTACTGCTTCGGTGTCAATCGCTGCGGAAAACCTGGGAAGGCTCTGACATAGGTATGACTGTTTCTTTCATCGCCAGCTATAAGTGGATCTTCGGAGAGAGGCAACATCAAGTTTAAAAAGAAAAGCAGCTTTTCCTGTTTCGCTTTTTATTAGTAAAACACTCGGGATGGGACTGATAGTAACAACTATAAGTCCTGCAGTCATCTAGCTGACTGCTTGTTTATAAACGTTTATGTTTAACGCGTCATTCCGAAATATCACAAGTCGTCTTCGGAATGTTTATTTTGATACAGATGATGACAGAGGGTCAGTTAATACATTCGAGAGTATTATTTTTCCATCCCCAATACATACTCGTACACTGCCTCTCAGTCTATACACCTCAAGCTATCATCTTGTAACTAATTACGTCAATATTTATCACAGGAAGTACCGTGTTCGGCATGTGACAATAGCTTGGGGGAATTGCGGACCAGCTTTAATAGTACACAAAAAATTCCATTCCTTTCAAAAATTGGTAACTATCCCAGAGAATAAACAGAAAAATTGTTTGTTGTCCTGAAATGCCCAAAAATAGATTCCATCTTGTATTCCTATAACCCAGGCCCATTGCAGCAAACCGTACTTGAGTTCCTAAAAATAATGTCAACCCCCGAACTAACAAGAAAAGAAAATCAAAAGCTTACGTACACATTTCAATTGGATAATCCGTTTGGGGGAACTGCAAATCCTTATTGTAAAGTTTATTCCACAACTACTTACAGCGTATGTACTTGTGTTACTCTGACAACACTTATTTTTTCTGAACCATACATGTATTGGTCCATTGAAAACTGTTTTGTTTACACTAAGCAAGCATTTCCGTTTGTATGCTTTTTTTTTTTGGTTAGGCTTTATTTTTTATCACGCCTCTGTGATAATGGCGCGTCAGGATATTATAATATTTTCCCTGTCTTATTGGTTGTAAAAGAGACAACATATGAACATTTATTACACTTAACACTTGTTTATATTTCTTATACACTCGTAAACGGAACGACGAAACACACCCGTCCAACGGGGAGTTATTCGGCTCTCCTTTTTAATGTAATCACAGTATACGACTTGGGGAGTCCCCAGAAAGACACTTGCACAGATCTTGTTGGCTCCTTAAAAGCAATTCATTTTCACTAGGTATATAGATCCTGACGGAGCATAATACGTGCGCTACCACATCGACATCAATACATCAAAATCATTTAGCGGTATCATCAACAATGGTGGCAACATCATATTCACTGTAATCAGCACATATGATCACGTCCTGTCGCATATCCTGCGGAAATTTCAGTACAAACACGTACGACAATAACCAACAAGGCGCGCCGCCCAAATGACATGACAAATGATGTTCGCCTCGGAGGCTGTGCCTTCATACAGGCATCCGTATCGTATCGAATCAGTAGATGTTATAGGCGCGCACTACTCGCCGTGCCGACACGGAGCGAAGCATAAAAAACGAATCGAAACATTATGTAGACCACGGCGTTCTGATGAAGCAATCACGATACCCCTCTATCAGGATGTAAACAAATCTCAAGTGATTGCCTGAATAGGAGCGAACTGAACAAAGGCTGAGTAAAAAAAAGGAACCCTCTTCTCATTCACAATATCAAATGGTAATTAACATGCAATGGTCATGTAAGCGTTATCTTTACACAAAGGAATTGGTTGATTAGAACCACCCATCCACACGATGTCGGTTGGTTCGTTCTGGTTATCCTTGCACCTTCAAGGTGATTCGTTCACTTCTAGCCCCGTAATCCTAACGATTTCTCTCACAGTTGTGTTGCCATTTTGATTTGGAAACCATTTTTCATGTATAATTTTTTTTTATGCTGATTCACAATCACACACATCATACGATGGTCCTATAGTGCCGTAGGTCATACGCGGATTTGGGTTAACGATATGCAGCAGCACGAGGACCTACATTATCGAAAGGGGCGATTTCTGTCAGTCGGCCAAATCGAATCTACCGATCAAGTGACAATGGGATGACAAGAATATCCTTCGATTCGGGAATGGATATTTTTTTCTTTCGTTTTTCTACTGCCCAAGGAGGCACACAGAGAAAAAAAAAACAAGAACGAATTACAGAAAATACACGAAATTCACACGGAAACGCGCTATAGTTTTGCCAGCTTTCGACGAGAATTCGCTGAGGACTGGTATACGCCCGTGTAACCCGACCAAATGGAGTTTACATTTCGCCATTTGGCGCATGTGTTATTTTGCGTGAGCTTTTGGGGCCAGCAAAAGTCCTTTCGTTTGAATTTTTAACGAAAGGACACGGTGCTTTCGGACTTGTTAGGGGCTTTGTGCTTTTTCTTACGTCCGCTGTCCGCCCGCCGCCCCACACAAAGTGAGACTATTCTTGAGAGAAAAATGTGACAAAAGTCAGTGTAGATTGTAGAGCTTTGGTGCTTTCTTTTTCTCTCGGAAAATAAGGGAACGACGAACGAGTTGTGAGCGAAATTGGCTTCTGGTTCTGATTCTGATAGAGCTGAGATGTCAAATCTCAAATATCTTGAGGATTGCATAGAGCTGGCGGCCGGCACCAGGAGCAGCTTTTTTTTCTGTTTTTCTTGTGGCATGCCCTGTCGCTGTCAGTGCTCAAAGGGATGGCTGATGTTACCACTCTGGTAATTAAGTTTGGCTTGTTTATTTACACATTGACATGATTTAGTCATAATCCGGCAAGGACGAGGTTAACGAAGGATACCATTTTTTTTTTCCTCACATCAGCTAGTTAATGGGATTTTATGTCCTAATTAGTTTTTTTTTTTTTTCTTGCATTTGATTGCGACCTCCAACTGGTAATTACAAAATTTTATTTACGATTATTGTGACATATTGCAGTTTTTTGGCGGCGTGATTTATCGGCTGGACATTAGGGATGCCACTTTAAATGTGTGCGCCGATGGAGAGGCGAATGTTGAGATGGCAAGCTCAGCTGAATTTGGGTTCGAGTGGGATGGTACGAGACTGAGTGCGTAAATGGACGGAGATCGATTCGGGTAACAATTTTGCCACGAGAACAGGGTCGGCAATCGGCATTCTGTAAGGCGAAACGTTCAAATGTTTTCGTGTGCACGAATAAATTAGCTTGTGTAACATATGGCCAATCATTCGTGCGCACGAAAACGTTTGATCGTTTCTTCTTACAGAATCTGGCCCCAGAGCTCAAATTCAGGACCTTACAAGCTAATTTTAAAAATTACTTCCAATTGCGGAGCTTTTATTTGGCGACTTATCACAGCGCAGTTTTCGAATAAACGAATTTAGCTTGCCGATGGGCTTACCGAAAAGGGTTAGTCGCCTAGCCCCATGCTGCTGGAGCCTAATATCGTTCGGGATGGACCATCGATTCTCAGCGGCTCCAGAGACTAATTCCCACCAAGCTGTCGCTTTTGAGGATGATGTCAAATGCCCAAAACAGAATGTTATTGTTTACTTTCAATCGCATAAACTTGAGACTTTGATGGGAAAGAAAATGTATGGATGACACCCCCCGGAATCTTTTAAGGGGGTAAAATATTTAAAGTACCTATACAATTTAGGGTCTATAACTTTATAAATAATTGCCAGGGGTGGAGAATTTTACATGACCGTATAAAAAGAAAAATTTATTCAAAAGATTTTGATTCCACCCTAATAGACTGTTTTTTTGAGCCAACTAACATCTTATGAAAGATTCACTTTCTAATTTTTAAGCAAATATTACTTGCTTCTGCCAAATATTACTAAAATGGTTTTTGTTATGATTTGGATTTATTTTTGGTCGCACAATTTTGTACAAATAATTTTGTGTAGCAGATTTTTAAAAATAAGAAATCATAAACAAACGAAATTACAGAAAGTCAGTGGTTGGATCTCATTAACCGCGCAAAATCGCCTGATTTTCTGATTAATTATTTGCTGAACAAACACATTCGCTGGTTACCAGCTGGAATAACCAATGATTAAAGATAACCAAGATTGAACAAACCGGACCTTAATATAATAAAACTAACATTGACTGGTTATACCAATTATCTTAATTAAAAAAAAACACATGGGCCTTCAAGAGACTTTGTTTTATAGCCTCATCGCTCATCCTTACCTAGCTAACTAGAGGTTTTCACGAAAAACTATGAGATGGGTTTCCTAGATTTTCAACCTTCTATCAGTATTGAGAATTTTCCCTTAGCACTACATATAGTCGGTGGGGAAAGATAGGGTGTTTCATA
Organism: Cheilosia vernalis; assembly: GCA_949126925.1. NCBI lineage: Eukaryota > Metazoa > Arthropoda > Insecta > Diptera > Syrphidae > Cheilosia > Cheilosia vernalis. The sequence goes on from OX421361.1 coordinate 51,316,056, forward strand.
GAAACCATTATGTATCTAACACCTGCGTGATGCCTACAATGGGTCATTTGAAAAGAATGGCCAGTTAAAATAGATGTTAACACAGTTGTTGAGCCATTTCAATATTGTGGAAAATAAATACATTTGTTAATTTATTAAAAACATACATATTTCCAAATAGTTTTCAGTGGGTAATGGCAAATAACGAAAAATCGTTTGAGAAAAGGATCGAGCGTCTCATTGTGGTGTGCCTACCCCAGTGCAACTCATATAGACAAAATGGTATAACCATGTACAAAATTCCAAAAGAAGTTTTAAACTCTCGATTCCGTTTAAAAAAGGTGGTCAATTGTTCTTCGCATGGGAAAACCATTTCCTAAATTCTTTAACAAATGTAGTTTAAACTTTAAAGAAGGCGATATAGGAGTATTAAAGCCAATTGCAAGATATAATTAAATATTTCCAAGCAGAAACCTTCCAAAATTAGCATAGGAACCTATGGCTATCGAGAAAGTCTGAGATAAATCTCGGTGCTGCACACTAAATATAATATATACAACAATTTAAAGAACTTTAACACTTAAAAAAGTCGAATCCAAAAAGCAAAATTGTTTACACGAAACCAACACAAATTTTTCATTCCACTTTTAAACGATTCAAACTTATTTTATGGACCCGGGGTTATTTTATTTTGCTGAAACAAAAATTGAATTTTAGACCGACAAAGGATTTATATCAATTAAAATAGTTTGTCATTTATAAAATAAATAAATAAAAATACACGTATCTACCCCTTACAGATGACAGATTCCTATATGATAGAGTTCTTTTCTTTGCCACCAGATATCGCAGGCCAACTTGTACATTTGTCAATAATAATGTATTGTCAGTGCGCAAGTGTGTTGCACTACTATGCCAGGTCCCCAGTTTCGACCTCCAATCATCTCGACATGATGAAGGTTTTCAATCCACCCGCATTTGTTGTTACTTGCCACTAGATGGCACTGCAACATAGCAACTTCAACAACATTTAAATGATCTTTCCGAGAGTTGGCATATATTGGTATACATATATTGTTTTCGTACAAAATTTTGAACTCGAGATACTAATCAATTCTGATATTACGATGATAGAGGAACTCAAAAAAGTGGGTCTCAAAATTCTGTCCGGTCTGTCCGTCTGTCCGTTATTCCACAGGCCAACAGCCTAAACGGCTTCCCGGATTACGTTCAAACCTCGAAATTGGAGTTTTTTGGGCTTACAGTTCGGGAGGTATTTTTTTTTCCAGGTACCTACCAGTTTGATTTGACGGCTCTAACGATTTCAACCAAAATTGATATTTAAGCTTAAGTAAATGAGGTTACCACGACTGCATAGGTACCCAGTTTTTGGCAAAAAATTCAAACAAATTTTTTTGAAATTTGAAATTTCGACATATCTCGAAAACGGTCTATACGATTGTAACAAACATTTCTAAGGTAATGTGGTCATTTATAACTTAATAGCGAACTCAGTCTTTCTCTATATTATCGTACAATGGATTTTTGTAAAAAGTTTCGAGAAAGTTTCGTTCGTCGTTCACTTTATTTTTTTTTTTTTTTTTTGTTACAGTCCATTCGATGGTCGTACCAACTTCTCTACTCTTCACATCACCACCATAATGTTGCATTTACACTGTCACACATTCCTATCACACAAGAAGGGATGCTAAATACCGAAAGGGACAGCATTACCTAACACGCAAAAAAAACGTGACACGTATTTAGGTCGGCCATCTTGTTTATGCGATAGGAATTATAGGAAAGCTCCGCATGTTGATATTTTTATAGCGATGACTAAAGAAATTCCGCATTCCTATAAAACCATATGGCTTCCGGAAATGATGAACGGACAACTATTTTTTTTTTTTTTTTCGTGTAACTGATTCATGAATTGTTGGTTTAATTTACTGAAACTAATTACCACTATCATTTCACATGTTTCAAATCAGAAATAGAAATGTTTTCAAGTAAAGGTATTGTTGGTGGGCGGAACTATAATTATGTGTAGAACATCCATGACACTTTCGGCGTCTGATTTGTGATCTTATTCTTACGCCTTTAATAGCGGATTTAAACGGATCGCTCTGTCCCGTTTCTTGCAAAAATGCGCGTGCGTGATGGTGTTAATTCAGTTTAACGATTTTCTTCGGACCTCACTTTTTTGTGAATTTTGGTCAAAATCTGACAGAGCCGACAGAGGGACCTTGCATTTCCCATTACGTTACAAAGCGCTATTTCTCGATATTGCCATATATAGGTATTAGGTAGGTATGTGAATATAGTTCGAACTCATAGCCAAAAGCATAATTGGACGTTTTTACAGGGATGCATTTATTTATATCAATTACACTATCCACAAAAAAATCATTGAATATTAAAAAAAAAAAATTTCGCCACATTCCCTTTTGATTTGTTGAGCTGTCGACTTTATTTTTTTCCTTTTCAATTTCTTGAGAATACCTATTTCTGGCTACAGTGTACCTATTCCTTCCATTCATCTAACAAGTTTCCAATAACTGCCTTCCTATGCTTGTTAATTTTATCTTGTTTCAAGTAACGGAGACACCTACGTATTAAACCATATGTTTTCACTATTCGATTTATTTCAGTAATAAATTTGGCCGTTGTATTATTCAGTTCACTGACAAAACCTAGCTCCCAATATACCTACAACCAGTTCCAGTGCATACAGCACCCAAGTGCTATTTGATTGGATTTTTCAGCACTGCCATTTCAGGGCTACCAGCTGAAAGTGGACTCCACTCTATTACATCGAACTTCGCCCAAAGTGATAAAACGAATTAATTTCACAGCATCAACGGTGATTAACTTCACTTAGAGCCCCACCCGATGACCCTCATCACACTTTGAATGCGTAAAAAAGCCGACATTTTATACGCATTCACTGAATCACAGAAAAACAAAAAAAAATAAAAAAAAAACACACTCCCACCAACCAACTTCACTTCGTTGGTTAAATTTTGAAGCGCTTGTAATCGGCCCACTTTTTCCTATCGTGAATCCGCATTTTCATTTTTGTTGCGCGCAAATCGCACCCTCTCGCCCATAAATTCGATAAACCGTCATCATATCAGCCGGGCAATCGTTCATTCTCTCTACAAATATATTATTTAGCAATGGTAAATTGAATGTCGTTACCGATGCCATCTGTCATGATAGTGTGTACTGTGTACCATGTGATGTGCTTTTTTAAGGACTTGACTGGTGCCGTCGCCATCGCCGCTCGGCTCTGCGCCAAGCGATTTGCCAGCCAGCCTCAATGTTTTATTCCTTGTGTACACTACACAGTCACACAGCGTATACAGTGGGTAGTGTTGAGCGTTGCACGAGTGAAAAATCGCTTTTGCGCGAAAAGCTCTTGCCATTCGTCATTCAGTTATGGTCCACTTACATAGGGGTTTCATTTTTTTTTTTATGTTGCCCGCATCCTTTGAACGTTTGAACACTCTGTTAAGCATCTCTCTCTGGTTGCCTGCCTTCGTAAATGCAATGGACGCTTATTAAAGCCGGACCCTATAAAAGGCCGAAAACGATTGCCATTACTCATGGTTCAAACAGAATGGATTTTTCCTTGTTTGTCCATTTTATTGGGCGGTTTTCTGAGAGGAATCACGATGACCTTATATATATCCGCTGGGGGATACTGTATGACCCCATATAAACGAGAAGAAACGACAACGACGACAGTGTGCGTTCATCAATCGGCCACGAGAGAAATAAACTCAAGAAAATGGGGGTCAGCAGGTCACCCAAGACCCAACTATGGGAAAAAGTTATTCATCTGGCGTGTATGTAGTGGAAAAATCCCAATTCATTACTTTCTCAGATTAATTGACACACGAGATCCTCTTTAAGCATATTTCATCAAGGAAAATGCCAGAGGGATATAGCCCCACCACGAGCGCAGCACACAGATCGAGAGCGGGCCAGAGAGCGGTCAGCATCAGCATCAGCTTCAGCACTTCAGCATCAGCATTGATTTGGATTGCTCGTCGCCTGCTGTATGCGTGTGCAACTGAAGGAACTGTTTTGTGATTTTCCCTTTTCGTGGTTAACTTTTTGCCATTCCAATCCAACTTGGGAACCAGTCCCCGTCTCCCATTCCGTATCCACTGTCGATCCTTATCCTTACTTATTTCTTCTTTTTTTTTCTCCCATTGTAGGTACTCATCTAAACCACTTGGGTGAACTTTTTGCCCATCTCTGGTTTCTGGTATAGTATACACCACAGGTACAGGACGACAACGACAACGACACTACCGCGGGGGCTGAGGGCAAGGGGAGACATAAAATGTTCTCCGAGCAGTTTCACACTTAGTTTGTTTGTGTGCTTCAAATTTGATGGCCGCTTTCGTCCTTTTTTGCTATGTATACGTTGTACCTCTTGCGCGCATTCATTTCACTTTGAAAGCTTTAATGAAGCTTTTATTTCAGATTGATTAAGAGCACAATCGAGCCCCTAGAAGGGGCCAGGTGGCTGCTGGGTTGACTTGGTGATAAGAAGAGGTTCTATTTGTTTGGCGAAGAGCGTTTTTGTGTGCGCGACTGTGTGTGTGAGGGAGTGTATTTTTGGATGTGTAATATAACAATGTTTTCATTTTCGTTTCATTCGAGTGCCAAAGTGGGTGGTATGGCCTTCCTTAGTGGTTGGTATAAGCCTGTGTTCCGTGAGAAGTCCTCTCGAGTTTTCTTGGCTGTTGTAGACTTGTTGTGGTTTTTTTTTTTGCCCATTTCGTTTGTTAACCCCTCACGTCAATTTGTGTGTCGATTTTGAGGAACCCTCTTCTTTCACTTTTGTGTGCGTCTGTCTATTTGGGATTGGGAGATTGGGACTGTGTGGCGCACAGTTTATCCCTCTCTATGAGTTTGAGGGAGAAGTTACCGTGTTTTTTGAGCTAGAGGCAGCGTCAAGGTACAAATATAGCGATTATCGAATTTTGAGTGAATAAATGGGGTTAAAATTGTGTTATTGGGGAATGGACAAGGGATCTTTCTTATAGGGTGCACATGAAAACTCAGTTTGGTTGGAAAAACCATTAAAATAATGTAACTGGAAAAGGGCGGATAGGTCGATTGCAAGGATATCCGATTTCTGTTCCAATCACGTTGCGATTGATAAATGTGCGTCAATTGGGTGACAAATGAGATTAATAATCTGGTTATGGAAAAAATAAAATTTCGTCGTTCGGAAGGGGATCTCGATTTAATTAGGTCACATTCAGTTGGAATTAATCGCAGCGTAATTTGATAGGGCTTTTTTTAATGAAGGCAACAAATTATTAAATTATGTTTGCTTGTCCAGGCTTTGGAGGGGGCACATAGGTGGTCAGGCGTTTTTTTGAAACTCGTTGGGTGGACATCGCAGCACATCAGCTTGAGCTCCCTAACAACTAAGCTCAGGCTATCGCATTGGCTATTTAATGACGTGAAGACCCGTGTAAAAGAAAACCCTTCTCCAATCTTTTCAAACATAGCATACTCAGATTTAGAAGGACAAAGCTATTTAACTTTCCAACAGGAAAAAGAACAATAGAGAACAAGAGTCCACAAGGGGGGCTATAGACGAAATGCTTTAAATACCAAGAGGAATCTAACAGGTGAAAAAAGCTATAGTTGAGCTGCTTTTCAGCTGTCAATTCAGCAGAATTGGATTTATGTATTCGATACCTATCCTTTTGGTAATGGGTATTCATTTAGGCGACCCTTATCACCAGGAATACTCCATTTCCAGCAGTTCGTAATTGGACAGCTGATATAGAAATGGACCTAAAATTTAGCTAATAGAGAAGAAGCTTTTCATGTAGTATATCTGTGCAACGTCTTTGATGTTCTTTGAATCATACTGGGGTAGTTTCCGCTTGTCACATATAAATTAAACTTGAACACTCTCCCTCAAATCGTTAAGAATAGAAAATAACTTAAGATGCTACGTAAACCCCCGACCAGAAAGGCTCAAAGGTCCTGTTGATAATCTATATTTATTTATTTATTTATTTATATTTATTATTTATTTATATATATTTATTTATTTATTTATTTATAATCTATAAATATCTATTTTTAGATAGAGAAGAGGTGTCAAACTTGACTTAAGCACCTACCGAGGGTACTTCTAGCTAACGATACAAATTGAATGGTAGGTACATCCTGGAATTCGAGTTGGGGATACGCTTTTTTATCAAACATCAAATCCTCAGATCGAATTGTAACAAAAGACCTTATTTTTCAATCGGGGAATATACTTCTATGGCACAGCACAAATCTAAAAGTAGAGGTGATTCAATGGAGAAAAAATCGAGGAGTCCTACGCTCTTAAGACTTGCTATAAGTTGCATACTTAAGAGGTCATTATAGCCCAAAAACAATTCATAGCCTGTATAGATCCCGCAAACCGTTTTCTGTTGAAGGGAAGGCACATTTGTATTGCCGGAAAACTGACAGGTTTTCAGCACACTTCTATAAGAAAGTCGGTACGTAGGAAGTTGGTACGTAGGAAGTTGCTACGTAGGAAGCTTGTACGTAAGAAGTTGGTACGTAGGAAGTTGGTACGTAGGAAGCTTCGTATACAGCTTCATTTAAGAGGCTTGATGATTTGACGTCTTGCGAGACAGACTTCTTCTTAAAAGCTCAGTATTGGCTATACACAGAGCGCGACCTGCGCTTTAAAAGTGAGACCATAGACCATACTCTACGGCAACAGCTTGTTGGGGGTAATCTGGAAAAAAGAAAGCGCAGCCTTGCAAACATGCCTAGGGCTACTCTCCAAAGAACTAAGTTTATAACACATTTTTCTCCTATAGCCAATGAAGCGATAGCAAAGATTAAAATAAGCTTTGGTCAATGGTAGGCAACTTCTTTAGAGAAGCCACTGCAAAAAAAGACAACCTGAAACAGCGAAAGGCCGTATCAAAACTTCTTCTTCCATTAGGACCGCACTATACACATGAGAATGACTCAAATATATCCTCATAAGATTGGTGAAAGCCTGTCCAAAAGATGAATTTTCCATAATGAAGGAGAAAAATCCGAAAAACAGACGTCTTCAGCAGGAAAAGCCCCACAAGACTGCGTTCTTACAAGGACTTCAAAACAGTTTCTCCTTTGCTTCAGAGCAAAAGAGTAGATCTAGGTTGTTTTCGAAGGCCATAAGTCAGGAGAGCTTAATACACAGAGTGCTAATTTCCTGCCACTTGAATTAAAAAATTCGATTGTTCAATCAAAGAATTCAAGTTTATTAGTTTTACTATACCTACCTCGAATCCCCCTAAGTCGAACCTCCTCTCGAATTTCCCTCTAACTCGAATTTTTCATAGAAAAGGCATCCTCTAAGTCGAAATCCCCTACTTTCTTGTTTTTTAATTTAAATAAATTCTCTTAAAAAAAAATCCCTCGACTCAATTTTTCCAGAAATCCCTCTAACTCAAACTTTTTTTAGCTCCCGTGAAAATTCGACTTAGGCGGATTCGACTGTACTTCCATAGTTAATATTTAAATACAAAATCTAATTTGCAACTTCGACTTGCTTCGGCTGCAGTGGGTGGTTAAGGGAGTGCCAGCACGATGCAACGGAACTTACAGCTCAGAAACAACAGATACATACCCGGCAACACCTGAAAAGTTGACGACTATCGAAAGTCGAGCGATGCTGCCAAATACAACACATTACGTATTCTCTTTGCCAGAGAGATAATGAATTATCACCAAATTCCGGCGCCGAGAAATCACACCCAATTTATTCGCATTCAACAGAAGGAGAGTTCAGCATGAATATCACTACCTCAGGCATCTTGGGTCAAAACCTGTCGAAGCTACGGAGCTAGACGCAGATCCAGGACTGGGTATTGTTGCCTTGAATTGTTTGAAAGATTTGTTTAGTAAGCCTATGGCTGTCAATTTTTAAAATATTTCAAGTAAGGTTAGCCTATTACAAACGTAGCTCAAGGGATCGACTGAAATCAGAGCCCTATAGACAGAAGTATTACCTCGCCAAAGCTTCTATTGGTTTCTAATGCGGATATAAGGTTTCAGGCGGATACAGAAATATGTAAGTCATATATCTGAAGAAGACCTTACCAACTGCAAGGACAGAAAAAAGTCCACAAAGCAGAACTAAGAAAACTGCAACACGCGCTTCAAAAATCGATCACCAAAAAGATTCTGGGACGTTTATTTCTTCCGACCGTCATTCTCATTAGACAGAATCTTCCTCACCCTCACATCCATAGTTCCAACTTCCAACATCTCTGTTCTTGTCTCACAGCGAGTGCAGTCCTCAATCATGCATCCTAAGGAGTTTTCCAATTTTCTCCAATTTGCTTTCTTAAACTTAATCAGTTGGAATGCGTCTGCTGCGCCCTCACATTACCCGACAACATAATGAAACATCAGGGATGAAATAAAGTCCACGTGCGCCCTACAAATACAAAATGTCATATACTTACCTAGTTGAAATCTCCTTTGCTCACGAATACCACAGACAGAGAAACCTGCTGCCAAATACGCTCTGCGATAACGAACTCGAATGCATATTTATAAGTTTTCCATTGAAAACGGAATATGTCTCAGAAAGGAAAACCCCACCCCCCTCCCCCCTACGTATTACAGAACGGAAAATAAAAATTTGAATAAAAGTGAGACAAAAACCCACAGAAAAAGTGTGTGAGAAATACCATAAATCTTGTCCAATGGAAGGAGCGGAGAAATCTCATCGCCAGCTAGGAGTGAAATAAATTTAAATCTGAATGAATTTTATTTGTCATGTATTCCGCGTGTAACACGGTACAAATAACTTGCATGATTTGTTGTCTTCAGCGGAAGGCCTGTTTTTTGTAGCATCGCTTTCAAAACACCGCCCACCTTTGGCGGGGGCTGAACAATAACAAACAAAGCATATCCTGACGCACAGAGTACGTATCTAATCCCCGAACGATGAATGACTTCTTCCATGTGTTGCAAAAGTGTGAAATGAAGACAAAACAGAGAGGAAAATAAATACGCGACAACTCAGTCGGCAGCTTCGCAGCACATTAAAAAAACTTTGCTGTGAATTCCTTTCCTTTTCTTTTTCAAAAGCGATTCATGTGTCTGACATCATCGAAGTTGAAAAAGCGTCAAGGATATTCAAGAAAACAACTGGCACCCTCTTTCACGGTTCCATTAATTTTCAGTTGATTCAACGCAATGTGTCATGTATAATGTGTTGGGAAGGACGACGTCGACAACAAACACCATCGGTGCGTGTATGTGCTTGCAAGGAGAGCCTTTTGTGCGGGCACAGAACATGTGTGCTTTATTTTTGTCGTTTTACTTTTTTTTTTGTAATTCCATCTCTGAATTGCCATGTTGGATTCGATTTAGGAGAAGGGAAACCACCAGAGGTGGTTCTCCTTCACAGCACAAGGATAAGATCATCATTTCAATCCCTTGACCTTTCTTTGAAGAAAGGGTCCATTAGTGCACAAATAGCACCTACATTCAGTCAGGCGTTTCTTCTTCGAATAGCACATGTTGCAGGCCAATCAGTCTAAGGTGCAAAGGACTATAGGGAACCCGCACTGGGAAGGACACTATGCTGGCCGGCAGTACTACCAGCTACCACCACAAAGGAGCATAATTTTTACGTGATGACATGCTGGGTGATCCATGCACGGGAAGGCATTCGTGATGGAGTAGGTACTCGGTGTAGAGGAAAAAAAATTAAAATGCACCCTGAGCATGATCCAAGGTGAATGGTTTGTAAGGTGCATCTTAACAGGGTTGCATCGGAGGGAAGGGTGACTCTGCGACTATATGCTTAACTTATTGTCTGGAATTCCTTTGGGGAAATTGCTGTGTCATATGAGAAATTAGACACAGGAGATGTGGGAATGCGTTTTGCAGTCACACGATTGCACTTAATTGCTAACATTTTGTAGCGTTCCAGTTATAGACGCTAAATGCGAGGGTACATCTGGACGGTTTGGAATGGGTGGTAGAGGGTATTCGACAACTGTGTGCGTCGGTATCTACTCTATGACGTAAAGGTAACTATGTTTCTATTGAATGAATGGTTAAATGAATAAATCACTGAATGAATGAATATTCAATTGACTAAATGAATGAATAAATAAATGAATGAATGAAATGAAATCTGAATTAATTAATAAATGAACAAACGAATGAATGAACAAATTATTGAGTGAATGAATAAATAATTGAATAAATGAATAAACCATTGACTGAATGAATGAATGTTTAAAGGAATAAATGAGCAATTGAAAAAGTATGTGAATGAATAAATTAGCAAGACCATGATTTTCGAAATGAATTAATTAATAAATCAATGAATGAATCAATCATTGAATTTGTGAATGCATTAATGAATAAATGAATAAATGAACAAATGAATGAATGTTAAAATTAATAGACTAACGAGAAAATGAATGTCTAAATGAACAAACAAGTAAGTGAATGAATGACTAAATGAATAAATGAACAAATGAATGAATGAATATATGAACAATTGACTAAATGAATGAACGTTTAAATGAATAAATGAGCAATTGAATGAATACATACATAAATAGATTAACAAACCAATGAATGTCTAAATGAACAAATTAATAAGTCAATGAATGAATCAATTATTGAATGTATGAATGCCTAAATGAATGAATGAACACATAAATGAATAAATTAATAAGGGATGAATGAACAAATAATTGAGTGAATGAATAAATAAATGAATGAACGTTTAAGTGAATAAATGAGCAATGAATATATAAATGAATAAATTAACAAGAAAATGAATATCTAAATGAATAAATTAGTAATTGAATGAATGCCCATCTGAATTAATAGATTAACAAACGAATAAATTAACAAATAATTAAATATATTCATAAAGAAATGAATAAATGAATAAGTGAATGAATGAACAGAAAATTGAGTGAACGAATGTTTAAATGAACAAATTAGTAAGTGAATGAATGACTAAATGAATATATGAACAAATAATTGAATGAATGATTAAGTAAACGAATAAGTTACAAAATTATTGCCGACCAAACTGAAAGTCTTGAAAATCTGCTGATGGCATTACTCGATGGCGACACAAATCGCACCACAGTTCCACTCTCCGATGGTAAGGGATACCCAACAATCAAACACAACTTTCCCTCATTTCGCACCGTAGTCTCTATCTAAATTAAAAAGTAATTTATTGACACAAGAGTGATTTAGGGAGATCGCCTTCTAGCAAATGTTCCACCGTCAGTGTTAATTAATCAATTCGCTCTCTCTTCCCGTCGAGAATTGAAACAAAACACCCGCAACGACTTAACACGACGTCGCGTAAAGAACCTAAAGCGTCCGTGTAATTTGACAGCAAATTTCTCAAAATTGACGCAGACCAAGCTGTCTCAAGTATCCGAAATATCTCCGAAGTAAACCAATTTATTGAGAATTAGTCAATTTTGCGCATCATTTAAATAAGATTACTAATTACTTCCATTCCACTAAACGTAATCAGTGGAGGTGGCAAAGCCACCAAGGTCGAAGCTGTGACTCCAATTGGATGCGGGTCTGTAAACTGTAAACTGTAATTCACTACATCACCTGCTGCCGTATAGATTTGTGCTAACGAGAGGAGTCTTTCTCTCTCATCGCTTGCACTCTGTCTAATCACTTGAGGGCGAACTCTATGCAAGGTGCCAAGGAGCTTATTTCTCTAATGTTGCAATGGGAGTAGGTATTTTTTTTTTTTTTTTTTTTTTTTTTTTTTTTCACTTTTTGACTTGCTTGCCCCAATTTGTGTGGTGCCCCTTTTCTGCAAAAGCAACCAGCTCCTTTTCATCTTCCATACTCTTGTGTACTTTTCAGCGAAAAGGAGTGCGGGGGGGGGGGGCTGCGAAAGTTAACGTGCCTCAATGGATGTTTAAGTTTACACAGACGTGAGCGTGAACACAAAATCGGTTTTAACATTGCAATTGGTAAGTAAATCGGGTTCGGGCTGTGGGCTGACTGTTGGTTCGAGGATTATTCAAGAGATGTGCGTGTTTAGATAACGAAATTTTGAAAATTTCCTGGTTAAGTAGAAACTTTCCGGATTGCATTTTGTTGTAAAAGTTTCACATTTATGTACATATCCCGTTTGGGGGGTTAGATACTAAGTGCGATATGCATTCTAAGTGAAAAGTGTTTTCTTGCTATTTTGAATATTTGGCAATGAACATTGCGAACATGGTCTTGCGAGGTTGGAGCTAGAATTGTTTAGGAATTGTTTAGGAACTGTTTGTATTGTCTTTTTGACTTTGTAGCAAAAGGGTTTATTCAAAGATAGATTCTCCTTTGTTGCTAAATATCCAGAGGTCAATTGAAGAGACCGAGCATCTATACCAGACTTTTACTTCTAATTTTCATAATATTATTGCCCGAGAAATTGTTAAGCCTGGTACTCTGAATAAATTTGTGTCCTTCTTTAGTTTTTAGCAACCAGAAAAGCTGTTACGAGAGGAGCTCTTCAAGGCGATTAAGACGTAGGCAAGTAATCACAGTTCTCTTCAAATCCCCAAATGGATGTTCATGTTCAGTGGGCAAAATAAATGTTCAAGTACACTCGAACCACTCCTTGCGAATACTTACTTATTCATACCCCGGGCGACCCGAAACCCACAGGAAAGAAGATTTGTCGGCAGATATAAGCTTTGTCCACATGCTTCTCTTATTTATTTGCTGTACTCGATTTTACGGTGACTGTTCATCGCTTTTGTTGCAGCAAAGTGCATGACATGACAGTTTTTGGTAGAGGGTTAGTTTTTGCCTCGTATCCCAGACTTTCGGATACGAAATGCAATTTTGGGTCACTCCATTCGGTCGAACAAATAAATGAACACGCACCTCTGAACTTGAGAAGGTATGGTCTTACAGACAGCAGGTAGCAGGCGGCTAATGAAAATTGTTCTGACTTGACTGTGGCGTATACGCAACTTTTTTTTTTTTTTTTTTCTTAATTTCGGGTTGGGGTCGAAATTCTGGCGAGGTCAAAATTCTTTTTTCCAAATTCTGCTTTCAAAATTCTGCTTTCAAAATTCTATTTTACAAAATGCTGCTTTACAAAATTCAGCTTTACAAAATTCCGCAAATAAAAAAAAGGTTTGGAAAATGTTAAAAAGCGCGCGCTTTTTGTGTTAAAAGGCAGAATTTTGAAAGCCCAGATTTTCGACCCGCTTCCATTAAAAACATTTAAACAGAAAAAATTTCTGTCAAACAATGTTTTATCGCTGACATCATATGTCGCCTTGAGTGATATAGCGAGCGCTGTATCATAGACCAAGTCTTACTCTGATGGTGTAGTCTTCTTTTTTGCTTCCACTTCGCACACATTTAACCTATCGATATGAATATTCCCAAGCCCCTATCCCACTACATACTCACTTGATTCCACTAGAAAAGTGTAAACGACGTCTATCCATGCGAATGTAATGTCATCGCCACGAAAGACGTCACACCTCTCATTATTGAATAAAATTTGCTTTTCATGAGATATCCACAAAGCCTGACATGCCCGGTTGGCAACTCATACATAGCTGCCCTTGGCCTATATATTTAGTTGAGCCATAATAAAACAGCAACCATAATCAGCCCCAGCTCTCGGGGGAGAATCATATCGGCAAGTCTGCACTCACCCCGTATCCAATTTTCATGGAATTTTTCCACATCAACACACCCATCGCCCTTGACTCAAATTTATTCTCCCAGAAGGACCATTGAATTGCCTTTGAAAATCCTTACACTCGCTTATGGTCTAGCAGTAATTTTTCATTCGCAATCACCTGGGCAGGCCGGGATTGCATATAGGAGTTCTATAACATTGCAATCGCTGCATCAGCAGGTCCTTTCGGTATATCGGATCGGCCTGTGTGTGTACTGTGTACAATGTACACGTGTCCATTGATACCCCCATTGACTAGCTGCGCACAAATTGTCATCGTCTTACTGCGAAACGAAGGGCTTATGTGCTTGTGCACTCTCGACTTGTATTCATGAATGTTCTGTGCAGGGATACACTCCGTCTCTGAGGATACAATTATTCTGTACAGAATTTGCGATGTTTAACTTTTATCTCGTTCCTTGGGCCCACGAAATACACAGGCCGCATATTCTATATTATGTGTTTAGAGTGCACACGCACAGCACACCCTCACCTGAACACTTCCGAATGGTAATGCGCTGTGGCCTTGGTGTAGGTGTATAGTATATGACTATATCGATGGCAGAGCTCCATCTGTACGTGTGTAAAGAACTGTGACCGAGTGGTGCACATTTAACTTTAACAATCGGTGTTTGGTAGAGGAAATCCTTAAATACGCGAACGGAATGCTTTCGGATCCGTATTGCTGCAATCGATTCTCGATAGTGGATGGGAGTTTTTTATTTTTTCCTCCTCCCATGTTTGATCTGGATTTTACCGATTGTCCTACTTTTTGTCGGATTTTAAAAATCACGTACAGACATCAATGGGATTGACTGAGGATGCTCTGTGATGCATTGCATTCGCAATCATTATGGAAATATAAATTTGTACTATCGCAGCCTAAGTGATGGAAGGAAATCACTTGAATGCAATTTTAAGTGGGTATACCCTGATTAACGCGAATCGAGGCGCGTGATGAAAATTCCTTATTGCTGGCTGATGGGTTCGAATGTGGTGATTATCATTTATAAAGTTAAGTACAGCCTTTGTCTGGGGTGAAACGTTTTTTCGCTCAACTCTTGAATGTTGAATTCCTCCAAAGTTCCGGACTTTTTGTAAAGAGGAATGTCCCATGGCTGAGATTGGTTTTGTTAAGTAGTTTTGCAGGCTTAATAATAATAATAATAATATAGTTGGCGCAACAGATCTGTAAGGACCCTGGGCCTAGCTTCTCGCATCCATTCGTTTTGTGTGAGTTTTAAATTTTTGGAACGAATGGAAGGGATCTACAATTTAGTGCCGATTCCTAACGTCCGATTGAGAAGCTCTTTCAACAGTTAGACTCTCGGATGTTTGTCAGACGTTCGCGAGAGGTGGCGCACTGAAAAAACCCTGAGTTGGAATTTTGGTTTTTGCGGGATTCGAAACTGCAGCTCATAAAATGTTTTTAGGGCAATGGAATTCGGTTTGCGATACTCCTCCACTCTAGTCAACATATACTTTCAAAATGCCACTTTTACTGTCCCTTGTTTAGGGTGAGTTTCAAAGCGATTGTCTAAGTAATTAATCAGCAAATATTTCAAACTATTAATTTATATATACTAATAATATAACATATTAATAATTGTAATTTAAATAATTCTTTTAATTTATTTATAAATATTGTAAAAAGGAAAATTGTTTTGTTTACACCTAAAATGAAGTCTGTAATAAAACCATTTGGTTTAATGATAGAATCATAAATTTAAATAATAGGAAAAATAAGGCCTATTGGCGGTTCCGTAATAGTAATAACGACACGGAACTTTTGGAAGTTTACCAAAATTTCACCAATTTTACTTCAAAAGTGCTCCTTCGCATTTTCTGTGTTTAGTTCTGAATTTATCTCTCCGACTTGGTAATTTTTTGAAAGATTGGAAGAAATCATTTTTAACACCTAACCTAGGTATATAAATAAATCTGGATCGAGACATGATTTTGCTAACTGTCGTCCAATCTGTAAGATTTCTACTAGTCCTAAGTTGTTTGAAAAACGACTCATACAGTGTTAGTGGATTAAAAATAACCGAGTCAATTTGTTCAACGAAACTCGGTTAAAAATAACCGATTTATCAATTTCCTCTCCAAATATTCTCGGTCGTAAACAAACTAACTAAAACAACAAAGTAACATGGTTGATACCAACTAATATACTGTGTTATTTTTAACAGTATGATTTTACCTTTTTAACTCCCTGCTTTTCAACAACAAATACTCGATTATTTTCTACAAAGACTTAGTTAATTTTAACCCATTTTTTTTTAACCGAACAAAAATTCCACTCGGTTAAGGTTAAAATTTCTGCAAACTTACGCCTCTCTTAAAGAGATTTATCTTCCCGTTTCAACATGGCTTCGTCGCAGGCAGATCTACTACCACAAAATCTCTCAATTTTCCGTAATTCTGGCTTGAATTTCCTCGAGCATGGCTTGCAACGTGATGAAATTATATACGGACTTTACAAAAGTGTTTGATCGCGTTAAAAACAATTTATATTGATTTTCAAAGTAACTGACTTAGGACTTGAATCCAATTTCCTAAAGTGCATTAATTCCTACTTAGCCGATCGTATCCAGTATGTTCGCATAAATGACACGTTCTTGCCACCAGTTTATGTTACCTCTGGAGTACCTCAAGGCAGTCATTTAGGCCCTCTGCTTTTCCTTTGATTTATTAATGACATTCCCGACTTGTATACGTTCAGTTCACGACTTTCAATATGGTGTCACAATAATGATCCTAATCTCAATGTCTCTAAATGTCAAATCCTTTCTTTTTTCCGTAACCTCTCTCCAATACACTTTACGTACGTAATCCATAATACCCCTCTGTCCATTATTTCATCCAAAAAAGACCTTGAAGTAATTTTTGATGCAAAACTTAGCTTTTGCACGAAAATTGAGTCTTTGGTTGCCAAAGATAATCAGATTAAATTATTTGGTATCTTACCTCTTTTTAAACGTAGCAATATTTTTAACTTTCTCTATTACGTAGTAAGAGAAAGATATTGTTCTCGTACAAAATTTCGAACTCGAGATATTAATCAATTCTCATATTACGATGATAGAGGAATTAAAAAAAGTGAGTCGCAAAATTCTGTCCGGTCAGTCCGTCCTTCCACAGGCCCACAGCCTAAACGGCTTTCCGGATTACATTCAAAACTCGAATTTGGAGTTTTTGGGCTTACAGTTCGTTAGGGTATTTTTTTAAAGGTAACCTCAATACATATTATTGGTACCTACTATACACAATTTTCGTACCAGTTTGATTTGATCGAAAACGGCTCTAGCGATTGCAACCAAAATTTATATTTAAACTTAAGTAGATGAGGTTGACTGCGTTTTTGGCTAAATATTCGAGCAACGATGCTTTTGAAATTTCGACATATCTCGAAAACGGTCTATACGATTGTAACAAAAATTAATTTCTAAGGTAATGCGATTATTTAAAACTTAATAGCAAACTCAGTTTTTCTTTATATTATCGCACAATGGAAGAAAAAAAGCACAAAAAAAGAAAAGTAATTTCTTTTAAATTTAGTTCTTTTCAGTTTACCGGAAAACGGCGATAACGATTTTGACCAAAATGCAAACTTAGAGTCAAATGGATGTTTTCATAACTATTGTGTCCTCAATTTTCGATTTGCTGAAGACTTTGAAAGTCAGTCAGACTCGCACTAAGCGAAAAACTTTTGTGCGACCCAGTCGTGTACTTTATTTCTAATATGGTTATTCGTGATTTGATAAATGGTCATATCGATTGCCCTTTCCAATTATCATTAATTGGATTTTATGTTCCTTCGAGAGCTCTTAGAAATCGTCTTTTATTTTACCCACCTTATCATATAGAGTTTATTATGGATACAAATGAACCAATTTCTAGATGTCTTAGGAAATCCAATAAATATTCTAGTATATTTGATTTTCATCTTGGGACGGATTCATTCAGAAATTATTTCTGTTGTTAGGCTTTGGTGGTCGTTTGTAAGTATATTTTAAGTACTTATTTGATTGAAATAAATAAATAATAAAAAATAATGTGTAAGCGCTTCAAAATTCTGTTTTTCCTGTAACCCGTCTTCATAATATAGTTCTTCATCCAATATCATTTAAGCAATCACCCATTTGCTATACTTTTCATATACAAATAAACAGCAAAGTAGGCTTGAATTTGTGTCCGCAATTTCCGGATCGTCTTAATTCCACAAAAAAAAAAACAGACTTCCTGCGGTGGCAAGATTTGAAAAACTTCCGAGAACCGCTTGTCGCCGACTCCGCCTTTGATGTTTGTTACTTTACATCAAAAACGAATAACACAGTGGCTATCCATTTTAATTAACCACAAAATTGCGAATAAAAAGTTAAGTGATTCTTGAATGTCCCCAAATTCGTTGCCTCTTTTCCCATTCAATTTTCAATGTAAGGCGGAAAGTTTTTCTGCAAATAAACGGCTTCCGTTAGTGCGGCACCGACAATGAAATCACAGTTCCGTCCTTTAAATAGGTATCCGCCAGAACAAAAAATAAACACCAGATCAAAAAATCAAACACCCAGACCCTCTCGCAGCATAAATCATGCAATCAAGCTGATGGCCGACGCGACGTTCGTTCCTTGTGGGAAGGGATTTTTTTTATTTTTTTTTATTTGTCAACCATCTTGCTGGTAGAGATTTCTTTTGCGGTTTGTTTCATTTTTTGCTCACTTTCGCTTGCAGTCCGTTTTTATGATGGAAAATAAAAAAAAAAAAAACCTTTATCAAGAATAACAAAACTTTAGGTATTCAGTTATTAGGAGGACAGGAAGAAAGGAAAAATAGAAAATACGAGAACGAAGGAAAAACCAAACTCTTCCACTCTTCCACATGACCCACATTCTTCGCCGAATTCATATCGCAATTGCAAACTTCCGGAGAGAAATATTTCAAAGCTGGATGAATAAAATGGATGTCCTTATACTCATATACAACTTTGTGTACAATCGGTTATGAAGGCGGAAACTTAGTTATATTCTTGAGCGAGAAAAAGTGTAGTGAGCGGTTCACCATGGCCCAGATACAATCAGTTGGAATGGGACTTAAAAGAATCAAGTCGCACCGATGAGTGGAGATCATTTTTTTTTGTTTGGTTGGTAGTAACTACTTGCGCGGGAAGTTTTTCATTTTAAGCAGCTGTGCCATTGGAGTGGCAGCTTTATTTTTTTTCTAACCGCGCATTGCCAAGTTTTCATCGTGTGTGGTTCGAATTTGGTTGTTTGTGTTTTCGGTGGGCAACTTAGTCCTCAGTAGTCCCGTGATCAACCAAGTAATTGTGGTTGCGACAGTCATTTATTCATTTGAATTTTTCCGTCCATCTTATCATTTGTTCATTTAAACGTTCATTCAGTCATTCCAATAGTCAGTAATTTATTCATTTGTTCATTTTTTTTTTTTTTTTTTCATTCATTCACTTATGTGCATTTATTTATGCAATCATATCGTAAAATATTTTTTATGGCGCCGAGAACACTAAAATTCCGTCTTAAGGTTTTTTTTTTTCGACTGGGCGTAAACCTGTCATGAAAGAGCTTCTCAATTGGCCGTTTCAACTTGGGACAATGTTTTTTATCCCTTTCATTTTTTTGCTGAAAATAAAAAATTCACACAGAAATAATCTTTGCTAGGCCTATATTTGCCCCAAATATTTATTTTAGGAACTCTAAGCTCCGAAAGCCCCGAAAAGGACATATCAAGAGCAGCAAGAACATAAAAATTCAAAACTGGAAAAGGAAACTTTTAAATCATTCACCAAATCACGGACATGCGAAAGCATAAAGTTTTAATTCCTCTCCCAGTCAATGGAAGACGCTAACAAAAAAAAAATCACAAGCAAAACTTGTCCTCTGGCAAAAGAAAAAGGACTTTCCCCTGTTTCCTACTCCGTTCCGCAAAAAGAGAGAGATAGCCTCATATACCTACCAATGGCCAAAGTAAAGAACCATCAACAGCAAACATCAAATGGCAACTCTTGTAGTGCTTTAACGCGGACGATGACAAGGAAGCAACTACATATACACTACCGACCTCTGTATGTTGAAGACAATAGAAATAATTAAATTTGTGTGAGTTTTTTTTTTTTTTTTTTGAACAAGTGTCTTAGTCCCAGGAGCAGTCAGCGGAAACGTAGCCTCCGACGATCTTCTGGCAGTACAGACAAAAATTTCCGCCCACTACTTTCACTTGCATACTTAACTTGGTCACGGTTCCACTTCGTATTACACTCAGGATATATTTATTTCGCAAAAAAGCAGCGACAGGAACGATGACAAAAATATCTTTTGGTCAGTGGCACATCTCCAAAGGACTCTAAATTCAATTACAATAGGGACTCAAGGATTTCGGGGTACTATATAGATGCTTTTCGTCAGATGGATGGAGCACACAAAAATAGAACGAAGACAATCACATTATACATTTTATTTATGAGTGTTTCCTGCTGCTGCTGTTGGCGGCGGTCCTGGAACCTACCTTTGGTTGGTCACATTCATTTTAATGTGAAAGAGATTGGCTCAGAAAATTGGGATTCGTTGTGTTTAGTTTTTTTTTTTTTTGTGGGTTTGAGGTAACCGACAAAACTCCTTCTTCACCACAAATCCCCACCAGCACACTTACAAATTCAACATCAAAAGTGTCTGATTGAAAACAGTGTCCCCATTTTAAATTCAGCCTACAGGATGATACGGACTTGCATATGTAACCACTGCACGGTATAAGTTTACAGTCGTAAACACCTTTCGTTATGCATTTCATAGAAGGCAGGTGTCCTTGTGTCATCAGATACGTACATGCACCTACAAATAAGCACAAATGGCACTAGAGAGGGCAGAGAAATGCTATGCATGCGTGTTGCTTATGCATATCAAATGCAAAACTCCTCGAACCTGATGTATGAAGACAAACGCTCGGAGTCTGCAAGTGAATGCTGGATGAA
This sequence comes from Cheilosia vernalis, assembly GCA_949126925.1. Classification (NCBI taxonomy): domain Eukaryota; kingdom Metazoa; phylum Arthropoda; class Insecta; order Diptera; family Syrphidae; genus Cheilosia; species Cheilosia vernalis. The sequence goes on from OX421361.1 coordinate 51,336,773, forward strand.
AGTATCACTGATGGCTACTACACATAGAAATGGTTTCAATTATGCAATCAAATGTGTAACTTGTCAAATTGTGCATTCACATAATCAAATATATATTTGCGGTAAACATGGTGATGAAGGATTACCTTGTTCGGCTACCTGATTAGAAGTCAATCTTTAATTTAAATTCGATCAACGTCTCTGATGGACTGGATGATAAGAAATTGGAATTATGACGAGGGGACTTGTATTCAAGTGTGAGCTCGAGGTGTGGTCAGTTGATGATTCCAACTTTTGCGGTGTGTGATAGAAAATGTTGTTGATTCATTGAGTAATTATTTGTAAAGGAGGCATTACTTTGATTAGATTTTGATCTTTTGGAACAAACATCTTTCACAAGAGATTCCTTGCAATCGTGGTTTGTGGGTCTGTTATTGCATTTTTAATGGAAGTGCGGTATGAGTTTTAAAAGGATGTATGAACACAGATCGGCTTTTGTGTAGGTATAGTTATTTTTGAGAAATAATTAGAAAACTTGTTTGTTCGATCTTTTTGAGAAAATCTTAGTACGGGATATTAATTAGTGTATTATTAGTGTATTATTATCCTGAATATGTATTTTGATCAAAATTATGGAGACACCAAATACTGCAACGTTTATGTTTGAAAAATACTTTTGTTTAACTATTTAGCAGAAAACCGATTACAGGTTATTATTTTTTGTGATGTAAGCATTACTTCGTTCATAAAGTTTTATCGAAATCAAAACGGGGGTTTTGAAATGTGACCAGTTTTTAAAATAAGCGTTTTCGGTGCTTCGGATTGAAAATTAACGACACCATAATTTTGAAAACATCGATTTGACTCTAAGTCTGCATTTTTGTCAAAATCGTTGTTGCCGTTTTCAGGTGAACAAAACAAAACAAAATTTTTAAAAAAATGATATTGTCAAAAATCCCATGTACGATAATATAGAGAAAAACTGAGTTTTCTACTAAGTTGTACTCGTAAATGACCACTTTCAATCAAATCAAACTGGTACAAAAATTTTATATGGGAAGTACCATTAATATTGAGTTTACCTTTCAAAAAAAACGCTCCCGAACTATAAAGCCCAAATACTCCAAATCCGAGGTTTGAATGTAATCCGGGAAGCCGTTTAGGCTGTAGGCCTGTGGAAGGATTGACAGACCGTGTGAAATTTTGTACGAAAACTATATCTTTCTCTTATTATCTACGTAATGGAGAAAGTTAAAAATAAAAGGATTGGAAATTCGAAAAAAAATAAAAAGGATTGTTGAGTTCTGTTATTTGCCCCTAGCTTTGCAAATTTTTATGAAATGACATTTTTCACTGCAGACGTAGAATTCCAAATCGATGTTTTAGCGTTCTTATTGAGATTCCGGAGAGTACTTGAAAAACTACATATCTTGTTGAGCTTTTGAAATGAGATTTTAATTTTTTGTGTAGGTAAGTATGAATTTCCAGTGGAAAAAATCACAAATCGGAATAAAATGGGGCCCGACTCCAAAAAAAAACTGCCTCCACATGAAATACTTATACATTTATAGAAAAAAAAAAATGTTTCACAATGAAAGCACTTTTAGCAGGGGCGAACGCAGGTAGGGGTTTTGGGGGTTGTTTCGTTTCCGATAGCTCGATGGACCGTTATGAAAATTTCAGACTTTTTTTCAAATGAAAATTAAGTCACTTTCAAAACAATTATTTCGAAGTTGCTCTAAGAAATACAACAGAAGCTCTGACAAAGCTGAAGCCTACAGGAAAAAAAATATGAGCCTTACCGAAGCAAACTATTCAAGAAGCTGTAGATAATTTTTTGTACTCAGAAGTCAGAACTAGACGTACCAATTCTGGAAATGCATCCAACAAACTGGAAGAATAATTATGATTGGTGAAAATGCGTGCTCAAAAATGATAAACATGCAGGCACAGTTTATACTAAATAAATAAACAGAATTTTTCAAAATTTATATTAAGGACTCGAAAACACTTGGTTGAAGCCCCAATTGGTTTTTTTTTTTTTTATGTGGTCTCGCATTAAATTACTTTGTGCTTTTCGAAATTCAAAGATGTCCTTACCTAAACAGGGAACACTCTCCATCGGCACACCTGAACCTAAACTCCGTTTTTTCCAACTATGGACATACCTCCCCACTTAAAGAGTCCCCACTAATAGTTGTTGTCGTGAGCGGCTTTCAAAAGCACTGAGCAATTGCCGGCAATTTTCAGTGATTACAGTGTCCGGTTTACAAATATGACATTGACATCATCAACAGTATTGACTCACCGCTGCCCGCATTCATATTCGATTGTAGAAATTGATTATGCATCCTTTGACATGGACCCATCTGATAGAAAACATCTATACAAACTGTCCCCCAAATTGGTGCCGCCGTCACTTTCTATCGGCATTCAGGTGCATTTCGAAATTCAACTGAATTTCCAATCAGATTTGCAAATTTCCCCCCGAAACCGCTGCAATTCAACTGCAATTTCCCCGTTGAACCGTCATCTCCAGCGATTTTATAACTCATCGGACGTGCACAATTTTTAAATATTTGACTACTACACTCAGTCAGCACACAGGACCACAACAACTGAGACTGAGCGAGTGAGACCTATTGTAGTTGTCCTCTCTCTCGCTCAACTCACTGCCAGTGAGTCTACTCGCACAATAGTCAGTGTGCCGCGGTGCACCGCAGCCATGATATTCATCCTCTCGAGTGAGTTTTCAAATACGCTGTGCGAATTATGCATGAGGAAACGGAAATGATTTCCCGTGAACCGATTACTCGTTTCGCGCGTGTATGCCTGCACAGCACAATGTATACACGAAATGACAGAATGGCGGACGACACACGAGGATGCGAATGCCTACCGGCAGAGCGCTAGCATTTTATCACAGCGTTTCCTGTTGCACATACAAACACGGTCGACTGGTGGCGGTGGGTAGGTACTAGCTTACGATAACATATTTACCAAATGGATTTGCAGGCGGGTTAGTCGGTAAGCACAGAATCCACGAAACGACAACAGACAACGGCTACCGACTAATTGACTTTGCAGCAGCTCGTAATACGGTGATAAGTAGCACTAGGTTTCCAAGGCTAAGGATCCACACAGCAACCTGGCGCTCTCCAGACGGTCGAACCGCCAACCAAATCGACCATGTGCTAATCGATGCGAGGCACGCATCCAACATCCTCGGCGTGCACACATTCCGAGGGGCAAACGTCGACTCTGACCATTTCCTTGTTGCAGCTAGATTCAGAGCTCGACTGTCCAACGAGAAGAAGCTGCGGGCCGCCCAGAAGAAGACATTTGACGTTGGACGCCTTAGCACACCTGGAGTAGCCAGAGCCTACAGAGAGCGCCTGAGCATGAAACTCTCCACTATGCACTCGCCTTCCACAGACGCCAACAATCAGTGGTGCCAGTCTCGCGACATCATCAAGGAGGTAGCCGAAACCACTGTAGGGTACCAGCCACCCCAGAGAAAGAGCCCGTGGTATGATGATGAATGCGTGTACAGGAAAAAGGTGACAGAAGATGCACACAAGAAAATGCTGCAGCGCAAAACAAGGGCAGCTAGGGAAGAGTATCGAGCCAGGAGAAGGGAGGAGAAAAAGATCCTGCGCAGAAAGAAGAGAGCCTACGCAGTATCCCAGCTCAAGGAGATCGAAGAGTCTCGTGATCGCAACAACATCCGGAGGTTCTATAAGAAAGCCAAGCAACTGGCTGCTGGCTTCAAAACCGGAACACAGGCTCTTCGAGACAGCGAAGGAAACCTAGTCACCGAAGCGCAGGGAATAGTAGATGTATTTAAGCAGCATTTCCAGCAGTTGCTTAATGGGCATCATGTTGAGAGAGTGGTAGGGCAAGAAGATAACCCGCGTCCAGCCAATGAAGAACCTATTCCACCACCCAGTATAGAAGAGGTTGGCTTAGCTATAAAAAAGCTTAAGAACAACAAAGCCGCAGGCTCGGATGGCTTGCCAGCGGAGCTCTTTAAATACGGAGGTGATGTTTTGGTAGGGCGCATGCACCAAATCATCAACCAAGTATGGATGGAAGAAAACATGCCCGATGACTGGACTATCAGCTCCATATGCCCCATCTACAAAAAAGGCGATCCTATGTCTTGCAAGAACTATCGAGGCATATCCCTGCTAAATGTCGCGTATAAGATCCTATCCAACGTACTGTGTGAACGTCTTAAACCGTTCTGCAACACACTAATCGGCACGTACCAGTGTGGCTTCCGGCCCGGCAGATCGACTATAGACCAAATTTTCACACTGAGGCAAATCCTGGAAAAGACCAACGAATTTCAAGTCGAGACACACCATCTATTCATCGACTTCAAGGCCGCGTATGATAGTATACATCGTCAGGAGCTGTATATGGCGATGGCCGAATTCGGAATCCCGTCAAAATTGATTCAGTTGTGTCGCGTGACACTCGAAAACACGCGTTGCAACGTGCAATTTGGAAACAGCTCCTCCGAACTATTCCAAACATGCACCGGATTTCGGCAAGGGGACGCGCTATCATGCGACTTCTTCAATCTCGTACTGGAGCAGATAGTGCGTAGGGCAGGTGTCAACACGGAAGGCACTATCTTCAACAGATCCGTCCAGCTGCTGGGGTATGCGGACGATATTGACATCATCGGTCGGTCACAGCGCTCCGTGATAGAAGCTTTCACGGCGATTGAAGAACAGGCGAAATCTGTTGGTCTTGAAGTAAACGAGGACAAGACTAAGTACATGCTATCAACAAACAAACAAACATCTGTCCATCGCCTAGGACAAAACGTCACTATTGATAGCAACAATTTCGAGGTAGTTAAGGAGTTCATCTACCTCGGAGTAAACATGAACTCCACGAATGACATCCTAGTGGAGATCCGGCGGAGAATTACCCTAGGAAACCGCTGCTACTTCGGTTTGGCAAAACAATTGGGTTCAAAACTCCTAACTCGAGGGACGAAATGTATGCTTTACAAAACCCTTATACTGCCAGTTCTGCTCTACGGCGCCGAGTGCTGGACGATAAGCAGGAAGGGAGAGCTAATACTGGGTTCCTTCGAAAGAAAAATTCTTCGGCGGATTTTTGGTCCTGTGTGCGAGGAGGGCGAATGGAGGAGAAGATATAACCGCGAACTCTATGAGCTGTATCAAGATGTGGATGTAGTCCAAAAAGCCAAAATACGTCGACTACATTGGCTCGGCCACATCGAGCGAATGGACAATAATGCTCCAGCTAAGAGGATCTTCGAATCCCAGCCCCCAGGTTCGAGAAGACAAGGAAGACCGAACCTCCGTTTCAAAGACCAAGCCATCGCGGATGCCAGAGCGCTTGGTCTGGACAATTGGAAGCAGCGTGCCCGGGATCGTAGAGGATGGAAGGCTGCAGTGTCTCAGGCAGAGACTCTCCACGGGTCGGGAGCCCGTTAAGTAAGTAAGTAAGGATTTGCAGCCGTGCGATTGTCGTAGGCTGTTCGCTGTGTGGTGGAAGGTTTTCCAAAACCTGGATCCCCGACTTTGTTTGTGTTTTTCCTTTTGGTTCTTCATTTGCATTCGAGGTGGGAAAGGATTCGTGAACTTGTGGCATGTTTGTCAGCGGGAGGGTATTTTCAGCCGAAATAATCGAAAAATGCTGAATGGCATCTGTCAAAGAGAACGCAGCTTTAAATGTCCTCGAGGCTTAATCATAAAGTGCTTAACGTCAAGTGCTCGAGCCGGAGGGGTTAACAAAAGTATGATTGCGGCGGATGGTGCGAATAACGATGTCGCCAGAGGTAGGCATAGGCAGTTTACGAAGAAGAAGAACACGCTCTTCACTTAAGGGTGCTCCGATGCGAAAGGGGTTCTTCAAAGGTGCTTCGAGAGCGTGCAGTATACCGTATGTTAACTTTGACGACTATAAAGGTAGATGGTGCGGCGATGGGGAAGGTCTCGTGCGTTGCGGAAGCTATCTTTGGCAAAACTGAGAAGGAAATAAAAAAGGTGTCATTCAGAATTTCCATCATTACTTTGGCCAGGTAGGTATGTATTCCATGCGGCTATGTTTGAAATGAAATGGTTGAGATGACGTTAACGCTCGACACAGACGCAACACTTTTAAGAGGATTATGCTAATGCTTCCCATACGTAACGTAGGTAGAGTGGTTCCTACGATGGGGAACGGATAGACGGCATTTGTGAAAAGCGGAGAGCCCCGAGGAGAACTGAGAAAGCGTAAAGTTGCTTTGATGATTAAAAAACCTGCTGAGTTCTATCCTCTTTCTTTCCACTAATCCATCTGTCCACTCATTTGCACACTCCATGGCGAATGATATCAAAGGTAGGTAGGTTAGGTACTTTTGTGTTTCGAAGTACGATCCTGTAAGAGGATTTTGAGAGTGTGCCGCACATATATTCAATGAGACTGCACCCAAACCAAAGCACCTTTGGATCTCAAACTTGATACGGGGAGAGAAAGACACATTTTGTTCGTCGTCCAGTTAGTATTTATGCGTCTTATTGTTGATAAAACCTGCTATTGAAAGGGTCTTCAGGACAGGCCTCATAAATTCTGTGGAAGAAGTTCTACTAAAGGAGAGACCTAATAGTTCAACAAACAAAGGCAGCAGGTATTTGGATGCAGAGCTTTGGCTATGTTGGTAAGAAGTCTTGGGTTTCCATAATGGTCGCTTGACTACAATCATCAAACCGGCAATACCGAATACATTACGTTGATGTTGTGAGGAACATATATCAAGAGCCATTGAAAAAACGTACAAGCGATTCCTGAACTTGGCACCCCAATGTTAAATTTCTCTGTTTTTATTTTAGTTCCGTGTGGCTAAACAATCGTTCTATAGTTCTTGCTAAGAATTTTTAATAGTTCTGTTCGTTTAATATATTTTGAAATTTTTTTTAAATGTGCATCGTTAAATTCACGGAGCACTCCATTTGCGAAAATATTATTTTTTTATTTTTTATTCGCATAGGAACAGCATGTTGTTCTAGAGTTCCTCATAGTTTTCTTAGGGTGTTTGTTTGTGTGAGTATTTGCCAAGAAAAAATGACCCCCACATCATGAAAGGATGTTTCCGTCTCAATCAAGCTAAGCAAGATTCCACCGACGTGTTTGGAAAGGTGCCTAACCATCATCAAAACTTTGTTTTAGGATTTATTTGCTTGAAAAATCAAGGCTAGTCAGCGTCACGAATGCCACCTTCTATTTTCCAGTCAAAAATCGTAGGGAGGATTCATTTTGCAGTGATTTGAACAGTTCTGCTCTAGTGCCCGTCGTCCACTACGTCTGCAACTCATCAACCGTTTTTGTATTTTCTAAGGCTACACAAGATTTAAACTGAGAGCAACACTTTGTCTTATCGCGATCTGATTATGATTTCCCGTAAAAAAATACTGAAGGTGGTTGCCGTGTTCATTATTTGTATAGAAATTGGTCGCCAAAGGCCAAAAGTTGAATGACAAATTTCTTCGTCACCAAAGCAACTCAAGTCAAGAAAAAAAATATGCACAAACTTGAGCAGCGAGTTGAACAGAACATTTGCAGCTCATTATTCCAAAACTGGTACCCAACGTAATGAACAGCAACAACAAACGAGCAACACCAAGTCGAACTCTACCCGTTCACTTTTTGAGCAACGCGTTACCCAATGATCACCGACAGAGTCTACAGTTGTTTGCATAGAATCGGAAACATCGTACATTAGAGTGGAGTGTGTTCAATTCGTGACTAATGCGATGAGCACTAAGTGTGCTTCCACTCCGGGTGGAACAAAACGCCTTAGACAAACAAATCTGTTTTTCTGTGCGTGTTTTTGGAGTTTAAATACCCCACATTTTAATACGCGCGCCCACACTGAATAGGGTAAAACAAAACGAGAAGCACACTAAGCAGACGATAGGCATATAAGAATTACAGAGGAGGAGCAGTTCTACATCGAAAATATTACGCATTTCCGAGACGAAAACTCATGAAGCCTCTTCAGCAGTTTGAGAACAAAATTCCGCTTCCTCCTGAGATGTTCTTAATCATTTCTGATAACCTTGCGTCATTTAGTTTGTGCTCCTTTCCAAGAGCACATTAGCTGATTGCCTAATGAATTCATTATCCCCAAATAATGATATTTGCGGCAACTTAAATTTTAACCCGCGTTCAATTTTCCTTCGAACCTACACAGGATTTTATTTACTAAGCTGTGTTTGATAATTTGACGGATTCCTTGGTTCTTTTTTTTTCAAATCATCGTAATGGTTTCTTATTTATTAAATTGCCAACATCGCGATGTGAGGGCGTCAGCAGTCATGTTCCTAACAAGCGAACCCTACCCAAATATTTGCACTCTGGTATCACACAGAAGTCAACGCGTACGTATATGTATACAGACAGTCACTCATATGTGGGAATGTACATACTTGGATCGGAAAACGGGGAGAGCGAAGATTATATCGCATTTCAATTTGATGAGCGATTTTCGTTTCGCATTTTATCGGGCAAATATTTGCTCAATTTAAATCACCATGGAAAGGAACACAGAAGACAAAAGCCAAGGGCGGCGCACATAATTCGGAAGCGGGTGTGAGTGATTTAATTTATTGAGGAAAGAGTAGCCTGCTGCATTAGTAAAAACGAAATCCTCTGCTGGCGGATGAACAGGACGACTGAGAGAAAAAGTTGCCGCTCGTACCACCCTTTTATAAGTAAGACAGTCCGAACGGAAAAATATATCCTCCCCCCAATCCACTTGAATCACTTTCCCTGGTAGCAGATGTCAAAGCTGAGGAGAAACCACATGTTATCCAGATTTGCCGAATCATTGCGACAGCCACATGGAGAGCATGTAAGCAGAATGTGCGGTGACAAACAGTTTTGTGGGGCACATTACAATTCAGCAAAACCCCAACCCGGGTGCATCATCTCTTTGGCATAATTAATTTCCCAGAAATCCTGGCCGACGTCTGATGGTGTCTTCTTGGATTTCATTCTGGTCTTCGGCCGGCCGTCCGCTGTACCGAGGCAGGAAAATATTTCCAAGACGATGACACCTAACATACCGAGTTCGGAAGCCCTCAAAGCATGTTGTGCCGTATCCACCCGGCACACTACGACTGTGTGTGCCCGCAGTCCAGTTAACATCGTCGGGAAGTTGTTACATTAGGATTCCAGTGCACTGCCAGGACATCATGCATGCACAGTCTCTCCGCCCCCATATCGCCAGGGACACAAAGGCTCAGCCATAACAAACAGCCATTTACAATGGCACATTGGTGGTGTACACTTGGGTGCAATTCATGAATAAAGAATTGCACTACTATGCGCTACCACTGTGGCATTCATCTATTCAACTCCCCACCACCACCATCCATATTGGATTCTCACTTACGTCGAGCGCGTCAGAGTAGGTTGCATCACTTTGCATGTTAAATAGGTTTTTGTCTTGCTTGTCTCTGTATGGCTCTCGGTGTGTGTGTTCCTGGACATTTGGTAGATTGTTCGTCTACACGTCGGTCCTTTCCTTCCTTCCGGTTCCGGGACAACGATAGAGGCTAGTTGTGTCTGTGTCTGTGGTGCATGATACACGAATGACATGAACATTCGGCAATGGCAATGATGAGTGACTAAAGCAGATACCATACCCGACACCGCCCACTGTGTGGCAGCAGGTCCTTCCGAGAGGACATTGTGAAAAATTATTACTTTTTCCCATCCACCATGGTTGGATGAACTGACAAGATTTAGGTTTGCATTCTTGGCTTTTTCAATTCTAAATCATTTCATGGTCCACGTCCTCGTTGTTCCATACAAAAAGGACATGCAACATGAGCCAACTGGGTATTTGCGTATTCCTTGAAAATTTATTTGTCAAATTGCATTTTAATTTCTTCATCTCGGCTCTCGAGTATGATGCGGTTATTACTTGATACTCTCGGCCTTTTGTTGTGTATTGCATACGGCAGTCGTGGTCAAGGAGCATCCAACCTTAGACATGGAACCTGGCTCCCCTCGCCCGCCCCAGTGCAATTTATATTTGCAACGTGATGTGGGAATCCAATTACAGCAAAACATTCTCTGGCAATTGTTTAATTCGTTTGCAAAGTTTTATCCAGTTCCACAGTGTGTCGTATTCTATTTGAAATCGGAGGTGGTGGTGGTGGTGGTGGTATGGTGGTGGTGGTGGTGTTGTTGTTGTTGCTGCTGACAGTCGGACAAATTGCTTTAGCCGTTATTTATATGGTCCATTTAAAATGCTCCATTCTCCTAGGCGGTGCAATAAAAAAGAATTAGAAAATATAAAACAAAATCAGAAAAACAAAAAAAGAAGATACACTGGACAATTGGATTGAATAAAGGATGCACAAAGCAGCAGTGGAAGCAGTAAACAAAAACACACACAGGGCGGCGGGTTCTTTCTGGCGTTGGTAGTGCATTTTTTCGGGCGACAACACTAAATCTAAATGATATGTGCGGAAGCGGTTGGCCGTTTCTCTACGGCAAAAAGTGACGGACTGCAAATTGCCATGTGATTGTACAAATTTGTTTGAGGACAGTTTTGTTAAAAAATATGTGCGACCTAAACGATTTTCGTTGTTCCTTCTCTTTGCTGTTGGGTTGAATATAATTCGTAATTTGTTTATGGATTTGCTGGCATATGAAATGGGAATTGTTGGGCGAATGTAACAGATTTGCCAACTTTTTGCGGCCTGTCAGCTGTCACTTTTGCCATTTAATTTGGGTGAGATAGGGAATTTGAGCGGGATAGGGAGTAGGGCAGTTATTGGAGATCAAATGGTCAACGCTGCTCGTTTGATGGAAATCGGTTTATCCTTAACTCTTTTTTTTTGTATTCCTTCCCTACCAAAGACAGAAACCCATACCTAGGTTCATGACGCCCAAAGTTAAGGTATATATGAAGCATGTGAACGCTGTTCCTGAGCACTATGTCCAATTGTTGTTTGCCTTTGTCAGTCTCCGAAAAATTGGTTTTAATGGAACTTTGCAAAATTCTGTCTTTACACACAAAAAATCAGCTTATCAAAATTTTTCTTTTTTTAAGTTCTGCTTTAAAAAATTCAGCTTATTTCGTTTTTTTATAACTAAAAATGTAAAAACAAAATTTAAATAGAAATTATTTGAATTCAATTCTATTCTTATGAAATTTTAAATAAATAAAAGAAACAATAAAAGTGAAATTAAATATTGAAAATAGAAATAGGAATAAAAAAATGGGATTCTTAATAAAAAAAAAATCAGTTACGAGAATTTAAAAATTAAAAAGAAAACAATTCGAATTGTCCCACAAGCGAAAAAAGTAAAAAGAAAATATTCTCTACATATGTGGTTTACAAAATTCTGCAAACAATTAAAAAAGGATTGGAATATGTTAAAAAACGCGCGCTTTCTATTCAACGCCTCTGAATGGGTCAACATTATTTTTACATTACTACCTACTTTAAATATTATTAATTCAACATTCTGCAAACAGTAAAAAATGGGTTAGAAAATGAAAACGCGTCAATGCGTTATTTGAAAACGAAAAGATAATTTTGAAATAATACACAATAAAAAAAAACAGACTCTTTTTAAATATGCCACTTTTAAGAAAACAAAATTGATTAGAACAACTAAAACTTAACAGTCCGCGCATAGTCTTACAGAGGCTGGACTTTCGATACCCTCTCCAAACACACTTCCTTTGGTCAAAACAATCATTTTTCCCATTTCCCTTATCAACTCATCCTACAGCCTTACTGTCAGCCAGGGTTAGCCTTGGGCCCCTTAGGGTTCGATTGAACCTAAAGGCAGAACTCGTTAGTATTATTTGTAGATTATTAGTATGGTGTTTGAATCAATGCTAAATAAATATATTATATCCATAATATTCTTTGGAAATACAGATCCTCCGATTTGGTCCCGAAGCTCAGTTCTCATTTTCATTTTCTTGAAGTTCTGATAACTAAAAAAAAAACAAATATTTGTTTTGTTTTTGTTAAATCGATTAACCGCAATATACAATACTCCATACGACGTAATGAATATAAAGTACCTGAAATTTTGTTGCGACACCGCAGTTGTTTTACTTAAATGTCAAACGCGACCATTTTTGAAAGTCAGGGACACCTTTTCGGACCCTTTCCGAAAATTGTCAAAGGGACCACGGTGCACTGCTGTCAGCTATAATAATTGAAATTAAATTTTGCATTTGAATATCCGTTAGATGTGAAATGCATTTAATTACATAACAGCAACTCTAAAACGCTAACCATGTGCCAAAACCATATCCTAGATTCCAAGTTCAAACTTCCTGCCTTCTACATAGAGATGCAATAATGGCGCCAACGAAATCCTTTAAACACCACTACAACCGCAATTTGTGTGAGGGGCCACACACAAGAGTCAGCTTATTTAGGAAATAATTAAACCATATTTAATTCGGATGCGACAACCGCAGCCGCCGTGGCCTGCCTATTCCGTTTCATTTTGACAGTAATAGTGCACTTATTTTGCGGTCACCATACTATTATAATGCACTTTGGAAGTCATAAATCCCATTGGAAGGCAAAACACCAGCAGCGTGAGTGTGCGGTTGCTATTGCATTATTGCACTTAATTAAATTCATTGCAATCTAGTATAGGTGCTATAGCCGCGCAAGGCGGACATGAGGATAGCCCGCTTGTTAATGAGACAGAGATAGCGAATTGCTGTAGGTGCTTCGCATATAGTGCGCCTAACGGAGGACTTCTCGGAAGAGTAATCGTGGTGGTGTAGCCGCCTAATGTGCGGGCGCTATTCCCCCAGTCTCGTGTTTTAGGGTGTGTGTGTGTGTGCTGTTAAATGCGGTTTCACAAATTGTATTCAACGAAATTTCCAACAATATAGGTAGCGTATGCCACTTGTAGTCGTTTTTCGGTTTATATCTTGTATATCTGGGTCGAGCGCGTTTGTTAGTTTTTGAATTAAGGCAATAAACGGTTAGATTGGTGGCTACATTCCCTATTCAGTGCTGCAGGGATGTAGCTGTGGAATTGGAAATATTTTTAAGTGCCAATAAATGTCTGTAAACACAAATGTAGGATTGCTCTTAAAGAGAGATGTGCGAAGTCTGGGTCGGTATGAATGCGACTGAAGTTGCCAGAGCTAGTGACCCCTTTTCTCAATGGTGGGATAGGTAATTTTTGACAAGCATCCTGATGAATCCAAGATGTTTGCTTGAGTATAAAAAATATTAAGGCCCATTTTATTCACTCGAAGTTGAACACAACTTGGGAAGTTTGTCATATAAAAATCCCGAAGTTGTGTTCAACTTCGAGTCTGTTTTTGTTATATACCCATCAGAAGTTCGACTTTCGTTTGTTCACTTCTTCTACATTTTACTAAAGCATGGTAGAGTGAGCAGCATTTTTCTTTATGATAACAGCCGTCACGGACAGTCAGCTTTTATAAGAACTTACCTTTGATCTAATGAGTTAAAGCTTCCTGCTTCTTTGACATACACAAAGCATAAATTTTTGGTTCATAGATGTGGACTTCAATCCGACCTCTTCTTTTGCTTGATAGAAAGTCTTTGTCATCGTCATGAATATTTTGAACGTCTTGCCTTTGCTACGTGAAAATTATTATTTTTTATTTTGGAGCGGATAATTTACAAAGCGTTTTTATTAACTAGCGGAGCCTTTTTAGTAGGAACACCAATATGGTTGAACAAAGTCCACATTACAACGTAAGAAAAAGTTATTTATTCCGAAAATTTGGAACGCTTTATGAGCTGTAACTTACGGATTAAAATCGCATGGACCCAATCAACAAAATATTCTGGAAACTCAGTCCTTTGAAGAAAAAATTAAAGCGCTTATAAAGTAAGAAGCGGTATGCCTTATGGATGGGTAATTGCTTCTCTACTGTTGATTATTACATGTTTGATGAAGCACTTCACTTTCTGATTTATAAGTCAATTGATGATGATGCCAATTTGAGAACGATGTGGTGGATGGGAGGAAAGCAAGTTGAGCTTCATTGCAGTTGGCCAATGCATGCCCAAGTGTAGTTTGCAAATTAACAATTATGAAGGTTAAGGAGTACTAAATAGATCTGCATTATCTTGATACCGACAGTGGAGCTTATAGCTTATTTGATGACCTTTCTTCTGGTGTACTTAAGCCTCCTTAGTCGGCAGGCATGCCCTATTTAAAGGCTATTGTTAGTCCCGTCCCTGCAGAGATAGAACGGATAACACTGGCTTCAAGAACTAAATGCTCAATTGAAGGCGGAGGGGCTTTCTTTCTTCAATAAATTGCTGTAGGTCTTCTTAAAATATCGTTATAGTCTTGGTCGCTCACATTAGAGGGCTGCTTTTTCTCGTTTGGACATAGCCTACAAATGTGCATAGTTAAGACAAGTTAAGCGTAGCAAGGGCGCAAGACCCAGGTTTCAACCTGTTCATAAATCATACTGAAAGATTAAAACGATTCATGTTTCTTTGAAAAAAAGCACCTAAAAGTACCTACAGGTACTGTAAAATATGTAGATGGTGGTAATGGATATGGGAAATAAGTTCGACAGTTGAATATTTCACATCTTTCGGCACTTTAGCTTTTTTAAAAACGTAAAAAAAAACACTCAAAAACGAAAATTTACCTCATGTACCTCATTTCGTGTTCCTTTATTCTCCACCAACATGTAGTTTAATTTGCATAATTTTTGGGATAATTTTTCGAAATCAAAGAACTTGACTTTTTAGCATCATTATATGAATGTTGACTATCTCAAAAATTGGAGTTGGGGTGAGAATTCTGGATGGGTCGAAAATCCTGATTTTTACAAATGTTGCTTTACAAAATGAAGTACCAATCAATATAAAAAGGTTTGAAAAATCAATTATTTACTGTTTGCAGCGCTTTATAAAGCAGAGATGGAGAACATTAAATAAACTCCTCTGTTCTAAATTTTTATTTTTCTTAATTGAATTTTGGATTTTTTTTTCAAAAGATATTTTTTTTCTCATATTTTAATATACCTACAGTACATAGCTAATTCTACTATAGATACATGTGTATGCGTATGTCACTGAACTCCTCCTAAGAGGCTGGACCGATTTGAATGAATTTTTTTGTATGCGTTTGGGTGGCGCCCTGGACAGTTTAGATTCACAAATTAGCCCGGCAGATGGCGCTGCAGTGGGTTCGCTTGTTAAAAAAAATTATTTCTTCTTTTTAATTTTGTTTTATTAACTTTTTTCTTAATTTCTTTTAATATTTATTTTTTTGTTTATATTTGTAGGTGGAAAAATCAAATTAAGCTGAATTTTATTCTTTTCAATTTGAAAAGCAGAACTTTGTCAATCAGAACTAAAAAAGGTGAATTTTGTGTGAGAAGGAGACAGAATTTTGCAAGACAGCTGCCCAAAAATTGCTTATTTCATATCGACTGGTTAGGTGTGGTATCCGCAAATATATATTAAATTGAAGAGATAATTGTAGGACATGGAGCGCAGTTGCTGTTTGTCGTTCGCACGAAACAAAAATGTCTTTCGTTTTTAAAGCTGTATGAAAAAAACAAAAAACCAAAGAGGGATAAAAATGTCCTATCATTAGTAAGAGTCATAAAATTCCTTCAACTGAACTGACAACTTGGTGGTTATATTAAACTGATGGTGGTTATATTGAACTGATGATAGGTGTCCACATTTCTTTGAGACTCTTCGAATTTGTTCCTAAAGCTTCTAAACCGGGCAGTAACAAGGACTTCCACATAAATTGGGTTCTTGCCTTGAAAATGCAACTCAGTGCCACTGAGTTAGATATCCACTCATGCTTTTGTTTGCAGGCATAGGGACATATATAAATGATAAGCAATTCCTACCCCCAAATGCAGGCCACAGACACCAGCAGCGCACCTCAGAACACTGTCTCCATCAGAGTCATTAATCGTTCAAATATTAACATCGCGGTCAACAGTTCTTCCTATTCCAGATATCTACATCTATTACATACATTCAATCCATAAGTAGCGCTCCGCTCAATTGATTTGGCCTTCTTTGCCACTCAAATCCGCTTTCGCCTAATGCCTGACTCGAATTGACTTGGTCTTCGCTTACTACAGACTGCCGGCAATGGAAATCCGAGTATCCGCTATCCGCACACAATGGGAGATGTGAGAACACGAAGCTCAATATGTACTGTAAGTGATGACCAACAACAACGTCAACGTCACCAGTCCGAACCGTATTGTGAGTCTCTGTATGCCCTTAGCACACGAGTTCAAGGATGTAGGATGTGTCTGGTTATTCGTGTTTGGTTTGCAGCTTTTCCCACTGTATATACATTTGAATTGACTGGGATCTAATAATTTTTATCCTCATTTTGGTCATCCCTCCGGATGATGGTGAGATTTATATTTTACTCGACGACTTCCGAGAGAGAAGTGAGAGCGACCGAAATACACTTTCGAAGGACACCCATAATGTACCAAATGCACACTGCTTTGCCTCGTCATATCGGAAGAATGGAAAGAAAATCCATTTTTTTCGCCATCAAATTTACTGCCGGGCAGAGAAGAAATCACTGGAAATGTGAATATAAAGTGAATTCGTGACTTGCATGCAAGTACATAATGGACGGATAAATTTCTGCGCACACACCCGTTCGTACATAAAAATGTCTATAGTATTTCATATCGTACTGCTGAAACGGGAAATACTTGCATAAGAAATATGCATTCGGAGAGAGTGAACGAGTATTATTGCGAATATGAGCTGTGGAAAAGAACCAACATTTTACTCGGTTGTGTGTTTGGTTTTCTTTTCTTTACTTTTCTTTTTTAAATGCAGAATGGTGCAGCGGGTATAGGGTTGCAGTTGCAGCACACCCTACTTGACTTGTCTAGGACTTGAATGTGAAAAAGTAGAGAAGGAAAACGTCCGAACAAGCTCGGTGCGCTCGTCATCTTTATTTACTTTGGGGGGCTTACAATTATGGGGATCATGGTGGCTTGGGAAAAACAAATGTTGTGTTGTCGGTAATCTACAGAGAAGTTTCTTTGTTTTTTTTTTTTAATATTTTGTGAGCGAAGTGGATGACTTTTGACAACATTTTTACTTCAAATCAGTTCAGTGTGGTGAACAAAAGTTAACTTTGTTCGGGTTTAACGGAGCTAGAAGCTTTGTAAAATGCTTCGACGGACTCATCCTATTTCGGTGCAAGTTTTAACAATGTGACCTTTAAAGTCGGACTTGGTGTGTTTTGGAGCAAGGATGAAGAGCACTATAAATTAACGTTGTAGTAGGAAGCTGTTAAAGAGGAAATCGTGTTTCTTTAACATGAGGCTGACTTTTTTACACTGCCCTGCGGATAATCTGTGGGATTTTGAAAATTTCCTGTAGGGATTCTGAAAGTTTTTCCATTTTATTTAGCATTGCAATAAAGGCTGTAGGATTGCTTGGTATCAATACAACAGGTACAACAGGGCTTCTTTTAATATTTATTTTACTTCATACGAGCAAAACAAAACACAAGTCACTTCGATCACAATTTTATTTCTACGTCCGCCTTCTATCACTGATTTACTTCGACTGACTCTTCATCTATAAGAATTGAGTGCCTCAATTTATACATATGCCTATGCCCTTCTTATTCCACCGATAGCAACTTCACATTTTTGTTCCTTTTTGATTCTTTCTTCTCACTGTTACACAGGGTTACCATCTCACAACCATTCGTATATGAAGGGTCTACAAGTCTATGAGGAGTTTGAGCGACTAAATTGAATTATTTCTGGATCCACTTGGAATTTTTGTCCGCCGTTTTGCAAGAGGTGGGACAGTGAAAAAACTTTTGAGGAAAAATGTCATATCTGGATGGAACCAGGAACCTTTGCTCAGTAGCCCAACACTTTATCCAAAAAATTAACAGCCCCTACTAAAAGAATAGGATTTTGTTTGTAAGTGATCTAATTGAAAAGGTTCCCATTACTCCTGTAGCTTTATCACGGTCTTCTGTCAATATTTCAGTAACCGCGACACTACACTTCCTCTGCTGTGTAACTTTTGTCGTTTTTCCTTTGTTTCACTCGGGGATCCACTCATTCTGTAACCCAATGGAACAAGAAATCTGCTTCTGATCTGAATCCACAAAGGTATTGGTGAAATGCCAAAAATTTATCTATGAAAGCTTTTATAAAATACGTAAATTACACCTATGCGAGTACTTCTTGAGTGGATTTTGACTTCAAATCGAGAAGCGAAATTCTCCCCTCAGAATCACCAGAAGAGTATTATTTGGACCAATGGAACGATTTCCGAAGTGATTTCTCTTTTCGATGCTACCATGTTGCCCAAAAGTCACTTCCTGATTTAAAGAAATAAAAAGTCACAATTCTTCTGCTTTGAAGAGAGAGAACTAAGGAATTCTTGAGCATCTATCTTCCTTGTCCATCATCAATATTCCTTCTTCTATATACTCGTATATAATTCCTTCGCGGTGATCCTTATTAAAGCAATCAGGTGACAGTTCTAAATATCTGACAGGGTAGTCCTCGGTTAAGTTGAAACTTAATGAAAAGATTTAGATGGTGCCCGTTTTGAACGGAGACCACCTCAAGGTCTGGGGAAGCATTTAACCACAATTTGGAGTCATTTATATGAACTCGTGATAATCAGAAAAGTCAGACGTAGGCTCGATATGCCGAAATTCACCTGCGAAAATCAGTCTTATAATTGTTTCATGTTTTAAAAACCCTGTTAACTCAACACAACAAAAAAAATGCAGCCTTACAATATAAGGATTAGATTGTGAGTTTTACCAAAACTCAGAGAACAGGCTTAACAACAAACCTAACATAACCAAATCTGACAATTGACATCCCCTTTTTATTCAGTTTGGTTGACTACTACTTGACCATCGTTTGCGTCTTGCGATAGTCGGTCCATTTTTCACGGTAAAACTTTGTTCATTGATAAGGCTGTCTTTTATATAGGTGACCTTCCAATAAAATATTTCATTTCAAGGGAGCAACCTCCCAAAGGGACTTATCATTGCTACATACTGGCGCTATCAATTTCACAATGGTAACACTATTTGACAGTAGTAGCAAATTTTTCAAAACACAGCAAATGTGGCTGTGATGGTTAATTCAAAATCTGTTAGTGTTAGTGCGATGTAGTTCCTGAGATGCCCTCATTGTTCCACCATTTTGTATCTATCGATTAAAGAAATTATAATTTTAAAGAAATAATAAAGCCTTGAAATAAAAAAAGAAACAGCTTGAAATTCATCAACTGTGTTATAAATCAAAATGGACAACAGACAAACCAATTCATTCCAAGGAATGCATTCTCCAATTTAGCATTTTTGTCAATTCAGGAACGACCCTTCTTCTCGAATATCGCAAAATCAGCGGCCTTGGATTGGATAACCTTGTTAAGAACACAGGGAGATGGAGGCTCGACGTGGGATCGGGATATTGCTCCCATATGTGTAGCACGTCTTAAGACTAATCACTTAACTCACAGAACTGTTCTCAAACTGATTGACAAACGTGAGGGCGTAAACTTCAAACATTCAAGCGCTGGCGCATAAAATCGAGAGTTGGTGATTTTTGCCTATTCTTTGAGAACTTTTATGGAAGACATTCCAAAGGAAATTATTCCCCGAAATGCACACTTCGATTGGGTGAACCAAATTTTTAAAAAACACCTTTGCCCACTGTTCTATTAGAAACTCTTCTCCTGTGGAAATAAATCTCCAGAGGTCTACAACCTACAACAATTTAGCTTCAAATCTAGTTCAAATCTGCAATCTGCGCAACCATATCCACGAGCTTTGATTTCCCAATAGCAGTATGTAAAGAAAATCACATCGTTTCAGCGCTTGCTACAGCAAACGTCACCATACTCATAAACTTGATCACATGCACACGCCCTACATATCCAAATTGTGTTTAGCAGACGCCAAACTGTTTTCTTCCACTCGAGAATTACACGATTTTCGAACAAAATTATATATCAAGTGAACCAAAACTAATTCTCCGAAACAGCAGTAGGTACCTCGGCGAAAACACATCTCGGAAACTAAAACTAAAACTGAAACTCTAAATTTGCCTGAATTCTTCTCGTTCGCTTATTTGCATAATTTTCATTTTCCAGTGCATACTTTTCGCATATACACATTCTTGTTGCCAGCACACACATGTTCTAAAATACCTACCACACCCACTGCCAGTTTAGCTTACAAACTTTACACGCCATTGGTTTAAGCTCAATTGCATTTAACATGTTTTCACTTTGTCCGATTGTTTTTGGAGAACAAGTTGTCCTCGAGGACACTGTTACCAGTTGTTGTCGTCGTTGCTACGTACATTATGTGTGTGCTTGCAGTTTTAATTTTGTTTTTTAATTAAAATCTGCATATGCCTAGCCTATAGTGGATGTGACGTATCTAAATTCATTATTTTGCTACTAACATCTAATTGTCTTATTAGCAGTCGTTAGAAAAAAGGGTTACTACATCTGCAACGTTGTAGAAATGGCAAATCAAATTAAAATGACAGTTGTTGGAGGGAACCGTTTCCGGAATAAAATTGGCTAAATAAATTTTCAGTGGTTTACTGCTGGTTTTAAGGGCGGGAGTGCTCTTCTAAAAAAATCTGGTTTAATGGGATGATTGTGTTGGATCATCATTTGTCATGAATCCGAGGCTGGAAAAGGCAAAGTGAGATTATATACTTGGAGTTGAAAATCCTGATAAGTAGCTACCTGGTTTTGTGGTTGTAAATCAGTTGGGAAGGATTTAATGAATATATAGATTTTCTGGAACTTCGTTTCGAACATTGTTTTGTTTGCTCTCTCAGTTAAGCATATACTTTCCAGACCAATATCTTGACAAGGGTTCACCATAAACATCTTAAAGCGAAAAGTTGCGTGATAGAAAATAAAACGGATTTAGACTAAGCCGAATCGGCCCATCCGTTCTCAATTGATGAATTACTATACATTTTTCACACCAATTTTATATAATGTGCACATGTGTACATAGAAGGCGCTTTAAATACTACCAACTCACCTGTAATCTCCGCTATGAATGTAAAACTTTCACTTGATCATTTGCTACTCACTAGCTGAATTATCAAGTCGAATATCAATGGCAGTAGAGGAGCCCCACAAGACGACGTCGCATCTCCTATTTATAAAAGCTGAGTAATAAACGAACCCATGACATGGATGGAAGCGTAGGACTTCGAGGTTAATGATTTAACAAAATCTTGACATTTCTTTACCAACCCAAGTAATTGAGCATATAAAAAGGATAATTAAGAGAATTTTATTGGAAGCCTATTATATAAGAAAAAAGTTGAATAAACCCTCTTGACCTGAAACCCTGAGTCCCATCCAGTGTTGGTGTCTAAGTGGACTGCACTTAAGCGGTAAGTGTGTTAAGATAAGCAGAGTTCATAGAACAACTTATGTGTGCATCAGTGTTACCTCTAAACCCGTGACCCCCGTTTTTTTTTTAAAAAAATCAAAATGGCCCATTTTTCAGTCATTAAGATTTACAATATAATCCGTATTTTTTCAAACCCGATGATTTAAATTTGAATTTATAATACTCACTCAAAAACATGCCTTAAGCCCGTTGGATAAAGATGCATTTAAACGCGGAGAATTATTCTTCTTCGGTGAACGAAATTACAAAAATTGCATCCACTCTAAAATTGAAATCAATTTTTGTAGCTTCTTGCTACAATCTACATTAACTTTTACTAATTTACTGAAAGAAGAAATGTAAATATTGTGAAATTGAGTAAAAATTCAGTCGGGATAAAATACCAACAAGTTTCAAAAACCGAGCTTATGTTCGGGTTTAATGACTGAATTTTGGGACTTGGGCTTAATTTTTGGAATGAATAATTTGGCCGTAAATGAAATAACTTCATGTATAGTCAATTAATCTTAAAAATTTAAAATAGTAGGTACTCTAAATTGAGAAGTGGTTCTTGTGTACTCGGAAAAGTCAAATAGTAAAGAAATTAACCTTTTTTGAACAGTGCTATGTTACTATTTGCATTTTATCAGTTCCACAGTGGCAGGGTTGCCAGTTTGTGGGTTTTACTTACAGATTTTGTGGATTTTTTAAGCGCTTGACATATTTATTTTAACATGGTCGACGGGCGAGAAATCTGTGGTATTTTTTAAACTTTATTTGTAAATCATTATATTATCCCTTTTGATAACCTTAAAATTTGCATCGGCAGAAAAATTTAACTTATAGGAATTCCGGTAAAGTGAGAAAAGCTGAGTTACTTGAACATAAGTTTGAGGTAGCGTAGAGACTTCTCAACTTTTATTATGTCCACAACTAAATGTCGAACTGAGCATGACAATCGAGGATGAAATAATCGTGTATGGCGTTTTAAAATGCTGTAAGATAATCGACCGATCCTCCAAAGCAATATTTGCCGATGAAAATTATTCGTTCTATTATTTGAATATTTTCATTTGTAAATAAAACTTTCAAAATAAGCTAAAATGCCAGTTTCATTAGGAAAAAAATGTACCTAGTTCTTCGCAATAGTTCCTTATATACTTTTCCGCATTTAAACACCAACCTCATCTGTAAATTTTATTGACATCCATTTCATCAAAGTTGTTTAAACGCGTTGTATTTATATTCGCTTGGATTTGATATTATTTATATTCTGAAAACCAAACTTACACGTTCGGGTTTGAAATTCCGAATTCCCATAGTCGTACATTAGAACATGTTAAAAAATAATTAAAAAAAGTTCGGTATTTTTTTTTTAAAACCAGCCAAATCTGTTGTTTTTTTTTTTTTTTTTTTCAAATCTTAGGGGGGGGGGGAGTATTTTGACAGTCTGGCAACGCTGATTTCCAGTGGAACATTGACATTTTTCCTAGTTGAATTTCCATCACATATTGTAGATAATGGGGTAGTTAGGACGCAAAACGCAAAAGCTATAATTTGTAAAAAAAAAATAAACAATGCAATGAAAATCTTCAGTCCCAATCCGAATTGACAATAAACTGATTTAGGCGGCGCAAAACGCGTGTAGAGGGACCTTGACCCACTCAACGTCTCCATCTAGATCATAGATGCGGTTCACAAAATGTTCGCTCTAGATGAATTTGGGCTACAGCGTCAAATATAAAATTCCTACAAAAACTAACAAAACTCGTAATTTGTTCGTTATAGTAAAAAAACAAGGTTTTCATCTAAAGATTTAAGCAGCACATTCCACTTATACATGTTGAAAAAATATAACTCAATAAGTGTGCTTAAGGAGTGAGGACTCGTCCAACTGATGATTACGATGGAATTAAAAATTCATTTGTCAAGCCAAACTGTCGACTTATTAATTCGTGCCAACGCAAGTGCTGCTTCATTCCTAATTTGTAACATTTGATTTCATTCGCTTCATTTAATTCATTTTTGCCTCTTTTCTCTTTTCCAACGAATCGACTTAAGAAACAATTAAAAGGAAAAAATTCGAGACACGAAAAGGAAGCACTCATCCCCAACGGAAAAAAAATAATGACGAAAAAAACTTCAGTAGGTACGAGTACAAAAAACACCGTCAATTATTTCGAATTCTGCTAATGCTGATGACGAACGGATGTCATTAACTGGAAGCGAACATCTGAGTAGGCTCTCAAAGATGAGGATTACGATAAAAGCCCATTGTCTGCGTCTGTGCTTTTCTTTACATTCCGTTATTCGGTATAGGCGGTACGGTACACCCTACCACAAACACCATAGCCATACACACATTTTCTACTTATCGCCGTCAAAGTCAGTGCGTAATGAATTTCCCTTTGTCACTGTGTATTTTTGTAGCCTTGTCTGTTGTTTTCGGGAAGACAACGAAAAAAATAAGAGAAATGGAAAGGAACCATCGTTGTCACCATGTAACTAATGACATGGTGTCAAGCAGCTGGAAATAGAACACGCTGAGCATGTGATGTGTGAGATTTAATTGGAATTTAATGTGATATTAGCTGTTGTATCCAGCTTTAATTTCCCAAAGGTCCTCATTACTGGCAGAAGGAGAAAGTGGTAATTAGCTGGCTTTTATGTAGTTAACGGATTTATATGAAATAATTCAAGGAGCTGCTTTTAGGAGAAGGTCGAACTACATTACTGCTGACAATAATTCCACGTCAGTGTCGATGTCCACTGTGGATTCATTTAAAATAATTGACTTGAATTCCGTATATGTACATTCCGATGGGGTTTGTAATATAATAAAGCACTCATCAAATATGGTTTGGTTGCGTTACGAAGAAAAATCGATTAAACACCCATACACGCACTCACTTTGTAATGTAATTGATATCTACACCCGAACTTGTTGACGAGTTTGACAAATTTGTGTTCCTTACTTGTGTAACTCTAGATAACTTTTTCCGGTAGAAGAACATCCTCAAAAACTATGCCAAATATAGTAATAAGTTGTGTCCCAAATTTGTCCCTTAATTGATAAAATTCCATAAAGTTGGCGTAAAACTTTCGACTCCCATAAAGTAAAAAGTGGTTTGTTATTGCTCTAAATTCTAGGATTGTTTTGAGTACTTTTTTACTGGGCAATTTTAATAAAACGCATAGAGTTTTATGAGTGTCCTGGCATTTAACTCTAGCTTTACGATATTCTAAGGCAATCCCTTTAAAAGGGTGAAGACCTGATTTGGAAATAACCAACGGACAAATCTTAAATGAAAGATGGCAGGCAGTATCAATGTATTTTAGATGTAATTTTGTGCGAGTTGTAAAATGATGATTCGTTGGTATCTTTAATAGTGCAGTCGTTTTTCATCACCAAGTTCACAGCCATGAAAATGTGCACTCATTTTGAACAATTTTTTAATAATTGCAATCATTCGAAGTCATCTGAAGTCATTTATAGTCAATTGCAGTCAATTGCAGTCAGTAGAAATCAAGCAATAATCTAAAAGCATCAGCCGTGGGTAGGGTTGTGTTAGAAGGAAAGTTCTCTGCATATGCTGTCCTTAAATGGAAGCCTTTTGGTCTTCATTGCTTGAGTGATCGCAACACTCGCTTTATCTAACAGAAGAAAAACAGAAAACAGGCACAAGACCGCTTAAATGTTTTTTTTTTCTATTTTTTTTTTTCCTTTAAGATGACGCTACTGAAACCAGTCAGTAGTTTTTACAGACCTGATTGTGCCCGTTAATGGGAGGAGCCATTTCCTCTGTGTCTCTAAAAGTACGTTTCCGAGATGCACTAGGAGTTGCTTACTAAAGATTATACTTAACTTTGCATTACTGAGATAGATATTCAATAAAACACGTCTACTGTTACATTGTTTGAGAAGTTACCAGAAAGTGACTTAGTTTTCCTTTTTCATTCAAAGGTATTTGACAGCTCTTTGTCTAGATTGGAATTGTTAGCTTCACTGTCTTATACTATCTACAACCTTCGCTTGTGTACATCGTAAACTTAGGCCCATTTTATTCACTCGAAGTTGAACACAACTTGGGGATTTTTGTGTGGAATAAAGTGGGCCTTAGAAGGCTCAACCATTTCACTCAAATCACATGAGTCACCGAAACCGAAAGACTTGTGTCGTTTTCTATTGGTTTTACTCGGGGATCCACTCATTATGTAGTCCAATGGATCGAGAAGACTGCTTCTGATTGAATCTACAAGAGTATTAATGAAATGCCAAAAAAATAATCTACGGCAGCTTTCAACTGACTTGTTTAAAATACACAAACTACACTTGTGTCAGTGGATTCTTCAAATCTAGAAGCGAAATTCTCTCCTCAGAATCACCAGAAGAGTATTTTTTGTGCCAATGGAACGGTTTCAGAAGTGAATTTTTCGTTTCCGGACTCTAGCGGGCGCTTCTTTTTGCCCAATGGAAAATGACATTACAATTCTAGATGAATATACATAATTTTTAAGATCATTCGTTAAAACGGCAATATACATATTTGGGGAATTGAATAAAAGATCTCACGATCACAAGACCGGAAATGCCACGAACCGAATGCACAATCGAGTTGCGAAAAATTGTGGATGGACGAAGTTATCGATTATAGCGCAGCGTTGTTCTGTGGTGTTGTTTTGCCAGCGCGGCTGTGTTGAATGACGGTCGCGACGCCACACATCCTACGTCCCCAAGAACTTTTATAGGAATGGTATGAAA
This sequence comes from Cheilosia vernalis, assembly GCA_949126925.1. NCBI lineage: Eukaryota > Metazoa > Arthropoda > Insecta > Diptera > Syrphidae > Cheilosia > Cheilosia vernalis. The sequence continues at coordinate 51,362,967 of OX421361.1, forward strand.
TTCCCTCAAAGGCTTCAAGATTATATTTAGCACCTTCTCATCTGACTTCAATATAGGAGATATGAATATCAATAATTTTGAAAATTCGCTTAAGCATCTCAGTTAAGAGTTGTTCCTCAATATTCTACTGGTTCAGCAACAAGCAAAGAACAATCCAAATCGCCATCTAGTTTCCGCCCTTCAAAATATGAGCTGGATAGCTCACAGAGCTCGCTGTTAAATCTCGCACTATAAATCCTATCAATGCGAATGGTGTCGTTAAAAAAAAAAAACAATAATCTTTAAAAGCCTTAACTTCAGGCCTTTGCTATTGCCCTACTTAGCATGATGATTAGGACCCTATTTTATGAGTCTCCTTTTTGGCTATATAGAAATTACTACTCAATTGCTTCTTTCGCAATTCTTCGTAAAAGTTATAACAATCTATTAAGTAGTTACTTGATTTTGCCACCATTCAGACTGAAACTCATTTTTGTCATCTTTGTAGCAGTTTCTGAAAAGCCGCTTAATGAGTTCCACCCGCATGTGCAAGTAATAAAACAGACTTGTGGAGAATTGTGCTTTGGCTTGCGTGTTTCGTAGAATTTTCTCAAGACAAAAACTGCATTACTCTTAACTCCGCATCACCTTATATATTCCTTTTTTGACATCAAAGGTTTCAGTGGAATTGTCTCTGAACTTAAAGGTGTCTGCTCCTTTAAGTTCTCCAACATCATTCTTTGGAATACATACATAAAAAAAACGTAACTTTTTTATTTTTGGAACGAATGGAAAGGATCTACAATTTTAAGGCGAGTCGAAACGGCTTATTGAGGAGCTTTCCCATTAAAGTAATACCCTGGGATGTTTGTCAACCTTAAGATAGAATAATTAGAGTTTTTTTATTCGGTTATCGAACCTGGGAGCTGGGACCCTCGCTTGGTAGGACTTATTAGCTTCTTTTCCAGGAACTCTCGTAATACAAATATTTCTAAGGTTCTCGGTTGAGGCAAATCAGTTCGTGGAAACATGTTTCTACCTAGACGTAGGAATATTGTATGCAGTGTTAAAGAGACTGCTGCCTCTATTATTGACGCAAGCTGTCTCCTGTTTGTCTATATCGGGCAAACGATTCACCAGACATAATATTTTCCAAGAATTTTTTTTTTCAATAAGGAATTTATTGCTCTCCGAATAATTGCCTACAATAATGATATAGAAGCGCTGAAATCGAAGAGGAAAATAAATTGTGTCGCGTCCATATAGTCTGGAACATTTAATAGATGCCATAGGTATACCCCTCTATAGAATATCTTCTACTAAGAGATTACCGTTGGCTTTGTTCAAGAGCGATAGTATCACCCGGAAACGAAATAAATAGTTTTATTTCGCAAAAAGTTCCTGGTCGTTTAAAACAATACAAGTCAATTTATACAGTCAGCAATATTGAAGACACAATACACTACCCACAAGAATTTTAAAATTCCCTAATTCCGTCTGGTCTGCCACTACACGACCTAATGTTTAAGATCGGTATTCTAATTATGCTGTTAAGAAATTTAAGCCCGCCTAACATTTGTAATGGCACAAGACTATTTATAAACGAATCGAAGCGACAATTCTTACCGGGCCAGTAGCCGGGCAAGTAGCGCATATTCCACGTCTTTCAAACGCTTGCAGTTTCTTAATAAAGTATCATTTGCCCTCACCATAAATAAGTCACAGGGACAAACGTCCTTGCTGGTAGGTTTCGACTTGAGAAAGGAGAGCTTTTCTTATGGAAAATTATATTTCGGGTTATCTCGATTGGGATCTCCCGAAAGCCAATATATTTTTTCTACGAGAAAACAAAAGAACATTAAACATTGTATACAGAAAAGCCTTGATGTGACGATGTTTAAATTCGCCTTTAACATTTAAATGAATAACTTACTCCTGTTGTTTTCCTCAAATAATTAAAAAAACACTCGTTATATTTCACACTTTATTATTGAAGTCCGCCTTAAATAGCAATTCCAACCGACTGACTCACAATTCATCAATAAATCATTCAAGAATACGAATGTGTAGGAAGGGATAGGATGGGTCGTATAAGGGTTCACAATTGAGTGGACGGAGAGAGTTGAGTGATAATAAGTGGGATTGCCTTACACTCCTATTTTGCTATAATTTGTTTTCAATATTTTCTTTTCTTATTTATTGTACCTATACATATTTAATTATGTTGTAGCTAACGCTACTAAAAAAATGTACTTTATCTACCGAAGAATACAATTTTTTTATTTAATAAATAAATTCTGTTAAATCTTTTTAAAAAAAAATTACTTATATTTCCGGAAAAGGTTTTGAAGTTCGTTACTTCTAGTCAGCTAAAAGCATATGACTTTCTCCAGCGGAACACATCCTGAAATTAAACAAATAATATAACCAATTAATTCGTTTTTGATTATTTTTTTTTAGAAAAATACTCGGGTAATAATAATAATAATTTTTGGCGCAACAGGTCCGTAGGGACCCTAGGCCTAGCTCTCACAAGTCACAACCATTCGTTTTGTGTGAGATTTCATTTTTGGAACGAACGGAAGGGATCTACAATTTTATGCCGATTCCAAACGGCTCATTGAGAAGCTCTTTCAAGACAGTTATACTCTCGGATGTTTGTCAGACGTTCGCGAGAGGTGGCGCAGTTGGAATTTCGGTTTTTGCGGGATTCGAACCTGAACCCCTCGCTTAGTAGTCCAACACACTAACCACTAAGCCACTGCGCCTACGAAGCCGGGCGGGTAGTTTCTTATAATTTTGACTAAAAGCTAAATTTTGTCAAAATTCCTAACTATCTAAAATGTTTTGTTTCTAATTGCTATTTCAAAATAAAAAAATATTTACTCCTTGGGCCTTACTAATAATCGTTTTTAACCTTCACACTAAATATTTTCTAGGTCAACAAATTTAGCCTGTCCACTAAAAATGATTATTAGTACCGCGGCTTGAGTGCAACTTTTTCCGAGAGATATTGTTCATTTTTTCAAAGTCCATTGTAACTTAAGAGTTACGATTGTTATACGTTTTTCATGTCTATGTTGGTCCTGATTTTAGATATTGCGAGATTGTAGAAATGGTTGTCGTATCCTTTCATCGTCCAGATTCAAAAGTACGTTTCGCCGTTGAACAGTGGTATCGCGTATATGTTACATCCCTTCAACATCAAATCATGCTAGCTTACCCAAATGTTCTTTCATAATGTTTCAGTTGACTTTAAAGGCTGAAAAGAAAGAATGGAACAAACAAATTTTGATGATTAGAAAGAGGTGAATTCTTATGGTATCGTTCATTGTTGAAAAAGTGTTGCGCATTTAGATAAAAGAATTTTTATATTTGAAGAGTCAGAGAATTAAACAAAAGCAAATTAACACCTGAATTAGAATTCAAAAATTCCCTTTCCAATAACCCCGATTCATGCAACCCTATTTTTAAACAAGCAAACCTGCTAAATTGCGTTAAGTCACCTGTCAAAGAAATCGCGAATCAAAACTCATCTCAACATTTAAATAGATTTCATAATGCAATCCTTGCCGCAATGGCAAAATATCTTATTACAGATTTGCATATCTGCAATCTAATATGCAAAATTGTGTAAAATGGTTAAAAGTAATCAAAAATCTCCGTGCTTCACTTGCCAGGTTTGGTACCACCGACAGACAGGCAACTTATGCGCCAGAATGCTCGCAGACGCGACTGCAACGTATTCCTCCACGGGAATGCATAAGTTCACCTGATTTCCGTTTGTTATTCAAATTTGTTAATTTAATAAGTGCGCGCGAAGTTATATCGAAATGCGAATGCATTCGAATGCAAATGTGCATGGAATGCACCTTTGCATTCGAATGCACTGCTGAATGGGATCTTTATGGAAGTGTGTGCCGTGCACACGACAACTGCAAGAAAGTCTGCTTCGACGAAAGATTGCTCGACGAGCATTGTAGTATAGTGTAGTATGTGTACCAGGGGATGTGCTTGAATGTGCGTCGCGCGAGTTAATGCGACTTTTGGAAAGCACCTGTTTGACTAAGCGCGCACACGTGAAAAAGGACTCCGAAGGTAATCAGAATTAAAGCGTTGCTCGATTACACGAACCTCGGGTGTAGAATTTTAATTAAGTTTCCACTCTTGTACCTCCGCCAAGACCGCACGCAAGCAAATAAAGGTGCTCCGACAAAACGATAAGCATTTGATGTCGTGCAATAGGTATTTCTAATGCATTACGACATGTAATTGAAACTTTTGCGGGTTGCAAATGATTGCGCGGTACAGCGATTGCAAATAGAATTGTAAGTCGCACGATTTTATGGGGCGTGTGTAATTTACTAGCTCTTAGAGGCGGCGGGGAACTTGTTTCCTCTATTGATGTTTGGAGGTATAGTTGCGGGCAAATTGTCTCATCCGAACAATGTGTCTTGGAGTTTGATTTTGCTTTCGAAACTGACAGAATCACTGTGAGCTATAGCGGGTCTATCCAAGCGCAAAATCGACTAATTGCTTTGACTACATATTTATGCTAATTTAAATGTCAAAGGGGCTTTTTGTCAAAGTCACATTGGTGTTCCTGAGATTACAAGAACGTCACTCTTTCGGAAAACTCCAATTAGCCCAATATTTGAACCGAATCTGATTTGGTTTGACTGTAGCTCAGCTTCAATGGAGTGTTTTTCTATACCTCAAGTGGAGCCCGCTTTTTCAGATTTTTAATCAATTGGAACTTTATTTTTTTAATTTTCAAAGTATAACAACTTTCACGAAGAAGCTTCTCAATTTAGCCGATTGGAATTGCCACTGAACTATAAGTCCCTTCCATTCGTCCCAAAAATGAAAAACAAGCATTAAACGGGTGGCTGTAAAAGAACTGAGCCTAGGACGCCTTTACGGACATGTTGCGCCTACAATTAACCTTTTTGTTTCGGACTTTGCTTTTTACTTAGATGGTTCTGCGATTCCGGGTGGATAGAGGCTTTAAAACCAATAGGCTCGGAGCTAAGGAAACTGTCTCTATATGCGCACTCAAAGTTCGTTGAGATCTTGTTTTATTTGTGCAATTCGGTTAGACTCGAAGACGGGTCGGAACATTTATACACATATTTCTAAGTTCGATGTAGGTTTGCGGCTCATATAGCTTGTCATCGAATCCTCTTCTCCAAGTCCCGTCAACGCAAACAGGACCGTCTTCTTTACGAAACAAGGCTTATTCTTGGTATAATTACTGATGACGAATTTTTACCAGAACTTATATCGGAGCCGAGGTAGACAAAGATCCTCAATACATCAAAGTTATACCTATAGCTATCGATAGTAAGCCGTCTTGTCTAAAACCGTTTTTTACGTCGAAGGTTTTAGTGAGGCTGTTACCCACCTTGATGCAGCAGCGAGTTATCTGCACAGTTTTGTACAGACACTAAAACTATAGACACGGCTTTTTATAACTTGGTTTATTCAACAAGAAGTTGCAGGACTTTACCTCGCCAAAACACATTAAAAAAATACTCCCCCGAATACCAGAGTCAGAGGCTGCTAATAGCGTCTTAAGTTTGCTTCTTCTTACAACAAGCGGTACCACCAAATCATTTGGGACGACGGTTTTTTTCGGCCCTGATTTGCATTGCCATTGAAAACCACCCAGCCTGCTGTACAGCCCCTACGAAGATACGCATCTGGCCACTAGCCATGTACAACCAGAATTAGGCGCTGTCCCTAATGAGATTCCGTCCGATTCCAATATCTCTCCACAAATTGTCCCACCACATCCCAATTTTACCGCAATCCAAACGAATCTTCCAACTATGTCCAAGGTTATCCGGAACAAGGAGACTTCTCTACTGACGCTCTGCTCCTTTTTAGTCCAACAATAGATCTCCATATGTATGACATAAACTTTTGCCGCACAACAAAGCCCAGCAAAAAGTTTTGCGAAACTTTTTCTTCCCTTCCCATTCTGTTGTTGTGCAGGCTGAACCAAAATCAGCTCCATTAATATGCTTCATGTACCCATCACCGTCAACTGTCAAAAATGTCACTTCGTCCTTTTCACCTTTCAGGTAGATAACGATACACAAATGGTACACAAAAACAAAAAAAGAAACCAAACATTTCACACAAAGGACGACCGCTTTTGTTGCTTCTAATAACTTGTGGTATTCCAGGACTGACACACACAACTCGTATACAATCTAAATTAAATGAAACATCGCGTCGCAGGGAAGAGGCAGAAAAAAGACTACAGCCTCAAAAAATCACAGAAAACAAAACAAAAACGCAAAACACACAAATGTACCTACTCGTAAATGTATATGGGGAAGGGAAAAAGGACAAGGCAAAACAACTTACTTACTCCGGGGATCGTGTCATTTCTGCTGTGCGATAAACGTAACAAATAGCGAAATATATGAAAGAACTGTCATCGCTGCACGAAACCGCTGCCGCCATTAGAACACCGCCGCCGCCACCGCCGATAGCATTTGAACTCCCACAATGGTGGTGCGGTGCTCAGATGGCGTCCTTGTTGCCAGCAAATGAACGAAAATAAACTGCCCTATATGTGGCACATTCCCTAGACCAGTGGAGCGGGCTCGGTGCTTGCGGCTTGAGGCAAAGCCGATAACCGGGCACAAAACATTCGGTTATGCGGGGTACGACCGGCGCAGCGCGCACATACAATCCGTCGTGTCGTTAGAAATGGACTCACATAAAGGGACGGGATTCAGCTTTTTACTGGGAACTTTGATTTATGAGCCGTCAAAAGAAACGCTCATATATGACCCGGCCGGAGCACAGGGATCGCCATCTTCCCCAGTTATCGCATTTTCTGTTTACTTTGTCGCTATCAGTTGCGTCGTTGTATTTCACTTGTGAAACTGTATATAGTGTATCTATGGCTATGTGTGAGTTGGGTGTGTGGTGGCTGTGTTCCAAACAGCTTGCGGTCGGGATTTGAAAGTTAAAGTTCGCATAAAGTTGTGCGGTTGTGTTGTTTGTGTAATTGTCTGACAGAATGTCATCAACATGAACAAAGTGAACCAGGACATGGAAATTTCAACGGCAGAGAGAGAAAGAGATCCACCCAGTTAAACCACTTTCGCAAGCAACTTTTTGGATGACAGCCAAAGCACATAAAGGATTTTCAATGTCTTAGGAAGAGGCGATTTAATTGCTTTTCCACATGGTTCCAGCTGGACGAGAAAAGTGAAAATTTGTAGCCACTAGCATTGGCCCGCTAAACTGGATTGCTCTTGATAGGCCGACATATACTTTGATGCGAAACAGTGCTGCTGGTATGTTGGCCCACGGCCAAAGGTCATTCCATTTGACAAAGCCCACTTGTCAACGGTTCTGCTACACGTGTTTCTGGGACTTGCTGTGGAGTTTTTTATTTTCTTTTTTTTTGTGTCAACTCCCAATCGGTGACAGGATATGGTCACTTATTTGCACTCCCATATGGAAGTGGACTTATAAAACACCCGTGGTCCATTTTGAGAGGTTGTGGCCCTTGCTCGTATGGTCAAGGGGTATCCGCAGTGTCTCGTTGTTTGAGGATTCGTTTCGAGTTTAAGTGGAAATGCGATTGGGAAGGTACCTTAAGAAAGTACATGCACCAAAATTGATTTCTTGTCGCATATAACTTTCTTATATGGGGAAAATTGTTTAAGAGATTTTTTTCGAAAATCTTACGAGTCAAGCACTTTCTCAGTAAGTCTGTCTGCGACAGGCGAACTTCCATTAAAAATGATGACAGGGAACCTACTAGATCCGCTCTCGTACGTTCGAAAATGTTTGCAAGGTTTGTCGCACTCAACCAATTTGGACTGAAGTTTCATAAAAATTCCTTATAGTTCCATTGGAGGATTAGTTGGAAATATTCGCGGAACTGAATGGGTTTCAATTTCTTTAGATGATTTTTTTTTTAAGTTTTAAACGCCCGGACTTATTGTGGTGATTGCATATCGGACGTCCTATAGTTTCAGTGGGGCGATAAAGGCCGTTCAATTACAACAAACTTGGGCTTAAAATTTGTTCAACTTAGTTTAGAACGTAAGAGCGAAAAAGACTCTTTATATTTCATTCGAAGATCGAGCTCACCGAGCTGTAAGAAGTTTTGTGATCGAACTAAATAAATTATGAGGAGACTTCGCTCTTAGCACATAAAGAAAACGGGTTGGGGTCGAAGTTCTGACGAGGTCAAAATTATTTTTTTTTTTAAATCCTGCTTTTAAAATTCAGCTTTACAAAATTCTGCAAATAAAAGAAGTTTTGGAAAATATTAGAAAGTGCGCGCTTGTTTTGTAATGTAATTTTTATTTTTTATGTAAAAAATTATACCTACCAACTCATTTGTTATAGAAGAAGATGTAAAAGGAGTTTTTTATTGGTTTTATGTTTGCTCTTTTGGTTTAGACAAATTTTCTGTTAGTATAAACTTGTGAGCGAACGTGTGCTTCGAGAGTGAAAATGAATATATCTGTAATTAAATCCAATAAAGGAAAATATAATTTAAAAAAAAAAGAGAACAGATCTTAGCCATATCGGGTTTCTTAAGAGATTATGGAAAAGCATTATTCTCTCTGGCTTTGTTTAGTTTTTTAGTTCTGTTGTTTCATTTTTTTGTTTGGTAATTGCAATTATGAAATAACTTGTAATTTGTTGGCTGTTTTTTTTTTGTGTGTTCCTGGTACCCACCTGTGTACCTTCATTATGTGAAATATATTATAATTTGTTGACAAAGATGGAAAATATTTGTTATCTTTAAATCCGTCAATTGGAAAAAAACAAAATTAGCTGAATTTATTTGCTTCAAATATTGCCTGTCAGTATTTTAAAAAGCTGAATTTTGTAAGACAGATGAACAGAAAAAAAAAACATAATTTTGAAGAGCAGAATTTTTGTGTTAAAAGGCAGAATTTTGCAAAGCAGAATTTCGACCCGCTCCCAAAGAAAACTGTATCATAACTTGAAACGGTGATAGGGCGCCATGCTTATCACAATCAAGGTCATTCTTATTAAATTGAATCTTCTGTTAAGCCTCTCGTCAATTATAATGCTACAGCAAAAGAATCAACAACATTTGATCAAAAGTTTGGTTGGTTCTTTTCTTATTTTATTAGATGGGTAGGTAAAAAGTAGATAAAAGAAACGGCTCATAAAATATAGGAATGGCGCCAAAAAAAAAAGATTTTTTTTAATTTTTATTGGAATTTGGGAATTGATATTATTTCAAAAATATACCGTTGATATGTATGTGGACACAGATCGGGATTTGGGTTGTATTTTTTGACAAGTACCTAGTTAGAAATTTAATTAAGTCGATTTTTTCAGAAAAACGGAGTAAGGAATCTTGTTTAAAATAGAGAGCTTTATTAATCTTAGAATAATTACATAATTTTATTTAAAGAATTAACGGTTACAAATATTGGAATGGTTGAATGTTTGAAAACTATTATTGCTTAAATATATAGCTTAAAACTGAGCTTTTCGTATTATTCGTCATATTAGCATTTCTTGCTAAAAAAAAATAGGGTATTCGAGATACGAACAGTTTCTAAAATTATCGTTCTCGGTGATTCGAATTTAAAATTAACCACGCAATCATTTTCGAAACATCTGTTTTACTATAATTAATTTTTTTTTACAAAAAAATGCATTTTTTTTTTTCAAAAATCAATCGTACGGTAATATATACAACAACTGAGTTGGTTATTAAGTTAAGTTAGACCTTATTACCTAAGGAATAAATATCTGTTACAATAGTACGGACCGTTTTCGAGATACCTATGTCCTGTCCAGTGTTCATATTTTAAATGTACCGTTATTCGATTAGTTAGCGACAAAACTCAATATGCAGTCAAGTTGACCTCACCTACATTAGCTCGAATATAAATTTTGGCTGAAATCGTTAAAGTCGTTTTCGAACAAATTAAACTGGTATGAACATGTTACATGGGAAGTAGGTACCTGCCATTAATTTTTGAGGTTACCGTGCAAATAAAAACGGCTGTAGGCCCACAAACTCCAAATCCGAAATTTGAACCAAGAGCATAACGCTTTGATGAGCTCAAGCCAAATAGGTACATCGAAAACCGCATAAATAACGAGTTCTCCCCATAGCGTCATCATGTTGCACCTGCAACCCATTCACCTCCACCTCCAAACAAAAAGTCATTAAAAACCCAACAGATCACTTCGTATCTAAACAACAGCCACTCCATCAGGGCACGCTCACTTATTCGCATATTAAAGTGAATACCAGCCAACCGTCGACATATTCGAGAGACGAACCGGGACCCTTAATCGCAACAACTCAAACTTCAACTGGGTTAGTTTTTCGTCACTCTTGTCGGATCCGGTCTCCCCATGGAGGGCAGAACTTTTTTGCGCTCCACTCGCACTTGCATAACAGGAATACTGTGCAGGAACTCAAAATACCAAACTCGCGTCTAGAGCGTGCAAACAAAAAATGTCCCAAATGAAAAGTTATATTTTCACACCGGTACATGAAACTGCTTGCTACCAACGATTCAGGAACTTTTTGCCACTTTTTTTGTATTTCTATTTTTTTCGCGCAAAATTATGAATGAAACTGTGGCAGTGGTGTGGTTTTTTCAATGTACCGCACTTGCCCCGTCCGTCCTTAGCGAAGTAACTAACCATGCACGTTGGGGTGGAGATTTTTCATTTCTCAACTGAAATTGATGTTTTATGAACTCGCAAAAGAGAGCAGCAAGGACGAAGCTGCTGTGCAGCTTGATATACCTACCGATGGGAGTTCTAAGCTTTAAAAGATTACTCCCCATTCTGGTGCTGGTGTTGCGCTCGCAGGTACAACTTATTATTCTGGTTGCAAAGTCGCTTTGAGAAGCGGTAAAGTTGATCCGCGGTTAAAATAAATGCAACTTAATGCGAAACATGTCTCACACTTGATGAGGTGCATACGCCTGAACGGGTTTAGTAATTCATTCGCTCTTTTCATTGGTGCGGTGTGGTCGCAGTGAATTATGTTTAAAATACGCAGGAGCTACGGGAGCGATATATTTAAGCGGTGTAAAAGGAATCATGCTATGCAGCTGTGGAATAGATTGGATGGAACTTTGTACCGCTGAAACTTTGACATGTACTTCAAATAAACATTGCTATGGATATAGTTTCGAGTTCGTCGTTAGATAAAAACGATGATAACCGGAGTAGGAAAGCTAATACGACTTCTAATTGTTTTTAGATTTTAGAAAATCCTTAAATAGAAAAATGTACGATTAGATTCGGCTTCAATTATAGCTATTTCGGCAAATAATTTATTTTTTTTTGAGTAACATTTTAAAACTGGAATAAATTCGTTTTAGCCATGTTTCTTAAAATTCTCTCAAACTTAGTTGTTAAATACAACAACTGTATTAATAAATGGATTATATTTTACTATTCTTTTTATTTTATTTTAAGTTGATGGACTTACATATATTTTTTTTATTTTATTCAACTATTAACTTTGTTTAATAAAGAAGCAATAATTGCATTTTAATAACCCGGTTGCTATTATTTCATATTTTTATTTTTTTTTGTGATATTTCCGTCGAGTGCCAACTACTGTAGTTCTTGAGGGAAATTTTATAATGCAAAAATATTTTTTTAGTAAAAACTCCTTGAGCAATATACTAATTATAAAACATTAAAATCATATTTAAAATAACAAAGATACGCTTGTTTAAAGTCCAAATTTCCTTCTGGGTGGCATAAACTGTATCCCTTACGCTATGACAAAAAAAAACTACCCTATAACTTTCGTCGCACTTCCCTTTCCCCATTATGCTATATACAAATGTTAAATGGCACATACGAACAGCTCATTTAAAAACTTTTTTAAAAATCGGATATCCCCTTGATGCGTGAACGTAAGGTAGTCAGTCATAATTTTTTGAGATCACTATAAATGAGAAGCACCAAACCAAATTTGAAGATTCGTCTGTCATCGAAGTGTCATTTATGAATAAAATCTCTATATGCCGAAATTATTTGCTATATCAATAGTTGTCTTTTTTATGAGCGTGCTAAAACACCTAGAGATGCGAAATAAAAACTAAGCTGCTTTATTAGCCAGGACTTAATAGTTATAACTGATGAAACCAAAGGTAGTGAGTCTCAAGGATAAGCCTCAAAGCCCTTGATTGCGATTTTATAAAAAAATACCATCGAATTTTCTAAGCCTTGTCAAAAGTTGGAGACATTAGGTAACAGCTCAATTTTGTTCCAGCATAGTAGCTTCTTCCTTTGGTTCTTATAATACTATATTGAGAAGTTGGACTAACGACTCACATTACTGTAAGGACCACCTTGCAAATATATCTATCGGTGAGCTGGCAGGGACAACTGCAGCCTAGAAATAGGTTTTTGCCTAGGATAAGTGTATAAGTTTTGTCGCTAAAGCTTTGTATACTTTCCCTTACTAATTTAGCCGTCCCCTAAACCGAGAATGGCATGACACACCAATAAATCTCTACCATCTTTCCTGGATATTAAGATATTTATTTCAGCTGCTGCTGATATTACCTCAGGGTATAGCTGGTTTTCCTACCTTTTTAAGTAGTAAGTCTTCTAATCCACCTTGCACCCGGATGATTCTGCTCGAAGGACCATTTTATCGCTTTGCTTTGGCTTTTAGTCCACTCCACTGATGATATATGCGAGGAAACAGGTGTCGACTTTGGTTTCCATTGTTTTCCATCTCTCCCGAGCATTGCTGCCCGAACTCGTAAAGCCGGGGCTGTGAAAAGAGGCTAGGTAAGAGAGTTTCTACAGGCCTTGGCTTAGCGATAAAAAAAATTTTGAGCCCCCTAGCGAATATATTTTGCCTTAATGTAAGAAACCCCAAGCAAACTATTCAATTCATTTAATCGCTGCCTTCGCCAACCCCATTAGGCTGTACAATGCTTGCGCTCCTCTTCAATACATGTCCTTAATCATAACCTACTCTCTCCTGCTTGAGCAAGATTTCAAAATGGCTGCCTCTAAATAATAAAACAAACAACTCGAATAGCAATCAATATGAGCAAAATTCTAATGCAAACAATTTTAGTACATCGTAGCCAAAAATACCAAATCGAAAATTGCTTACTAGGACAATCAAACGCAAACAATCCTGAAAGTAATTTCTTCAAGAATTTCATTATGACGAGCGTATATTGGATTGATAAAGACAACTACTACAGATAACTACTCACTCACATGTCAGCTGACATCGATGTCAATTATTCCTTAATGCTCCTGGCTCACAAATAATTCACACAAAAGTCCTCCTTCGTATATTTGCTGCTATGTCTTGCTATGATTGAAAACATTTCTGCAGCTTGTCAATCGTCCTTCCGGTTCTCATTTAATAAATCATTTTCAATCCACTGCCACTGGCGTGCACATATGGCAGGAGCGGCCTCTCCTGTTATATAGTGCATACGAATTTGCAACAGCAATGAAAATTTCGTGTGTTAAATATGCTGCCGAGAGCTCCTAGTTTATTATTTATTCATAAACAAAAGAAAACCGCCGTCGGAGCGGGCGTAGGGGGCGGACAGTGAACTTCCCCTAAGTTTTGATAAGCAATGGAAAACTTTTGCCATTTCATATAAGTTAACAACTTTGTGATACTTTTCTTTTTTTTTTCTGTTGTTGTTATGATGTGGCAAGGATATTGGCTCGATGGATTTTCATATCTATCTCTGTACCGGGGCGGCGGCGGCGGGGTGTAGTGCACTGACTGTCGGGCTGGTATATTTGGTGAGGGGTTTGGGGTGATTTTCTCAACCTATTAGTTAAACTTTTCAAATACTATCAGTTACGTACAATGGGGGGGCCATGAAAAAACTGATGGCTTATGGAGGCTTGGAATATTAGGGATTCACTCCTATGGTAGTAAATCGTTGCAAATAATGGACGCTGAACTTAATGTTTGATCGTTCTGCTGATGGGCTGTTGGCTAGTTGGGCGGCGTAATGCTTGATGAGGACGTTAGGGGGTGGCCTTATGCGTTGTTTATTGGTGGACATAGTTAGAGGGGCGACTTTGGGAAGTTAACAACGCACCAAAGGCGGAAACTTTGCTTATTGCTTTCCACAGCTATGTGATGGTCACGACAGACAATGCATAGGTAATTATAATGAGTTCAGTTCTTGCAGACAGAAAGGGAGGGAGGTTCTGGTAGGTAGTGATGGGTGCTTTACTCGGATAATTTAATAAAAAAAGCTGTGGCGTTGATTCTCTTTTTATGATATTATGTGTGGAAAGAGTAATGAAATGAAAACAGACCGACCATTTTGATGAGGGGCAGGATTTTTATGGTGCAAAGTTGGACTAGTAGGGAGTATTTTTCGCAACTGCGAGAGGTGATAGATTTGATTGATTTGATGGGAATTTGTCAAGGAATATGAAGGGAAAACTTCCGTGTAACTGTCATGAAAGGGTTTCTCAAAATAGCCGTAAGTAGTACCAAAAATTTAAATCTCGAAGCCAACCATTTCTTTATAATGTTTCAATGCACATCTCCTAATAACACATTCTACAACAACCTTTTAAAACCATCAAGCGGATGGACTTCCGGGCAACTTGTTACAGTAGTGAGAAATGCCTTACCCGAACCGATCTGAAAAGGTCGGTAAGGACAAAATTAAACCCACGAATGAAACTATAGCATCGGGTCATTCTCTGAAGTCTGAACTGATCCAACTGCAGAGCAATACGTGCTTTGCTCTAGGATGAAGGCGTTGGTTCATTTTCGTTTAAAATGAAAGGAACTTTGCCTTCATCCTTTTAGTTTTTTTGATACGTTTTCGTTTTGTTGGTATATCAATCTAACAACGAAAGACATTTTCGTTTTGTGTAAAACGAAAGGATAGACATCTTCGTTTTATTTGGCTGACTATTGGGTATAAACAGTAAACTCTACTTGCATCTTCCAAACCAATCATCACAAATAAGGTACCAACCGAAAGAGAAGTTCTTTGAAAAATATATACATCAAGGTCTTGTCATGTGAAAAACAAAACAAGATTGATAAATATAAACAACTTGTAGCATCTTTTCGCTTTCGCATTATTTCGTTTTCTGGTGAGCGAAAGTGCTTTTCGTTTCGACTTTTACAGGGACCAACAGGGAACCCAGATTAAAGAACTTAAAATCCCCCTTTTGTAACACCAGAACCATATTTTTCTCCTTTTCCAAAAAAATAAATCCCTTTTTTTCCTCCCAAAAACAAAGACTTTTATTTAAGTTTTATTTTAACATTTTATGTTTTATTTAAATATCTTGGAATTCAGAAAACAAAAAAATAATAGGAATTATATTCAAAAATATAAATGTACCTCAAAGTTTGTACATTACACTATTGTGAAGTCTTAAAGAGCCTTTTCCTACCAAAAAGCCATAATAATCTTTTTTTTATAATTTTTTGTGTACAAAATTCCAGTCAAAGTGGAATTTTGTTTCGTGTTTTTTGTTTTATTTAAAAATAGTGTAGTTTTTCGAAGACTTTGTTTAACTAAAATTTTAAATGTTTTTTGTTCCCCTTTTGAGATTGTCTTCACGCAAAAAAAAATCCTTCCCCTTTTGTTAGAAGAAATCGACAAAATGGCCGACTTTTCCCCCAATCCGGTTTCACTGGACACACCCCCGATCGACCTTTATCAGAATTTAGTGTAGCCTTGGACATCTCTAGACTCTAGCAGATCTTAAAGGGGAAAATTTCCAATCGGTGCTCACACCCAGCGGCGCAGATGGATTTAAAGAAAAAAATTCACAAAGGGGCCCAAGCCAAAAAGAGGGGCCTCCACATAAAATAAAAAAAAAACAAAACGGAAGAGCAAAAACATTTCCTTATAACCAAAAAAAAAAAAAAAATTATTTATTCCGAAACACTTCCTTACATATACGTTTGCTTTCTTTTACGTTCAATAAAAAATTAAATCTTACTTAAACTGTCACTTTATTAATTTTTTAAGAAAGTGGGGGCCAAGAGTCTTCAGGCTCAAAAAGGTTACAAACGACAAAGCTGTTTCCCCTTAGAATCGCCCAGAAGGAGTATCTAGTTATACGCTTCATTAAACCTCGTCAAAAGTCGGCCAAATTCATTCGCCTTTATAAGATAACGACATTGCTGCTCCTGCCAAAGTCCCCACTCATTCCATACCGAACTATTTAATGTTGAATAGGTCTTAAGTCAGGACGCACTATCAACTCACTTCGCAAACATCGCTCCTAACATTTTCGCATATGCGACGCGGACAAAAATACCAAACGTCTGCACATCAACCTGTCTTAAGAAATAGTTCTCCCTCATGATCCTTGATGAAGCCATTCACACAAATTTTGTATGGAAACAAAGGTCCGGCTCCTCGTCGTACTATCTATCGTACATTCATTAATTAACCATATCCCGTTCGAAATGCTTCCCGAAAATAATATTCACAACACGATGAAATTGATTTAAGTTGATGGCTCAACTTTATCGTTCCCGGGTATAATATTTTATGCTCAGCCATAAATAAGGAACGTCATTCTTGTTCCTAGGCATTTCGGTGGTATTGTCTTTATGGCATATTAATGCCCCTCTTAATACAACACCATATAAGATATAACGGCAAACACAAGCACTCAAACCCTCCCCACCCTCTACGACTAATATCGAATGATTCCGCCCCGAAAGTATTGTATAAGACGACGATCCCAGCCCTTTTCACAAATGACACCGAATTAACACCGAATGTTCATTTTGTTACCTGGTTGATGGCTGAAATGAATAAAATAAATGACATTGCTATTTATATGTTTGTACTAAGAATGCCTCCTTGCTGCTGTTCCGTTCCGGCCTTGGATGTTATTATTTGTTAATTTTGACATGTCCTCAAGGAAACAAATACACTGCCTGCAGCTACATATGTATCTTCGTTTAGCAAATTTTTATGTGTGTCAAACAAAAATACGACGAATCGCAATAAAAAAAAAAATATACACAAATACAAAATCCAAATGGAAGGCGTTTTGCTGTCGGCTAATGGTGGGGCCAATTGTTTTTTATACGTCCTATATCCTATTTAGCCATTATTTAATATTATCCTGTGGAGATTTATTGTCAGAGTAATGTCTCTGCGGGAACTGCCATTTCCTGTATAGTATCTATTATTTGTGTGTGCGCGTGTGTCTGTTGTTTGAATTCCTTTTTTTTTTGTATTGTGCTGGGGTATGTGCAAAGTATTTATGTTTTTTCTTCGCTACTAAATCAGGTTTTATCACTTTAATGTGGGTTTTTTCGTATTAACCAAAGTGCATAAGAAAAGAAAACAAAGAACACTTTGAGACCATCTTTGGGAGTCCAAATGCCAATTTATCGTAAATGTTACAGTAACATATGAGACATGTGTGTAGATCTTATATGTCGTCGACAGTGGTGCTGTTGAATAGTAAATTTGATAGACATGGCGGGCAAATTGACCGGAGAATAGGACAAATTAATGCTGAATAGTTTAATGCTAGCACTTCGTTAAATGTGGACTGCTTAATCTTATTCAGGAATTAAAAATCGCATAGTTGCATCCCTACTTAAACTTTAAACTTCTTCCTTCCCCTACTTTATGACGTTCTTACTGTTGCATCCGCAATAAATAAATAGGAGTTGGTACCACTTGATTCCCAATCCTACTACAAACCGCCACTGAACGATAATTTGTTCAGTTGTCATCGCCCTGTCATTCTTCTGCTGTCGTCTCTTAAATTATTCAGTGTACGCTGCACTTTTTATTTTTGTATTAAATTAATGTAAATATTGTATTTGCTATTAAATTCTATGTAATAAATCTTGTGGCACAAGCAGAGTATTTTAAATTGTTTGCTCTCGACTACAAGGAAGGTAACACTTTCAGACGCCGATGTTTTGAGTGTCCTTTTAAATGAAGTGCATACATTTTGAGCGCATGAGTTTGGTTTCGCATCAAATAATCTCTTTACGCGGAGTCCTCACGACTTTAAGATGACTGGGACAGACATTAAAATAGTGCAATATCCATTTCACACCGAGCCGAAAACTGGGTTTTCGCCAAAACACACAAAAACTTCTACGAAAACAGAAGTTTTCCCATACATATTTCAGTTTCCAAAAAGAGTCGTTTTAAGTCGTTTTCCACTTCCAATCGTTGGGTTGTTGAACCAAAGATAAGCTTTTGCAATTTTTTTCCCAATTCCACCGCAAAATTTTGAAAAAAAAATCCTCTCTTAGATTTCCTATCTGTGAAATTCACAGTGTGAAAGTGAATACGTGTGCAAAGTCATAAGAGGAGTATGTTCTCAATAATACTCTTATAACTGTAACTCTCTTCGACCTTCGACTCTCTTTCGTGGCGTTGTTGGTACGTGCACTATGAAGGAAAGAAAGGTATTTCCCTGAATCATAGTTGAAATTTAATGTAGTAAAATGTTTAAAAACCATTGGCTTGTATTGAAGGCGATTTTAGTCATTTAACTTATCTATGTCCTTGAACTATGTAAAGGCGAGAGTAAAACCTCTTTTCCCTTAATAATTTTGCTTCCTATTTTAAGTGAAATTGTTTTCCAATTATGTTTACCGATGGCAAGGGATAAAAAATATGAACATCCCCATAAATAAGTAAGCCTCCCCAGTCCGCACACTTCCAGGAAAAAACGAAGGAAGGAAAGTGTTTCATTTAAATGGCACAACTTTATATGTGTGAGGTATTATTAAAGTGTCCTTCGTTGAGTGTAAGAGCCACTCAACTGTTTTCTGTAGATAGTTAGCAGTTTCCTTTTGGTTCGTACCCAAAGTCCGGATGCTCACTGCTGGTGAATTGTAAATTCTTGGGCGTGTCAACATTCAGCGAATACATGTGGCGCGAGTGCTTTGAGTACCTACTTTTATTTAGTATTTTACTTACAAAGGTCGGAGGGAATTGTTTAAAATGTTAAACTCTAAGGAACGAGGACCAATGTCTCTGTTTATAGCACGTCTACATTCGGGAACCACTGTGGAGGATTTACAGAATATGGACTAACTACGAGGACATAGTTTATAGTCGGGGTTGCGCTGGAAGATGTCCACACATTTATGTCTCCCTACAGAAAGCTGGTTCCCATTTATTTTGTGTAATTCTCAATTTTGATTGGTTGCGTATTATTTATTTTTGAAATGTGCCGCAGGGAGGCGTTCTTTGTCCCTTTTTATGCTTCATTGAAATCCACATTGGCAGATAATTTTGGAAAGTGTTTTGCTCTCTGGTAAGCTGATTTTTTTCTTAACAGTGATGTATTTATCTGTGTTAATAGATATTGCGCGACACTTGCGATCGTTATAAGTATCACAATGGAAACATTTTTCACACAACATTTCTATTGTGACCTACGAAACATTTTCACATCCATGGGTGGCAAAAAGCCATTATTAGAACGGCCATTTTAAAATACATCACAATAGGGAACTACGGTTTTTGGTATATTTATAAGGCTCCTCCGGAACGGAATTCCACACCCCTTGCATCCTCTGATAAAAGTGTTTAAATTACCCAAACGGCAAAGGTGGGAGTTAAATATTTCACATGCCACATCTTTTCGGAATTCAGACGGAACAGCCGTAGCACCTTCCTATGTGCAGCAGGACCTTCTCTCGTTGACAGACACCTCTGTATAGTGTCTTCTTCTTCTTTTTTTTTGCAAGTGTTGTGCATTTAATTAATTCTATGAAATAAATTATTGTTCTTCGTCGTGCCCGTGCAGTGCCTCAACGATTCCACTCGGAACGTGTGACGGTGATGGCCGGAATTGTATAGATATTTAAAAAACAAAAATAAAAAAACACCACAAGGTGTACAAACTGCAATTTTGTTGCCAGCAGCAAAGTTGACAGTTGAGTTGAGAGAGTTATTTACCTGTGACCGTATAATGTGGCGGAGCCTTTTGCGCTCCCAAAATGTTATTAAGGAAATAACGTCGAGTGTTTGTTTAACTTGTTGTGTGGGGCTTCGTATCTTCTGTTTAATGTGGAGTAGCGTTATTACGTTCGGCCATCCAGCCATGAAAAGCATTGATTGCATTTTGACGGATTTTTTGCATGCATTTTTGGTAATTGGATGTGTAAATGTTGGAATGGTGGCTGCCATCAATTGATAGAGTCTCATGGAGATGAGTAAATAATGCTCGTTTATTTTTATTTTACAGTGAAATGCGCTATAAAATGATGCATACGAATAAATAAATATCCGGTGCTAATGGTCAACAGGAATTCGGACTATGGGCGGTTTATTTCAAAAGGGAGTTTTTGCTGCTCTCTTCAAAACAAATGGTGTTTGTATACATACGGTTGATAAAAAGGTCAAACAAATTTAATCTCTTTCGATGCATATATATGAAAACATACAAAAAATTTAATTTTATTTTTTTCTACGGCTGGATTTATGGAAGAAATATAGTTTAAGGTTGTATAAGTCAATGGTTTTGAATGATAACTTAACTACTATTGATGCAAATAATTATACAAGTAGAATTTTTTTTTTAAATTCGAAAGAAAGGCCGAGAAAGACATGTTAAGGCCGGAAATTCGCAAAAAAAATAATTCGAACGCGAATAAGAGAGGCGAGCTAGGTTTTCTTATCGGCAAGCTTCAAAATGTACTATTTTATCATATATCATAGTTAAGTTAAATTGATCAAACAAAGTTGTCAACTTAAACTTTTTTTTAAAATGCAAAACAACCACCTAGGACTGACTCTTTTCAGGATTCTTTATGATAAAGAGCTCTTCCAATTGAAAAAGCGGCATATAAAAGAAAGGCTTGCAGCCCATAGTCTTCTCAATTATTCAGCGTGCCTTGGAAGGTGGTATAAAAATCAATAAGTTTGCTATAGATTTAAGTAAGCTTCTCCCACTTAATGTTAAGTTAGAAGCCGTTGATAGTCTCGCCCAGCTTGTCCTTCTACAGATAAATAATTTTTCCGATTTATATTTATATTTGTTTGTACCGAACTCGAATTTGGTATCAACAAACAACAACTCCTTGATTCCAAACTTTCGTAATTCTCTTTTTCATGTAGCATTAGCATGCAGTTTTGATGATAACCTTACATTGCGAGATCACAAAAAAGAGAGAGAAACATATGCGCTCAAAATTAAATTATTTTTATTTCATGTTCGCTTCGTGTGGAGATACAGAAAGAACTTAGGAAGTTTATTCGTATAAACAAAGTTACAAGAAAAACAAAATTGTAGAAGCATGTACACATATACATATGCGAAAATGGATGTACTGTCACATTGGAATTATCAACAAGTTTGAATTTTATGAATTTTTGAAAACAGTCTCCGGTGACACTTATTTCAAAAATAATTATGCTAAATGCAATTTCAGCAACATTTTAAACTATTTGGACAACATGAATTTGTTAGATATTTTTAATAATTGTTATTATTAACAATTATTTATTGTTATTATTAACAATTCCTTCAATTTATTAATGAAAACTGTAAAAAGGCCAATTGGTACAATGATAATAAATAAATTAATTTTAAATACGATGAAAAATAATACCCGGAGGCCAGCGTTCAACCAGTTGTCTCGAATTTGACCCCCAAATAATGAAGAGTAGACTTTTGAATGGTCAATGAGTCCGTCGTAAATTTAACGCAACGATTTCACTGACGAACAATTGTCTTTGTACTAAAGTCAGTGACCATATACACCGAACTAGACAGCCTCTACTAAAACAACGTAGCCGCCATAGGTTTCCAACATCGAAACCGACCTAATTGAAAAAAAACGCTTAGCTAAAAATATCTTTCTTAATTTTCGTTTTGTACAAACCGGTTACAGTATACTTCCCTAACAGTATACTTCCCTAAGAAATTTTAAAACGCCAGCCCAGCCTGGAACATCTGAAAGTTTATCGGACGCTTCAAAAACAATTTGATGCTTTTAATACGTCTCTTTTCAGACAGTATAGGTATGTTCGTTCTGTTGAATATAATTTCAAGACACAAACGCTTTCGGAGTTTTATTAATAGCAAAAAGGAATGTAATGGTATATCTTGCTAAAAATATATATTTATCAGATCTCTCAACCATTTGTAATATGTTCGCTAGGTACCCAATTTTATTCTGTACATCCCTGAGGAACTATCACACGAATAGTTTCAAGTAGTAACTACTGGGATTTTTTAAATATCGGAAACTTTGAGTTTTCAATCCTTGAGGTTGAAATTGCCGTTTATTTATTAAATTTAAATAAAAATAAAAACATCCTGTTACGGGTTTTCTGTACCACTGTGCTTAATTTTTGATTTGTCTCCCTGGTCTGAATTTTTTTTGAAAGATTGAAACAGCTCGCTCTTAACGCCAATACATAAATGTGGATTGCTATGACTAACTCTCGTCCAATCTGTTTAATGTCTTTCATTCCTAAAAATTAGAAAGACTCGTTTGTGAAAAAACTTACACTACACTCACTTAAAGAGATTTTTTATACATTTTTTATAAGTCTGCCTTGAATTCCCACGAAAATGGCTTGAAAAGCTATGTAATATAAACTGACTTTTCTAAATCGCTTTAAACACAATGGGCCTCAGCAATAAACATTTTTAGTTTCGAATCTTAATTTAAGTAGTTTACAGTGGCTATATATTCCATACAAATTTCGCAATAGTGGACTTCCGTTAATTTAAAGTCGAGACTAAAAATGTTTGAATTAATTTCCAAAATAACTATCTTAGGATTTTACTACAATTTCCTAAAGTGGATTTATTCCCACTTAACGGATCGCATCCAGTATGTTTTGCATAAATGACACGTTCTCGTCACCAGTCTATGTTACCTCTGGAGTGCCTCAAGGTAGTCATTTGGGTCCTCTGCTCTTCCATTTATTTATTAATGGCATCCCTAATTTTATTTTTAGCTCCCAGTGACTAGACAAGATCCAAAAGCGTCTAGAGTAGTCGTTCGTAGACTGCGGTGGAATATTGAAATGTCATTTTTTATGTTGTTGATTGTAAAGTCACATTTAATATTCTTTAGCATTGAAGAGCTCACTTATCCGTGACGAAGAACGAATCATCTAAATTCCGTGCAGTATTGACGCTGAAAATGTTCAAAGAGGGGACTAAAAAGGATCCTTTGGAAACAAATCTTCCATATACCTATTTGTATTCTTGATTTTTCAATAAAGGATAAAATCTTACTTAAACTAAAAAAAAATAGGCCAAGTGCGAGTGTCACTCGCGCACCGAAGGTTCCGTTGTTTGGCTAAAGTCCAACACATCAGATATTATTTGAAATCTATATCACTCAATCTTTCCCCTCTTCATGAATTCATCATAATTTAGTTTAATTTATGTAATTACTTAATATTTTTACTCTCAAAAATTACTCGCACATGAATCTCATTTTCTAATTATTACCTAGTACCCAACCCACGCCAATTTTCCATTCTGTATGCGACCTGCCCCAATTAAAAACTATTGACTAAAAATGTATTACTTTTATTTTGTTCTGTACTCCCCAAAAAAATGTATTATACTCCCCAACGAAATTAGCAAGCGTGAACCCTGGTGGTATACCACCACTCACCAGTGACTCTCTTCTGTTTGATGGGGTCAATTGTGCACAACTGCGTAGTAGAGATTAAAACTTATGAGAGCAACGTATTTTACATGGTAAAATTATCTTTTTTGAAAATATCTTGTAAACTATTAACTTATCGGCAAAACAGTATTCATCATATATATAGATAAGAACATGATCTACAAAAAAAGGAATTTATGTATTTTTTTCTGAACCAAGAAATAAACAGTTTTTTGGGCGAATGAAAATATTTTTTTCACCAGATTACTAATTAATCGAAAAGCAATCGATGTATTCCTTCCATTGGTATTTGTCGTTTAACTAGAGGTTATACCGGATGTTGTGTGTAAATTTTAGCCTCCTATGTCAATCGGTTCTTGAGATAGACCTCGTAACAAAATTGGCTTAGTGGGTTCGGACAGACAGACAGACAGACGGAGAGACATCCGAGCGAAACTAATAAGGTTACGTTTTTTCCCTTTGGGTACGGAACCTTAAAAAGGGGCATTTTGAATATTTTTCCAAAAGTATAGGGGCCAAGGGTCCTGACCCTCAAAAAGGGGCCGAACGGCTACGCTTATGCCGTGCTGCTCAATTAACCTCAGTAAGCGGCCAGATAAAATGAGAAACTATCGCAAAAGTCCAATTACAGAAGACCATCTGACTAAATTCGAAAGCGTCCCACCAAGACGGACACACCCGTCAGCTAGTTTGATACAGTCTTTTCAAACGTCACGTAGATGACATGTTTGGAGCCATCACAAATGTATTACTTGTTTGAATCCAAAGTGCCATACACCATCAACTTATTATGCGGGCAACCGTTTTGCGGATTACTGTGCCACATGGAAAACTTTTCTTTGCAAAGTTAATCCTCGATGCCAGTGGGGAGTTGTGCGTCGCACACGCTAAGCCATTGCCATTTCCACCGTCGTCCATCCGAACATCAATATGAATACAAAGTCATAAAGTATCTCTGGCTGGTGTATTCTGTATTATTCATTTACTTTGCTGTTGTCATATAATTAATGAATACAGATTAAAAGGTTGATTGCAAATGGCACGTAATCCAAAGATATCGCTATAAATTCCAAACTCTTCGAGCGAAAACATTTCCCAGCCATGTTACATGGAATATTTTCATCACTACCGAGCCTTGGGCGGGAATTCGTTTGCTTCAAATATTTATTAGAATCCTTGTTGTTTCGATAAAAACGAACGAATAACTCGTGAATACATCAAATTCGATTGGTTCGCTTCTTTGGTTTGGTTCTTTTCCATTTCTCACACTTTATACTGTACCTACTCACTTATTAGGGAATACGTGACAAATGGGTGTAATGTACCGTAAAAAATATGCAAATTTGACATCGTTTGGAGGAGGGAAACACAAAAGAGATTTGTAACAGGGATTTATGACAGATCCGGTTGAGAAGCGGAATAGTAAAAGCGAAACAGGGCTGTGGCGGTAATGATTTGTTTTTTTTTTATATTTGGAATTCCACAGGAAGTAAACGGGGATATTGCTATTTTACTGTTTTTATGGAGGGGGTGGTTCTGCATTAAGTCAACTGTAGTGTGGTTTCATGCCATTTGATTAGAGTAGGTGAGTCCTTAGTTTGTGATGAAGCGAGTGTGTTGCTCGTGTAGTTGCTCGCATTCCATTTGAATTTCGCTCGCTTACTCCAATTTTAAAACTTAATAGCAAAAGGCTGAAAAAAGAGCTTTCTGTGGACAAAAAGGTCCACCACTAAACTGTCCACCAGGCTGCGTCAAAAATCGACGAACTCCGAAAAAGTTTGCTATAAAGCAACAGCAACATAATCTACTCTCCGCTCTTAAAAATTGAGCCCGACGGAAAAATATTTCCACTGGTCACTTCATTCCTGCCTGTACCCAATGGCGAATTCGTGATCTTCACAGGGCTATCCTTACATTTACACAGCGTGGTTTTATAATAATTATCGTTATTTCCACTGCCAACAGTGAAAAGGAAAATGTTACGTATACGCCTGAGTGTGTACTGTAAGTATAATGCAATTTGCAGTTCACTGTGAGCTCAAGCGCTTTCCTTAAGACACACACACACACACTATGCATACATTGTGAGGGATATTAAATTTTAACTGTATTCAATCCGCAAGCCGCATTACCAAAGCTCTATAATTATTGGCAGTTGCCAATGCTTTACGCTGAAATATGAATCGGATTTACGTTGTTTACCACTGGACGCCCTTTCCGTTGGCAAATTTAATATTTATGCCCGGACTTCTGACAGAATCGAATGGTGCAATACAACGGCACCAGCAGCAGCGACTCACTCTGAGCCCATTTAATGTGTTTTAATCATTTCGCGTCGCATTCATTTTATGTGGATATACTATGTGAGGGGGGTTTCTCGTTTTTTGGGTGGTGCACATTCATTATCATCGAAAAGGATAAATAAATATCATTGGCCTGATTCGAGGACTCACACGAAAACGAATGACCGAATGACTCTGTTGCAAATATGTACTGTTGTTCAGATGGCAGCTGCCGCTGCTCCTTGTTGGGAAGGAGATACCACTATTTCATTGACGACGTCGATGCCCGCGTCGTTCGGTTCAATGGGATTTGTGCAAATATAAAATTGTGTTATTAAAACTTTGAGTGGCATTCGTAATGAGAGAGAAAGCTTGTAGTGTGCGGCTGACCGAGGACTTTTAAAAACACGAAACCCCATTACGAGGAGCACCACGAATTCACGAATCTTTGGTCTGGTTTTCGGTTTATTTTACTAGCTGTTGTCGGGGTGCGCCAATGGAGTTCATCTCAATGGATTTACATTTTGTGGCCATACGGTAGAGGCGAGGTTTATTAATAATTGAATTTCCTTGTGCCGAGGCAGGGAAACTGCCTGCAATTAGCGAATTTAAGCTTCACGATGCGGCAGCGAGCCCTTCGATGGCGGATATGTGAACGGGAAATGGCATCTGGGGTAGTGGGGGTGAGGGGATAATTTGTACGAAAATATTCGGTTTTACGGATCGCTGCGTTTTTTTAAAGCGGGACAAATGGCTTCAATTTATTGTCCTTGTAGGGTATTTTTTCGCTACCTTATGTTTCTTTGTAATCAATTTGAATAGTTAAGTTTTGATGTTTGCATCCTTTCAAATGGATGCAGGAGCCTGCATTATATTTCTCGTTAGAAAATGTGAGCGTTTATAGTTGAGTGAGCTTAGTGTTCAATGGAGCAATTTAAAACATGTGCTTATTTGGTAGTCAAGTTTGTAGTTCGACCTTTCTACGATTTTCCTTCGATCGAATCAGCACAAGCTACTTCAATATCGAAAAAAACTGGGCTTCTTTCGTAAAGTTAAAATCGTAGTTCCAAAAATATGTAAGTAGGATGTTTTAAAGTGAGACAAGTCTGCATAGAAAACTATAACACATGGTCAGTTTAACCAAAGTATAAACTACATAGCTGCACTGCAGATCCTTTGAAAATGATGGAAATTAGATAACTGGAACTATCCGCAGAGCTCTTCTTCAAACGTGAAATATCTAGGTGATTGATTTTTTTGCCAATCACCCGATTTTGTCGATAATTGATACATGACTTATCAACGACCTTATTTAGCCATGCACTGTTGACAATAAATATTTGAGTCGCTTTCGGAGAAGGCATTTGATTCCATTTTTGGGTTATTTCAAGGTCGACTTAAATCGAATTTGTTACATACTTTGAAGACGTTTTAGGAAGATTATTTTAGAGCCGACTATTAAGCTGCTTCGCATCAAATAAGTATGCCCTTTGATGGGAGCGTTTAAACAATTGATTTTAAGGCTGTGTCAGTCTTAAAAAGTTTGTCTCAACAGTTGTACATATTGCCGAAAGCCCTTTTTGAATTAGTTAAGAGGATTCTTAAGTTGGCCGTCGTTTTCTTTCTTAGGGGAATCGAGTCGATTTTAGTAGGAGTAGCTGCTTGTTCATATCTTTTTAAATTGAATAAATTTGTGCAATTTTATTTACCAACTCCAAGGCCAATTAGCATATACAAAGGTTTCGTTTAGATCTAGTTCCAACACCAGAGGTTCGCCAATTGTGAATCCATTAGGATCCTAAATGTTCAAACTACGCGCTTTCCAAATTTTGTAATCTCTAACTTTTTGGTAGATTTTTGGAGCTATTTTCGTTTAACACAAACTTTTCGAAACCATTTTTCACTTTCCAAACACCATCGTCAAAAATATAATCTAAATCTAAAGATTCTGATTCACTTCTTGTGCATCGTCCTTAGTCCCAATTTGTTTTTTTGGAACTCTATAATTTGTATACATGATGGAAGTAATTTTGTGTTATTGCAACTAGACTTGAATTTATTTTTGGCGATTTTTGAGACAATTTTCTTGGAGGTATTGAAGCGGCCTTCGATTCAATTTGAAAACGTTTTTGATGTAGATCAACATTCCAAAATTCATTTCATTTCATCGGTTATTTTCTGCGGAATGTTTGAGTAAGTTTTTGGGAAATTCATGATATGCAGTTTGAGGCAATGCGCCGTACTAATAACAAATTTTATTCTCGGTATTAAATTTGCAGAAGCTCGAAATTCCGAACTTTTAATGGAGAATATAGCTACTGTGAACTACTAAAATTTAGAGTCGAAACTAGAAACGTCTTTTCGTAAGGCCCGATATGTTAAAAGTTGGTCTTGCACTGTATTCAAGAGAGATTTTTAAACAATATTTGAAATGATAAAAATGCAATTTCAGTTGGTGTTTTTGAGGACCGTTTTTGGATCTCCGTTTCATAGTATTTCAAGCATTTTCGAATTGTAGCCGTCTGCGTTTAAATTGGAGTAACTTTTCGGAAACCAATTGAAAGAACTCTTGGAAGATTTGTGATGCAATTTCTCTGTAATTTTTGATTTAAATGATTTTTGAAAAACTTGTGAGAAATGTTAGAGTTCTTTCAATGCAATATTGAGGGCAATTTTAAGAGCCAATTTATATGTTTTTTAAAGGAGGTTCGGTTATTTTTTATTGCATGCCGTTGTGACGAAATATGTAAGTGTGATTTGTGTAACAATTTGGAACACGCATTTCTTTTGTATTTTATGTAAAATATTATGGACAAGTTTGAGTACATTTCTTGAACAAGCAATTCAAGGAAATGTTTGAAATTTTTGTGGTATATTTTTGGACTGACTTTTCGGGAAATATAGGACAGTTGTTGAGGCAGTTTTCTGCTAATTTTCTATGCGTTTTGGAAGTTACATTTGAACGTCTTTTCTAATGACATATTCCTTCGACGAAATGCTAAAGTGATTTTTAAACGATTTGAGGACCAATAATTTTTGTGGCATTTTAAGTGTATTAGTATTTACTTTTTGGGCCGATTCTCAACGCTATTTTCAAGATGTTGACCTGGATAATTAAGGTAAATTTAATTGATTGCTATAGCATTTTCCTACAGGGGTATTCAATTTTTGTTTCTCCCACCTCCCACCAAGCAGCAATTTAGTAAAAAATAAATAAAATGTAGTACGTAGATTAGAGAAATGTTCCAAATTTTTAAACACCTTTTCTACGAACTTTCGTAAGATTGACGGGCAATTATCAAGAAATAGAATATTTTTTGTCGTTTTTGAAAAAAAACAAATTTTAGCCTACTTTTACAATATTTGAAGTTTTTCGACAATTTGTTGCCTTGATTTGGAAAATGTATGGCTCCGATTTTGGTGAGGGTTTTGAACTACCTTTGTAACGAGTTTAGACAATTTCCGTGGTTTTCTTAGAAGCACGTTTTTGTAAGGTTTTAGGGAATTGTTATTGTATATTTTTTGGACGATTATTGCCTTTTCTTTGTTGTAAACAAATAACCACATATTTGGAAGTGATTTTGGGAAGCACCATTCGTACCAAGCTACGTGTTAATCTTGGGGCGATTCGAAGTATTGTTTGATGAAATCTTTGGTGATTTTAGTATAATTTTCGAGTGATCTTTGAGGCTGATTTTATTCTAGTTCATGTCAACCCTGCCTTGATATCGGTGTTGTTCTCAATTATTTAAAAACTTGGAAAGTTGGATTTTGTTAGAATTTTAATTGCGATTTTTTTGCGCCTTCAAACTCAAAAGCAACTGCATATCCTATCAGTGAATCGATGAGTGAATAGCTTCAAATAGTCGTAAATAAGTAAACAAATCAAACACCACCTAGATGACAAGCAATTGTACCCACTCCTCGTCGACTAATTTATTCCCCCCAATGCCACAAGATGGACAACTAAAAAACCTCCCCTTCCTGTTTTGATTACGATTCAGTTTACTGGAATTAGACTTCACCATCATTAGATTTTAAATAGATTCGCATCACCTCGACCTCCCATCGCCATGAGGTGATCTATATTCTCATTTCAATTTTGATTGATGTTTTCCGTTCCCTTTCAAAATAAATATTATGTAGCTTGAGATGGGGCAAACATAAAACAAAACAACAACAAAAAAAAATAAAAAGTAATATGAAAATCCCATCTACACAAAAATAAATGCACCGATGCGAAACGATAGAAATCAGCGAAGGAAAACAAAATTTTTTGTAATGAACTTCCAATAATCATCCCGCTGAACTTCCTTTGTTCCACTGCTGTGGCTCCTTGCCATACTCCCGCATAGTCAGAGTAGAACATCGTGTCGACGAAATCCCATTTCCTATCGTCACAACAAATAGCTTCTCAACCTCCGTATCTCTGCAACAAACGAATTCTCTATATGGTAGTGATGCTCTTTGTTCTGTTTCGTCCCTGACTTGGGCGACTTTTTCATTGACAACTTACTTCATCGTGTTCGTCTTCGCTGTAGTCGTCGTCGTAGTCGTCTTCGTCGTTGTTATCGTACTGTGTTCTGTTCTAGCGTTACTGAACTTCTTATCAATGCTATTTCGGAGTCGTTGTCGTAGTCGTTGTCAGTGCGCCGTTGTAGTTGTTGTCGTCTCGCTTCCTGGAGGATTTCATTTTCCGTTTGTTGTCGTCCGCTTCCTAGATTCAGTAAATTCATCGCATCCACCCCCGCAGGGTAGGTATTCCTTTTAAATGTATTTTGTCGAATTTGCCAATTCGCTGCTTTATAAAATGATGTTACCGATTCGTCCTTAAGGATTTGTCCCGTTCCCGAGACTTATGCCAATAGCATGATTTCGTTTCTATTTCAGTCATGATTCGCCCCCCAGCCCGCTTGTCATCTCATCATCGTTTAATTTAGTAGAAAATGCTAAGATCGGCGGCGCTATAGCGGTACGAAGCGATGTGACACTATATACAAACTTCGACATCCCACGCTAAGCTCCCAGTGCATATGCAAAGCGAGAGTTAGTTTCGAGGGAAAAAGAATTCACCCCAAACACGAGCTCGTCGCATGGTGTGACTTTCCAGCCATTAAGGCGAGGGGGATGATAAGAGATCCTTAATTGAAAATTGAGTACTCAACTTTGATTTCGTTAGCTGCAGCTGTCACTGTGGCTCCACCAAGGAGTAAGTGACGCCTCACCCTGCCCCCTATAGCCCCCGTCTGAGTGTGTTGATTGCTGTTAGACTTTCCCCAGAAGCTAATATGCCAACAGCCCCATTATGGGTTGTTGGGGTGGAAACCGAATAGCTGAACCTGAATTTTTTGTTCTCTCTAAATTTAGTTCACTCGCAGTCGGGGGTTTTATTTTGCCATTTGCGCTGCCATCACCCTTCTCCGTAGTCGTTAGTCTTCCATGAGGTTTTTTTCCCTCGATTCTATCAGAAGGTGGGGAGGGGATAATGAGAAAGCGATTATAAACTTATAAACCTAGATGAGGGGGAAGTTGTTTGCTCTTTTTCTTTTTTCCTGTCGTCGTGAACCCTAACGTTGCCAATGGGTGGCAAATAAATTTGTAAATCTGTGGAAATCAATTTATTTCTTCGTTCGTTGGTGTTGTCCTCGTTTTGTTTATTTTTTTGCCGCGCCCAAGGCTGGTTAAAGTCAAAATATCAATTTGTTGCGGTGGGAAATTACTCGTTTTTTTTTTTTTTTTTTTTTTTTTCTTCAACTGTTTTGTGTCGGTGTATGTTGATTTGGAGATTAACTTTAATTCGAAGACCATTACTTGAGGGTTGCTGTGGGAAACATTTGGTGGACAATGATTGTGATGGTTGGCGAGGCTGCCCGTCCGACATGCTCGATGATGGATCATTCGATTTGGAAAAGAATGGGACTGGAATTTATTTTGGGAGGGAGCTCATTGTTGGGATTAGGTAGTAGGTAAATGTTTCATAATCGGATAAATTCTCAAGTGGGTCATGAGTAAGATCGGGGAACAGGCGGACAGTGGCAATCGATGGCAGATATGCTTGTCGACTTTTAAAGATCCTTGTGAATATCAAGTGCAATAAAAACGTAAAAAGGCGATCATTGGAGCCGTCAAACCGCATTCCACAGGATCGATGAAAAGGAGTTGAAAAAGTGTATAGTACAAAAGCTTAACAATTGAAGACTTCACTATTGAATCTCCGTTTCAACTACCCACCAATCCTTTCAACATTGACACACAAAGACTTTTGCATGAGTTGCCATCCGTCCACCTCATTACGTCGAAACAATTGCACGCCTTATGAATCCTGCCCGCAGAATCGCAGTGTCACAGAACTATGTACACCACCGCAAAAGTTAATTACCACGCACTTGTACAAATGCTTTCCATTAGTTAACTCTTAACCCACCATCACCATTCACCATAAACAATGTGCCGTCCTGAATCAGCAAAATTTTCTTAAAATTACCTGTGCATACGGCAGCATGAAACATAATTAAAGCTTCTCCGCATCATCGCATACACTGCAATTAAACATTTAAATGGTCAGTCATTATTGAGCGCGAGAGGGAGAAAGAGAGACATTGGAAATTAATTAAAATGCTCCACCCTCTACCGACAAAACCCCCAATACGGAGGTTTCTTTTTAGTGAGAATTTGCCACTGGGCTTTTCGCTGTAAAGCAAATAATTAATTCCCTTGATAAGCATCAATAATGCTGAAATGTTACACAACGATTACAGCTGAATGAGTGTTGAGCTCTTTAAAGTCGCATGCCCATTTAAATGGTCATCAGCAGGTATGAGGAAGATCCCGTCGACACAGGAAGATTATGCCTTCGCATCATATGAAGCAAATTGTAAATTATTGAAAAATTCAATTTAATTGAAGTCGATGTTCGTTAACTGGACGAAAGTGGAAGAAGTCTGCAACTACAGGTACATGTTTTTAATAGAGAGGACTTACTAATTAGGTAAAGGTAGCTGCTAAAAAATTGTTTAATAGGACTGTAATAAAAATGGAAAAAGACAGGAACCTTTGGGCCAAAATGTTGTGCAACTTTTTGTCAGAATATAACCTAATAGCTTATAAGCCTATTGTAATCACCCAAACTAATTGCATCCTCACAGAATCTAGAGCAGAAATCTTTGAGCTTGAAATTATCTCTTCCAGAAATTGGCTCTCAATCAATCCACTTTCAGAAGGAAAATTTGAGTCTGACATTAAATGTCTGCAACGTAATGTTTGACCGAAAAAACATTAACCGGGTGTTACAAAAGTTCCAAAAACCACACAGGATCATATAAATGTCTTTTAAGAAAAAGTTTGGGTCCGCAAGTCGATGAAAAGTTCTTGTGTTGGAAACTAAACACGATTTAAATAATTGTTTTATTTCACCAAATTTATAAAAATAAATATTTTATTTGCCATCTAAGGTGACGACCAACGACCTACCCAATATAAATTTTTGTTTTGAAAAATGATCCCGTATACATTGTACATTTATTTTTAAAAATTTGGAGAAATTAAACGATATATAATAATAATAAAATCATCACAATAATTATAGCTAAACGCGGTGCAAAGAAAAAAAGGGAAACGAAATTTTAAGGCAAATATTTCTGTGTAGTAAACATTTGGTTGCTTCAACTGCTTTTCCGAATAACTGTAGTTTTTCCTATTTTGGTTTTATTGAAGGGTTTTAAAACTCTGAATAGAACATAAGCCTCCAACAAGGTATTCGGGATTTGGCCTGAGTTCTGACTTCCATTTCTGATCATCAATCCAAGTATGGAGATTCGTTGAAAGAGGGTTACAGAAAAGACCAAACAGTTGAGTCTCACATTTTCATAGCCTAGCATAAAGTTCGTTTTTAAAGGAGAGCGGGTCGAAACTCTGCTTTCAAAATGTTGACCTTACACACAAAAATTCTGCTCCTTGATATTCTGTTGTTTTTTTTTTTTTTTCAGTTCAAAATTCTGCTTTTCAAATTCAAAGCAATAATGTAAAACAAAATGATTTTAAAAACTGTTTCAAAATAATTTTATCTGCGTAAAATTTAAATTTAAAAATTAAAGAAACAATGAAAATGAAATGAAATATTTAAAATAGCAAAAAATGTTCGTTTATTAAAAAAATGGAAAATTTAGTTTAAAAAGAATTAAGATGAAAAGAAAACTAAGAAATTGTGTTTTTGAAAAAATTACAAATGAAAAAGGAAAATTTGATCAAATTAACATTTTCCAAACCTAGCTATTTATTGTCTGCAGTTTTTTGTAAGCAGAATTTTGTGAAGCAGAACTAAAGTAGAAATTTGAAATCAAAATGTGGTTGCAGAATTTTGATAACAACACTTTTTACCCGACTGGACACAGGGAGTGTTATGTGTTTCGCGCGTATCCTATGTACGTTCCTACGGGACACCCTGTAGCCCAAACGGTTTAACCGATTTTGAAGATTGAGGTGTCATTAGATTCGTATTCTTCCCCGGAGTGTCATAGGCTAAAAAAATAGAAATAAAAAAAATTGATTTAAAAAAAAAAACAAAAAAAACCCGACTGACTCTAAAGAAAAAAACTTAAAAAAAATATTAATCAGACACTATACTATTTGGCAGTCGGAGGGTACTTAGATTTTTGCTTAGCTGTGTAGGTATAGTCACCGATTGGCAAATAGTTAGGTATAGTGTATGGTTAATATTTTTTTAGTTTTTATCTTTAGAGTCAGTCGGTTTTTTTTTGGTTTTTTAAATTAACTTTTTTTATTAAAGTCATCGTCTCTGATGAATGCAGAAAGTCAAGTAGCTCGGTATATTCCAACACACTGATGCCATTGCCAAAATTGACTCGACAAAGCAACTTTTGAACATGGTGTATATGAAACACTTGTTCTATTTACCAAGATTATATGTTCAAACTCAAGCACTATATATTGAAGGCATGAATGCGGGAAAGTGTCATGATCGACTGCACGTTTTGTTCTTACTAAAAGAAGACTCTCTGTTTGGCATGCTTAATGATTCCCTCACTCCTCGCCAAATTAAACAAAAATTAAATATCTGCATCTTAGGTGCATTTCCAGCACGATTTGATGCGACGATCTTATGAACCTACCTTTTCTTGATGAACATAAAATATCCTCTTTATGGATAACATGCTCGAGGCTTTCGGACGGGTTAATGGAGGCAGCTATTGACGATACCCCGCCCTTCAATTAAAGACGTGAATCAGAACCACAATTACGAGACTGGGTCGTATACATCATTGGTTGATGAAAATTCATTGGAAAAATATGACCTAATCTTCGTTTGAGATTATCCCTCTGCTTCTCAGTCCATTTAATAATAATATTTGTACAGGGGCCCCCTGGAGTTCCTCTAGTTTTATCAGCACTTGCCTCCATAGGGCCTTACCAATCAACATTTTTAGTTTCAAATGTAAATTTTACTAGTTCACAGTGGCTATATTTTCCATACAAATTTCGAATTTGTGAACTTCCGTAAATTTAAAGTCGAGACTAAAATTTGTTATTAGTATCTACAGCGCATAGTGCTTGAGCTCTTGTTTGAACTGGACTCTTGATAAGGAAAGCGTGGAATTGTCTGCACACCTATTGTCGAAATGAATCTCGCAGCCATAGCTGACAATCGACTCTTGGGTCTGTTGTCGATTTTAAAAGTCATCGCCAGTGGATCTTGTCTTCTGCACTTTTTTTCAACTTCTGACTTGCCTAAAGCGATGGAGGGATCACCTTGACATTCGTTAACCATCGGAAAAATACGGTCACCCCTCTTTATAAATACAGAAATTTTATACTTTCAAGACTTCAGATTAAGCACTTTTAATGGCCTACTTCGTTGTTTAAAATTTTCCAATCTACATACACGTCACCCAATATTCTTTAAAGTCATTTTCATGCCATGCAGCATAGAAACTAAAACACATATCATAACCATCTTTTTGGGGCTACAACCCCCACTAATTATATTCATCTTACTAATTGGCATTGTTCTTAGCATTTATTTATTTTTAACATTCCTAGAACAACAGACTATTGGTCTTTCCCCTAAAACAAAAACACACAGCCTAACAAAAAAAAACATTGATAATCACTAGAAAAATAAAACTAACACTTAAAAGCACATATTTGGCAGCACTGTAACGCCCTATTTACATCGCACACAATCCTCCTTCTACGTCCATCGGTCACTCTCACAATTATTACCAAATCGTGTCATTCCTGAATCCTGAATCATCTCATCCTCGTCCAACTCACTCTCCTTCGTTTGAGCCATCGTTGTCGTCGTCCTTACAAGTAAATGTACATTCGGTATCCTGTATCGAAGGCTATAGATATATGCGAGTGCACACAGTTACACACGTTCGATCTGAATCGTACTATGCTTAATGTGATATTTGTTGTGCGCCATTGAGGTAGCTTCCAGCAGTACGGAATCACTATCTGCCAGGATGTCTGAAATGATACATTAAATGAAATGGAAATAGGTTAGCACAACTACCGTCATCAGCAGCAGCCCTATTGCCATTGCCATTGCCGGTGCTCTTGTATTAACATACCAACAACCAAATGGACCATCATTAAGCTGTGATTGACCGTGTGATTCCACACATTCAGATGGTGAACGGATCTGTGCCAAATGAATAATTACACTCATTATTAGTAGAAAGTTGGTATAGTGTGTGCGTTTGTGTGTGTTTATGAGGATGGGGTGGGCATTTCGTGAAACTTACTTAACTCCACTTATACTGGACAAATCGATTTGCAACTTCTGCAGAGGGACTAGCTTTGGTACTGAGTCCAGAAGGATACCAACGGACTCTTTGAACAAATTGACTGTCGTCAGAATCACAATTACAGAAAAGAGAAGCGTACATAATGGATCGGCAACTTTGGCTTTGGGCTGTAGAACAAAATGATAGAAAAAAAAAACAGTAAAATTAATTAAAAATGATGTAATGGGATACTTTGGATATCTAAATAGTTGGGACAGTTGTTGCCAGAGATAAATGAGACGTTGCAAATGTTTCGAATTACATTGCAAATGTGAATTGGGTAAGGTTGGGCTTCCCAGCATCTAGACAGTTAGTGAGATATGTACTACACACTTTTTCTTTTGTAGACATACCAAGACAAAGAAGAAAGTTGATCCAAACACAAATAGTACCGAATGTGAGAAATCGCCTATCGGAATGTTTTCTGCTTCCTAAGACGGAAATCAAGAGAAAGTTGTTTCGCCCCAAACTGGCTATAGTAGGTCCGTTTGTGAATCAGATCCAATCGCTGTATATATAGCGATCGGAGTCTCACAAAGTCAACGCAAGTTTTCATCAAAACTAACAGAAAACGAGGAAATTCGCAAAGTAGCGAGTAACGAGTAACGAGTAGTTCCTCTTTCTAAATAGTGCAGAGAATATATTTCTGTGTGAACTGATAAATATGTCACATACAAAAAGTTGACGGATAGAAGGTTTGAAAAAATCTGCTCTTCCTTTAACAACTAAGCTCGGTACTCACACAAAGTAACGAGTAATCTATATGACAACCCTATAGATGGAAAAGAATTTCTTCTGGCGTTTGCCGGTAAACGGCTTTATGTAGCATGTCGCTATGTGACTGTAAAAGGCGAAATTTAAAGTCGATAGGGAGATTTGTCGAGTTAGAATTCTGTGAAAGCAACATTATAATAGACTTGGTTTGAGATACTTATGGCTGGACCTATTGTTATAATTTTGGAAGCTTTGCTAAGCGGGAGTAGGATTTTCAACTTGCCCTTTAAAGCTCTGTTTCAATAGCGATTTATTGGATGTATACCGAATTCAACAGACCTCAAGTAGGGCTACCAGATTGTAAAACGAGAAAAGGACTTTATAAATTTCTAGGGCGGCATTTTTAACAATGAAGGGACAAGCATTTGGCGAAAATCAAAATGCTATTATTATCAGTTCAAGAATTACAAAATAAAACGAAGGAAATATTTTTAAATGTTTTAAAAATTTCGGTGAATGGGTTTATTCAGTTATGAAAGCTTGTAGAACACTTTATGTGCTGTGCATGTTTAAACAATCGCAAAAATGAGTCCTAGTTTTTTGAATACAGGGCCAACAAAAAATTGTTTAAACCAAAAAGAAGGACGTATGATGGTAAATCTTTTTTAAGCCTTTTCCAAATACTGTGAATCGGCTTTCTTCTCCATATTTCCGCGCATCCACTGTCGTCCATGTGGGCTTCAGTTTGTTTAACTCTCTGGTAGAAATTCTGACATCGATTTGACTGATCGCAACTCCTGCTTTTTTTTTTTTTTTTTTCTGAGAGGTCAGTTTCCTATTATATATTTTTTCGAACATAAAGGAGGAAATTGGTTCTGGTCTTTAGTAAAAATTGGTTTACTTCTTTTTTATTTCATTCAACAGATGGCTTTCGATCGATTTCATTGTAGTCCCCTAGTTAGGTCCTTCATATCGGCAGCTCTGATGACAGTAATATCGTATCGCACTTGGTGGCTGCCAATGTATTTTTCCTGAGGTTAGGGAGACGCAATCAGAAGCACTAATGGTCTCTTGGTATAGCAAATCTGCTTCATCAATCGTGTGGTAATGTTTTTGGGGCCTCCGTTTCCTGAGACGCATTCTCCAAAAATTAAATTCTTTGCCAAAAGTAATCGTGACGTCTTACTTTTGTTGCTTATCTATCATAGATCTCTTCTTTCAAAAAAACATTCTTCTTTGGTTAAAGGCTGATATGCTCCTGTTGTTCTTAAATTTTGTCCTGATTGTGCGAAATTAGCGGTTAAGAAGGGAACATGTTGGGCTATAGATCGAGTTAAAAAAACAAAAAAACCGATGAGTTAGCAGAAACTGGACAAAATGTGCCAACTGTCGCCAACTATTATTATTCAATTTTTTAAGGATTTAAGTAAAAAACAATACTAGTCCAAGGTCATATTAAAAAAATAACCAAGTAAACAACCACTGCCGCAGGTCTATACCCTCAGGCACCACCCTGGGGCGCACATAAATATATAATCAATTCAAATTGAATAGGTAAGTACTCACATAAAACTTAATAATTGCTGAGGCTATGAATACGCCCACACTCTGGACCAGATCGCCAAACACATGAATGACTGCGGCTCGTAAATTCAAATTTTGCTCCTGACCGCACGCTGCTGGCGGCGTATTCTTCCTGCAAACACAAAGTGATTACCACAAACGAAAAAAAAAAAAATAACAACAACAGAACCGAAAAGCAAATAAAAAGGATTTTTGGTCACGAAATTAATGAGATTTCAGATCAGAACCGCATCCTTGATGTACCTCGCTTGTTGGTGTTGCTGCTGCTGCTGCTTGGTAATATCTACAGGCGTGGAAACTGAGACGTCTGCTGGCAGCGAATTCCCATCATGCGGCAAATGGCTATAGGCATGAGCATGACCATGGGAGTGCGAATGTTGATGGCCATGGGAGTGACCATGGGAGCCAGCGAAAAGCGACGACCCATGCAAAATGAATGCCATCCTGCAAAGGAGACAACATGAAGGCATATACATACAACATACTCTACAAAAATGAGAGCAAAAAAAAAACAACGAGGACAAACCCAGTCCGTACACTGGCGGTAGTCCCAATCGCAGTCCTTACGCAATGTTAATTAAAATCCCAATTCCGGCGATTGTCATCATCGTATTCGCATCCAAGTTGAAGTCATCAGAGAATAATCTCTGAATTGCCACAACCACCAGAGTGGCGGTCAGCACCCAGATGCCCAGTATCGATACCACAGCTCCGATGACCTCTGGAGGAGACAAACATTTTATACACACATCGATACAAATAGAGAAATGCTTCAAATCTTCCTCAAATTTGCTCATGCACTCAGGAGTTTATTTGTAATTTTTGCCGCATGCGGATGGCAGTACTACCATCAGGATAAGGGAAAGCACTTCACAATTACCGATTCGTTTGTATCCGAATGACATATTTTGATCCGGCGGCCGGCTGGATATCCAAATCGCCAGGAGACCAATCACAAAGCTAACGCAATCAGATGCCAAATGGGCAGCATCTGTCATTATCGCCAAGCTGCCGGCCATGTATCCTCCAAGGAATTCTATAATCTGAATGCATAAATAGTTATTTACGGTTCTACCTATACATATGGGAGATTAGATGAGAGATGTGTGTGAGATAGGTTTTCAATTTTGTATTCGAGAATAGATTCGGCCCCCTAATTCCACAAGGACTCATTTATTTAACTATGTTGACATGAATTTCGATTTCGATTGTACACTGTTTGCATTGCGAAGGATGTTCACGAATCGATGTCTGCTATCCTGGTCTGTTAATGCGATTTTCTCCGTAATAGCAATTGAATGGCAGACTTGAGTCCTGCTACTGGTAGAAGTTCATTACCGATGAGGGGTTACCTTTGTGCGCTCACTGTAAGAGGTAAGGGAATTAAAGCATGAAGGAGCATGAAGGAGGGCAATATTGATTGGAATGAACGGCAGACGGCAGATCATAATGGCGGTGGGAATCTTGGTGAAATTAAGTTACACTTTGTAGGTTAGTTACAATAAGTTGGGCGTCTTTCCGACTACCAAGCAACGTTGAATTTCTATATTTTTTTTAGAACTTCTCAAGTGCTTTAAACATCCTTTGAAATAATACTCTCCTTAAGAACAAGATAAAGACTTGCCTGGAAACCAAATTTCAAAGCACACAATCTACATCGGTTGGAATGAGTATTAAAAGGAATCGCCTTACCATAAACAACGAGCAGAGTGCGACGGCTAAACATATTTTGACTTTGGCATCTCGTTGGCTTTTGCTTTTTAAGTGGACAGCAAATCCGGGTTGATCACATTTACAGTTCCTATAGACGTAAGTTGCATCGCCGTCATCCTGAAAGAGTATACAAATAAAGTTCTAGATTATTGTAAGTACTAGTAGTACTTTTTAAATTCTTATTTGCTGATAAAACAATAGCACTGCCAGTTGTTATAAAAATTCAAAATTGCAAGCTTACCTTGAGGTGTTACCTAACAATCGTCTTGCTACAATTAACTTTGTTTGTAATTTGCAAGTATTTCCATAATCACATGCTCTTGAATGCATCTAACTGAGCGCTGTTTACAGCTCAACTACACCTGTTAATTAAAATTCATTGAACTTGTGTATCGCGGAATAAGCAATTATGGAAATTCTCCACCAGTATTGGACATGTAAGCTCTTTGAAAGAAGTCTGAAATGTAATCAAAAAGACTTGCAAACACTGCGAAACACCAAATTACTCGTAGCTCAAAATTCAGCACGATGTACGCCTGTTTCAGAAATAGTATTCCAATAGCTACTACAGTGTTTTATTCCCTTTTTTGTTTTTGTTCACATGCATGGTAGTTGGTCATAAATTGAAACAAATTATATTTTAGCTGATGAATTGAAGAATGCTTCCGCAATCATTTCATCGCAATTTGTTTAAAGCTGCACAAAATATCAGTCGCAATATGTGGTGCCGTGATATAACGCCGAGCGAAATAACGCCGAATTCTGGTGGTGCCGTGAAATAACGCCGAGCGAAATAACGCCGAATTCGCTTTGTGAAAGCGAAATAACACCGAATTTAAATGTCGGCCTTATTTCACTTTGCATTTATAAATACATTCTTAATTTAATATTAATTTTTGAGACAATGGTAATTTGCGCAAATTATGAAATGTGTAGGGGGGGGAATGCTGCCCCCCTGCAACCCCCCTGCTTGGGTTTACTGTTGGATTACGGGGTGGGTGCGAGGTTTTCTACTTATATTTTTTGTTGAATTTTCAAATTGAGATTTTTAGCCTTCGAGATTTTTGTCATTCGAGATTACGTCATGATCCCCATTTGCTTCGGCTTAATTTCACAAACAATGTTCGGCGTTATTTCACTTTGTGAAAGCGCAATAACGCCGAGTTTTCCAATTCGGCGTTATTTCTCTCGGCGTTATTTCACGGCACCGCAATATGTACCAATACTTTATACAAAGACAAACGTCTAAACAAGTATAACTAGGGCTGATGTCAGAAAGTGCATTACATGCAAGCAAAAGTTTCCACTTAAATGATTTACTTAGTCTTAATTAGATTCAACCGGTCAGTGTGGCGCTCCACTCTCTTTAGGTCTTTAGGTCAGCATGCGAGTATGAATCAGCCAAATGGCGGATTTTATCTTTCTACGATCTTCGATGATTTTTATTTCAAAAAACACTTACATACATGATGGCTTTAAAAAATTAAGTTTGGTTCACTTATCTGGGTTGTTTTGGGGAATTTAACTAAGCAAAACTAGTTCAGTAGGGAGACTCCTGATGAACTAATAAAGAAAAATTCGTCTGCAATACATCATGATCGGGAATTTCTATCGATCAAATTTACTCAACCTATAAACCTTCCCGAACCTAACATAGCTATGTCCTCAATTATTTTTAAATATTTTTTTTAGATTTTCTCAATATTTCTTATTTTTTACTTCTAAGAAAAAATTAATTACTTGGAACACAGTTTTTAAAACCGCGATCTATTAATTCCACCTTTCCTTGTGTGTACAACACTTAAAGTGGCATTTTTTTGGGAAGAAAATGCTAGTAGCCCAATTTTGTTATACTCGAAATTTGATCTAGATTAGAGCAAACAAATCAACCGAAATTGGTTTTTGGAAATCGACATTTTTCAAGTTTTAAAAGATTGATGAGAATGATCGAAAAAATACCAATATTGCCAGACATTCCCACATTCTCACATTCGCTATATCATTCAATAGAATAAACATTAAGCCACATCTGATGGTTAAAATATAAAATTCTATTTAAACGCTGAAACTTTATTTAGATAAAATGCTGGATTAGCAATTGCTATTGTGAATTAGTCACTGAAACACTGCGGGTCTTACTAATATTCATTTTTAGCCTTACTAAATTTTTTGTGGGTTACAATAG
Organism: Cheilosia vernalis; assembly: GCA_949126925.1. Lineage (NCBI taxonomy): Eukaryota > Metazoa > Arthropoda > Insecta > Diptera > Syrphidae > Cheilosia > Cheilosia vernalis. The sequence goes on from OX421361.1 coordinate 51,405,876, forward strand.
AGAAATTTTACATATAAAATTATGACTTCGTAAAATCTAGCCTATGGGCACTAAAAATGATTAATATCACGCCACGTAACTTTACAAGCCAAAAGATACAAGGATCCGATTGGTTGCAACAGAAAGTTTTATTCCACTTAGTCATATACTTTAAGACTTGTTTATATAACGTATTATTAAAATAAAATTCGATACTGGGTCTGAGGACAACCTATTAGTTTTAATAAGTCTGTATTATATTAAATCATGTAGTAAATCTAGTTTTATTTGGTAAATTTTTAGTAAAAAAAAATATTTAAAAAGTACTTTAACTAAATCTAAATTTATTTTCGGTGTATAAAGTATTTTTTAAATATTTCTTTTTACATTAAGATTTAGTTAAAGTACTTTATTAAATATTTTTTTTTACTAAAAACTTCAATTACTGTTAAAGAAAGCAACAACTTTTTTAAGAACCCTCTGGTTGGAATTTTAATATATCCACTTTCAGCTAATTCATCAATAGGCTCTTTAAACTGATTACTTGGAGATGTTTGTTCTGACAAACAATTCTTCTTATCTATAGTGAACTGCATTAAAAAGAAAAAACATTGCGCGGTACTAATAGTAAATAAAAGTCTCGACTTTAAATTTCCGGAAGATCACAATTGAGAAATTTCTATGAAATATATTATAATATACCTGAACTACTAACATTTAAACAATTAAAGTCGAAACTAAAAATGGTTATTGATAAGGCGTATTGTCAAACTGACAGCAAGCCAAAATTAAAAAAAAAAACTGAGATACCATATCTCTTTTGAGGCGCCTATCTTCACATCTCTTTCTTTTTGATTTTGATTCTCACATCAAATTCGTAGACAAGAAATCACCGAATGTCAATAGCATTCCGCGTAAATAGGCCTTTCTGATTTTTAGCTGTCAGTAAACCTTACACTTCACCATCAACATACCAAGAGCATATCTATAATTTCCACACAGAAATTACTATCATTGGCTGATCTCTTCTTTATTTAAGCTTGAAACGTTTTCCATTCATAGGAAAAGTTGACAAAATAGGTTCATTCGCGTACGAGGTTTAAATCGAACACAATCGATATAAATCGATCGCCATCGCACAAAGTCTATACAAGATCTCATCAAAAACGACAGAAAAAGAGAAAATTACCAAAATAACGAGTAACGTGTAGTTCCTCTCTTGGCTCGAAACAGCTCAGAGAATTTCAACGGGCAAGTAGGTACTGATAAACATGTCAAATGCAAAAAGTTGACAAGATAAACAAACTCAAAATCTGTCTTAAGATTTAATTATATATATATATAATTTGGGGCAACAGGTCCGTAGGGATAGGGACCCTAGGCCTAGCTTCTCACAACCATTCGTTTTGTGTGAGATTTCATTTTTGGAACGAATGGAAGGGATCTATACAATTTTATGCCGATACCAAACGGCTAATTGAGAAGCTCGTTCAAGACTCCTCGGATGTTTGTCAGGCGTTCGCGAGAGGTGGCGCAGTGAAAAAACCCTGAGTTGGAATTTGGGTTTTTGCAGAAATCGTACCATGGACCTGGCTGAAAGTAGCTCAAAGTCTATCTACGTTTTTTCTCAGGTCTCTGAGAGAGTATCGCTCAATTTTGTTATGTTTGACAGATTGTCAGTGTTTGTCTCGGGAAAGTACGCGAATATACCTAATGTGACACACTCGAGTGTGTTTGTCATTTCTTTCGTTTAACCGGCCTTTTTGCAATTTTCTGACGGATTCCTTGACATATTGGTCTAAAATACAAGGTTTTCAAGTCATGACTACCAAATTTGCACACTTCACTTAACTGCTAAACGTCAGATATAAAGTATAAAATTTACTACTAAAATTTGAAATAAACTCTGTCCAATCGGTTGTTATTTATTACGCACTGTTTATGGTAAGCATAAATAACTGATAAATGATTGGTTAAACAAAAAGGGAGACAAACACCTCACGCAAGACACCAAGTTGCTGTCGACAACAACTATCTGGCAACGCTGTTTTCACTATCGTTCTCTATGCAAGTGGGACACAATTGACATCGAATTCACTTGCAAAAATATTGCATTTGTTAATATTAACTCGCTGGAGGTACCGAAATGTAATTTGCATAGAAAAGGTGATATTCTTGGCTAAATATAGAAATTTAATAACAAATTTGCTTCTCAACACTCATGACATGAATGAAAATGTTCGATATTTTCGTGTATGGGTAAACAAACGCGGATGAGTCAAGCTAAACAGTTCTGAATCTGTGGTTAGCAATATTTTTTAGAAGCATCAATTACTTGAAATAATTAACCGACTAAATTGAGCAAATAATTACGTGTGTGTTTTCCATAACAGCTCATGCTGTTTAAAAGCATTTGGACACCTTATAGGTATGAGGTTTCACATTTAGACGATTGAATTAGACATTCTTTTTTGTAGTACATCACACTGACAACCTATATAAAACCATATCGCAACAGTAATCAGAATCTAGTGTCAGTGTGTACCTAGTTGACTTGGATTTTATACGGAAATTGCTGTGGGGTTTGAAGAGTGTGGGTGCTTTGAACCTTTACAAGCTCATCAAGGTTATCGAGGGTATGAGCTATGAGCTTGGCGACGCACGCAATACAATATTCATAACCAGTCGGAATGCGGTCATAAAATATATGTTTTTATATTATTAATTGGCGTGGTTAAATTTTTGATTGGGATACACAGTTGTTTTGGACTTGGATTGGAACAGATGGCTTGCTGTTTTATAGATTACATTTTTTTTGTCGATCTCAAGGGGAGGTTTTACATCCTGCAACTCAGTCAACCTATGGATGTCGTTTTCAGTTTACGTGCAGCTCTGTTTACTTTCCTGTTTATTCGTATACCATTTATGAGCACAAATGTTATTGGGGTTAAAACGGCATTCAACTACACATTCCCCAGGGTATGGAGCACAAATATTTGTTTTATCCAAACAAGCTACTGGGTCTTTTAATATTTTTTTTTTCTGTTAATAGAGAGCTTGGGAATAAAAAAATTTCAACAATAGATTGGGCATGGGAAACAAGGATAACAATATTGACAGCACCAACTAGCGTAATTATAAGGACGATGGTTCTATAGAAAGCTATTTTTTTACTACAAAAGTCTGCACGTGGGACTGTTCGGCTGGCTGTTCGAAAAAGAATGAAGATTTTGTTTGTACTAATGGCAATGGGGCAAGAAAAGGAAACGTCATATAGCTTTGTTAGTCGAGTTTTTTTTTTTTTTGCCGAAAAGAGGTTAATACGCAGAGATAGACATCGTATAAGGAATACTATAGCATCTGAGTTACTCATTGTGAATCAGAAGGCGCATCTTTCAGCTTGACAATATTAACAACTCTCATTTGAAGACATGCTAAAAACATTTGTCATCAGGTAGAAGTTCTTTCGTTCGACCCAGGGTTAGATAGTTCTAAATCAAGTCGGACATCTCTTTAGATTTACTCTTTTACCCGTGTGGGGACTGCTCCTGACCAATAAGTTGGTAAATAGGGCACTGCCAAGGACGACCATAACGATTACACCTCAGACTTTCGGTTTATTTGTTGTTATCCCCACAGAACTCTGTCTAAATCGTCAAATTTTAAAAGACGTCATGTGCAGCATTAAAAATGTTTAATAACCAAGACTAAGAGTTCATTTGCCGGTCACCTCAATTGCATGGGATTCAATTAAAGTTTCCAGTTTAAATTCCTATCCACGAATAATATTCCTCTTCAGTCTTCACAGATAATTTTTTTCAGGTAGTTGACAGAAATACATGGCCAGATTCTTATCGATCGCCCTTAAATCCCCGGAGTAAGAAAATATGTTTTCCAATTCAGGAACAATCTGACAATTTATCACAAAGTTTTTGGAACACATCTTTCTATGAATAAGAATCATTTCTGTCCTTTGTATGCCTTAAAATAATCAGAACTTGATCTTTTTAACCAAGTTTTTTTCTGTGTGTTCAAACTCTAGAGCGCTAATATCAAAAATATTGAATCCGAGATATTATGAAGACTCAAAGGCTCCGCCTGCAAAGAGTCCACTCAGGTCTGCCAAAAAGTATACAGCAAGGGAGTGTATGTCTAAATTCTAAGTTTTTGACTGCATTTACCGACGTACTCAACACGATTGATAAAACTGGCAACGTTCCCCGAAGGTCTTTAAACAACTTATTGTTTAAATAAAAGAGCTTCACTGCACTTATCGCACTGAAAATATTTTTTTTTTATAATGCTTCCGCAAAAGTTTTCACCAGTGTTTTTCAAGCTTGGTTAATTCGACGAATAGTTGAAAACCGAACTTCTGTAAGAACTTCAAGCTGTGATTATTGGCCAAACTTTCAAAAATCGGAAGCTAAACCTTATATAGCGTCTTTCAATATAGCGACGGCTTTTTAATGTTGATTTCTTGTTCTCTGATAATAGTTTCTTCTTTTACTTCTAGGTGATTAAATATTCGGTATATTTAGCTGTTTTACTATTCAGCGTTTGACAAACTTCTAGACAGACCCTCACCTGTATGCGTATGCGGCGCTTCACATGATTCTCTTTCCTTCCGCACAGCAGCACCACGATCAAGAAAAATCGGTGCTTATATTTTTCTATCTGATCAAATTGGTTTAATTTGGTCTTCAGTTGCGCTTCGAGCTAGTGCAGAACGCTAGCTGATAGCCTTAATCTTTTATAAAGTGTGGGCTTCCTTCAATATTGTTTTTGTTTCGAAGTATGTAATTAGATAAGAAATATTTTTAAAAAATGCCAAATCAAAATCAGTGCAGTTTGAAAAAGAATCCATTTTGGTCAAAAAAAAACTTCCAAAAAGTAGGCGTGGCACTACACGAAATCAAAGAAACTTTTGCACAATCTATAGGCTGGTTCAGGTGTATAATCCTAAGTAGAACACAAATTGGACGACAGAGTTGCACTAAACACTTTCGTTCATCAAAAGTCCGGTTTTCTTCTTGTTTTTCATTGCAACAGGTCTACAGTCAAATGATGGTTATTTGAAAATTAAAGTAATAAATACCATTAACTTCATAGATCGATCACCAGAGTGCGACACTAAACCAACCTACCATGTTGTATATTTTCTCATTCCCTTCAAACATTCAACCTGTCATTTCATTCGTCAAGCATTTAAGAATTTCTTTGCTTACCATTTATTCATTCACTTGCATTCTGTTAAATTAAAGTAACTTTAACTAAATCGGTAAAAAAATAAGGACACAAAATTTCTTAGTCTAATTTTGACAATATTTCATTCGTCGACACGCTGCCACATAGGATTTTCATAATTTAAAGGTGGATACAGCTTGTATCACAGGACACACGTAAGTGTCTTCCAAAAGGAACTTGAAAAGCAGATAATCATATATTGTGGCAGTCATCTTGTTTGGAGCAGAATTCAAATCTGGCGCCTAAAAATTGTATGCGCCCATATTGTATAATTATTTCGTTAAAAAAGCTGCTTAAATAACGAATTATTTATTTAACAGTTTGAGATTTTTGTATAAATATACTTTGCCAAACAATAAACATTCACTCATTTTAGGGTAAAACTATACAAAACGCCCCATAAGTCTGGGACGTACATCAGTGTGGTTATATGACTCACGCTAAACTTGTTCGAAACAGTTTCATTCATTGATGAATTGCGGTAGTTGGCGGTTGTGTTTTTGTTGTCACTTTACGAAATATTTTGTGAAAACAATTTTTGGCGAAATATTTCTTCAGAATGTTGCACCAAAGATTCTTATACTATAAAGTAAGTTAAATTATAGTTTTGGTACAGTTTTGCTTGTCTCTTAGAAAGGGATGGGATATCCATATCCATGCCCTAGTGGAGTAAGTCTAAAACGCCTCCCCCAAAATTTTGATAAAAATCGTCATTAGAACTTCTTTCGATAATTATTTTCAATAGAAATGCCGTGGAATTACAAAAGGACTACACTGCGGGCATGATGGCCTGAAAAACACAACCAAAGACGAAATTTCAGATGAAGATTGTAAAGGGTGTATCGAGAGTACTGAGAATTATTACAAGATCGCTTCTTTAGAAGATTGGATCCAGTGTACACTGTGTCAGGGCGGGTTACATGAATTTTGCCGAAATGAGAAAAGACGGACAATGCAACGTCTTGTCAATAAATTGGGGCTTTTTACCCAACAACCTATTTACAAAACGCCCCACTTCAACTATTTTTTTTAAGAAAATAGAAAAAATAGTCATTAAACCAATTTATACAAATTTCAAATGCCAAAGCCAAGAAAAGAGGGTATATTATTTGTATGTAATAAAAGATTTGAGATTTTCTTTTATTTTTTGTCTTGTATTGATGATTTCTTGAAAGTGGGGCGTATTGTATAGTTTTACCCTACATTCAAAAAATCAGTAGTAACACAAACGTTTCTCTCTTCAACCACCACAACTTTGTTTCTTCGTTGAACTGCAAGTACAGCGTGGTCAAGAAGCCCCTTTTGCGGTTAAAACTTGTAACTTTTCGTCGGTTAAATTGCTACAGTTTGGCATTCGGTCATCTTCTTAACCAGAGTTCCTCTGTCCAATAAATCGTTTGGAATTACAAAGTCTCCTGGTCAACGTCCGGAATACGTTCCGTCTGTACAAATCTATTCTGATAATGTTGTCTTTTAAGCAAGCGTATGTCCGAGGTCCTGCAACTTGTTGTAAATCAATTACATGATTATTATGTTTTCTGGAAGCAAGAGATTCATTTTTGCAAATCGAAGATCATGCTACTTTCAGAATTGTTGATCACTTTTACTCTCTAAAAATTATCATCACATTGTAATCTTATACCTTAAGTAGAGTGGTAGATGATGGAAAAGAGCTCGTCGCACCCACCTAAACACATAATTGTCCTTAAAAAGTCCCCTTTTAGAAGTGTGAAAGACTATGGCAAATAGAATGAGCTATATCCAGTAACTGACGGACCTTGAACATAGTTGGCACTCTTTATGAAGTCACACTCCAAATCTAGTGGTGCCTGGGGGAATGGCTTTCCAATATTCGTCATCATTGCTCACATTTTCATATGCCACAAATCCAGCTAAATGAATACTGAAGTTCAATGGCCTTAGTCTATGTAAGGAAATTGCCAATAGAACCAGAACAAAAAATACAAAAAATATTGAGGGCAACAGCTCCATATATAAAGCCTTCCTTCCTACAATCATTTGTGTGCGAAAGTTGTTTTCGTTTCTCGGCACCAATGAAAGTGGACACCCTAGAGCCTTTAAACCAAGTGGCAACTTTCGTAGGTCTCTTCCGATTACTCGAACCAGCGATAATAGCGACCGCAGTAATACCTACTCTGTGTGTCAAATGAAATCAACGACTATCGAAAATAAAGATTGCCACAATCGAATCAAAAGGCTGACAAATTTATACGTTTGTTTCGCAGTTGTGCGCACATGATTTAGCGAACAACTGTCTGAATTATTGAGACAACTCTGTTTCAAGCGACTTTCGTATAAGGAGGTATCTAAGACGAGTACTTATCTGCAACTGTTATCGTGGACATTTCTTTGTAAATTAAAATTACCCACTTGGCGATGAGATAGTGATGTGCGTGATAAGACGACTTTTTGAAAGGGATGAGTTATATTGTCAGCACTGTCAATAAGTTGGGTTCAGCTTATCTGTCGACGACTTAATTAATTGTGTGCTTAGAGACCTTGTCTTGAATTAATAATAATAATAGTGGGCGCAACAGGTCTGTAGGGACCCTGGGCCTAGCTTCTCGCAACCATTCGTTTTGTGTGAGTTTTTAATTTTTGGAACGAATGGAAGGGATCTACGAGGGGAGTTCAATATATTCGCGGTATGGGGGGGATACTCCAAAGATTTAAAAAAATTATTTAGTGATTTTAGTAGACCCGTTATTCAAGTGTCTTAATGTAAAATTTCATTTGGCTGTGATTATAAGTTTGCTTTGTATTTTGCGTTGAACGAAGGTGAAATGGCTGGTGTCGCGATGATCACTAAAATTGAGAACCGCGCTGTGATAAAATTTCTTACTAAACAAGGAAAAAGTAAAAAAAAATTTTCTCGAAGAGATGGTGGCTGTTTTTCGAGATTCTGCACCTTCGTTATCAACTGTTCAAAAGTGGTCAGGTTTATTACAAAGTGGCAGGGAGAGCATTGAAGACGACTCTCGCTCAGGCTGCCCACTAACTGGCTGCACCGGAGAAAACATTACACAAGTCGAGAAACTTGTACTTGAGGATATCCGAGTAAAGGTTAAAACGATACCTATGAAGATTAACCTTTCTATTGGTACCATACACACCATTCTTCGTGACTGTATAAATCTTTCCAAAGTCAGTGCAAGATGGGTGCCTCGAATGCTCACATCGCCCACAATTCTCCGGTGCACGCGGCACGGATTTCTAAGGCTGTTGTACGGAATTGTGGTTTCGAAAAAATTCAACATCCAGCCTATGGTCCCGACCTTGCCCCTAGTGATTAATTTTTGTTCCCAAATTTAAAAAAAACCTTCGTGGTAAGCGATTTACCGATGATGAGGAGCTCAAAACTGCAATAAATGAACGTTTTGGAGAGAAATATGAAAACTATTTTTTGAGGGTATAGAAAAGTTAATCTCAAGATGTAATAAATGCATTAATGTAAGAGAAGATTATATTGAAAAATAAAAATATTTTTAATTTAATTCGTGTTTTCCTTAATGTCGATACCGCGAATATATTGAACTCCCCTCGTACATGCCGATTCCAAACGGCCGATTGAGAAGCTCTTTTGTGACAGTTATACTCTCGGATGTTTGTCAGGCGTTCGCGAGAGTGGAGTGAAAAAAACCCTGAGTTGGAATTTGGGTTTTTGCGGGATTCGAACCTGGGACCCCTTGCTTAGTAGTCCAACACACTAACCACTAAGCCACTGCGCCTACCTTGTCTTGAATTGCACACCAAAAAAAAAAACGTATGGCGACTTTGATTGGCCTCTAAATTTAGTTAGCTGCTCCTCGTGTTGGACCACTAAACTCGTTCACAGGCCGTCACTGTACAACACTTTCCACTCCACCTGTAGAACAACTTCAAACATTTTTTTTTTCATTGATATTTCTTTTTTTTTCATATCGCGCGGGTACCTCTACCTATATCTTAATCTTTCCCCGAATGTTTGTTAATTTAGAGAACAAACATGGCTTTTCTGACTACACACGATTGGTGTGACTGTGTTTATCTTTATTGGCTGTTAGTCACAATCTATGCTTTATGTGTGACAATAAAAATAAAACAACTGCCAAATATGTGCGAGATCAACAAAGACGAGTGGGCACAGTTGCCCAGTAAATGCACCCGCGATTTTCTCATGACTAATTTTCTATCATTTGAATTTCCTGAGCCACCACCAGAGTCAGTCGCTCTCTTCTATTTTTATACTTAACTTGCTCACGAGACGCGGGCAAATATTTAGAAAAAAAAAAAAAACACAAAAACAACACAGAGCTATACAGTAGGTATACACGCTCGTATAGTCAATAGATTATACTTGCATTGTCAATAGATTATACTTGCATTGTCAACTAGAAGTGGAATCTCCATGGTGTTGTCGTCCAAACCAGCGTTGCTGCTGCAATAGTTGTTATTATTGTTGTTGTTGCCGCCATTCGATAGCATTGCGAAGCTGTGTGCTGTTGTTGTTGCCCCGACACCGGTTGCCAGTACAAGATCTTCGTCGGAAGCGTTGTCATCGAGGTAATATCCGGACATTTGGTTTGTTTTTTTTTCTATTTTTTTCTTTTTCAGGGAGGAAGTTCTCCTACACACTGAGCCACAAGTAGTGTCAACTGAAACGCGCACGCAACTGTCATTTGTTTTCACAACACCATGTTGAAGCGCCCGATAAAGAAACTCAACCGAAACGGGACCACCACCGCCAACTGATTTGGAATAAAAAATGAAAAGCGCTCCTCAACAACGCGCACTTGTAATCGCACTGTGTGTATATATGGGGCTGAGCAGGAGCGATAGCGATCCGACCGAACACACCGCCTTATCAGTGAGAACGGTTTTACGACTTTTTGTTTTGATAACAAGAACGTGCAATTGACAGCGACTCGATCGTGCGGATCAGTTTGAAATGTCCCGAAGAATTATAGCCCTCGAAAATGTGATTAGAAGTTTTGACAGGCGCGCACCACCTCTACCAGCGAAGCGTGTTTAACGTCGAGATGATTACAATCCACTGACGATCGTATAGCCGATGGGGGCTCTCGCATCTCTCTAGCTGGGAGAGTTTGTGCAGTGCGCGAGTGCGAGATGTTGATGCATGCGCTCTGCGACTGGGAGATTCGGCTTCCTGCTTTGGGGATACGCGCGAGGGGTTTCATATTGTGGCGCACTAATGTGTGGAATTGGAAATCCACAAACTTGATCGTGTCGAGGGGATAGTGACTTCCGAGCGCCACAGAGGCTGTCAACTTGTTACAGAAACGAAATATGAAAATAAACACTCGTGTGCTCACAGAGCGTGTAATCTAGGAAAGTTTGCAACGCTCTATAGCCATGCGTTGGAAATGTAGACGTGCACGTGAATACCTACTTTTATCTGTGTGCTAGTGCGAATTGGTGCTTCTACAACGACTTGGAATTCAATTATGAACCCGCGGACGAGATACATTTTGCTGGTTGGTAATCAAAGAATGGTAATTGGGCGATGGGCGACAGCGACGGCGTCGGCGAATTATGTAGACAGAAAGAAATTGTAGACATTTATTGCCGGTGATAGGTTAACAATGCGTATAATGAATGAGCTCATTGCATGGCGTCGACCTAAGAATGGCTGGCCTGGGAGTTTAGTTTATATAAGCTAGACACATACACATGAGTTTGTTTAGAAATTATGATTGCGGGTCGTTGGGGGTTAGATTTTGCGAGTTCGCTCGGTGCAAATAGAGGGACGCTGGTTGTTTTTTGGAATTGGGGAACGCATTATGAGGGGATGTTTGCTATCAAATGTCTGTGCAAATTTATCCTAGACGAGGAAATTAAATAATGAATTCTATGTCATAAAATTTGGTTAGTTGTCCCTCAAATGTTGGTCATATCTATGAAGGACTTCGATTACGAGTGGGAGTTTCATTTCAAATGAAACCGCGCCGGGTTGACAAACAAATTTAGCTTTTGAGTAAAATTTACCCTACAACTTGGGCTTAGGTAGGTACTTTTTTTTTCATAAACTGTCGCGAGGGATAATTACGAAACTGCCAACAATACTTAACTTTCATAGCTCGGGAGCTCAATTTTGGGGTTAAAACCAAAAGCCACTTTCTTGGCTGAAAAATTAAATGTCCGAAGTACTTTCCAGCACTTATTTTCCATAAGATCCACTTTTATTAAAATTTTGGCTTCCTATTGCCTAATAATCTCCAAGTTATTTTCCATCCGACAGAGGAGTGCTTCCAGAGGAGAAAATGGTTGTGGAAAATAATTCACCACCCCCAATGAAAGACAATTTAGACACTTTTGGACCAAGCTAAAACAAATTGGTCTCAAAAAAATTATTGGGCACACCATGAGCATATGTTGTCCTTTAGTCAATTTATCCTTTAGTCAATTTATCCAACCATTATTTTATGTTCGAAGCGAATCTAAAGATTTTCGTCCATTTGTTGCTGTAAGTAGTCAAAACCTTTTGTACATAGCTCAGGTAATTTTAAGTATAGATGTAAGCAAAACAAATAATAAAAGGTACTAAAGTTTCTTAAAAATTAAATAGCAAAACAAATCATAGATATTTATAGATTTAATGGCGAATGGCAATAATTGTAAGAATATTTAGTTTAGAGTGCTCACTGAGAGCAAAAATAAACTAAAATAAGATAAATGTTAGTTTTAATTTGTATTTAATAGTTTTTGTCTAGTAAGTAAGATAAACCAAGAATTAATAAAAATGAACTTAAAATTAAAAAAAATGCAAAGCCTTTTGTGACTATGCATACTTTGGCGGAATTGTAATAAACATTTTTCGTTGGTTATAAAGATAAATAAAAAAAAAGTTTGACTTAAGAATGAATATTTGTTGGCAATGATGTAAGAAAGTAGTTATGAATAGCACCTACATATATTCTTGCAATGAATACTCCAATAGTCCGCAAAGAGCTCGCCGTGGGTGACGTCGAAAAAAACAACTGTGTTTTTAATTTTTACAAGACGTTTAACAAGGTAAATTGCTTTGCGTAAACCGATTCTAGTGTTAAAAAGACAAAGTCCTCCTATCCCTGAGAGAAGCAAAGCCTCATGGGCTTTTGTTTAATGTTTTATTGTTATTTTGGAAAATCCGCGGTTTTTGACGAAGAAATTAGTGACTTTCGAAACCCACATAGATTTTTCGGATCTATCACAAATGAAATGCCTTTTACACTTAATAGGTCGCCATAAATTATACAGCCAGACTCCGTAAGCCGCACAATTTTTGATAGGGTCTTCAAGTTTTAAAACCTCTACCTATAGGAATATGCGTAAAAACAATTGAGGAGCGGTAACCACTGCAGACTGTCTAATTTATATACCTAACTAATTTACTTATATTACACCAAGCAACAGTATACAGACAGTTTGTATAAAGGGGCTTAATTTTCAGTCGCAGATGGCCCATAAGAATTTTCTAAGTAGGAAGATTCATGGTTTGGTGGCAATGGAGAAAAATATCTATCTCTGAACCTGAAAATTGTGTTAAACGAAATTCTAATGTAAAAGAATAACGAGAGTAGGTAATTTAAAATTCAGACTGTCAGAACCGAAGAAATGCTGTCAGGTCTCGTGACAGAAGTAAAAATCAAAAATATAGGAACGCCTTGTTGCAAAACTACGAATACGAAAAGGTTAAATGCAGGAAAATAGTTTATGGAGGTCTATTGGATTTCATTTTGGCACTAATTTCCCTCCCTAAAGCTCTTAAAATCAGTCCCATTAGTTAACATTTTAAGATAGCTCTAGGGAAATAATTTGTTCGTATACCTACGTAGCACTTTTTTGTTTAAATACTTGTTTCTTGAAATAACTTAAAGATTGCTCTACAGCACCCTCGTTAAAAATAACTCGATTTGTAAATGCTACAAAATGGTATTTCCTAAAACTTGAACTACCTACCTACTAAATTAAGACATCTCCAAAACTGTTTAAACCCCCTTCGGTACTGGAAAACAGCTCTTAGCCCTTTTGTCTACTAAAACTTGCGGCTTCGAAAAAGCTAATATATACTTTAAATTTTTTAAAAGTCGTGTGCTCACAATGATGATGAGCCACAAGTTCCTCCTTTTCATTTGGAAATAAAGAAAAATACTTTTAAAACCTTTTTAAATTTCCTAACACTTTCATTGATTTATCTATAATATATATAAAAATGGATCTTGGTATGTTCGGATGCTTAAAACTCGAAAACGACTGGACCAAATTGGATACTTCCTTCTGCGGATTTGTTCGTAATTGCTCCGCTAAGGTTTAGGAAAAAAGAAAAATTGAAAAATTCTCAACAGGTGGCGTTGCAGGCACACATTTCGATTTTCATGGGGAAAAGCATTTTGGAAAATAATAAACTGGATATAAGTCGAGTAGTGAAACATCCAAAACAAAAAAAAATTATTTTAAATTTTAAAAGCAATTGTTGTTGTCAATTATTTTAGTTATTTTCCATGCAAATTGTTGTTGTCAACAATTTTGAAATTTTTTTTATTTGTTTATGATTACTATGTTACATTCAGTGACTTTTTGAAATGAAGTAGATACGTTGATTTGTTTGATGTGTGAGTAAGTTGAAATGTAGGGGTGATTGAGATGACGAGGACAATGATAACAGGCAACAGGAGTTGTTGAGCGTTTTGAGTGTTCACAATCACGGTACTCTGCTCATTCGTGAGCATGATTATGGGGAGGGCAGCTCAAAGATACCATAACACCTTCGGTACTGGTGTCGAGAGAGAAGGGAGAAGGCTTACCAACCAAGTTGACAGGTGGGGATAGTTTTCTTCTTGGCTATTAAAGTTACAAATATTTCGTTTAGAGTTAATCCTTTCCCAATATTCTTCCTATCCCTTTAATGCCAACAAATTTTAAAATTTTCGCATCAAAATTAAGGCATGTAAAAGTACGGTAGTCCGCAAGCCAAGCAGAAGATCCCACTCCACCGACCGAGCTAAGCACAGGCTACGATTTTCAACTGGGTGAGTTTACTACATATTTACTAAGCTCATGGTTTAAAAAAAACAAATAAGTTCTTTCCTTGGCCTTTAAATAAAATAAGTCGATATTTTGAAAACATTATTGCTGACATAATATTATGACCACAATAAAAAATACATTGTTTTTGAAAACAAAGGAATTCAGACTTTCAAAGGATAAAATAATAATAATAGTTGAGTCTTACCTCAGGATGTCCGCCTTATCACTATTATTTGTGAGTTCTTTTGTAAAAGAAAGCTTCCAATTTTAAAATTATGATATGCGTTTCTTAACAAATTCTTAGTTTCAATACTTCATTGAACATGTATTAACTGATACAATTGTATCCGCTTTTGGCGTGTAAGAATGTGGCGAGTGGGGCGTGGGATTGAAAGAGATAGGGTGCGAAATGTATACGGGACTGAAAGAGAATGATTTAACATTTGAAACGAATACCTGTTAAAATTACAGAAGGAAGACAAATTATTTTATGCAGTGGGAAGAAATATTCTGTTATTGGCCAACTCAAGCGTGTTGAAAATATATATTTTTTGCGAAAAAAAAATGGCCCCCTACAAGATAGCAAATTTCTTAGATCTTTTTTCCATCAACTATTCTGAAACCACATTTTGCACGGGCGAAGCCGGGGGGTACAGCTAGTGTATTATAGAAAAACCGTAAACTTTTAAAAAAAAAAGTAATTGATGAGAAAACTACAATTTTAGATTTTAGAGTGGAAATTCTCACAAAAATCAAAAATTAAAAAACGACTTGTAGTGTTCATGATGACTCCCCAAATAAATTAAAACACAATATTTTAGATTTTCGAATCTACAGAAAACGTTCAAAATTTTAAACTACATATTTCCAATTTTACCAAGAAAGAAGAATACACAATTTTCTGGAACCATTGACTCTATGTGGATTAACACTTTTCCTCAAACATGCACTTTCCTAAAAGTCTTGGTAGCAGCGATGCCAGATGTGGGGATTTTTCCCCATTTTGGGGAATTTTTGACTCAATGGGGAAAATGGGGAAAAGTGCTCTTAAAATGGGGAAAAACGGAAATCCATGCATGTTTATTAATTTTGCATAATTTCAAAATAAAACTCGCGTTTATAGAATCTATGCGATTTAGCTCAAAACTGAAACACTTTGCGGAATTTTACAGACGAAATTATGATGCAAAAATGATCAAAAAGTGGCTTTGATCTTTGCATCGATAAAAATGCTTGGTTTTGCACAGTATAAAAAAAGGTACCAGTCCAATGACGATTAGTGTACCTACCTATCGTTATATAATAACTTGTATTAATATAATTTATAACTTAAATACTTAACATATTTTTTTATTTATAATTTTTTGTATTTAGGTATGTACCTTTCAAAATTATAATTTACTTTCAACCTGCCTCGTTATTTGTGAATTACCTATGCCTTTTAAATCTATTCAACCTACCTGCAATATTTGCTTTCAATTTTACTTAATTTGTATTACTTTAAACTGCAAGACTTTGAATATTATTTGTTTTTATTTTATTGTTGTAACACATTTTTTATAAAAAAAAATAGCTAAAAAAAGGAAACAAATTTTTATTATACTAAAAATGCGTCTTTACTTCAATGAATTGAAATGGGGAAAAAAGTGGGGAAAAAACGGATATGAAATGGGGAAAATTTTCCCAAAATTCCCCAAAAATGGGGAATTTAGACAAAAAAAATCTGGCATCACTGCTTGGTAGGCATTTCTGATCGAAATAAATTACAAAGTGTCTTAAAATCCTAACATTGAAGACACATTTACTTAGTTCGAAGACGTAGACGTATAGCAAACATGTGGCCCATATCCTTATGAAAGCATTTCTCGACTTCCAGTTTTCAAGTAACAAAACATGACAGTTGTATGCCCACTATTAAGCTCAGTACGCAGATGACCCGAAACGGAAAATCCCATACAAAAGTGACACAACGAAATCATGAACGAAAAATTTCGCTCTCCTTTTCATTTTGCAGTACGCAGCTGGTACGCAGATGCTGCGAAATGATGGCGGAAAAGTGGTTAGTTGTAGTAGATTGCTTGGTACAATTCACCACTCTCTTTTCGCACACGTTTATTGTCCGGGACATTATTTGCTTGCGAAAATTTGACATTTGTACTCCAGTGTTGCCAGATTTATAAGAGGTACGGAGGAAAGTTGGAAAATTTTGGCGCCAAAAATACCTAAACTCATTGGCAGACTTATTAAATTGTTTAAGGACGACGATAAATGAAAAATAGGCATTCATAGCACAAATTCATACAGATGAAACAGTAAAGAAATTAAATATTTCAGTGGAATGATTTGTTTATGTTTTTTTGTGGAATTAACTAAGAAGTTGATCGGAAAAAAATGTTCATACGGAAAAATTTCTAAAATCTTTTTCTAGAAAATTTAAACATTTGAAGACCAAGAATGAGTTCAGCCATCAAGTTTAAGTGGTCAAAAAAAGCAAAAAAAAATGTTTACGGGTTCGTCATGCGAAAAGAATACGTTTGTTATTGAAGTACCTATGCATTTTTAGCCAAAAAATCACGAAACTTTAAAGTAAATATCTAAATTAGGACAATTACCAAATGAAAATTTTAAGGAGCCAGCGAAAAGTTCGAGTATCCAAATCGGAGATAAATTGACAGTGATGGTAACACTGCTACTTGTGTAGCAGCTGATAAAAACCTCCACAAATTATTTTCCGCTGCCTTTTCGCAGACGTTTCGTTGTCCTTTTGGAGACCACCGGAAAATTTCGTTTCGGATCATCTGCATACTACGCTTTAGCCTGAGATACGAGTATTCTGCTCTATCCGGATTACAATATTTTTTTTTATTTACCCAAAAGTGCAAGCGAGGATTTTACCTCATAAATAATAAAAGTACGAGCTCGATAAAAATTGAATCCGCCGACTAAATTTATAGTCCTAACACTTAAAGCAAACCCACCTTGTTCTCAATGGAGTAAGTTCATTTGCAATAAAAAAGTTGGCTCCTAAAAATGCCCAACTCATCCGGATCGCAACTGTCAAAAAGCGGACTGTGTTGAACTATCATCACTCATACATTTAACTAACAGCATGTGAGTAGATTTTTGTTTGCGCACTTGTGTATCTGTGTTTAAAATTCAATTTTCTCTAATCCTTTCCAAATTCAACATAAATATCCTTCCCTTTCCTTGTTTTATTTGAAATTGAGTCCAATGAACTCGTACTCGTACAAGTACTCCTCATGTACGGTCGACTTCGAAAAGAAGAGCAAGTTTCTTTCGAAAATCCATACATGTGACATGGATAAGCCAATTTGTTGGGAAACTTTCTCCTTGAACTTGTGTCGCCTCGCATCCTTGCCAACAACACTTGCGAAATGTATTTTTCTTTGTGCAAAGGGATCATCAATAACTGAAAATATACCCATACACATGATTCTGTATCGGAAGGAAGCAGCACAAATTCAATTTCCAAATGTACACGTCAATTAAAAGTAAAACTTCCAAACCTATAGATATATAACGACCAATCATGATATAACATATAAACTCTATTTGTAGCGAAGCTTACAACCTCTTAAAACGTATGTAGGTACATAATAGTATTTTTGGAAAATTCACTGAACTAGATTTCCCTTACGTTCAAAGCGAACTAATTTAATTACTCTGGCAGAGAGGATGCGGCGCAATAATGCGAATAGCTGATTTCACATTTCCAACTGACAGAGCCCTATGGTACATAGGACATAGCTAAAGGACTATATAGACAATGGAACAAAACACTAACGGCAAGAATTCTACAAAACGAATGTCCTGCAGAAAAACAATGCAGTGGTGTACGGTACACTTAATGCGAGGATTCTTCTCTCGGTCGACGGTATAATAATTAATCATTTGGGGATAATTCGCCATGGAAACATCTGGCACCAGATTTTGCCGGAATTCCATTCTGGCTTCGAAAAATGTTCAAACCCCCATCCCCAAATTATGTGCGTCCTTCTGGCATTATCGCTGCCATTGTAGCATGTACGAGTACATCACAGCGCATGGAAGCATGTGTGCATAATTTCAATTTGCCCAACACTTTATGGTTGAAATACTCAAAACTTCCACTGGACCGATGTGCTGTGATACGAGATGGTTGGACAATGTACATTCGCTCAGGTCCCTGCGGCCTGGCGGCACTGGTTCCAAATTCCAAAACTTAACACAGAATATTATTTCATATTGTTATTAATTTGTTGTCGAGAGAAATTGCAAAACAATAACCACTAGGACAGCGTTTTATTATGCTGACAACAGGTATCCTGTTCCTGTAGAACAGCAGCTGCATATAGCCAGTGGAGTAGATATCCCTGCGTAGACATTCCAAGTCCATTAACGAGGAGGGGCGCAATCGTTGTGCTGATTTGGCATTTAATTGCGAATTCAGGTCGATGTGTTGTTGAATGGCTGACAAGTGAGCAGTGAGCACTCGTAAACATCGTTTTCGACCTTTGACAGGCGACGTCGGCGGGCGGGCACTGAGTGTGTAACTAGTTGTCAACAGGAGGTGCGGATGTGGGTGCAGGATGTGTGCCTTGGCCGGAAAATTAATTTATTGCCATGGAAAAATTATCATGTGCTCTCTAATGTGTATATGGAGTTGCGAGGGATTACTATCCTCCAATCGATTTGTATAATATTGCAGGCACACGTTTGGGGGGCGGTTTTTTTTTCCGGAAGTATATTGAATGGAATCTGATTATGGTGCTACATTGGTGTGGAACATGTTCGCCTGTGATGATGATAAACATAATTAGCATAATTGGATCGGTGGTATCTAGCCGAGCAGACATGCTGATATGCTCACTTCATTGGGTATAGCGTAAGCTAGACTTTGACAGCACAAACAAATAGGGGCTTAACAACGACGAGTAGGTGGGTACCTATAGCTACATACAAGAACCCGGTGTTTGATGCTGAAAGAGATTTTTAATGAAATAAGTGTTTTTGTTACGGTTTGATGGCTCTGCTTAATTTGATCATTAAATCAGTTAACAGCGAGTGCGTTTGCACTTTGTCAATTTAGACTATATACCTACTTATCTTCCTGCATTTGATTTAAAGTTGTGTCTGTGACAGCACAGGTATGGTTGCTTATGTATATAGTTGTAGTGGAGTTCTTGAGTACTTGATTTTTCCATGTTTTATAGATTGTGTTTAGCTTTCCAAGTACCTACCTACTCTTCTTGACTGTTTGTTTCTCTATGATTAGCTGGGACAAATCTAAAGAGTTGTCGACGATAAGACGATTTTTATTTCAGGAAAAGCTTGTTACTTGTTACTTGTCACATATCCCTAATTCTTTTTTGAGAACATGTCATGAAGATGCTACCACTTGGGTTTCCTCCGAATTACATTTAAGGATAGGTACCTTATTATCTGTTTTGCCAGCCAAGTTAATAATAACTTTGGGTAGATCGGCGACCAAGGGTTCAGCTTCCTTAAAAACGGATTTTAAGAGCATTCACATTTTCTTTATTATATCTATCGACGTTATGCTTGTCCTTGAAGCTATTTATAAAGGCCGTCAATTTTCATAACAAGTTTTGCTCATCACATGTTTGTCACTGAAAACGTTCATGTACCTATCAAGTTTGGTAAGTCTGACAGCTGTCTTGATTGATGTAGGTAGGTATCTCATCTCACTGGGACCACCAGAAATCTTTTTCAGACCTCAGATTTTACGGGGCTTATGGAACATGCAACGAGATTAGGATATTAGATTAGTGCGTTATTTTGCAGAAATATCAGCTGTTTTCAAATTGCATTCGTTTTTGGAAAAATCTCAAATATAGTATTTTTGGTGATTTGTAGTTTCCGGATGAAGATGAAGACTATAAAGATAACAATTCCGCCTAAATTATATCCATGGCTATTTATGTATTTCGTTATTTAGTTTTTCACGGGACTTTGCCCGTTTGTCTTAAAAGAAAACATCTTAAAATGGCGAAGAACAGCTGTGCAAACTGTATTGGTATTGTGCCAGTACCTATGCGTAGGTCTGAAAAAAATATCGAGATCTGCAAAAAGTGATCCGAATCGAAAAAAAACGGCCAAGTGCGAGTGTCACTCGCGCACCGAAGGTTCCGTATTTGGCTAAAGTCCAACACATCAGATATTATTTGAAATCTATATCTTTCAATTTTTCCCCTCTTCATGAATTCATCACAATTTAGTTTAATTTAACTACTTAATATTTTTACTCTCAAAAATTACTCGCACTTTTTCATTTTCTAATTATTACCTAGTACCCAACCCACGCCATGTACCTCAGTCTTGGAGACATGTCCGAGTAGTTTTCATACCGAAAGTCGGCAAAAGAGGTCACGAATCCGCGAAGGACTTCCGACCTATTAGCCTAACCTCCTTCATACTAAAAACTCTAGAACGCATACTTGACCTCCACATAAGAACAGGCCTTGAAAGGTCTCCTTTATGTAACTCACAACACGCATACCTCAAGGGCAGGTCGACTGAGACAGCTCTTCATGAAGTTGTGCGTACAGTTGAGTGGTCACTCTCCCATCACCAATATACCTTAGCTACCTTCTTAGATATAGAGGGCGCCTTTAACAACGTCCACACTGAATCGATCCAGGAATCTCTCTTAGAATTAGGTGTAGAGGATTTCGTCACTTCATGGATCATCTCCATGCTCAAAACAAGGATCATTCAAGCAAAACTTGGTAACACCCTTCTAACCAAATCAGTAAGCAGAGGAACACCTCAAGGCGGGGTGATCTCGCCTCTCTTATGGATTATGGTACTTAATAAAATCCTTTCAAACCTAGACAGGGAAGGTATCAAAGTCGTTGCGTATGCGGATGACGTGGTCGTTCTAGTATCAGGAATGTTTCCGAACGTGATAAGTGAAATCATGGAAAGGGCTCTGGGTAAGATTAGCGGTTGGGCTACAAGTTGTGGTCTTAGCGTTAACCCAAGTAAAACTGAACTGATGCTTTTCACTACCAAAACCAAAATACCAACATTCTCACTTCCCCGCTTAAACAACCAAAGTCTTCCTTTATCCACCAGCGCTAAATACCTTGGAGTCATGCTTGACCCCAAACTTAACTGGAAGCATAATATCGAACACCGAGTGCGGAAGGCAAGCATAGCTTTCTACACTTGTAGTAAAACCTTCGGCAAGAAGTGGGGGCTTCAACCAAAGATGGTTCGCTGGATGTACACAGCAGTGGTACGTCCCATCCTCACCTACGGATCACTGGTATGGTGGCCCGCATTAAGCAAAGCATATAACGTCCTTAAATTAAGTAGAGTCCAAAGAACAGCTGGAATAGGAATCACAGGAGCCCTGCGATCAAGTCCGACCGCTGCCCTCAATGTCATTCTTAATTTCCTGCCAGTGGACCTGCACATTAAAAACATTGCAGCGTGTAGCGCTGTTAGATTGAAGGAATCTAAGTGTTGGTCCGAAAGGCCTTATGGCCATACCAGCATCCTTCTTTCCCTTCCTGACGGCTTAGGCCGTATGTCTACAGACTACATAGTACCCAAATACGACTTCCATAAAAACTTCTCTGTTAGAGTCCCCTCTAGATCAGAATGGGAGGAGAATGCGGTCGTTAATGAATTCGACATACCTATCTTCACAGATGGTTCCAAGATGGAATGTGGAGTAGGAGCAGGCATTTTCTCAACAGAATTAAACATCGCTTAAAGTCTTCGCCTACCCAACGTAGCCACTGTATTTCAAGCAGAAGTACTCGCAATTAAGGAGGCGTGTAAACTGCTCCACAATAGTGCGACTCCCAAAAGAAAAATAGGCATCTTCGTCGACAGTCAGGCCGCGATTAAGGCTGTCGGTTCAACTAGGTCAACGTCCAAACTTGTTGTGGAATGTAGGGAGATACTGACCAGGGCTTGTCATCGGTTTGATATCACTCTCGTCTGGGTTCCCGGCCATAGGAACATCGAAGGGAATGAGAAGGCCGATGAACTTGCCAGATCTGGCTCAGCTCTGTGCATGTCTCATGTTTTCCCTCCGCTGGGATATGTTAAGAGAGAAATCCTCCTGCACTTCACCAAGATCTGGCCAACCTACGATGATACCAGAACAAATAGTCTTTTAGCCAGAACACGTATAGATGTTGCCAGACTAACGGCAATCAGTACGGGTCATTGGCCTTTAGGAACTCACGCAGCCAAGCTTGGCATCCCCCACAATACCCATTGCCGTAGCTGTGCTGACACAAACAAGAGTGAAACAGTGTTCCATCTTTTTTGTGAGTGTCCGGCCCTAGCCAAAACCAGACGCAGTACACTAGGTCATCTCTTTTTTGATGACCTTTCGGCCATTCAAAGCATCCATTTTCACAAGATCATCAAATTTCTCAACTCCACAGGCTGGTTTTGAGCTCTCTTAACTCCCTTCACCCCCTTCCATTTCAGGTTCCGTTAGTTGTGGTTTCAAAACGGCGCTCAATGCGCTACTTGTGTCTTTCCCTCGTCGGGAAATACAGCCACCTAAACCAACCAACCACCAACCCAACCCACGCCAATTTTCCATTCTGTATGCGACCTGTCCCAATTAAAAACTATTGACTAAAAATATATTAATTTTATTTTGTTCTGTACTCCCCCAAAAAATGTATTATACTCCCCAACGAAATTAGCAAGCGGGAACCCTGGAACCCTCTTCTGTCTTTGATGGGGTCTATTGTGCACAACTGCGTAGTAGAGATTAAAACTTATGAGAGCAACGTATTTTACATGGTAAAATTATCTTTTTTGAAAATATCTTGTAAACTATTAACTTATCGGCAAAACAGTATTCAGCATATATATAGATAAGAACATGATCAATACAAAAAAAAGGAATTTATGTATTTTTTTCTGAATCAAGAAATAAACCGTTTTTTGGGCGAATGAAAATATTTTTTTCACCAGATTACTAATTATAATCCAAAACCAATTGATGTATTCCTTCCATTGGTATTTGTCGTTTAACTAGAGGTTATACCGGATGTTGTGTGTAAATTTTAGCCTCCTATGTCAATCGGTTCTTGAGATAGACCTGGTAACAAAATTGGCTTAGTGGGTTCGGACAGACAGACAGACAGACAGACAGACGGAGAGACATCCGAGCGAAACTAATAAGGTTACATTTTTTCCCTTTGGGTACGGAACCTTAAAAAGAGAGATTTTTCTGAACAATGGAACATAAAAATTGATTTACATAGATCAAACAAAAAAAAAAGATTGGTTTTTTATCCCAATGGAAAATGACATCAGTTTCGATTGGCTTAGATCGTTTTTCTGAACAGCTGTTCAATTCGGTCAAATTCGTGACTGAGTAGTACCTACTAATGTCGTTTTCCATTGGGACCACCAGAAATCTTTTTCAGATCTCAGATTTTACGTGGTGAATGGAACATGCAACGAAGTTGATCTGCTTTTGTAAATGGATTAATGCGTTATATGACAGCAATATCAGCCGTTCAAATTGCATTTGTTTTTGCAAAAATCACAAATGGGTATCGCTATCGGCTTGAAAAATGTTTCCCCTATTGCACATACAAATGGAGTATATTTGATGATTCGTAGTCTTCAGATGACGAGGAAAACTATGAAGATAATATTTCCTCCTGAATTATATCCATGGCTATTCATGTATTTCGTTATTTTGGTTTTCACGAAACTACCCCCATTTGTCTTCAAAGCAAACTTCTTAAAATTACGTCAAACAGCTGTGCAAAGTAGATTGATATTGTGAGAGTGTGTGTAGATCTGAAAAAATATCGAGATCTGCAAAAAGTGCTTTGAATCGAAAAAAAAGATTGATTTTTGGTCCCAATGGAACATGAAAAGTGATTTAGATCAAAAAAAAGATTGATTTTTGGTCCCAATGGAAAACGACATAGGTTGACAGTTCGCATATGCGGCCATACCGACCATAATCTAATGTTTGCGTTCAGATTACATCTAGTTCACTTAAGTTACCTACTTATGTAATTTTGAAATATTCCCAGTCGCTTTTTGTCGCGTCCGTTCATTCCGATGACATCGATTTCGAACTTATTAGGTCTATTCGCGTACCTACTTTCTCGAGCCAAACACTAACAATCTGTCAAACATAAAAAATTGAGCAATACTCTCTCAGAGACCTGCAAAAATACCCCAAAGTACATACGTGGATAGACTTCGAGCTACTTTGAGCCACTTTCATATTTAACATCTATTCCATATCACAAATAAATATATAACATTATCTTTTCGCGGCATATAAAACGTTCTAGAGGAACATTCAACCACAACCGATTTTTATTCTAGTTTCACAGATTTTTTTTTTCTTTGCAATTGAATTTTAAGATAGATTTTGAATTTGTTTATTGTCAACTTTTTGCATTTCACATATTTATCAGTACTTGCCCGTTGAAATTCTTTGAGCTGTTTCGAGAGGGGAACTGCTCGTTACTCGTTATTTTGCTAATTTTCTCCTTTTCTGCCATTTTTGATGAGAACGTGTATAGACTTTGTGCGATTGCGATCGATTTATATCGCGTACGTACGCGAATGAACCTATTCGGCCCTAGCGAGGTATCCGTCGGAACGGAAAATTCTCCGATTTTATACGATTCGGAGGATTTTTGCTGCGAGGTATTCTTCGGAACAACTGTTCGGAGAATTGTTCCGACATTTTGCAACGCATATCGGCGAATTACGTTGAAGTGCGATGAAGTGCATTCTCTTGTGTAATTTTTGACAGCTAGGTTCCGATATCCTCCGAGAGAAATTGGTTGCGGAATTTGTTTACGATATCCTCCGAGTACCTACAATGAGTCGCGGAATTTATTCACGATTTGCGGTAAAGTGTTAAATAAATTAATAATATACCAACGAATTTGTTTGTATTATTGACTAAATTTGTGTTTTCAGTGCAAAATCTAGCGAAAAACCAAGCACCAAACACCAAACAATACGAGGATGTGAAGTCAATGCGTCATCGCATTTCAATTATTTTTTCCGAGAACGGAAACGGATACCTCGAATGCGATTTGTTGTTCCGACAGAGTATGCGCTGCGGAGAATTTCCCGTTCCGACGGATACATCGCTAGGACCGATTATCTCTCCTAGATTTTTAAGATGTCTTTTCGGAAGAATCTACTGAACGTCATTAGGGCGCTAGTTCTATAGGTAAAGGCTGGTACGCAGTTCAAGTGAAATCCAATTTTTCATACAAATTTTTCACTGCGAAATGTCAAAATGAATTTTCCAAATGAAAATTTCACTAGGCGGTACGCAGTTCGAGTGGAAAATATCGCTTCCAAAACTGAGTCGTAGGTGGCGATACTAAAATCTCTCCGCAGCTATTTCACTTGGTTTTTATTGTCCGTCGCATTAATTTTTTGACATTTCAGTGTGAAAAATGATTTGTAGGATGCGGTTTAGAAATTTATTGGAATTTTAGATGTTTCCGTAAGAGAATAATAAGTGTTTCGCACTTATAAAATTGTTTTTTCATTGAATATAGTGCAATAATGTTAGGTGTAGGTACCTAAAAATATTTGGTGGCATGGATGACCTTTTCCATAAGCAGGGTGCCTCAGGAATATTTTTCTACCCAGTTTTGTTCAAGCAATACCCTCAGATGATCTTTGAAAATATGTGTAATTTCCATGCACTGTTAATTATTTAAATTTGACGACTGTCCTGTCTATTTTACAAATCAGGTATTATTTGCCAAATTGAAAACTATTAAAATTGTCATGAACAAAATACGAACCATTTTTTTTTTTTTGTGTTTTTGGAGGTTCGCTGGAAGGGAAAATCATCGTAAGTCATTCGAGAACTAGCAGGTAGCGAGAGATGCTTCGACAATAGGGAAGGCCTTTCAGCCGATCTAAAACACCTCCCGAGAGCAATGACTTTTGCCAACCGAATGTGAATGTGCCTAACCTAATTTTTATAGGTCAACATGTTTTATCCGCCTTAATCTCCTGATTATAAATTCGGTTGTTTTTAAGCTAACGTGGTTGAGAAGCGTTGTGCATTTAAGGAACTTGTTCGACTTCTTTCTATACTGATTCAATATCTAGATCAGCGTTGTGCATTGAATATGACTTTGTTCCTTTGTATCTAATATTTATGAAAGACCTTAATTTTTTTAGAAATACGTTTGGAGCGGTCATACCCACAACTGGTGCCCGTAGGTCCATACTTGTTGCAGAATTTGGTTTTATGGCAATAACTTATTGTTATTGTGGTCGATCACGGATGAATGTCTACCAATAGGTCAATATATTTTACTGTAGGTATCACATAATTCACAAAAAGTGAAGTTTCCAATTTGTTTTTTCCAGCTGTTTTTCTTGTCTAGTAAAATAAAAGTGCGAGAGTTGAATATTGGAGTATTCTTTATTTTATAGGTAACCTAAGATTTTCTTGAACTGCCACAAAAATAATTTTTTTTTAGCTCAGTCACCCTGCATAAATTTCTCCAGCTAAAATCTCCAACGAAATATTTCACTCTCTATTTCACAGCACTTTTTGGAGAGGAGTGAAAATTTCACTTCACTCGATCAGCATACCAGCCTTAAGATTAGACGGTATGCCAAGTGGTAATAAAATGCCCATTTCTGGCAGTTCTCCTGTCAAAATATGGTCATACAGTGTAATGGGCATATCTCATATGCTCTAATGGCCTGAATGCCACAAATGACCAGGCTGATTTTGACAGATACAAAATGCCCAAATATCATATGGTTGTGTGTATACTTTTTTCCTGTTGTGAAATTTCGTGTGTGTAGATTGCTTTCTGTTTGTTTTGTGCTACTAATAAATGTCCAACTTCAACGTTTTTGATTTTTTTTTCTCTACAGCATTACCCTTCTACAAGACTGGGAAAGAAATACCAAATGCCTTAAATGACCATGGAGGCAAATATGACCGTATTTGTAATTTTGGCCATAATATAGTCTAATATAGAGTTTTGATAATTGTGGCATTTTGTTAATTTGACAGCTAATCTGGTCATTTTCCTTTTGGCATTCATATGCTTAATTGGCTACAGTCTAATCTTAGCTTAAGTAAAATAATGGTAACTACTGCAAATGTGCAAGGTGGGCGCAAAAGCAATGTCATAACGTGAATGTGCCAACATTTTTGCCAAATGCTATCAAATATCATTGCGCTTTGACAGTTATGTTGAAAACAGATAAAGGGAATTAATTGGCAACAAGTAATGGAGCGATATACCTATACAGATACACGTGAAAACGAATTATTGACATTTGTCCAATTTCCGGCCTGTTGTCTGCACGCAGCGTGTTTTTCATCGTCCCTTCGCTCCACATTCTGCTGAGTTTGCAACAACAACAATCCGAAAATCCAACATTAAAGAAGAAATTGCCAATTTGCAGGCAGATGTTTTTTGCAAACAACAATCCTAAAATGAGCACACATGTGCTCCCACTCAGGAGGTTACCATTTTGAGCGATATCATAATTATTGTGCACCTTTAAACAGACTTTCCGTCGAAACTTATTCCAATCTCATTATTTCTAACAAAATGGCAGTTAATTCCATAAAATGAAACGTTCACAACGAAAGTTTGTCATCACTTATTGATATTCCCCGTCGGAGATACAAACTTTCCAACAAAAAACAATATATCTCCAATTTCTACAACTAAAATATGGAGATAAATTTGTACTGCTGCATGCCATACAACTATATAACTATATGTACATTCCGACTACACCCTCCAACCATTTTATCCTCAAGAAATAAAATCACAAATCAGTGACAGATTTATCCTCTCAATTGTAAGTCCCCACTGCCACTATTACAGACAACCACCATAAGGCCACATCTTGTTCTTTCCTAATCCAATTCGTACTTGTCTGCAGATTGACTTAATTAAAAATACTTCTCACATCTCAATCCCTATCAATGGATATGATCTCATTTCACTCGACTAGTCCGATTAACTTGAGCAAAATATTTCCAGAGAATACCTAATATCCACCCACTAGATCATTTACGCACACAAAATCACAGCAAATACGACAGTTGATTTCTCGTTGGCATTCTCCAGTTTATCCTTGTTTTCTCTATCATTCTTCCCACCCACAAAACCTGATATAAATAACTGACAATATAAATGATTATTTTCCACTCGTTGAACTTTCTTTTTGGTTTAGCGAAAATAGGATTCCTCCCTACTTCGTTTTTGTTCACCAGAATAATTTATCCCAATCACAGTAACTCGCTCAAGTGACACCATAAATTCGAACAATTACCAGAGAGTACGATATAATAATTAAAAGGAAACAAATAATAACAATGAGGACGAGGTAGATTGACATCTGCAAATGATTGCTCGTACATCATGCGAATAACTAATGGTAGGTTTAGCAAGGAAGGATGTATCTTTTATTTTTGTTTATTTAACTTTTATCGTTTATTCATTATTCCTAAAAGTTAAGCTACATCAGTAAAAAAAAAAAAAAAATACCAAACTAATTGAGTTTTAATTATAATAAATCAAATCACCCTCGTGCTCCACAACAATCCACTGTATAGTTGCTTCGAAAACTCTTCATAGTAATAAATAAATAAAACGTCAACGAAAACACCAACGAACTGTGCTGGTCCTGGTACTGGTGCTCCCAAGTGCAGAATATTGGAATTAATGAAAATGTATATTCTCCGTTCGCCAGCGTTAAATTATCTTTCCAGTCGAGCGATTTACTTTTCGTCGCTCGCAAAGGATAAAGTTACACAATGTTTGGTTGATAAAATAGTAAAACGAAAGTGAAGACAAAACCTGTTACGGTTGTTTTTTTTTTACGAAAGATTTATTTTAATTTATTACTCTTATTGTTCTTTTATATACAAAAAAGCGTTTAAATTGTGTTTTGTATAGGATAGTCAATACAAGTCTTTTTTTCCTTTAAATAATAACAAACAAATATTAGCAACTAGATTATGTAATTCAAACAAAATATACAGAGAAATTAAATGGAACACAAAACACCCCACTTGGTGAAAATATATTACAGTAGTAAAAAAAAAAAGATATTAATAATCGCTGAACAAAATTAACAGCTGGTTACACAGGGGTTTTAACAAAAATATTCACATACTGAGCGCCAGGTGGCAGAGTTCGCATCTAAAGTTCATCATAACGAAACTTAATTTTTGACTTCCGTTTTAGTTTCCGGTAGGTATATCTTTTCAAACAGAATCGACTTCGGAAAAGTGTGGCACATAAATAATATTACAAATAAATATAATTACTGGAAGAATTTTGTCCGTTTTTTTGTTGCTTTTATGACAAGACAATCGTAAAAGTCAATTTGACATATTACAGAGAAATGTAAAAAAAAAATAATGTGTTCTAATTTGTAATTCATGGTGGCGGGAAGTGTGTCTCTGAGAAAATTTTGAGTACGGACGGGAAGAAGATATAAAATTTATAAAGGTAGTACAAATTATTGCCGACTACTTGACACATGTCGTTGGGCACGTGTGACATATTCATTCCATTAGAAATTCCATCCAAAAAAATTAAAATTCAATTCGTCTGCTTCAATTGACTGGACAATTAGTAGATAAATTGGAATTGCTCCGAGCAACAGTTACTCACTAGAACACATTCGATTGATAAATTATAAAATAGCCAACCGATGAAGCGACAGTCTTTGATGTGTCAATGGGCTACCTATATTGTTTTAGAAATTCAATATTAATTGCACCCGTAAAACAAGCAACACGACATTTGTATCGTCCACTTTTAATTGGCAGATGCTTTCAAGTGAATGCAGTACCTCGCACATACATGTGTTGTGTGACCTAGACAGAAGCACAAAGGGCGCAGCATGTTATACAATTTAACGTCATTCTTTGTCTACATGGAGGTATTAAACAAATATATGCCAAAGCATCGCAATTCCATATTTTCTGCATTAATGCGACGGCTACTGGTAAAGTCTTCAGAAGTTATCAACAGACCCGTTGGCCACACACGCACAGTCCGATGTACGACAAGCCTGTTTACGTTATAACCCTACGACAGTGGCAACATGAATGGTATAGTATAATTATGTGACCATATTTGTGTAGGTATAATTTAGTTGTTATATTTATTACATAGAAAACACAAATCCTCTACTATACTTAAAACTAACCAAACTACTATTACGAAGAGAAATAATAAATTAAATGAAACCAATTTTATCGAGTCAAAAACAAAATGAATATACAAAATAATATTAGTAAATGTAAAGTAATGAACAAAAAAAAAAAAAAACACTCATTTACACGCTTGTATGGCGCACTCTTAAAAGGATTCTTCATTGAGGTACAGAAAACGCCGTGCGGCGGCGAAACCAATCCAAAAAATGGTCACAGATAGTTGCCATCCTCATCATAAATATCTGCGGTTTATTCTTTTTTGTGGCGATATCAAAGTTGTATCTCCATAAACGGGCGATTCATTTCCAGGTGATAAATTTGTACTGCCACCGCTAGTCCGAATGTCGGATTTGTTACCAGCTGTTTGTGTATTAATGGAGAGGAGCGAGTACGAATAAAAAAAAATAAAAAACCAAGAGGAAGAGACAAAAAAAAAAGGAGAAATTTTTAATAAACACAATTAATAATGGCGATTACCTGACGTTAATTTTATGGGCATGAAATTTATTTACCATAATATGACGACAAATTGGGATAAAGCTGGTCCGATGTCCTCGGACTAAAGGATCCTCCGCAAGCCGTTGCACTGGTGTTGTGCGATTTATTTTTTACCGAAGTTGAAAACACTGAAAATTAAGCATGAAGTTTTTTTTTTTTATTAAATTAGTGGGGCGAAATTAATTTAATTCAATTATATTTAAGATGTGAACAATTAATATCGGAAGGGGAGTGGATGCGTTTTTTAATTGTATTTGCGTGTTTTCGTTAACATGGGGATGGGTTATTAAAGCTGGACTTAGCTGCTAGTGGTGTTTATGCTACTCGTAGAAAAGTGAAAGACGGAAGTCTATGGAGAGACTTTCACTTTAAAGTGTAACCCATTTAAAAAGCAATCGATGTCGAGCAAGAGACGACCTTTCTTTTAGTACGAATGCGGTTGCTCGATCATCCATCCCAAACCTAAGTGAAGTTGCCTAGATAAAACATCGAAATGGACGTGAGTTGTACTCCTCAGTGACTTGTCAATGCCGGTAAATTTATCAAATTTTAAATAAGTTGTCAAAATTTCCCCAATGGATACGTTGATTAATCCTATCACTAAATATCCGGCCGTACAAGCTTTCCCAAACACACACTTCTCCGCTTCATCCCCATTTCAGGGTTATCATTAGACAAATGAACACCGAAACTAATATCAACCGAATCGACAAAGCAAAACGGATCGGAAGTGCACACTTCTGACATAAATCAACCATCTAGTCGTGGAAATTACACGAATTTCCTCATCGAACATGAGTTTATAAGTCTAACCCCCCGTGCCAACTGGATTGAGTTTCACCCGACCGCCATCAGCAGACACCCGAAAACAAACACTTCTACTTCCTTAGAACTTCATCAATCATTCTCATCTGTCCCCGTACCAATTAGTATTCATTTTGAGTTTCAGCATCTCAAAGTCTGGTGGTGTGGTCCACCTTTATTCACCAAAACAGTGGCGAACAATGCGCAACTATCATCATCCCCCCCCCCCCCCCCCCCTCGGATGTAGACAAAAACTCAATATCGCTGCAGCAGACTTTCGACAACATACACACAGAAAACCACCGTGTAAATGTGTGCGTTAGTGGGTGGGCTACATTCCCCAAGTGATGCTGCTGCTGCAAAATTTCAAGGCAACTTTAATTTAATCTCCTCCTGCAAACAACTATGTACCAGGATACCAACTACCGCATCACGCCACGACTACGTAGTGTAGCCAAAGGAAATTAATCACAGAGATAAGTGACACAGTTTTACGAAAATTTAGCTATACCCATGATGAAGCTCCTACGGTGACACAACCAGTCCACCACCACCAATACCACCACCACCAGCCGACAATAAATAGAGAAGGAAGCCAACCAGCCGTGGCCAAAACTTTGAGGCGAATATCTTCGGATGTGATATGGGAATTGTTAATTAAACTCACCTTCAGAGTTGATATCCGTTCTGTTGCTTCTTCGTTGCGGGGAACACACTATAAGCACTGTAAAATAGAATACAAAATGCAATTAATCAACCTTATAGCTGGCACGAAAGAGGTTAGGTATAAGGAGCTCTGCACCAACAACAAACTGTGCCATGTTCTCCTTTAAATTAAGCGTAGTGCGAGAGGGGTGCAGGGTCGGCTGGTTTATGCTCTTGAACTATAGTCAACACCCTTTAAGCGCAATAATGTGGGACAAACATTTGTGCCGCTTCAGCTAGCCTAGCTAGGTTTTGTTACTTCGGCACACACGGTTCCCGTTGTTTAGAGGCAGGAAGGACCACGCCGCAACCACTGTTTGTGTGTATATAGTTGGGCTTGTAGTTGAGTAAGAGGTCTAGCAAGTGGCATTCCTTATTATTGCAGGCACAACAGATGGGGCGAGTGCTTGAGAACGGAGTGCATGTTTGGTGCACAAGTCAGCTTTACGATACAAACACTCGGGAGACTTCATGGCTTAGTATAGTTGATTTGGTAGTTATGCTTGATGGAACTTACCCCAAATTGTTGCTGCGAGAATAATCAATGCGGATATAATAAGACCGACATTCGAAACGATCTTAATTAGGAACGTTGATGAATTACTGAAAGGCTGGTTGGAGCATTTCTGTTGAAGAGCACTCGATCCGAGAATTGGTATCTGAAATATACGAAGATATTGCTTTAGAACATAATGTGTTGGTATGAGGATATAGGAAAACGTTGACAGAAGGATATGGTGCTGCAGGATGAAAAAGAAAATGGGGAGCCATGGACGGTGGCAATATCAAACGGTTGAAAACATTCGAACGCAATTTTGAGGTTAAACAAGTGCGTGTACAGGTAGTGACCGAACAGAGAGTAAAACTCACGACAGAGAGATGCAAAACGGGCTAAACAGTATATCGAAAGAGAAAGCTGTGGGCTGCACAAAAAGCAGTGGTCCTTCCACGTTTCAACCAAAAATAAGCTATTTAAACTCATTAAGAGGCGATTGAAGACTTCTGACAGAAAGAAATTTTGAATTGGCTGAGCTGGTATTAAGAGGAAAAGGCGAAAACACCCCGGTGCGACGGACCTTTGTACCGCAGGAAACAATGGGCTTTCCATATCACTCGATAGAAGTATGCAGACGTGATAGAAAGCTGAAACCTTCTGTGCTGCAGGGCAGTCGAAACCTACTGAAGAATACCCAGCTACCTTGTAACTAAAAATAACTTTAAATTATTTTTAATACAACATTCTATTGAATTAAAAGAGAATCTCCTATCTCCTATCTTCTCTATCCCAACTTCCTTAACGCCCGCGCTGTGTACTTCAAACTACACCATAAGAGTAGTCATAACCTCTTTAGCGCGTGTTAATTATAAAAAAAAAAAAAAAAAAAAAAAAAGAACTCCCACAAGGATCAGTTCTTGGCGCAGCTTTGTGGAACAAACGAAAAATCCTGTCAATTACAGTTTCTTAAAGAAAGCACGGATGTCTTCTGAAAAACCAAGCGAACTCTGCAAGGATCTTACGAATGTGGAATTTCAAAAGCTATAACTTGTTCCAACTGAAAAATTCTCCCTAAGAAATATAAAAGCTCACAGGCAGTGTTGCCAGATGAAAAATCTGAAAATCTTGTTTTTCCGACAAGACTTTTTCAAAACATAAAAAGAACAAAATATAAAACACAATATTTTATATCTACACAAAAACTGTTTACACGTATCTATGGTGTATTGGTGTTGAGTTCAATAGAATAGTTCGCGACAACTTCGCTGTCAAATGAAAAGAAGAAAACCAAGTGACAGCTTGAAGGAAAACAAAACAGATCTTATGCGGCTATAGCATAATTATGATAATTATTTTTTGACGTTTTTTTTTTTTTTTTTGATATTTATTGATATGAAACGCTGTACTGGATATGACAGAACAAAGTGCAAGGAAAGGTAAATATTAGTAAACAATAAAAGAAAATATAATTTTAAATGCAAACAAAATGTTAAATTGAAAATTAAACATTAGATATATGCGCAACCAAGGACAAGTAAGAAGTCAATAAAATAGGAAAAGAACAAAAAGAAAAAAGAAGGTAAATCAGTTCAAGTTGGAAAGATGTTCAAAGCAGACAGTAAGGAATTTTCGGCGTTCGATTCTAGACCTCACATCATTGGGTAGATTGTTCCACAATTTGACAGCATAAATGAAAAATTGCCTACGTGATGTTAAGCAGGAGTTTGTGACAGGTCGCAATACTATATATCGATTAGACGAACATAAATTAATTTTATTAAGAAAATAGTTTGGTTCTTTCTTGTGGATAATCTTAAAGAGTAAAGAACAGCACCGAGAAAAAAAAATAAAAACATCCAGGCTACATCCAAGAATTTGACGAGCTTCAGATAAAATATGATCAAACCGACGAAGTTTAGTTTTTGACATGAGACGGAATCAAGATCCGCAAACAGCTCACAGCCTAATGACATTATGGAGATTATTAATGCTTTAATGAAGTTTAAAAAGATAGGAGGAAATTCGGAGAAATGTGGTTGACGTTTGCAGATTGTAATAGCTTTCGTTTTGTCAGGATTACGTTTAAGCCCATTACGTGTAGACCACTCGACAATAGAGCATAGAATGACGTTCCAATAGGAAAACTAATATGCTTTTCACACCAAGCCCAAAACCGTGTTTTCGCCAAAACACACGAAAACTTCATCGAAAACTGAAAATTTCCCATACATATTTCAGTTTTCAAAACGAGTCGTTGGCGCTCGTTTTCCACGAAAACACCACAAAAACTACTTCCAATCATTGGGTTGTGGGAACAAACACAAATTCAGCAAAATGGCTGACCAACCAAATGTCACAACTCACAAATTAAAATCATTTTCCACAATTAATTGATATGCTAATATTGTTTTTAAATGCACTAAATTCATTTTGTTTGTTAATTAATGCGATTAAAATTTGTAACCAAATAAGTTTGCACCAAAATTTAACGACTAGTGTCCCACAGCTGATTTAAACGTCAAACGAAAACGAGTTGGTGGTCGGTGTGAAGCCATCGACGAGTTTTCGAGGAAAACGCAGTTTTGGGCTTGGTGTGAAAAGCATATGATGCAGTTGTTGCAGTGAGATCAAACGGAAGGTAGGTCATTGATGAACAGAGAAAACAGTAATGAACCAAGAATAGATCCTTGAGGGACACCATTATTAATTGGAAGAAACGAAGACAATTTACTATTACATGAAACAGCTTGCAGGCGATTAGTCATATATGAATTAATTAATTTGCTAGTGTCAAAAAAGTTAAAATATGCCGGAAGTTTATCGCAGACAATGTTAGAATTAACACAGTCAAATGCTTTGGAAAAGTCAAGTAATGTTATCACAGAAGTATTGCATCAATTGCCTGTCTTATATCGTCAGAAACTGTTTTGTTAAAAATTTACTGAATAGTTTATAATAAAGTGGAAAAACAGGATACAAGCATTGTAGAATGGAAAAATGATTTTTTAAATAATATTAGGTAAAAGCTGAGAAGCTTAAGTAATGGGAATTGTGCCCTTGTAAGAATATATCAACAGGGCAATACTCCGGCCGTTTCGACGTTTGCTAATTCATGTTGAACTAATTCTTTCACATACGTTAAAAGATAGGGTTGTTTTAATTTATTCGATTTAGAACATAAAAAATCTTGAAATTTGATGAATTAGAGGTAAAAAGTCTTGTACATATTTTCGAGCTCAAAAATCTTGAAAAAAATATATATATCTTGTAATCTGGCATCACTGCCTATT
Organism: Cheilosia vernalis; assembly: GCA_949126925.1. Classification (NCBI taxonomy): domain Eukaryota; kingdom Metazoa; phylum Arthropoda; class Insecta; order Diptera; family Syrphidae; genus Cheilosia; species Cheilosia vernalis. The sequence continues at coordinate 51,442,144 of OX421361.1, forward strand.
GGACCAAATATATATCGCAATATGTGACAACGAAAAGGCCCAGTATAAAAAGGGGAATAAGATATAAACCGTCCAATATAGGCTACAGCTTCAAAGACATGCCTTACAACCGTTTAGGTTGCCCTAATCCTTCAGCACGTGACACAAAACACTTGATGAATCGATGTCCCTGGAATGGATGAGTTTAAGCAGCTGCAACGAACATTTTTTGCACCAAAAAATCAGACGAGTTCACACAGTTGAAATTTTTAAAACCCCAATACAGTTTGCAATTAAAAATAAAAAAAAAACGAACTACTGACAGTGCAAGAATTACTGCTTCAACGTTAAGCTAAAGTCCAGTTGCCCGTATTTATTTAGCGCACTTTGAAAAACGCAAACACACATTAGCAAGTATAAAGGGAAAACATCCGAGCGAAAGAAAAAACAAAAACCTAAGAAAATGTTAGTTTCCATTAGAAAGCAGAGAAAGTTTTCAAAAGTTTCTCATAAAGAAAACCATACACATACACACACATGTGAGTGTTTTTACCATCTGAAAGGACAAACAGAAAAAAACACAAAAACAAAAACAAAAACAATGAAAAGGATCCTACGAAAGAAACCACGTTTCAATTCCTACTCACAGTAACCAATATATGTAGGTACCATCGTAAGTGTATATTCGGTTTTTGTTTTCTTCGTTTATACGACCGCCTGGAGATAAGAACTAGAAAAAGTACCTCTCTTTACACAGGGATAGCCAGGAAAAAGAAATGCACTCATCGTCAGGAAAATAAAGTCAAGAGTGAAAAAAATAAAACAAAATATTTATTAAGGACACTTGATGTACAAAGTATCATCTACACCAAAATTATCCGATCTAAAATTCAACTGAAAACTTATTGCAAGGATATACCTTCACATGAAGCGAGGAAATGTAGATTCGAATTAATTCAACTTGATACTTGTTTTGCACCCGACTGTATAATATTACCGGAGCGCACTCTTTGCACAGCTACCCAGGATGGCAATCAAATGTTTAGTAGATCTGTCTATTCATATATGGATACGACACGATATGGGAACGCACATTACATGCAATCAAATAAATTCTACCTCAATGTCTTGCAGGGTTAATGGTGAATGCACATAGATAAACAATTGCTCCTCTGTTGGTAGTTGGTTCAACAGTTTCACCTTATATTGCAATGAGCCGTGTACTTTCGCCTGAGGAATCACTTCCAGGATGGATGTATCCGATGGTTTCACCTGCAAGAGAAATGGAGAAATGCATTTTTTTTTTTTTTGTTATTTCTGTTTTTAGTTTAAATTGAATTTTATTTCACATGTGGAGAGAGTGTGTGGTAGATGTATGTTTAGGTATAGCTGCAGGAGGACGATTGCAAGGAGAACGATTTTAATTTCACCCCCAAAATGACTGCAAGGTATTCGTATGTTGACAATTTTGTGGAAAACCGAGTTTAATTAAGCGATAACCAAGCAAAAAAAAAAAGTAATCGTTAAAACTTTATGCGACCGAGTTTTTAGAGGCAAGGGTTGTCTTTTTTTGAATGGAAGGATATTCGAAATTGGGTGATTTTCATTTCGACATTTGACGACTTTATGTTTTACTTTGTTTTACGAGATAATTTCCGTTGGGAGTTATTGATGTCGGATGTAGCGACTGGGTAGTATTGGTTCAACATGATTATCTATGTTTAAAAGAAGTGGATGTTGTCAATCACTAATGATGTTTGCGATGGGATCGTGTCGTTAAAATTACCGTCGACGAGGGTACTCAAATCAAGGAGTTCTGTTATTACAGTTGGAGGGCGCAGATAATTGTACCAATGAAATTTTGGAGAACTTCTAACAGTGAATCCCAACGCAACACTAAAATTAGTAGCTGGCAAAACAAAAGTTTGTCAAAAAAAAGTTAAACTGACCTTTACGAAGTCGTCGTGTTTCTTAACAAAAATGCAACACAACATCCGCGGAAAGAAAATAATTTCCTACGGTAAACATTTTGTTTTAACTTAAGAAAATCTTCATTTAAAAAAAAATAGGAAGGTGTTGCAGTCTTTCAGTAAATGTAGTCTCCTTAAATGTTTAGCACAGAAATAATAACAATTTCTCATACTCAGCAACTTGGCGGGAATGTAAGTAAGACGTTTCTTTCGAAATGCAGGTGCTTAAGAAATCGCAAAAAATTCAAAAGGACTGCTAATCTAGATCCGAGACAATACTTTTTATATGCAGACACAGGCAGAGTATAATCACAAGTTGCTTTCTGCTTTAGTTTTTTTTCATGATTTTCTAGTGTTGTCGTTCAGTATTTTTAAGAACCGAATAAATAATTTTCTTAGGTCGTTTTCCACTGGAATTTTCCGATTTTTCTTTCTTTGCATTTGTGGTGGTGTGCGTGTTTTAAAAGTCATCTGTTCTTAAATTGTAATTTGTGCTTATACAATTTTATTTAATTTAAGTTTTTTTCTGCGAGGTAGGTGGAAATCTTCTGGAAGACACTATGAGAACACTCGATGCGTGCTCATAGTAGTGTGAGATTTTTACTCACTAAAACCACCTCCATAAATTTCTTTTGTACTGCAACTAAGTTATGGCTTATCAAGCAATTTTTTTTATCACGCAGTTTTACACGTTTGGCAGGCAACATTCCGGCGAGAGTTCCTGCTCGTTCCGCAATTTTAACGCGGTCGAAAATTATCGGGCTAAGTCCAAAGGTTTAGTTGGTTGTAGACGCCGCAACAAATTTGTTTCATCGAGAATTTCACGGACCGAGTTATTAATATGTCCTAATAATCGATTTCTATGCTTTCGAGCGCATATTTTCGTTTCGTCCTTAACGGTGGGAATTCCGAGGTCTCTATGAAGATCTTCATTTCTAATGTACCACGGTGCACTGACGAATGATCTTAGCACTTTGTTTTGAAAAGTTTGTAAAAAGTTTAGATTTGTTTCGCTGGTACAGCCCCATAACTGTATACCATATGTCCATACAGGCTTCATCACTTGCTTATATAATAAAAGCTTGTTCTCGAGGGTAAGCTTGGAATGTTTTCCGAGTAACCAATAAAGTTCTCTATATTTTATTTTAAGTTCTTCGCATTTTTTCTTTACATGCGGTTTCCATTTTAATTTGGTGTCGAGAGTCATTCCGAGATATTTGGCCTCGTTTGCGAACGGAACTTGTACCGTATTTATAAATACAGGCAAGTTATTTGTTCTTTTCGTTAAGAGCGATCCTCCATGATTTTGTCCATTCATAGACCCGTTTAAGCGCGCCTTGTAATACTTTGTTTCTTTGGTCGTTGTACCCACTGCTAGTACAGCAGTGTCATCGGCAAAAGTAGCTACGGTAGTACCTTCTATGCGGAATATCACGCGTAAATAGCAGGTACAGGAGAGGCCCAAAGAGGCTTCCTCGCGGCACACCTGCCCTTATTTCTTAAAATTCCGAATATTCATTTCCGTGTTTGACAAGAAAGAGTCTATTCTTTAGATACGATTCCAGAATTTTCCATAACCGTTCGGAGAGAACTTGTCTTAATTTGCACTTGAGGCCTTCATGCCAAACCTTATCAAATGCTTGCGAGACGTCCAAGAATACGGCAGAGCAAATTTTATTTTCTTCTAGAGCTTTCTCTATTACGTCAGTTATCCGATGCACTTGATCGATTGTCGAATGTTTGCTTCTAAATCCGAACTGGTGGTCGGGTATAAGACGGTTTTCTTCTATAATTGGTTGTAAGCGTCTGAGTAATATCCTCTCAAAAACTTTGGAAATAATTGGAAGAAGCGAGATGGGTCTTTTTTCATTCGGTGGTTTGCCTGTTTTTAGAACCATTATGACTTCCGCGATTTTCTATTGACTCAGGATATATTGTAGTCTGATCGCGGCGTTTATAATGTGGAAAAGCTTAGTTAATGCTTTCTGAGGTAGCATTTTTAGGAGTTCACCAGTGATCAGATCATAACCCGGAGCTTTTTTGGGCTTAAGTTTCTTTATTACTTGTCCGATATTTACATCAAGCGCTTGACCATCGAACGGCTTAAAAGTTCCTTCTAGATGAGCGGCGAAAATATCCGCCTTCTCTTTGTCGCTTTTTGCCCAAACATCTTGGGTTATTGTTGATTTATTCCGTTTAGCGCAGGCTGAAAACTTTGTTCAAGAAAAAATGCGGTTTGTATAAAAACGTTTATTGCAACAATGCTATACGCTTGCGAGTTGAAAGACGAATGAATTAGAGAAAAGTAGAAATGTCAAAAGTAAAGTAAGAATGCGTTCATTATATGTATAGTGTTACTACTATTCGTGTGAGTGGAGTGTGTTCATGGTAGCAAGTTATTTCAATACGTTAATATGTTTTAATGCGAATTTCAACATTTAAGTTCGCTTTATCTTGCGGGGCTCGAGTTTGTTGCCATCTTTTTCGCGCTTTTCGTTTTGTTTTGACCATATTAATTATTTCCTGCGGGTATTTGACGCAGTTATAGTTCGATGTTCTCTGCTGGTGAGGAGTATTATTCCCTGCAGCTTTTTGTACGACATTAACGACGCGGTCGACCGCGACTTCTAATTCGTAAGGCGTCTTGAGTTGATAACAATTGCAGCAGTCAAATGTAAGTCTTTCTCGATTTTTCACAGACTTGTCGTCTAAAAACATAAGAAAAACGGTTTGGTGCTGGTGAAGTAATCTCTCAGAAATCGAGATTCACAAAATTGCTGTGACTCTGCTTTTTTTGCGGCCAAATGGTACATGAAATGTGACAACCAGCTCATTTCAAGATCAGAAAAATAGCTTTTTCTGTCCCAATGGCAAAATACATTACAAAGTAAGTCCACCGTGTTTTCGTCAAAATTTCGTCGATGAATTCACACAGAGCACCAACTGGTTTTCGTTTGACGTTTCCATCAGCTGTCAGGCACTAGTCGTGAAACTTTTGTTCAAACTTTTTTAACTGCAAGGGAAACGACATAAAAAACTCGTTTTGAAAACTAAAATATGTATGGGAACACTTCTGTTTTCGACAGTTTTCGGATCGGTTTGAATAGAGTCTAGGGCTAAAAAAGAATGATGTAGTTTTTTTTATATCGTTACGTTTGTGCAAATATTCCGCAGTTGCTCAAGATCTGCGCGGTTCGAGTTAATTAGTCAGTATTGGGGGTCGCGAGCTGGTTGGTATAATTACATATTTTTAAGAAAGCATCTAGAAGACTTAATTTTCTTATAGGAAGAAATTAAGTTTTTACTGGACAAAAAAATCTTTTATACACTTCCTGACGGAATACGATATATTTTTTTTATGAAGATAGATGTGAATATACTGCCGTTCTATATTGGGACAAAATCTGTTCTTAAATTAAGAAAATAACTCATGTTGCCTTTTATTTTATATTAAAACTTTTTTTCATAACACGATATATTTTACATGACTTAAAGGATAACACGATAAGTAAAAGAAAATATTTATTGGCTCATTCAAAAAGATATTTTTTTTAAAAATCCGCGTACTTATTCCTTTTGGTTTTTGCTTAAATTTGAAGAAATTCACTTCATGTTACCATCCAAACTTTTTGATTGGAAATCATTTCTTGCGTGTTGTTTGATGATCATTTTAGATGCTTCCTGGAGCCATCTTTCTAGCTGTTCTAAGAGTGTGTAGATGCGAGGGTTGTTTGATAATTCAGTGACTTTTTGGATACCTAATAGATTTTTGTTTTTTACCAAAAAGTTTTTTTTTCTCAGCACACAGCCCAGAGTTTTTCCAATTTGTTTATTCCCTCCGAATAATAGGTTTTCTCAAAACTCTCAAAATAGGCATTTGTTTCAATGGTGACACCTTCATTGGACCTAAATCTCTTGCCGCCCAGCCATATTTTTAGGTTTGGGAACAGGAAATAGTCGCAATTGGCCAAATCTGGAGAATATGCTGGATGGGGTAGCAGTTCAAAGCGTAATTTGTGGAATTTTGCCATGCTGAATGAACACGTGTACACCCGGCTTTGTCTTGATGAAACAGCACTTTTTTCTTTGCCAATTTAGTATTTTTGCTTCAATTCAGTATCAAATCTATCCAAAAGCTCTGACTAATAGACGCAGGTGATCAGATTACCCTTTTCAAGGTAATCGATGTGAATGATACTGCGTGCATACCAAAATACTGTGGCCCTGACCTTGTTGGGAGAAAGACCCACTTTAGCCTTTTTTGGTGCACGTTCGGCTGTAGAAACCCACGGTTTTGATTGCTCCTTGGTTTCTGGTGTGTTGTGGTGGATCCATGTTTCGTCAACGGTTACGAAACGGCGCAAAAACTATTAGGGATTACTGCTGAACATCGTTAAACAATCCTTTGGAATGGTCACTCGGTTGCGTTTATGATTGATTGTGAGCAATCGCGGCACCCATCGCGCGGATAGCTTTCTCATGTTGAAATATTCTTATAAAATATTAAGAACGCGCTCATTTGAGATGCCTGATGCCTCAGCCATCTCACGAATTTTAATTCTCCGACCGTCCAATATCAGTCAATGGATCTTATCGACGATTTCTGGCGGAACGACCTCTTTGGGGCGTCCTGAATGTTCGGCGCCATTTGTGTCGGTAAAAGAACAATATAAGGTTTTAAAGGTTAAAGCACTCAGTAACTGGCAATGTCGCAAGCGTCTACTGTACTATTTTATAAGGTCTTACTCCTCACTTGATTTTTGAGTACAGGACAAGCGTACCTAGTAGCAGTTTCTGTTTTTGACCTAAGGATATGTTTTTAATTTTGATGGGAATATGATTTAAGTTTTCAATTATTGGAAGTATTGCTCGTGATAGACCGATATCTTTAGAAAGATTATGTAATAATTCAGGCGCTTGTGAATTTGCATTAGTAGCTATAAATTTAATATCCCGATGCTCGTGTGTGCGGTGCAAATGAAGTTTTTGTTTTTGTAAAACTATCCAGACATAACAGTTGCAAATATTGCAATGTTTATTTGGAAAATACAACTGACTGTATGATATTGTTCCGGATTATAGAAATACTTCGTTTTTGACATTCTATTGAAATCGAAAATGGGGTTTTCGAGATATGAGCAGTTTCTAAAATTAGCGTTTTCGGTGTTTCGAATTGAAAATTAAGGACACAATAGTTTTGAAAACATCAATTTGACTCTAAGTTTGCATTTTGGTCAAAATCGTTATTGCCGTTTTAAGTTAATTAGACAAAACTATATTTTTAAAAAATTACTCTTTTCATTAATCCATTGTACAATAATATAGAGAAAAACTGAGGTTGCTATTACGTTATAAATGGCCATATAACCTTAGAAATTAATTTTTGCTACAATCGTATAGACCGTTTTCGAGATATGTCGAAATTTCAAAAGTTCCGTTGTTCGAATTTTTAGCCAAAAACTGGGTACGCAGTCATGGTAACCTCACCTACTTAAGCTTAAATATCGATTTTGGTTGAAATCGTTAGAGCCGTTTTCGATCAAATCAAACTGGTACGAAAATGTTGTATGGGAAGTACCATTAATATTGAGGTTACATTGAAAAAAAAACAAAACACCTCCCGAACTGTAAGCCCAAAAACTCCAAATCCGAGGTTTGAACGTAATCCGGGAAGCCGTTTAGACTGTAGGCCCGTGGAAGGACGGACAGACGGACAGACCGGACAGAATTTTGCGACCCACTTTTTTGAGTTCCTCTATCATCGTAATATCAGAATTGATTAAAATCTCGAGTTCGAAATTTTGTACGAAACCAATATCTTTCTCTTACTACGTAATGGAGAAAGTTAAATATACAGTTACTGAGCAAAAAATTCAAAAAGTCACTGACTTATCAAACAGCCCTCGTATGTACCTAATTATATGTATATTTCGATAATTCCTTACAAATCCTTGGCATAGAATAAAAATTCATGGAATGCTGCGTAAAATTATATTTTCTATGAAATTTTTCGAAGCATGTCCGAAACCGCATTTAATAACGTACGTCCGTATCGTATCGTCGTATCGTCGTATTTCACCATAAACGTTCAATTCTGACAAAGTGAGTCATGCATACCGAATTGATACGACCGAAAAACGCGTATAAACTCCGATATAGTTCGCCTTGTTCTATCCATCGAATCCAATGTATTATTTATTCAAATATGTATATATCTGGATGGATTCTCCAACAGATGCGACGGCAAAAAAGTGCGAACAATATTTAACAAAACCTGTACAAATTAAATACTTTTGCGAATTATTGTATTTTTTTCAGAAAAATAACAAAACGATTTCGAAATCCATCATAGCGAGTAGCAACAGAAAAAAATCTCAAATTTACATGACAACAGTATTTACATTCATCGTCCTTTGCATATTGGTAGTGCAGCGTGAAATTATAGTCCTCTGAAAGAGAAATAGAGATTTTACACTCTGACCTTTGCTAGACTACACGCCCGCTGAAATTATTTGTAAATCATATTTTTTTTACATTTCATATAGGGTATCTTTGGTGTGATTCTGTAGAATCTGTAGCTCCTCTTTATTTAATTGTAGATACATTAGTTCGCTTTGATTATAGATCATAGCTAACCAAAACTACAACGTTTATAGCTCACTAAGGTGGATCAAACGTTAAGCTCATATTTAAGAATAGTTGCCAAACTTTGCCGTATTCTACAAATTTTCATGAGAAGGCGAACACGAAGTATCCAATTCGCTTTAATTCTGCCCAATGTTTTATTTTACTTATTTCTATTGAACCTGATTCGACAAAGAATTCGCAACTAAATGTTGTAGGGTAACATACCGTTGACTGCGTGACATCTTTGTGTTTCCGAAAGATCTGCCCACTCAGTTAGCGGGGAGCCATATTTTGCACAAACACAATCGCAAAACACAGTCCTGCTATGTAAAAGAATTTTTTCCGTTGGGGGACATTTTCAAATTATTTAATGCTTTACTCAACGCACGCCGTTTCACAGCAACAACTCGTTTCAAAGTTGCGTAATTGCATTTTATTAATTTGGATTGGATCCCTCGCTTGTACATGTTAGCGTACACAAACAAATTGTTGTCGGAGTCGGGCACATCGGGCGGTTCTGGCCTGACCTCTTTTTTTTTCTTTTTTTTGCAAGTCCACATCAATTTTGTCACACACATTGTTGTGTGTTGTGAGCTGAGGGACAGGATACTGGCACTGTTGCGTGCGCGTAATTTGATAAGGGCTAGCTGGCAAATATGCAGAAGTGAAAAAAACCAACCCTGCCGTTCCAGTGGACAAATTTAATTATTAATTTATTCATGCATAGTTTGGCATTTTGTTTGTTTCATAAAATTTAATTTATTTTCATTTTTGTATCCATTAACGTATTTCGATACATATCACAATTAAATGTACGTGCCAGTGCATATCTGGCGAGTGTTGCACTTTATATAAATGTATAATGAGGCGGATGGACCTTTCATGGCTTTTAACCCCTTTTAAATCATCATGTTGGCCGACAAAAGCTTTTACGAGTTTGTTCAACATCATTGGCTTATCAGTAATAAGTTAGCAGTTTTACACGAATGTAGTCGATCAGGAAGTTCCTTGCACAAGGAGGAGGCGTACACGAGAGGGAGTAAGCCATCGATTGCACATCAAATTCGATAATATACGTACTTAAGTACTATCGTAAGAGTGAGCGAAATAGAGAGCGAGTAAGAGCAAAAGACCACTTGAGGAAATTCCATTAGGTAACTTTTTAACGAGTGCCAGTGAAACAGGATGCGGTAGGGGTGACTGTACTGGCCATCACACCATTCAACATTGCTCGGTGCAGTTTCATTCACACAGAAGAGGTTTCCTACACTGGCAGAGAGAAAGAGTTCCCTTTGAAAGTGGATAATCACTGAAACGCCCTCTATTGTGTCGGAGGATAATGGTCTCAAAAGTTTCAACATTTCTGCTGGCAGTAAATAAGGGTGGCTTAGTATTTCTGTGCAGATTACAATGGGCTAAGACAGAATGGAATGTGCCCAGCGAATCATTGAGCGATCAGGTTCAAATAATGTATACGTTGCGGCTTGCAGACCGGACTATTGGCCATATGTATCTGGGATGAGATTTCCTCTTCTCAAGTGTTAGTTGAAATTTCGTTAATTTAGTGGCGAAGCGTAATGACTGCGCTTCTGTCGAATAATGGTAATTGGATGCGAATGGGCATCTCGTAGATGGTCAATGACATAATCTTGGTCTAAATTCGAATGTGGCGATGAATCGCGAACAACATTGTGACTAAACCCACCTATCTTCATCTTCTGCAACACATTTAAATGTTACGATCTGAAGTTGCATGCACTGTATTCCGTTCTTACTTCTTTTCGTCCAGCTCTAACACCCTCATGGAACATCCATGAAACGTGTACTGTGTTCATGATAATGATCTAAGAGAAAACGTTTCGCCCATTGATTACCACGTTGTTTAGATTCTTTCAGTGAATCCAAACACGTTTACACGACTAGCTCTATTACAAATTCACATTATTCGCACATTAGAACCATTTATTGGTAATGCACTCTGTATTATTGTATAAGACCGCTGAGAGCCGCTGACTACGTTGACATCGTCTGATTCGTCAGCCCAACCGAGCACTGAAATCTTAACAAGAAACTTCAATATTGAGAAAGCTTACTTGTGCCACGCCAAGACCTAAAAATGTTGATTATGAAATAGCCAAACAGGGTCGTCCAGCTCGCTTCATGCAACAGATTCGATAAACACACGCCCAGCTCTTAATACAACACCACGTAGCGACTTCACGTTGCTTGCAAAGCGCACGACATCATCCGCATAATGGGAAATTGTAAATCTTGTGTGTGGAATAAATGTTAAACTACAAGACTATGTACATTGTAAGGCAATAAGTCGCTAATTAAATTCTTTTGTATCAGTTTTAAAACTAGTCACCCACTACCTCCTTAGTCAACACAATCTCTTGCTTGACACAGACATCATGTCCACTAAAGCGTCTTTACTCGATATCTCTCGAAAGCAATAAATTATTCATTGAAAAATCGAGATAGAAACTATTTTCATTCTCCTCCTCCTGCTTTATTTGCGCGCAAGGACATCATCCATGGCTGTGCTTAAATACCCGCACGCTATATCAGGTTTCAACTTCAAATTGAAATTCCTCATCTTTCGCTGTGCGATGCTCTTTTCGAAATGATAAACGTTTCCATTTAAATTCAACACTGACTAAGGATGGGAGAACTTCAATCGCGAGCTCTCCCATTTCAATTGCATTTGCAATCCATTGGCACAGAAGCGCACCCCTCCCGCGTTCCGCCTAAGAAAACAACTTGCAATTTGTCGTTGCTTATAATCAATTGGAACTGACAGTCAACTTAATTCGTTACACATCGTCCCAAGTCAAACGACACGACGACAAATGGTATGGAAATCCATCAAGGCGACACGATAAATTGTCGTCGTAAGTAATTAGAGAAACGCCCAACCTACCTCAATCTTCTGCAGTACTTTATCCAGGCCGGTAATGATGATATCCTGTTGGCCGATATCAGCAATAGTCATCTGTTCGGGAGTCACTCGCACGCCAGGCACAAACTTCAGCGTTATCACATCTGACAATCCATTTGGCAATTGGGCCTGCAATGGGGAAATGGGCAAAATAGTCAAGTGAAATTGTTGTAACGTAACGTTACAGTGTTTGTAACTTACCTCCAGTTCGAAGTTAACGTCATTCGTTTTGACAATATTCAGGACATCATTAAAAGTTGTCCTCAACTCGATTTGGCATGCATATGTTCCCAGTTCGGCATCGAAGGAGGGCATCACCCGGTAATGGTCCAACAGTAAGGAACCAAATTGTTGTTGCTTCGATGTTAGACGACACGTGAACAACTTTATGGGAACTTTATCAATTAGATTTGAGCATACGGACATATTCTTGGCAATCTATACGTACAGAGGGAGAGATTCAGTGTTATAGTGGGAAGGATTGGATTGAAATCAATTTTAGTTCGAGAACATACCAAATTGGCTAACTTATCCACTTGGAAATTATTGCGCACAATTAAGTGTCCTCGGTAGGAAGTGCCACTAAATATGTCAAATGATTTGAAGAACTTAATCTGTGGGCGGGTAAGTTGGTTAGAGTTTCAATTGTTTATCGCTTCTTTCTTATTATTGGACTTACCTTATCGGCATCACGGACTTCAACATCGTATTTGAGGAAACTACCCGTTTTATCGCCATTGGTGACGGTGACCTTTTCGCCCAACTTGAATCGATTTCCCAAGACTTTAGCAACTCCTGCAAAGAGATAACAACAAATTTTTACACAATTCGATGTGAGTACAAAAAAGAAAAACGATTTAAAGGAGTTTTGGGAGGATTGCACAGCCCCCAGACAGAGAGGGTGAGTGAGAGGCAGATTTATGCAAAATAAATAGAATGCCAATTCAGGGACACATAATTCATTGCATTAAATCCGGTCGCATAAATACTGCTCAGAAGTGGAATCGTCGTCGTCTTCGTCGTTTGTGTTTGTAACTACGCCATCATAAAAATCGATTAGTACTATTATCCTTTGAGTCATTTCCTTTACTCTAGAGTACGATAGTTTCTTTCGTTTACGCTTCGGCGATTTTGCTTCGTGCTCGATCGCTGTGAATGGTTTTCGTTTGTTTGTGTATCTGCATGGTTTTATGTCATTCGTCGGACAAAATTGGTGACATAATTTGGTCAATAAAAATGGCTTTGACTTTGCCTTGCAAGAGGGAAAGGGATAATTTCATTATAGAAACTTGTTTCGCTGCACAAAGTTTGTTTTGGGTTAAAGCTGCATTTAAGTTATGGGAGCGGATTCAAATGCAGTTAGTTTCGGTATTAAGGTTACCATTGGCAGCTGGCACAGCTTGGCACAATGGAGACCAATGGTAGCAAACAGCATTTTCAAGATGCCACTACACCAATGCGGAGAATTAGTTGATGCAATCATGCAGATGATGTGCGTTCAATGTGAAGAAGCATCGAAATCGGAAAAAAGGCTTGTTAACTTGCGAGGTTTTTTTTTAAAACAGTTAATTGATTATATTCAAAAAAAGGCGTTCACAGGAAAACGCCATTCAATAGACCTGATTTTACATCCCACTTGGGTTTCTCTAATTGCTTAAAGGACGTTGAACTATGGATCTTGAATTACTGCTGAGTTTTGATCATAGACTAGACACTGAAAGCAGTCCAAGGAAAAACTAATTTTCTGTTAATAAATAAAATTAATTATAATAACTGGGCCTACGAGAATCATTCAGAATTAGCGATGATTGTAGTGTCTTTCAAGCAGAGGTAGCCGCTATCTCCGAAGCGGCAAAAGACCTTAAAAGAAGGCGCATTGTCGGTAAACAAATAACCACCTACTCTGACAGCCAAGCGGCAATAAAAGCCATGGAGTCAGTCGTGGTGAAGTCAAGGGCAGTATGTCACTGCAAGAAAAATCTGGACGTAATATCACAAGCCAACGCGGTGACCTTATGCTGGGTGCCGGGGCATATGGATATTCCAGGCAACGAACAGGCGGACGAGCTTGCAAGAAACGCGTCAGAAATGCATGCATCTCTGGCCCTAAAATCAGTAAGAACTCCGCTCAGCACGCTCACGCTTGCAAGGAAGATTGACATTGAATCCTGGAGTAGAACTAACCTACGCTGGACCATTCTCATTACCTGCAGGCACACAAAACAACTGTGGCCAGAGTTGAGTGAAAAGAGATCTAAATGCATGATCGGACTAAGCCGCAAAGATATTCGCATACTCACGGGGGTCATTACTGGACACTGTGCGATAGGCGTGCATGCGGAACGGCTGGGGATACTGCATAATGATTTTTGCAGAAGCTGCAGGGACGTTGAAGAAATAGAATCTGTTCGTCACCTACTCTGCGAATGCCCAGCCCTTAAAAACAACAGACGGAGGATTCTCAACCTAGATGATTTGAAGAATGTTGATCTCAAAGTACTCCTGAGATTCATACTCAAATCTAGGTGGTTCTAGTAGATAAACATATTCAGATCATTGGCTATTCGTAGGACGCACTAGAGGATCAGGTCACAACGGAGCTTTAAGAACCCATGAGATTCATACTAAATCTATGCGGCTCCAATATGTAAAGCGGTTTATTTCTTGTCTTTCAGCAGGTTGCACTGGACGGGTCCCGTAAACTGATGGTCTAAGTGAAGCTTAAGTGAGCACCCATTTTACCTACCTACCTTTACCTAATAAATAAATAAATAAATAGTTGGCGCAACAGGTCTGTCGGGACCTTGGGCCAAGCTTTTGTGTGAGTATTTTATTTTTGGAACGAATGGAAGGGTTCTACTATTTTAGCCCGATTCCAAACGGCCGACTGAGAAGCTCTTTCAAGACAGTTATACCTCGCGAGAGGTGGCGCAGTGGAAAAAACCCTGAGTTGGAATTAAGGTTTTTTGCGGGATTCGAACTCGCTTAGAAGTCCAATACACTAACCACTAAGTCACTGCGCCTACTATTCTGTTAATGCGACCTGAAAAGAACAACGAATTGTTGGTGTCATTTAGTGTGTAGCATCATATGCATGTTAGGTAGCACTCGGTGAGAGAAGCACTTAGGTAGCAGAAGGGTGACAGCTACGTTCGGTAGCAGCGCTGTCGAAAAACTTGTGCCCCGAGGTACCCTCCTAGGGGGGGGTGCTATCTCCTCTTCTTTGGAATCTAATTCTGAACGAACTTCTGGATTAAATGGAGCTTTCCGGTTGCAAAGTCGTGGCCTACGCGGACGACGACGTCGCCTTACTCCCTTCAGGAAAGTATCCTCAGACTCTTTCCTGCAACTCGCTTTACGTAAGCCAGTTGCCTGGACCAAAAGCTGCGGTCTAAGCGTTAATCACACGAAAACGGAGCTAGTTATATTCACTAGAAGGGTTAGGACCCCCTAATCTCAACGGCACTCCACTCGAGTTTGTTAAAAGTGTCAAATACTTGAGGCTTATACTATAGACAGCAAACTTTTATAGAGGGAGAACATTGCCGAACGTGCTAGGAAATCCCTAGTGGCTCTCTACTGTCGGCTCGAGATGGGGCCTCCAACCCAATATAATGCATTGGCTTTACACCAGGGTAATTAGACCGATTATTCTTTACGGCATTCTCGTGCAGTGGCCGGCCTTGGACAAGACAAGCCCTTTACCTACAACTTGTGATTATCTGCCTACGAAAATCGACTTCTTAAAAGGCTTTATAAACGAAATACCGGGCATATCCCGAAGGGTCTCAAGAAATGTCCTACACGAAGGAGCAATGTCAATGTTTACAGACGGTTCCAAAACATTAGAGGGAGTCGGAGCAGGGGTATTCTCAGAAGAACTGACCTCGAGTCTTTCCTCCTCCCTCCCGAAACACTGTAGTGTTTTCCAAGTCGAAATAGCAGCTATTCGTCAAGCCATAGCGTGGCTGTCGATTAATGCAATATCACACAGGGATATTGCAATATACATCGACAGTCAGGCTGCCATCAAATAATTAGTATCCAGCGAAATAAGATCTAAAGCTGGGTTCCGGGACACTGTGACAGGAAACTGAGCAGCTGACGAACTTGTAAGATTAGGCTCCTCCGGCGTTGATAGTGTTAATCTGCCAACAAATCATTAATGCGGACGCAACAAGAAAAGCAAGCCATAGATGGAAGCATCTAAGATATTGCGATGTTGCCAGCCTCACTTGGCCGACACCGGATCCAAGAAGCTTCTGCGACTCAACAAACCTAGTATCTCGTTAGTTGGTAATGTCATTACCGGTCATTGTATTCTGAGCAGACACGCCTAAAGACTTTGACTGCCATACTACGACTTTTGCAGAAGTTGTAGGGATGAGGAGGAGGATGAGTCCGTCACCCACCTTCTCTGCAGCTGCACTGCCCTATCCAACCTTAGGATGGCTTACTTTGGAAACTACTTCCTCAATGCTTCTAGCTTGAGTGTACAGAGTTGGATGTACACGGAGGGGCATGCTTGTTCTGGGGCGTTAACCGTACCTTGCCGTGCTAGTTCATCCATTTTTTCGTTGCCATGGATGCCTTCGTGACCAGGGACCCAGCATAGTAATATCTTGTGCTAGGTTCCAAGAGCCTTGAGCTCTTCGCGACAGCCCTTCACAATCTTCGATTTTATTTCTAGGGCAGTTAAGGATTGCCCGTCTGGGTGAACATTTCAGTGTCACACTTCTCTGGGTACCAGGGCATAGTGACATAATAGGCAACGAGCGGGCAGATGAGCTGGCCAGAAGGGGGTCAGCTCTGCACAGCTCACTCGCGGCAAGTGTCCACGTCACACTAGGAGTGGTCAAAGGACAAATTCATTTATATTTCCTGCAGAAAGCCAAATTCCAATGGGAGGGGTTGACCAACTGCGTCATTTCAAGGAAGATATGGCCCATATACGATCAGAACAGAACAAGGAACCTGCTAAACAGAACCCGCCCAGATATCGCCCGAATTACGGCAATAATCACGGGGCATTGGCCAATTGGAGACCATGCGGCCAAGCTCGGGATCCCACACAACACTCACTGCCGCAGTTGCGGGAATACACATGAGAAAGAAACTCTCTTCCATTTTCTCTGAGAAAGAAACTCTCTTCCATTTTCTCTGCAAATGTCCGGCACTAGCGAGAGCCAGACTGCGCACACTGAACCAACCTTTTTTCGACAACCTTAACGACATTTCGGGTATAGGGATATCAGACATAATACGTTTCCTCAACTCCACAGGCTGGATATAGGCACCGAATGCTTCACACCCTTAACAAACATCACAAACTAGGTAACACGAGTCGTGGTAACAAAAAGGCACATCACAGTGCTACTTGGGTTCCAAGCGGGACCGCCACTTCTACCTACCTACCTACCTAAGGCTTTTATAGCTGCCTGGCTGTCGATAAAGAAGGTGATACCTTCCGGAGGTATTACCTTTAGCAGCTCTTGTCACTGCCATGACTTCCGCTTGGAATACACTACAATGGTCTGGGAGGCGTAATGATGTTGAGATACCCAGCGGTTCAGAGTAGATGCCTGATCCTACCCAGTTGTCCATTTTTGATCCGTCCGTGTACACGGGAATCGATTGCGGGTTAGGTGTAGGTCCATCTCTCCATACTTCCCTACTGGGGTAGGCGCTCGAGAAGGGTTTGGTAAAATCTAAGCATGTCGTGATGTAATCCGTGGTAGGTACATTGCCAAAGTATTTCTGTGGGATCATTGAGTGACCCTCTTCTTCGTTTTTCCAGTCTATTGATTGGCTGATTCGCATGGCACTTGTTGCTGCCGTTGATGGTACAAAGATATCTAGAGGAATCAGATTTAGGATAGCCTCAAGTCCGGCGGTTGGAGTCGACCTCATCGCGCTAGTGACTCCGATGCACGCTAGTCTTTGCACTTTTGTAATAGTCTTTAAGTATGTAGCATTTTTAGTTGCTGGCCACCATACATATGTCAGTATCGGTCTTACAATAGCTGTGTACAACTAGAGTCTGATCTTAGGAGATGGCCCCATGTTTTCGCAAAGATTTTACTACAGGTGTAGAATGCTATTGTGGCATTCTTGATTCTTTCGTCTGTGTTTATTTTCCTATTTAGTTTCTTATCTAGCATTAGTCCCAGGTATTTAGCGCTGTCGGATATTCTGAGGGGTGTACCGCCAACAGAAGGCATGAGCCATGACAAACTGCGGAACTTTCCTTTTATTAGTGAACAATACCAGTTCAGTCTCCTGGGGATTGACTGATAGACCGCATTTTCTGGTCCAGGAGTCAAGGATGGAGAGGGCTCCATTTAGTAGCTCGGTCAGCGTTGGCAGAAATTTGCCAGTTGCCATTAGTACAACGTCGTCGGCGTAGGCGGTTATTCTTATGCCAGTATGTCCAAGTTGCATGAGTGCCTCGTTTAAGACAATAATCCAAAGTAGTGGCGAGATAACCCCTCCCTGAGGTGCTCCTCTTGATCCGTAGGCTTCAGGTCTTGAGCCCCCCAGTTCAGCAGTACTAGCTGTCTAGCCTTAAGCGCGTTGACAGTCCAGTTGACAACAGTGGTGTTAACATTGAGTTTACCTGACTGACGTATGAATACACTGCTTTTTCAACTGCACCGATAACTGTCCATCTAAATGCGACTTTGACCTTTTAAAATATGTGTTCAATATATTTCTTTCAATTTATATCGATTAGATTTACCCCAGCAGGCGAAAATTCGACTGGCCCCTAGGGGAAACATCTACTAACAACATTAGATAAGCCTATCTGCCAATCTGTTTGTCTTAAGAAAACAAATTATTATTTTTTATTGCATTTGTGATAAAAAAAAAGAAACCTTATCATAGAATGTGTGGCAAGCTTTTTCAAGAAATCGCTTTCTGTAAAACGCTTTCTAATGCAAGTTACACGTTTGTACATTTTAATCTAAAGAGCCTCTCGCGTACTCACCATCCCACTCGATAACACCGTCATGGAATGACTATCGCCGCAATGAACTTCGCTAAAAAAAAAAGCCTTCTTTGAATAGACATATTGTTGTAGATAGGCAAAGGGCATCGCATAAGAGAAATCAAAAGCAAACACAATTTCTAGGTTAAGTTTGAAAAAAACGATCGTCCGTTTTTTCGTGAAATGACGAGCAAGAGAGTTTTTTTTGTTTGAAAGTTTATTTTCGGTGCATTTCCGGTGCAATATAACCTCTTGTGGTGAGCTCTCTCAATGTATACCTGTCTCGCTCAGTCGCTTTTCATGGGAATGACTACTTAGCCGCGGTCTTTATTTCTGCTCTTCATTGGCAGAATTTGCCAGTGCGAAGCGTACAAGCTGCTTGCAGTACGAAAAGCTTTTCATTTGTCTTCTCATTTTGAAGTAAGCACATAATACAATTACATTTCCTTACACTTTGGTATGTGTTTACTTTTTAGTTGGAAAGTACTCTGCTAAGTGGAAACCCACCGAACTGCGGATCGATTTTCTTCATTTATACAATAACCAGTAAATCTAGACCTAGAGGGTAAGCAATTTACATCCACCTAAAAGTTATTATTAATCTAGAACATACTCGTGTTTAGATTCTAGTAATCGCAAGGATTTTGTGATCGTGGAAGCAAAAAAAAGATGGAACACAGTGAAAGTGAAATCCTTAAACACATCGAGTTTATCAAATTGCTGAACGAGAATGTATTACAGCACTTTAAACGCACAAAAGAGTTGACGCAGGAAGCGAGGAGAGTACTGGAAATCTCAAGTCAACGTTTTGTGCAAAGAGCGTCTTATTGCATTGCAAATATTTTCATGCAAACCAATTTTACTTCTACTGGAACGCATGAGTTATTTGTGGCCATTTACAATTTAGATAAGCAATTGTTTTTAGACGTAGTGCAACATTTATTCAAATATTATGCTATCAGATCTGTTCCTTTCGATGTCTTACTAAGGGAGTGCTTGGCATTCAGCCAATCTGATATGGTTTTGCATAGTCTAGAAGTTATATTTCCCTCAATTAGATCTATAAAAATGGTCCGTGATGAGCACATTGATTTTTTCAAATCGGAAATACTCGAGTTCAGGAATTTAAAGTTGGATACATTGTCCCCAGATAACAAGGAAATTTTAGCAAAATTACTAAATGACATAGAATTCTATTTTTCCAATGATAGGTTTTTAACTAACTTGTGTTTACTAACATTAGAGGATGAGGAGAATCGGTTTTCTTTGTCCAAAAGGAAGAACTCATCGTAAGTAACCTCCAAGATCATCGTTAAGATGAAGCACTTTCGATGAAGACTTTGAATGGAATGACAATAACGCGACAAACCCATCATCAAGGACACCACTGGAAAGTGAATTGAATGCGAATAAGAAGGAAGAAGTTCATACATACATATCCAGGCTGTTTTTATGACAGCTATGGAACAAACGATTGGCAAATCTACTAGGTTAGGTATAAATTTTTTGCATTAGGATTTTATTTTTAATAAAAGAAAAACTGTACAAGACTTGAGTTGTTTATTGCTTTAAGCCTGGCCAAGGAGACAACACATCGCCTTGCATAACAGATGAATCGGATGAAATACTGTGTGAACGTCAGATCCTAAACAAAGCCCAAGAACTTCCAGATCGATATTCACAATCACTCTATTGGTTTTAAATAAGTATATGAACGAGAGAAAGAGACGAGCTATGTACTTTATTTATTTATTTATTTATTTAAATTAATTTAATCCCTGCGCATTGAGAATAATTTCTTATAATATTACAGGTAGTATAAATATATATGTCTATATTTTGAAAAATTGATGAAAAGACATGATGTGGAGGTTTGTTTAGATACTCAAAGTTAACTAAAAATTACAATTTCAACAAAAATGAAATTAAAATTAAATTTAAAGAGAACTATCCAGCGATAAATAAGAAAAAAACGGCAGGTAAAAACTGACTATGTTCGATTTTTTTCCTTAAAGAAAGGGGGAGATGATTCCAAAGGCTAACAGTGTAGATGAAAAACTGACGACGCGTTGCCATACAGGTGAACGTACAAGGTCTTAGGGAAATACCTATCCCTGACTGTGACAACGTTAATTTATCAAACAAGTAATTTGGCATTTTTCTTTTTATGATTTTTACGAGAAAGGCAATGCATTTGAAACGAAGGTAACACTGTAAGTTGCATCCGAGAATTTGTCGAGAGTATCCGGAAATGTGATCAAACCTGCGGAGGCCAAAGACAAATCTGGTAATGGAATTAAAAGCTAATTGTAGTTTGCGTAGCGAGGCAGAGTCTAAATCGGCAAAAATTTCGCAGCCATAACTTAGAATAGGTACAATTAATGCTTTTACCAGCCTTGTCTTAACCTCTACAGGTAAGAAGTACCCACTGGTGGAAAGGCCCCGCAACGAACCATATATTTTGGCAACTACGCTATTTATGTGGTCACTCCAAGACAGTGTGCTGTTAAATATTATTCCTAGGTTTTTGATCTTCGACACCATTTCAACTTGGGCTCCATTTAATAAAATGGGTGGAAAATCTACAAAATCTGGTTGGTGCCTTCCAATTGGTAAGCACTTTGTTTTAGCAGGATTTAACAGCAGACGATTTTGGTTTGACCACTCAACAACTGATGCCAGGTCCTCGTTCATTTTTACCACGGCATCTTCAACAAAGGCCTATTGGAAAGTCGAGATAGAGTTGGACACCGTCAGCATAAATGTGGAAGTTGCAATATTTAATGACAGAGGGTAGGTCATTTATAAATAAAGAAAAAAGTTGAGGACCAAGAATAGATCCTTGCGGTACACCCCTTCTTAAAGGTAAAAAGGAGGAAAGATTATTATTGTACGCAACGGCCTGAACGCGATTATTTAAATAAGAAGAAATCATTTTAGTTGCACTATTAGAGAAATTGAAAAGATTAGATAATTTTTGACATAAAATAGTAGGTTCGACCGAATCAAACGCCTTAGAAAAATCTAATAGTGTAACCAAGGTTGATCTCTCATTATCTATCGCTTGGCGAATGTCATCTGAGACCTTCAACAAGGCTGGTATGCAGCTGTGATTAGATCTGAATCCAGATTGCAGAGAATTTAATAAATTTAAACTATTTACGTGCTCCTTTATTTGTTTGCTGACAATTACCTCAAAGACTTTCGACAAATAAGACAGAATGGCTATTGGACGATAGTTATTCACGGTTCCTGAGCTCTTCGGTATCGGAACTATCTTAGCCCGTTTCCATACTGTTGGGTAATCGGACGTAGTTAAAATAGAATTAAAAATATGAGTAATATACCGGAGTATTTTAGGAATAAGAATTTTAATAAAGTCGGGGTGAATATTATCTAGTCCCACACACTTTGACTTGATTGAGAAAATCGCATTGCCAACAGTGAATATGTCCACTGCAGAAAGAGAAAAGGCATCTTGAGAGTAGTTGGGTATGAAATGTGAGGAGCTGTTTTGGGTGACCAGTGTGGGGTTAGTAAATTTCATATTAATTTCCTCGATATCGACCTTCTTACCAAGGCCCAAGGATCCTACTTGTTTCCACATGGATTTAGAGGAGCTGTTGGTATTAAATTTGTGAAGGTAGTGAAGGTATTTTGCGCGTCTTATCATGCACGTAACACGGTTTCTGGCTATTTTGAATTCAGTGAGCATTTCAGCACATTCAAACCTTTTCCATCGCCGGAAAAGACTATGGCGTAGGGAAATCGCATTAATAATATCAGTAGACATCCAAGCACACTCAGAGTTTATGACAACTTTTGTTCTAATTGGAACATATTTATTAAACAAATAAGAAACTATATCGTTAAAAATGTGAACCTGATCGTTAACGTTAGGTGTTAAATAGATGTCATGCCAATTAAGGTTATCACTTATCACATTCAAGAAATAAATTTTGAATGTCAATATTTCGAAAGTCCCGATATTGAAATCTACTCTGCGTGTTATTAGTATCTACAGCAAAGTCAATGGTAGTAAAAAAGAGGTCATGATAAGAGAAAGCTGGTGCTGATAATTGATTGTAGAATTTCAATAAGCTGGGGTCACTTAGTAAAATAACATCTAAGAGCGATGGAATTTTATTAGGCATGAAATGCGTTGCATCAGTTGAGTTCGCAAACGTAAGATTTAAAGCATTCATAGCATCTTTAAAAGTGTGACTTGAAGAACGACTGAGAAGATTTATATTAAGGTCTCCACAGATTACGAGGTTATGAGCCAGGTGGGAAACTTCATTGATGACATTTTACACAATCCGATAGTCAGCTATATTCGGAGGCATATACATATACATAGAACCGATTACACATTTATTTTCAGCATTTTTTACTTCGATGAAGACAAATTGCACAGGGTTAGTTTCTTCTGAACGCAAAACAACCTTATACCTAATGCCATCCCTCAGATAAATAGCAGCACCTCCACCAATTCGGCCATATCGATCACCGCGAAAAGGCTTGAACCCATTAAGTGGATAGAATTCATCCCGAGTCCTGGGATCAAACCACGTCTCAGATACACAGACAACGTCAACCCCGCTTTTCTCAAAGACATGCCTGAACTCGTCGTTAATATGACAAATATGCAGACCAGTTTGCTGTTTGCACATTATATTTACTAACGAATGTAAATTCTCATTCACACTGCTTCCATTATTGTTAGTTACAGAAGACATTTTAGTGCGTCAAAGAGGAAAAATCGAACACAGAAATTAAAAAGAAAAGCCGTCGGAAGAAGATCAAGACACTTGACAGTTCTCGTACAACAAAGAGTAGATGAAATTAGTGAGAGCAGTAACAACAAAAAAGAAAGAAAGAATAAAACAAAATACATGTATAGACAACAATTTCGAGGTAGTTAAGGAGTTCGTCTACCTCGGTGTAAATATGAACTCCACGAATGACACCCTAGTGGAGATCAGGCGAAGAATTACCCTAGGAAACCGCTGCTACTTCGGGTTGGCAAAACAATTGGGTTCAAAACTCCTAACTCGAAGGACGAAATGTACGCTCTACAAAACACTCATCCTTCCAGTTCTGCTTTATGGCGCCGAGTGCTGGACGATAAGCAGGAAGGGAGAGCTGATATTGGGCTCCTTTGCAAGAAAAATTCTTCGTCGGATTTTTGGTCCCGTGTGCGAGGAGGGCGAATGGAGGAGAACCGCGAACTCTATGAGCTGTACCAAGATGTGGATGTAGTCCAAAAAGCCAAAACATGTCGACTACATTGGCACGGCCACATCGAGCGATTGGACAACAATGCTCCAGCTAAGAGGATCTTTGAATCCCAGCCCCCAGGTTCGAGGCGACAAGGAAGACCGAACCTCCGTTTTAAAGACCAAGCCATCGCGGATGCCAGAGCGCTTGGTCTGGCAAACTGGAAGCAGCGTGCCCGGGATCGCAGAGGATGGAAGGCTGCAGTGTCTCAGGCAGAGACTCTTCACGGGTCGGGAGCCCGTTAAGTAAGTAAGTAGTATTATATGTGAATTTTGAGATTACGCAGGTTTAAACCCTGTCAAATCAACAGCCCTCCCCATCTATCGCAAAATCTTTGATTTATCAGTCTTAAGACCACTGAATCTTGAAAACAAAGGACTCGAATATGCTAGCAGCGCTAGAAACCTTGGAATGGTTTTCAATCGTACCCTCACATGGGACGACCACCTAATTCAAGTAATTGGCAAAGTATATGGCAGCCTCCGTGCTCTCCACGTCACTCGAAGTTTCATCCCCACAAAAACCAAACTTCTTCTTGCCAAAACGCTTCTACTACCCATTGTGTTATATGGATGTGAAATTTTTTCCAACT
This sequence comes from Cheilosia vernalis, assembly GCA_949126925.1. NCBI lineage: Eukaryota > Metazoa > Arthropoda > Insecta > Diptera > Syrphidae > Cheilosia > Cheilosia vernalis. The sequence goes on from OX421361.1 coordinate 51,466,521, forward strand.
TGGACTCTGCCACTAACCGCAAATTAAACGTCGTATATAAAAACATTGCCCGTTATGTCTACAATCTACGTCGCTATGACCACGTCTCTTTTGCTGTTCGCATTTCTGGCTGTAGTTTAGACAATTTACTAAATTTTCGCTCACTTAGCTATCTATTTAAAGCTAAAAATTTAAATTAAATTAAATTCAAACTCTTAAATTAATTTAAAGGCTTTCAAAAATTTATAAGACTCTTGTCTTACTTTGTAAGCGATTTTGAAATAAATACAAATACAAATATGAAATCCCGCCACTGTTTCAACGCTTCCAAGCTCAATTTTACCTAAATTCAAACACATTTCGAAACCAGTTCCACCAGCATAGCCTCAAAAAACACAGTTTCAGGCAGCATATCTGTTTATTTCTGGCCACCAATCAGACCCATACATTGCTATTCATTGCTGCTACATTACAAATCCTTTCGATCCATTTTCCAACAAAAATTACCAAACGAATTACCAGAGCCACCTTAGCTACAATCAAATCAAAGCTATTTCCGCCTTTTCTTTACTGATATCCGCAATTCGCAAATGTCGCACAGCAGTCCGCCTCTCCCAGCAGGACATCGACGAATAATAACGCGCATTATCCCTGCAGCGGCTCTCAAAAAACAATCATAATACGCAATGCTAGACACATTATTTCTGTGTGTGTTTGTGCCGAGTAATTGAATGCGAAAAATTATCAAAGCAATGTCCGTCGGAATAAGCACATTCGTACCCAATCGAACGTGTACATTCGAAACTCGCTTTCTAACTGATTCAACATCGTAATCTGTGATGGGTAATACTGCAGCAGACGATGCATTTCAATACACAAAAAGCAAAGAAGAAAAAACCAACCAACAAACAAATGATCCCTGCAATTACATAAAACAAGTTTGCCGCTCTGTCGGGAGTGGAGAATTTCCCCCCCCCAGCAATAGATGGAAAAAATGATTTCCGCTTCAGTCGACAGTTGGAAAATATTTCCGTCGTTAGCGGAAGTCGCAAAATAAATTAGAAATCAGCCAACTTACCAGTGTTCCTGTCAATCGAAACGATTCGCTCATCAGAACTGGACCAATGCGAGGACAAAGTTAGTGGTGACTCGAAGCAGATGATGTCACCGACAGAGAAGATTGTCTGTCCCATAGATAGATAGATGCACGAGCGGGCCACGATAACAACATGAAAAGAGAAGAAAATAAATTAAAGAAACATGTACGACTGTGTGTGTACCCATTTCCTTTAAAGTACGACCACGAGGAGCAACTATAAAGATTGTGTGGACAATATACAACTTCATTTGACACTATCACGAATCGTAGAATTTATAAAATGGCAAAAAAAATCCACCGTAAAAGGATATTAAATTCCCGCGACCAATCCCCACCACCTACCACCGATCTAGCACTACTAAGTGTACCTATATGTGTTTGGTTTGCTTACCTTGGTCGGGTAGATGTTTCTGGATTCTGCAACCGACAGTTTGATGTAATCCTCGGCATGCTTAACTCCGGTGGTGTCCTTTAGACTAATAGCAATCATGTTGCTTGTTTCCCTCGGAAGATTTATCTACGGAAGGCAAAATACAAACAAGAACCATATAGTGTACAAGCAAAAACATCATAGCGGCAAAATTTACCAACAAACTGAATACGAGAAGTGAAATATTCTTCGAAAGTCCATTGCGAACGTACATATATCCGCTTAGTGAAAGACTTTTCACAGTAACTTGGAATTTTGTACAAAGGAAGGAGCAGCATACAAAAAATGCACGTACGACGCGACGTAGAGTTTGAGGATTAAGTTCACACCGACCAACGGACATTGCACATGTAGGAGATTACTTGCGCCACGGTAAAGTGACCAGGAACTATGGTGCAACTTAGTGCAGCGTAATTGGAAGACGCCACAGAGAAACAAGATAAAACATGGAAAACTATGGAATATTAATCTGGGACGAATTATGTTCGCTGGCGACGTGCTGAAATTGACATCGTTCGTTATCTGGTTGGCTGCACCACCTTTCAGTTGTGATGGTAGTTAAGAAGCATTCTTTCGACGAACTCGGAGGAGAGGCAAGTCCAAAGGGTGACAAGGTACGTCATTATCTAATGTTTGTTTATCAGACCTGACTGACTTGTGACCGAGTGCGAGTGTGGTGAGAGAAAAAAGGAAGCAAAAAGTGCTTAAGCTCACAAAGAACAAAGTTGACCTGGCAGTTGGTCTGATATTTTGCTCCTTGTACGAGCCTTGATTGAACCCTATCAGTGCGGCTTTAGGCCCGGTAAGTCCACAACAGACCAAATATTCACACTACGGCAGATCCTGGAGAAAACCCAAGAAGTCCAAGTCGATACCCACCACCTGTTTATCGATTTTAAGGCCGCATATGACAGCATTTATAGAGACGAGCTATACAGAGCCATGTCTAGTTTTGACATCCCTGCCAAACTTGTCAGATTGTGCAGAATGACGATGGAGAACGCTCGCTGCTCCATAAAGGTCGGAAACAATCTCACCGGGACCTTTGGTGTCAAAAAAGGATTTAGACAAGGTGACGCGCTGTCATGTGACTTTTTTAATATACATAATTCTTGAGAAGATTGTGCGAAACTCACAAGCCAACACCAGAGGCACAATTTTCCAGAAGTCTGTGCAACTACTTGCATACGCTGACGACATCGACATCAGTGGCAGAACACAGCGAGCTGTCACTGGTGCGTTTGCAGGTATCAGTACAGAAGCGGCATAAATGGGTTTAGTTGTGAATGAGGGCAAAACGAAATATATGCTGTCAACAAGAAGGGACACACAACATCGACGAATCGGTCAGAACGTCACGACAGACAGCTATAATTTTGAGGTAGTTAGGGATTTTGTCTACCTTGGCTGCGCTATAAATTCTGACAACGACATCACATCAGAAATCAATCGAAGAATTACACTTGGCAAACGCTGTTTCTTTGGTCTAAGAAGGCAATTGAGAAGTAAGGCCTTGTCAAGAACCACTAAGGAGACTCTATATAAGACCCTCACCATTTCAGTCCTACTCTATGGCGCAGAAGCATGGACGCTTTCAAAGGCGGATGAATATCTCCTTGGTCGTTTTGAACGCAAAATTCTTCGATTGATTTTCGGTCCCGTTTGCGTTGACGGCCTTTGGAGGAGGAGATTTAACAGCGAACTCAACGAGCTGTACAGCGACCTGGGGCCCTACTCTGTATTTCGTTCCGAAAGTGAAAATTTTCGAAAACGAATATTTCGTACTCTCTATTTCTAAAGTGGAAAGAAATTTACTACTTTTGGAATGACAATTCCGAAAGTGGAATTTTCGTACCTGGTAACTCGTTTATGAATGTCGAAAGCATTCGAAAACGGAAAATTTGTTTCTACAACCAATGTGATGACGGAAATGACGACGAATGTCTTTAAATGTATGTTTTTTATAGAAAAACTTAGTTTTATTAACAATTCAAGCAAATAAATTTAATTATAGTGAATCTTCGAGCAGAAAAATGGACACAAAACAGAATTTTTGAATTAAATATTCACGTTCACTTTGCATTTACTGCCCGTATGAACAATTTCATGGTCACATATCTAAATTTTTTGTAAAGGCACTTTCATTGTTTTAAGAAATCATGAAGATTATGTTTTTTCTTACGTTTTATTTCACTCATCTTAAAATTTATATGTTTTGGACACAATACTTTTAGTATCGCACTGCAGACATTTGCAACAGCACTTGATGTTGTTTGTTGTGCTAGTTTCAAGATATGTGGAACTGCAGTTGATCTTAAAGGAGCAGAGTTCATCTTAAAACATACAAAAAAGCGTTCTTCGAAAGGAGAAAGTTCTGAACAAAACTAAAATAATAAACAATAGTTAAATAGTGAAATGAATCTTTGCCACCAATACCTAAAATTTTACATTTTATCACACATTTCCATTATATTTGATTTGTCCCGTATAATTTTTCGTTCAATTCGTTCTTTATTATTTTCTGCATCCATCCAAAGTGCAACCGAATCCATTTTTTGTTTTATTTTTCTTTCAAAATCGCAACTTTGCCTTATCCGCCTTGTTTGTTATTTGTTTTGAATTCTTGATTTGGCAGATTTCATGAGAACTAATTCGAGACTCGAAACAACCAATTCGTAAAAGGGAAACGTGTTTTTTTCCGTTCCGAATGTTTAACAGAGTACAAAATCAAAAGCGGAACGAAAAGCACTTTCGAATAGAAATGACTTTCGGAACGAAATACAGAGTAGGGCCCCTGATCACCCCACAGCTTCTTTGCTGCGATCGACCGGAAACTCTTTCAGAACCAGATAGATAATTCGCAGCACGCCATGTTTATGGTGGTACAGTACATCCGGACCGGATTACTACTGTATTTCCTGCAACAGAGTCGCGAGGAATCTCAATCCACTTCAACCAACTTGCGTCAAACAGATCAATTTCAGAAGAATTTCCACGAAGAGTTCACTGCAGCATTAACGCTAACCCTAAGCCTGTCAACGAAATTAAATCAACGCGTCACGTGCAATCAGTTACTGTCATCCGAATTAAACGCGCACTCCTTTCTGGAACAAACACTTCGCACCAACTCCCCCAATTCAAGTGAATTGAAATTCAATCAATTTTACGCTTCGCATGCCGCAACGCAAAACTTTATCCACACTGTGAACCGAATTGGCAGCTGACCATCCACCCACCCCCGCTCATTGCTCACAATGAATAAATCATGAATAAGTCATGCGAATCACTTAAAACCCATTCACAAGTAAATAAAACATTTTCTGCAATCACTCCCTTGCTCGACTATACGCTTACCGCGACTGTCAAATTATTTCCAATCTGCACATCGACAATATCCTTGTGCGACAAATCGTACTTAATTCCATTGACGTCTTCGATATTGTGCGAGAATTCATTGCCCAGATTATCGTGCAGCGAAACCTTCAGCACGAAATTCATTCCACGGGGGATTTTCTCTTCCGTTTGTTTCAATTTAATCGAAGGATATTGCAGCGAGGCTAGAATGTATTGAACGTTTTTCACTTCGATGCCAATTGGTAAAGTTTGCTCGTATGTCCTCGCCTGCAAGGGGGGATAGAGAAAAGCAATTAATAGAATTGAGAGGTCGCACAAGAATTCCATTTCCACGGTGAAGCAGAAACCGAGAGAGAGAGAGAGATAGGGAGATAAACGAGTGGACAGAGCAAGTGAATAACATACAATTATCAAATCTCGTCCGAGGGTATCGCCACTGCGGACGGTGCCATCCGAAGAGACCCGTACTATTCCATTGGCTGCGTCTGAATCTGGCTTGTAGACGGCGTCATCGAGATTAGCCTTTAATTGTATTGTACTTCGTGGGGCAATCAGGATCGAATCCAACGTTATCGGCTTGGGAGACTCCAGTTCAAGCATTTTAAAAACTATAACGACTTCAGTTAATACCGAGGTGGGATATATTCAATCTGCTGACTTACCAACAACCTCCACGCTGGCAGTTAGCTTTAGTCCGGAAGATAACATGACGTTGGCCTGGATTTTCGCTTTACCCGGGTTGAGCGCCTTGATGCGAACCGATATCAGGTCCCTGTCGGTGTATTCAATGCCTGTGGGAAGATAAAATCAGTTCCATTCGGTCGCCTCTTGGCTGCAAATTGTTTTGTAAGTCCCGTATCTGTTCTTGAACCGAAGCTCGACCGTTCAAGATCATCAGAGAACTCTTTTGTTCTGTGGATAGTAGGTGAGCTTGTGTGTGGGTTTCTCCACACAAGCTGTATCGAAATATCCACTCAAAGGTCGAGCAATGCTCAGGCACTCACCTGCATCGGAGAAGATGTTGTAAATATCCACGACATCCGGTTGGTTGGTGGACCATATAATGCGCATATTCTCCAGCGTACCTATCACCATTGGCGACAGTTCAGGTAAGCCTGCAGCAGAGAAAAGCGTTTAATTTGTCCATAGTCTCGCAATAAGCCTCACAACTTACCCCAGATGAAAGCGGGCATCACTGCACCACTCTTGATGCGAACGAGGGGAGTCCTGATTTGGATCTCCAATAGCGGAACGACATGAACGTCGACTGTGTCCTCGGATATAATCACTTCCCTGCCATTCGTTGGGCTCTGGCTGACGCACCTGCCGGTGATGGTTGTATGTCCAAGCTTCCTAGCCACAACCAGGGCGGATTCCATTGCTTTAAGTGCGAACGTTTTTGTCAATTTTAGAGACAGTTACATAAACCCAACTCACTTATAACGTGATGATCGTTCACAGAGTAAACAATGTTCACATCGGGCTGTGGTCCTCCGAGGTAGTATATCTGAACACTGGACCCAATGACCAGCGTCGAGTTCCTGGGATAAAGCCGCAACGGAGGGAAGACCTAACCAATTTGGATACAGTTTTGCTCCCTTGAAATACCTTATGAGCGAACTCACCTGAATAGTCACAGGAATGCTGGACACCAGAGCTTCCCCATGGCCAGTGTTGAAGACGACTTTTGTCTCACCGAGCGAATTGCCTGTAATAACATATCTGCGACACAGCATGTCCTTAGCACGAAAACCAACATTTGAGATTGAAAAACTTACCTGATCTCCCCCAACTCGAGGTCGAATTGATCGCCCAATTTGACACTCAAGATGTTCGGATTGAAGATGTCCTCGGTCAGCTCGTATATCTGGAGGTTGTACGGATCGATAAGTAAAAGGTTGTCATTCGAGTCTAACAGTTTGACAATCGCGTCAATAGATTTGGTTCGTTCCACTCTGTCGGGCACTTCGACCTTAATAGCTCCAATCGAAACAACAGACACCGAGAGATGTGCTGACTCGGTCATTAAGCAGCGGTCGGTCAGCTCTATGCGGACCTAAAGAGATAGATTGTAGTGTAAGTACGCCATTGCCATTAGTTCGTAACAGTCTACTTACATGACCAATGCGGTGCGGCGTGATGATCAACTCCCGGGTCTTTGCATCGAACTCAATCGATATGACTCCATTCTCGGAGACCTGGAAGTCATAGTAACCGCTGCCTTGCAGAATGGGCACTTTATGGGGCCGATTTTTAGACAGGAATATTGAAACGTGTTCCGTTGGAAACAGTGTACTGTTGACTGCCATGAACTTGATTTCGTTTTCAATGACCGGCGTGACCAGCTTCTCCGACTTTGCCTACAAAGGAAATACATCATTTCAACCATAACCATAAAAAAACACCTCGCTGACAGACAAACCTTCTTGATTCCGAAATGTGGACTTTCCGCGGAGATTCCATGCTTCGCCAACACACTGGCATCATAGCTCGTCACAACGCCCTTGACTTTGAAGTTATTCGCTACCTCCTTGATCGTGCTAATGAGCATATCCCTGCCGGGGATTCGAACGCCCTCGACAATCTCCTCGTCGCTCTCTCGGAAGTAGAAAATATCTTTGTGATAGTTCTCGCCTGCCTGGGCAAACTGCCACTCCAACACCAACGACGAGATATTCATCAACTTTCTGTTTTGTTCATCTTGCACCTCGATTTCGATTTCAAACTTATCCTCGCGATCCTTCAAGTGCATCAGGGAGTTTTTCACTTCCATGGGACAGCTCTGTCGCAGCTTCTCGGTGGCGTAGAGATTCAGGAACCTCGGCTTCACGCAGTAGATGGTGGTGGCATAGTTCGACACAAACGGTTCAAAGTTTTTCGCCTGCAGTGCGTTGAACACGTCAAAGTTGAGAGTGGTCTGTCCCACCTTGCGACACAGCACGGTGTACGCATATATCGTTCGCGGTGATTCAAACTGAATTTCGGAGACCTCAGCGATTTGCTTGTCGTACCTGAGGTTCTTTGTCAGCTCAGCGGCCAGCGTGAAGATCTTTTGCGGCCCATTGGTGTACAGGAGATTTCTCGACGCACCTATCGGAAGAATAATCTCATTCGCGATGGGATTGAGGATGTTTAGCTTTTCAAAAACAACCAGCGTCGCTTCATCCTTCAGCACCTTGTCCATGAATTTGTACGACACAGTAAAGTGGGTGGTACCGATGCTCGTGCTGCGCAAGTAGATTGTGTGGCAAGCGTTCGGGGCCAAGTTGTCCGCCTCCTCTCGCATGCTGTCCACTTGGAAGATTTGATTCGTGAACTCTAGGTGATAGTTGAGGTTCTCGCACTTTGTGAACGGCACATAGGTGTTGTTCGCAAATGCGTACACGGCAATATGGAGCTTAACGTAGTCCCGCAGGGAGGTCTCAAAGTTGTATTGCACAATCTCTAGTTTAACTGGAGGCAGGAAGTATATCTCAGCGGATCGTGAGATTTTAATGTTTCGGGACAGTGCAACTCGCACGTGCGCGTAGTTGGTAAGGAGGGCTTTGCTGCGTTCATCGAAGGTGTCAGACGGCAGTTTGAAATCCGAGTCGATGCGAGTAGAGGCCAGGCCAGTCTGTGAGATTTGCAAAACAGAGGGGTTTTGCGAGGACCACATGTAGGAACCATCGCCGCCCGTTGCACGGAACTGAACTTTTTGGGTTTTTGGAGCATTCGGATCGAATGGGAGAATTACTTTTGATGGGGCCAGCAGGAGCTCTTTGAAGATCTGCAGATCCGCTTTCGCAGTTAACTGAGGAGGAAGACAAAATGTCAACAAGCAGGTGGGTGGGAAGGTTCGATAGTACTTACATCATCGAAGGCAGCATTTACTGGACTTGTTCCCTCTTTGAATGCTTCGCCGTAGATGCGGCTGCCGTTTTTAGATTTCTTCAGCACATAGAACAATGACTCGTCCAGTTGGGAGAACACCGAGTATCGGGGACCAAGTGTAATTTTCTGGTTATCGCTGAAAAGAATCGGGCAAATAAGTTGCATTTGAGGATCGTTAAATGCTAAACTCACCTCGAGTACAAATCCACAGCGATTTCGTGCTTTTCGCCTTCGACTGTTACCCAATTGTAGTGCGGCAACAGATTGACTGTCAGCTTCTTTGGCGCACTTACTGTTAGCGTTGCTCTCGGCACTGGTGATTTGGGTGCGTTACTGTCCGACGTGTAGCTACCTTCAGACTGAACGTTTCTATCGCGCAACACAACGAATGTTCTTCCCAATTTCTCGCCGGTGGCCTTGCTACCACTGATCGTAGCCACATCACTGTCCTCAATCTGTAGGGAATACTGATTGTTTAGCGAAATCTCTTGAAGTTTTCCCAGCTTCAGTTGTAGAATGCGGAAGTTGACTGTATCGCCAGCTAGAATGTGCACATCCGAGGGGTCAAGAATAATATTCGCCAACACATTGATGTAGACCTCTATGATGGGCACGACAGCATACTCAGGATATGGAATACGCACCGCAACCTACAAGAAATAATCGTTTTTAACTGTAATATCTTTGAACTTGCATCTTACCTTTGCACTTCCGGTATTTATGCCCTCCAACAGCACCATATAGCCCTTCATGTGTAGAGCTTCGAATTTTTCCAACGACTTGGGCACCTCATGGTAACTACTCTCAGTGAACGTCAAAAACCGTAAAGCCGGCTTCCAATCTTTCTGGTTACTGGCATCTTGACGAATTGGTGAAATTTTCCAATTAAATTCCACCCCCTCCAGAGTGGTGAAGGCATTACCCTGCGAATCCTGAGCCCACAACTCAAACGTTTCGGGTGCCTCTTCCAAATACAACTCTCTAGTTGTGGTTAATATACGCAATTGATCGATCACATCCAGAATCACATCGCAGCGCAACACCGCCGTGGTGGCTGTATCCTCTGCAAGGACTATAGCTGTGTTTCGGCGACGTTCTCGTGTAAGTACTGTGACCACTGCTTTTGAAGAGCACTCACTCTCATAATCATCATATTGTGGAGTGATCTGTATAAGATCTTGTCTCGAGGACATCCTGAAAAATATATATTACAACAATTTGAATTGTGCTTCGTTGAAAAATCCCGGCACAATTGAGGTTATGCATGCACTCACCATTTGAAACATCCTTTTTCGATGACTTCCAATGTGAAATTTATTGAAATCTTGTCAAATATTGGTAAAAGAACACGAGGGTAATTTAATTTTGTTGTTTTCACATTTGAAATTATAAATAATACGAAGAAAACTGACAAAATTGCTTTAAACTTGTCCATGGCGCGAACTTTGGAACACACCACAAGCAGAAAAATGCAGATGCCAAATAAAACGCTTGACATTTTGGATGTAAACACACGTGCTTGTGTTGGCTAAACTGGTTTAACAGAGCGTGTAGATTTGGACATTTGAGTGATTTTCATTGAGTCAGTTTGCAGTATTTTTCGAAGAGTGGGTAAAGGACTATTCACATGAGAGCGAGCGAACGAATTGCTGAAATGCGAACAAACCACTTTTGATGCATTTATGAACAGAAAATTGTACATTTTACTATTCCAACAGTGGGATAGTTAATTATGCCATCAAAATGTATTAAGAAAACATGTTAATAAACAGTTAAAATAACGAAATTTCGAATTGCAAACTTTTTGCCGCGAACGAATACACCCTTGGCGCGAATTGTCAAAGTTTATTCACAATCCACATCATTCAATTCGCGTTCCACAAACTAACGAATAAAGCATTAGTTCGAACTTAACCTCAAACTCAAAATGTTATAGAGACAAATAACGGCGACTGCCATTGGATTCGCGTGTTTCTGCGACCAAATTAAATGTATCATGTGAATGGACTGTCAAAACTTGCGAATATTCGTTCGTTCGTAGGTAGTTGGTCGCTCTCAAGTGAATGATCCTTAACAAGGGTACAAGTTGCTACCTAGGTAGATACTCTTATGGGTAGAAACAACGTTATGGATTATGGTTATGGGTTATTTCAGTTAGGTGTCATTATAAATAAATCCTCAAAAAATCGTATCCCATTCGCATAAGCGACAAACACACAACTCCTGGAATGGGTCCTCTTTGTCAAACTGACTTATTTCTCCTTTCTTGGTATAGTTTTTTTTCCCGTTTGTGGCATAGAAAACTAGTCTAATACAAAGACAGTAGTAACTGGTAGTAAACTTATCAATAAACATCGAATGCCAAACGGAACTAATTTGCTCTTATTTCGAACTGCTTCTTCCTTAATTTCCGTAAATAAAGATATGATGCGTATTCTACTGGGATGTAAATTAACACTAGTAATTCAAAGGCATATCTGATGGTTGAAATCAGTTAAAATCAGCCATTCGGTACCTGTCTACCAATCTACCTTCATATCAGAGTAGGTAGGTTTTTGTGGTATTTCGAAGTAAATTCGAAATAAACGCGAACTCAGCCCATCTGCAGCTTAACGTTTTGATGGCTATCCATTTCCAATGGAATAAAAAGTGACAAAAATTAGTTCAAAGTGACAGCTGGAACTACACATCAAAATATTAGAACATTTCACAAATTTGTTTTAAATTTCTTCAAATACTCGAATAACAAATAAAATCTTCTAACAAAATGTCTAGTGAAAGTGAAACAAATGAACAAAAAGAAAGAAATCCGCAAAAGTCGAAAACTACGAAATCCACTAAATTTGCTGTGCGAACTGTGAAGTATCTTCGAAGCAATTGTACGCAAGGAGAAGTTTTCTCCTACATCGATGGGTTACACGAACATCTGAAGAAAAGTCAGAAAAAACTTAAAAAATATAAAGAAAAAGTCAAGAAATTGGTAAGACACGATTGTTAATGCATTAGGGGAGATGTGTGATTATTGTTTTATATTCCAGACAAAGAAAATAAGCAAATTGAAAATAGTAAACAATGTGCCTACCGAAAGGAAGCCGACAGTGCCGATAAAGGAGGCAAAGGAGGACTCAAATGAAGACACAGGTAAGTTCATACATACATTATATTATCTAACTTTCACTTTTGTTAATAGAATAAAACAAAACACGATAGGTGTAGGCTTAGAGGTAAAGAGAATCAACATCGCCCCGATATTTGTGGACGACTCTTCCTAGTGTTGCTATATTGTGAATGTTGCATATATCAGCAGCGATGAAGTAGGGCTTTAGGACAGAGTAAGCAGATTTAACTTCAAATACATAAGGCTTTCTCTATAGTTGCAGAGCGACCTCACCCAACTTTGTCTACCTTACTAGTTGACTAGGCTGTAAGCGTCTAAAGTAAGAAGTAAATAATTGTTTCCTTTGGGCAGCTTTTGTAATTATTCAGACGGAAAATGCAACATAAGTTTTTGCCAATTGAGTTCGTGGCCGCGAAAGTTACTAGAGTGGGTTGGACTTCAGCGTAAAGTGAAATGTTTCTACTTATTTACCAAACGCATCACTTGGTTTATTGAACCCCCGCAGTATTTTTGCTTAAAGAAGTGATATGTCAACTCTTTTGTCTTAAATATATGCGCATTTGTTTCCTCTGTGGCACATCTCGCTTGCCAGCCAACGCAGAATTCGGTTACCAGTTCGATTTCCTGTCGCACGACGCTGAATCAAATGTAGCGTGTCTTTAATATTTTATTAAATGCGGCAGATGTCTAATGCATCCCAAGGACGCAGTGAAATATTCTCGCACCAAATGATTTGCAAAGGATTATTCAAACTTTAACCATGTGGACAATATTTTTCTCACTTGCTGAATCATACGAATCCTGACCTAATAACGCTCCGTTTGAAGAGCTTCAAAAATCTTCGACTCTGACAGTGATTTTTATAATACGTAAACCAGTCACGTCGTGAAATAATTAGGCAACTATCCGTTCCGTTGATAGTGGTTCATGGGATGATCACAACATTAAACATCAAATGACCTTACGGTGCTGATATAAATATATTTACTGATAAGGCGTTTTATGCAATAAATTGCGCAACTACTAAGCGAAAATATTCGTTGTCGTATGAATGTTTATTCACGGTCACAAAGGGCAAAACGTAACAAGGATTTTCCAGCCAGTGTTTCGCCTATTCATCACGTGTTATACCCGCGAGGCGTAAGTTTCTGCATAAAAGTAATGAAGAGGTAGAGTATATTGTATTGTCTCAACTGACATCAATACTAGATTCAAAATGAAAATGCGAACAATCTGCTTTTATTTTACACAATGAAAATGTCATCGTCTCAGTGTGATCTAGTTAATCAAGCTAAGTATGCCTATAGAACGGTAATGCAATCTGAAATGCACATACATAACAGCCGAGTGCCCCTGTCTAGTGACATCTTCCTATTAAATTAAGGTCAGCGGATTAGTTCGCCCGATTAATCTATCAGTCAATCAATTGCGACGTCTACTATTCGAATTATGCAAAAGACCAGACGTAGTCACGCGATTACATGTGCATGTGAATTCTCACTTGGCTGAAATGACTATCGGTAGTTTATGACCGGACCGCTGTGCACGAGCTATTTCCACAGGTTGCACTTTAATTGAATGGTTTTTTGACCATCAAACCTGTCAAGATTAACTCATTCACTAGAGCAAATATCCGAGAAACAATTAAGTTTGCCTCACTCCACATTGCGGTACATATTTTTATATTTGTGGTGTACTTCCAGTTCCAGGTGTCCCCAGTGAGAATGTTTCCATGCGAACTCAATATATGACAAAATAATCGCTGCCTAAAATACCATTTGGCACGTGAAATTTTCCAAACACCAACCTTCATTTATCGCCGAGAATCATTTGCCATAATATACTCATGTCATAAATTTATCTGCAGGGGACCATACGAGATTAGGGTCGCCAGATGTCAATTTTTCGGCTAACAGCCCACACCCACATGAATAATCTCCAAACGAGGCACCGAACGTCCATAAATTAATTTACGAGTATAAAGCATTCGCTGGAGGGTTTATCATCATTTTAACAATTATATAGCTAAACCCCGTTTGCTCTTTGCGTGGGTTTATCATCATTTTAACAATTATAGCTTAACTCCGATTGCTCTTTGATAAACATTTATTATATTGTACAATCCGACTAATTACTCACATATACATAGATACCTACTTCATTCACTTAACATCTTAAAAGAATAGCTTTGCCATGAAAGAAGCAAATTATAACAACAAAACACGCGAATTTATTAGTAGGTTGATAACACAACTATTTAATATATTTTTGGCCACGTTTTGCACATTAGCTACTCGCGATTTCTTTGCGATAAGGCCTACATATTTATAGAACTGTCATTAGTTGATTTTGAATACTGCAAAAAATATCTGGCCTGACACAATTCCAGATTTAAAAATTAGTGAGCATGAAACCATCATTGTAAAAGTTCCTCCAAAAACCAGTGGAACAGTTTTAATTATGTAGACTTCTTAAAATATAAAACCACAGAATTTAAAACTTTCCATCATGAGAAATGTACTAATCTCAATGGTATCAATGACTTCAACACATTCTGCGATACTAATAATCATTTTTAGTGGCCAGGCAAAATTTTTCCATCACACAGTGGCGAAATTTTCCATACAAAATGTTGTGACCTGGAAAATATTTCGTGTCAAGGTTAAAAATGATTATTACTAAGGCCAAATCAGTTTGAAAAAAATTAGCCTGTGCACTAAAAATGGTTGTTAGTACCGCGGATTACCAGAAGGACTGCAAAAAACATTTGGTGATTCAATTCATAAATTAACTATAAAAAAATTGTTTATAAATGGTCTTCGCACGAACTTAGACTACGCAAAAGGAAAGAAGTGATGTGCTATCAAAGATCATTTGTGTATTCAACAATCCAGAAGATTGAAGTGAATATAGACGAATACGAAATGAGTACAAAAATATAAACAAATAAAAACTGCAAGTTGCGAAGAGAATCTATATAAGTAACAAAATCGAGAACTGTTATAGTCAGAAGGAAATGTGGTCAGTCATTAAAGTGGTAATATTCTAAAGAAAGAAAAAGAATTTAGAAATAAAGTGCAATTTTTTGATAGAAAAGAGAGTAATAAACAAATTTATTTTATTTTATTTTTATTATTATTTTATTTTCAAAAGCATTTACATTTCGTTCTGATTGAGGTTGCAGAGAGAGCAGATAGGGTTAATGTCGGTTCTAACGGGTGATTTTTTAAGAGGTTTAGAACTTTTTTTAAAAAAAAAACACAAAAAATTAATGTTTAAAGATAATTTCATGCAAATGTTGACCGCGGCTGCGTCTCAGGTAGCCCATCCGCTGAGTCCAATTTTGGCATACTCTTTCACACATATCGGCCGGTATCTCACGATTGAATGCATGGATGTTGGCTTCCAGTGCGTCAATCGAAGCGGGCTTGTCCCTATACACATTAGCCTTGACATACCCCCACAAAAAATAATCTAATGGTGTCAAATCGCACGATCTAGGCGGCCAATTGACCGGCCCGAAACGTGAAATTAACTGTTCACCAAACTCGCCTCGCAATTGCGCCATTGTTTCGCGTGCTGTGTGGCATGTGGCACCGTCTTGTTGAAACCACATATCATGCAAGTCAAGAACTTCCATTTCGGGCAAAAAAAAAGTTTGTTATCATCGCTCGGTAGCGTTCACCATTGACAGTAACGCTGCGATTCGCATCATCTTTGAAGAAATATGGCCCAATAATGCCGCCGGCCCATAAACCGCACCAAACAGTGGCTTTTTCGGGATGCATTGGTAGCTGTTGCAATGCTTCTGGCTGATCTTCACTCCAAATGCGGCAATTTTGCTTATTTACGTACCCATTCAACCAAAAATGAGCCTCATCGCTGAACACAATTTTTCGATAAAAAAGCGAAAATGAACATTTCGAACCGAGCACGAATTTTGATAGTAAAATTCAATAATTTGCAAGCGTTGTTCATTTGTAAGACGATCCATGGTTAAATTGCAAACCAAACTGAAGCTGTTTGACAGTGACACAAGGTACTAAACACACGTCAGCTGTCAAAACCAGTGTTGCCAAAACCAAACCAGCTAAAAAATCACCCGTTATATAGTCATATTTGAGATTCAATTTCATTGTTTGGTTTCCTTGGAATTTATTGTACGTCAATTCATGTAACAGTTTATATAATGAGGTTTCTATAAAATCGCATAAACTTGTTAGACTTATTCCGCGGTACTAATAATCATTTTTAGTGTCCAGGCTAAATTTTTCGAGCTCACAATGGCGAAAATTTCCATACAAAATTGCATATTGTGACCTAGGAAATATTTAGGTTAAAAATGATTATTAGTAAGGCCCATTATCTGGCAGCTATAGTTAGTTATTTCCACGCGATTGCCAGAACCTCCGCCCGGAAGACACTGCTGTGATCAGGAAATCTGATTGTTTTGCTTTGGTGACTTCATCAAGACCTCCGTCGGTAGTCAAAACTGTTTTTATTGTTTTACTTCCGGTGACTTGATTAAGCCGTCCATGGGCAGTCAAAACTATTTTTATTTTTATTGTTTTACTTCTGCCTGCCGAAAGCCATATTTGGATCTTGTAGTAAACGACTTTAGCTGAAGTTCATCAGGGCTACCTTGTTATAAACAAGAGAAAGAACACAAAAAACATTGCCTACTTTTTGCATAAATAATAACTGTTACATTATCGGTAAAAATGTCAGCTGGAACTCAAGCTGAAGTGCCTATCTATATACATATACATTAAATGCGCCAGCAATTTTCTTATCGCTTGTATTTGGCTCAAATAATCTTGAACTTGGATTGCTATCTTGGTGGTTATTACTGTGTTTAGTAAACCAAATATTTGTATGATCGTAAATCTGCTTTAAGCGAACACATGACGGATTACAACTAATAGTTGGATAATTCCATTATGCAAGCCAAAAGAGCAATAAATTGGTGGACAAATACGTATCCTATCTAAATGCCGACTGTCTTTATTTCGTTTTATTATAAGAGTTAATACCTTCCATCAGTCATAAGTTTAGCAAGTTCCTAGATAAGCGCACGATGTCCAACAGAAGGTTAACTCAAAGTTTTATTGATATTAACAGCTTATTCCTAGAATTATTTTTCATTAGTTTTACAGTTCACATGACCGAAAGCAAACACTTGAAGAATTTATGGGTCATTGAGGTTATGTCGCACAAATTGCACAACGAAAAAACAACAAACTTTTACTATAGTGCAAAAACAGAGCGGGTACAAGATTTTTACTTTTAAATGTCACTCGCGACATTTGTGCAAGAAATTAACTTTTACAGCGTTTGTCTTCTAAAGCATCGGACTTCTTGAAATCCTTTTACAGATAGCAACGTCATCAAATGTGTATGCCCTGATTTGACTGTTATAGTAATTCTAGGATTCACTTGGGCATATTAAAATGTTTAGTCATCCTAAGTCGATTAGACTTGTCAACTAAATTTCGCCTGAACTCAAAAACCAGATTATTCGTTAATTCTACTTTTACTACGTCAAATATGCAACGCAAATGTTAACTGCGTCGAGAAATTCCGGACTAGATTCATTTTTCGGCTACCAGTCCATACGTCAGATTCAGATGCGACGCTAACAAACTCGAATTTTGAGCCAATGGTGTACAGCAATAAATTCATAGATTACTACAACGTTTGTCGTTTTTTTTTCTTTCTTTTTCCTTAACTCATAAAAATAAGCTAACAACAAAACAATTCCATTGCCCCCATCACCTGGGGGATCGTGCTTATCAAAATGCCTAAGCAACTCGCCAAATTTATATAAAATACTACAACGCCAATATTTGGGAATAGCTTAAAGACGTATGTCGGTCTCACTTCAAAACGTTTCAATTGAATCAACTAAGAGAGAGATTATTTAACGGATTACGATCGGGTGTCGTTAGGTGTAGTCGGAATTTAATATTAAAAGTTATTATAAATCTTAACCCATAACCAATCATGTCAAACAAGAAAATACTTTGTAGGTAACATTTTCTAATTGTTTAAATGGCTTGGATCAGATTACAAACTTGGGTACTTTGCAAAATTACTTACTACCTATAAAACATTTTGAAATGTGCTATGTGCTCCCAAAGAAAAGGTTGTCCTTTCTTTGGATTTCGATTCAAATGCTGCATGTGTGAAGGAAGCAAGAACCACGGGCTTTATTCCTTCTTTGAAGTAGCTATAAAAGCTGGGCGCTATAATTCCGTGGGGGGCTATTTCACTGCTCCCAAAACACACAATCAACTATTTTGCGACACAAACAAGTGTAATCTCAAATGTAGCCTGCCAAATTAGCAAAATCGTCGTTGACAGTAAAAACATAAAAAATCAAATTAAGATAAGACCTAAAATTTGCAAACAAAATATACTGTAGGAACAATCGATTATCGCTCAGTTTTCATTCGCGAATTATAACAGCTGAAGATACGATCGCACTTAGGTTTAAGAAATCGTGACACGAGCACTCATAAATCGAAACTACGTAACAATTGATGAATAAGTGTAGTTAGTCCTTAGTTCAGCAAGTGCGGTCTTAATGTAAGACTGATTTGTAAATACTGTTTGCTACTTATGGGCTAAAATAAGTCATCCGATGTTGTTTGGCTCTCATTTTTCTTCTAAATGAAAAACTTCAATTCTGTTTTTTGATTACCTATGTTTATTTGAACCTTTAGAATTTTATTGGTCAAGTCGAGAAGATGATATCGGCCAAATGGACGCCGTCCCAACATATTACCATACGTGCTCGTTTTATGGCATTTTTCATCACTTCTGCGCGAACTTCGGGCGGCAGATTCTCGCACTCGTGTCGAATGTTGTCCTTGAGGGCTTCTAGGATCTCGGGCTTGTTCACATATGTCGTTTTCCATTGGGCAAAAAGAAGCGTCCGGGAGAGTTCGGAATCGAAAAAATCACTTCTGAAACCGTTCCATTGGCACAAAAAATACTCTTCTGGTGATTCTGAGGAGAGAATTTCGCTTCTGGATTTGAAGTCAGAATCCACTCAAGAAGCACTCACACAAGTGTAGTTTGTGTATTTTATACAAGTCAACTGACGGCTGCCGTAGATTATTTTTTGGCATTTCACCAATACTCTTGTGGATTCAATCAGAAGCAGTTTTCTTGTTCCATTGGACTACCGAATGAGTGGATCCCCGAGTGAAACCAATGGAAAACGACAATAAACACGGGACTTCTAAGGCCCATTTTATTCACTCGAAGTTGAACACAACTTCGGGATTTTAATATGGAAAACTCCCCGAGTTGTGTTCAACTTCGAGTGAATAAAATGGGCCTAAAAACCCCACAAAAACAGTCTGGAAGGGTTAAATCGGGCGATCTTGTGGGCCAATGCAAATCGCCAAAACGAGACCCGGGAACGCCGCCTTCAGAATATCGTGTGTGCCGTAGCTCCGTCCTGTTGGAACCACATGTCCTCCAGTCCTAATTCGTCCTATTGCGGCAGAAAAAAACTCGTCTAACATGGCCCTATAGCGCGCATCGTCCACTGTTGTCGTTTGACCAGCGGCGTTCTCGAAAAAAAAAAATGACCCGATGACTCCTCCAGCGTGAACAGCGCACCTTGGCGCACCTTGTATAATGTATAACCGAACACTGCGAACTCGACCGAGCGTCCTTAATTCTATTTTTTTTTTTGTAATTTGTAATTTTATTTATTCAAGTACAGCCGTATTTATTAGATTTCCTTACGACGCCTCTACGATGTTGTTTAGTTAAACATCGCGTAAAGATTTACGCAGCCTCTACGTGACTTTTCTAAAATTGTGATTTATAAACTTTTTTCCGCGGTAATTTTACTAAACGAGGTTTGTGTCTAAATAGGTACGAATTTCGATAAACTATTACAGAAAACAAAGAAATCTATTACCTTTTTTCGCTGAAACCGACATCAGCTCTGTGCCTTGATTTTGTGCGGTTTTTTCCGCAATGGCGGTGTCGGAAAGGGTTCACGTATAGGCGGATTCTATAAATGTGTGAGTGATGTCGCGAACTGACAACTTCCAATTTTTCCTGTTCTTATAACGCTTTGTTCCTGCAAATTCCAGGCGAGCTTTCCCACACGCGAATATTTTTGACACTTGAATCATTTTTCAATGTTAACTTCGATAGAATTTTTTCATTCGTGGGTTTGTGGATCCGCGAATGTCTTATGTAGGATTGTGAATAAATTGTGACAATTCGCTGCAAGAATTTTCAATTGCTGTAATAATTGTAAATTGAGCTATTTAAATCGATTGAGAGTCCGATTTTTTTTTAGATTAGACTTAAGATTAATTTAAGGCTTTGGTGGTATAGTATAAAAATCAATTTTCAATTCATAAATACAATTAAATTCATTTGTTCGCAATTCGCGCTCATGTGAATAGTACTTAAACAAGTTTTCAAAAACTGTGATTTTAAAATGAATATGTTTAAAAAATAACGCGTAAATAGTGTGAAGCCGGCTAATACTTGTTAAATATTGGGAGAAAATACTAAATTTATTTAACACCGTCAGAAAAAGGCACACTTTTTTTTCATCGCCCCTTATGGACTTTTTAAAACTAAATTGCAAGAGATCTTAAAAGTAGATATAAAAATGAGTTGATATAATTTATAAAAAAAATCCGATAAATTTTTTATATATTTATAAATAAAAAACAAAGCTAAAAGGTTTTCATTTTAAAATTTGTCATTTGAAAACGAATTGGTACTAAAGTAGGTACTGTCTAGCTTACCCGCAGAACAACCTTAAAGACATCTAATTCTAATGTTATTTGGTTGTTTTGGCTGTATTTATAAAAGAAACGTTGTGAGAGAGTGATCCTTTAACAGTCTATACCTATTGTATTGTGAAACTAAAACCAAAATTTATAACCTTTCTCTAACAACCCGGGAGATTGTTGCGAAATTCTGAAAAGTAACAAAAAAAAGAGCGGTGAAAGAAAGTGTCATTTCTAAAGCTACTCTGCAATTTAAGAATTTTCGCACAATATTTAACAATTGTTGGCTCTCCTAACACTATAATCGTGTTCTGATAGACAGCAGCGTTATATTTTATAGAAATTCATTTGGAAATCACAGCGTTTCTAAAATTTCCAAAGTGAATTTTCAAACTAAAAAAAAGGGAAAAGTAGCAACAAATAGTATCAGGGTCCTCGAAAAACTGCCAAATTATTGCACAACGGTCACGTTGGTCACAGCGCGCGGCTCACTCACACATTCAAATCCGATTCGGGCCGTTCCCTAGCGACATCGCCTCAAAAACCGCACAAAATCAAGGCACTGATTAGCTTTGGAAATTAAATTATTTTACACAATAAAAAGTCAAATTATCTAAAACAATTCCAAAAAGTCTTCGAAGGTTTTGCTGAAATATCAAACTGCAATCATATATCTATGTGTCTTCCTATTTCCATATTCCTATTTCTATTCTACCAACCACCGCCAAATCCAATGCCAGACCATTGGTAGACATAATCACACACATCCTAAGACATTCCCCACAAGCAACAAAACTGAAGTAAAAGAAATTATATCACAAACGCACAATGTTTTATTTATTTTAATTTATCTATCTATATATATAAAAGGCAATGAAGTCCGTGTGTGCGCGCATAACTCGATAAAGGATTGTTGGATTTCAACGATTTTGGGCTTGATGGTTTCGTTTTGGACCAAGGAAGGTTATATATAGGCTACTTTTTGTCCGGAAAACAAAACTTTGAGGGGATGAAAAAGATTATGAAAGTTTGTATGGGGAAATGCACTTTGAAAAAAAAATAAACGGGGTGGAAATCGAGTAGTGATACTTCATATACAAAAAAAAATATTTTTATGTGGTATTCGTTTGGGCTTCTTCAGATTTGCCCTCAGATTTCAGATTTCGTGTGCCTAATCGAACATAAAAACGTCTCTTGCTCTTTTTTGTGTTGATATTTGTGCGATTTGAATATGTGTAGTCTTGGACACTTTTCTAAGCGATTTCCATTCTCTACTTAAATTTTGTATTAAAACATTAGAAATATCCGTCCCGATTGATTTCTAAATATTTATACATAAATAATTCACAAAAATAGATTCACCCGATGCATCGCGTTTCTTTGCTGGAGAAAAATTCCATAAAAATGTAAACAAACTCCATCAGTTGTCAAACTCAAACGCACTTGTATTGGTAAATCTGAGAAAATATCTAGATTCGCAAAAGTGCTCTGAAATCTGAAAAAGATTGCTTTTTCCTGTACCAAACGAACATAAAAATTGCTCTGAGTGCAAAAAAAAGTGCTCTGAGAGCGCCCAATCGAATACCACATTAATTTTAATGCCAATTGTTGTTGTCAATTATTTTAATTATTTTGCAAGCAAATTGTTGTTGCAAACAATTTTGAAATTTCTTTTTTTTAAATACACCTAATAAGTTTGCTTATGTTTACTATGTTACATTAAGTAGCTTTTTGAAATGGAGTAGATACTTCGATTTGTTTGATGGTGTTTGAATGCATCATTTTTGTTTGCCAAATATTTTCAGTATCCTTGCATTAGTATGAGAGTGAGTAAGTTGAAATGTTTGAGATGATTATGATGATAGGCAACACAGGAGTTGTTGAGCGTTTTGAGTTTTTACGTGCATAACTCGAGACAGGATGGTTAGTTTTTAAAGATTTTGAGCTTGATGGTTTCAAATGGACCCAAGGAAGGCCATAGGCTACTTATGTCTCGAAAACAAAACTTTGACAGGATGATATAGGGGATGAAAGCACGAACCAGGCAGATCGGAATATTATCAATCGAGAGAATATGTCGGAACTTTGGGAAAGAATATCATTCAGTCGTCCATACTGGAGACCGAGATAGACAACAACACAATCGTCATCAGCATAGCGTCCCATGTTTCTCATATGGTCAGTTGTATGTGGCGTGCTCACGTGTCGGCAAACCTCTCGCTTTGTACGTGTACGCACCCGTAAATGGAACGAAAAATGTTATGTACCATAAAGTCCTTCAGTGAAAAAGCGGTAGGTTGGTCGACAAGTAAATCGCTGTGGTTGTTGCAATTGTATTTATCAAAATATCATTTTTGAATAAAGAATTTAAATTGACCGGAAGCGAAAGCTCGGAATTAATAATTTCATTAACTACATTAACGAATTTTTGCGGAACGAAGTTCGCCGGGCCAGCTAGTTAAATATAATTTCAATCTTATAATTGCATAAGCAAACGAAATTGCTTTGGCAGAAATTTTGCACAGCATGCGAAACGAACAAACAAAAATTAATTTCTCTTTTTGGTTTTGTTTACAATTCGACGACGACCAAATGACAATTGATGCAAAAACACATTTGCGTAAGATCTACGCAGCCTCTAAACGCAAATTTTCGCGTTTAACTAACGCAGTCTTAAAGCAACGTTGCTTAAGTTCGAAAAATCTTTATAAATAACATTTTCCTGCGTAAGGGCATTTTAGAGGGTGCGTAGAGATAAGCAGACTCTACGTTGAGTTTATAAATAAGGCTGGTAGACTTTAAGTTGTGTTTGCGGCGAAGCCTAAGTGGTTTTTCTGCAGAAGAGTGCATATCACAATATTTAAAATGCATAAAGTGAGGTTACATTTTTGTTTTAATAGTTAATAGCTAGTTGTATGTATATTGTATACTATAATTTTTTAAGGAGTTAAAGATTTTTTTAAGAATATTTTTCTGGCCTTAAAGTTTCGAATGTGTCATAAGTTAGCTGGAAGTTCGTTGAACAGCCTTGGAAAACAGCATAGCAATTGCCTTCTACCATGTGCTGTCTTGGGATTTGTAACACTCCTTGGGCGCGTCTTCTCGTGTTCTGCTCGTGATCGATGGTCTTCAATCTTAGTACTCCAGCAACACCGCCATCTTGAATATACTCTTGACTTCCAGAACTATAAAAGGTGTAAGGTTATGTATGAGGCGGTGAGTTTGCAGCTCTGATGAGTTTTATGGCCTTATTTTGCAGCCGTTTTAGCTTCAATAAATGTGTATATCTGAAGCATTGCCCCACGCTAGTTAGTAGACTTGTTTTAAGTCGAAATGGAATGAATATCCACTCTATCCACCAAAGTCACCCAGTCGAGCTGCATGTGCAGGATCTATTCTAAATAATACGTATTTTAAGCATGACTCAGAGGCTGGGGTTTCACCGTGTAAATTGACGGTCAAACGAGCAACTACTTTGCAAATATAGAATCAGTTAGCGAAAACCTTATCCATAACCAGTGATGCCATTCTATTTGGATTTCGGTCATTTCTGACCGAATTCTCTTTACTATGGCCGGAGAAACTTTTGAAATCCGGTCTAACCGAAACGAAAAAAGTGTTTAACATAAAAAACCGATTTTGACCGGAAAAATAAAAAATTGTACTAAACGGAAAGATAATTTTAATGAAATTTTTTGGTACTTAACGAACACGATCGCAATATGAAATAAGGTTTGTTTGACGTGGTTAGTATACTAGATGTGTCAGCTAATTTTCACGTTTGTCAAAAACCCTGTACCACCCTGAAAATGCGAACACTACTCTTTCAGTCAGATATCTAAAAAAAAAATGAATGACAGCAAGCGAAATGACAGCGAAACTCAGCACTGAAATATTACCCCGACAAATTAACTGGGGTTAGTTCAGGGCACAACTAGGGTGTAATAGAAGTCAAGTCAAACACAGGTTTTCGGTACCAGGGCGAGCTCAGTGCTATATCAAACACGTAAGGGTTAACCCAGTGCAATTGCAGGGATGGACTAAACTCTCGTGCCCAGAACACTCAAATGCACTCAATAGTGAAAAGCAATTTATACAGCATTTTTTTAATGTACCATCAATTCGAAACAGTTTACTTAATACTACTTTTAAAATCTTTTAACTTTTAACCCTGCAAAATGGAGGCAGACTGCGGTCATTTTGAAAAATGTCGAAATCCGCTAAAAAATGTTGCTTCTTTATCAACGTGCCCAGTTCGAGTCAAAACATTCCGCCAAATTATGTTAAAAATAGACCTCCATCGATAACAAAAGTCAACAATTCTACCATTAGTGTCGATATCACTCAAGACTGGCAATCATACTTCATGGCTTTGTGAAATTGATGGACTTATTGCATCGCCGCGTTGGCAAAGTGCATTTTCTCTCGCCGACAACAACAGAGACATAAAACGATTAATGAAGAAATAGACGTTCTTTATTGAGTCTTGTTATCGGCTGTCACAAACTTGTAACTTGTTATCGGCTGAGAAACAAAACCAAACCAAATAATTTAATATTCTCTATTTCTCTATATTGTCGAACTTGGCAGCACCGTCAAATCGATTGAAAAATAAAAACATTTCTGCAAGTTCATCGAAATTATGGAAGTTTCTTCTTGAATTGAGTAAGTGAAGTTTGCGTACCTTGACAAAAGGAAGACCCTGATGTGGTTGGATGCGATAGGTAATCGCGTATACTGTCTAAACTGTGCCGTGGCTAACGTGAACAACCAACTGAAAGTGCACGCACCAATTAAGCCATAAAGGCAGCGCTAACTGTTAAGGCTTTGATAATGCCTTATTCCAAATGTTTTTTTTTTGAAGCGAATATAGCTTCTTTACGGACGGTCGGTGGGTCACGCATATAAATTATTCAAAAAGATGGGGAGTAAACCGAAAAAAATCGTCACCGTAGCGTTAACTTCCCCCTCCATGGCGCACTTGGAAGATGAAAACTCTAGAACGGCTCCACCGATTTGGATGATTTTTGTTTTGTGTTGTTCGTCTTGATTCAGGGATGGTTTAGGAAAAAAGAAAAGTCGAAAAATTCTTAAATATATGTGTGTAGAGAGCGAAAGAGGAACAGAGAGAGTAATCTAAACTAACTGGCACTATGAAAAATTAAAATGAATTTTAAATAGGCCGCCACGTAACACGGGCCAATACTTTACGTCCAATGATTCGCTTCTTTCGGCCGTCCCACGACAGCTCGATTTTTTCTTTTATTCATTTGTGGTTCTTGTTTTTTTCTACCAAATAAGACATAAACGTATATTTCTATACCTCCCAGTCGGCAACCACTCATTCAGATAACAGCTATAGGTAGATCAAACATCTCAAGCGTCGCAAGAGGCATTATCAGCGAAACGTGTCTTCAAATTCAGCCCGCAGGGTCAACGATCAACGGTTAAAGTATATCCGTTGATCACACCCCCAAAATTTACCATTTAGACTTTTTAACAGCCTAACGCCTCTTTTCGAACACGGTCCGCTACCTACTCTTCGACTTTGACTGGACTCCTTGCTGCGCAGTGTTTTTTCAATTAATTTTTAGAACAATAAGGTAATGGAATACAATAAGAAGTCGACTCACCTCTTTGATGTACCCAACATTTTACCAGCCAAATTCACTTATCTGGTCGGCGCAAACTCACTCGAGACGCTTTAACGAATCTAATATTAGCCCAAAAAAAAGCTACCTCCGTCGAGCACATACCTCCAACCCCAACACCCTGCTTGGCCAAATAGTTGTCAATTTCTGCAAAATTCGATATGATTCAATCGAACGCCGAACCCTACCTATACTGATTTGCGGGGCTTGTCAGTCGTCAAACGAAACAACAACAAAGTTATCTACGTCAACAAGACCTACGTCTTAAAAGTTCTTATCACTTTATGGCCATAACCTAGAGCTGGCTGGTGCTCTTATTCACAGTTTCTGAAAAGTACCCATTTTCACGAGAGAGCGAGAGCATAATCACACCACAACTGCGAAACAAGCAATGTTATCTAGATCGTTTGGTAATAATTGAATGAACCTCCAGTGCTTAGTTGTTTAGCCGCTTCCAATCCGACGGCAGTTGTCTTTAAGAATCGGCCGCGTCAACATGTCCGCAGCAGCGCCCCGAGTTCGCAAACTAATGGAGGAGTTCTTCCTCAGCGACACCCAACTGGCAGAGGTGAGTCGGCGATTCCTGAACGAGGTGAATCGCGGTCTGTGCAAGCAAACCAACGACCACGCTGATGTGAAATGCTTCGTGACTTACGTGCAGGATCTGCCGACGGGAGAGGAGGTCGGCAAATATCTGGCATTGGACTTGGGCGGAACCAATTTCCGTGTGCTTCTGGTAACGTTGAAGGGGCACCATGAAGCCGACTTGGAGTCGAAAATCTATGCGATTCCACAGGAAATCATGACCGGGCCTGGTGTGCAGCTTTTCGATCATATTGCCGAGTGCCTGGCCACTTTCATGAAGGAGCACAATTTGTTGGAGCAGCACCTGCGTTTGGGTTTCACATTCTCATTCCCGCTGAAGCAGATGGGCCTGACTAAGGGTCTACTGGTGCGCTGGACCAAGGGATTCAATTGTCCCGGCGTGGAGAACGAAAATGTCGTCAACCTACTTAAGGACGCGCTTAAACGTCGTAGCGAGGTCGACATATCAGTGATGGCCATTCTCAATGACACCACAGGTACACTCATGTCCTGCGCGCACAGGAATCCGAACTGCAAGGTCGGCGTTATCATCGGCACCGGCTGCAATGCGTGCTATCTGGAGCGTGTCGAAAACGTTGACCTGTATGACGGGCCGCCGGGGAAGTCTCACGTCATAGTCAACACTGAA
This sequence comes from Cheilosia vernalis, assembly GCA_949126925.1. NCBI lineage: Eukaryota > Metazoa > Arthropoda > Insecta > Diptera > Syrphidae > Cheilosia > Cheilosia vernalis. The sequence continues at coordinate 51,494,033 of OX421361.1, forward strand.
TGGGGTGCCTTCGGCGAGAGTGGAATGTTGGACTTTGTCCGATCTGAGTACGATCGGTTTGTGGACCGTTCGTCATTGAATCCCGGCAAGCAGATCTACGAGAAAATGATCTCGGGAATGTACATGGGTGAGATTGTGCGATTGGCCCTACTGAAGGCTGTCGACAAGAAGCTGATCTTCACCAGCAATGCCAAGAAACCTCAGCGTCTTCAAATTGTGGGTAGTTTTGAGACCAGATTTGTGTCGGAGATCGAATCCGACAAGGATGGTGACTACAGTATTTGCAGGAAAATTCTCGCCAGTCTTGGCGTACCCAATGCCACCGACGAGGATTGCGCAGACGTTAGATACATTTGTGAGTGTGTATCGATGCGGGCCGCACATCTTGTGGCATGTGGCGTAGCTACACTCATCAATAAAATCGACGAGCCGCATGCAACTGTTGGAGTGGACGGCACAGTGTATAGACTGCACCCGAAATTCGGTGATTACCTGGAGCAGAGGTTGAGGCAGCTGGTGAAGCCACACATCGAGTTCGATCTGATGTTGTCCGAGGATGGATCGGGACGAGGAGCTGCGCTGGTCGCTGCTGTTGTTAGTGAATAATAGGGAAGAGTTTCCCGCACTTAGCTTCTTAGTTTGTTTGTTGTTGTTATTAATTAGTTTTCGAAAAATAAAAAAATCATTGAATGATATAGATGTTCGTGTTTTGATGGGTTCACGGCCAACTGGAAAGCTGCTAGTTACTGATAAGGATTAATGGGCTCAATATCATCTAATCAGAATATGTTTATCGTCATTTGAGACGTGCTGTTGACGTATTCTTGTCGCCTGGGGTCACAGATGTGAGCTATTATACCGCTTGTGTTGATATTGAACTGATATACAGAATGAATTCGAGTAAGCTATAAATTTGTACGTAGGTATAGATTAGCTAACGTAATGTGCGAACGAAAAACTTGAAATCCCAGAGCTTGAGAGTGTGAAACAGAGAGCAGTTATTTTAGTGCCTAGACAAAGAGGAGAGCTCGATCTAAATGTGTTTTAACCTATTTAAGGCGGGGAGGAGTTTTCTTGTGGAGTGGGGGAACACAATAACCTCTATTCCATGTTAACCTATCACAGCTATCGTAAGATAGCCACAAGGAAATTGCCCTTGGAGCTTTCTTAGATGTTGAGGGTGCTTTCGACAATACCGGATACGACTCGATTGCTAGGGCAATCAGCTGTAAGGGTATCGAAGACTCGACGAACCGCTGGATCCGAGCCATTCTCCATGGAGGAGTTGCTGTGTCAGTGACAGCAGTCAAAGGATGCCCTCAAGGAGGTGTACTATCCCCACTGCTATGGTCACTGGTCATAGACAGCTTATTAGTCAAGTTACATAATCTAGGTTATGACGCAATCGGATATGCCGACGACTTGGCAATTATTATTACGGGTAAGCATTGTGCTACCGTCAATAGTAGAATGAGGAGTGCTCTACTACATGTTTCAGAATGGTGTACTACGGAAGATTTATCCATCAATCCTAGCAAAACTATTCTAGTTCCTTTCACCAAAAGGAGAATTGTCAATTTAGGACCTCTTATCTTGAACGGAACCACTTTAAACTATTCCAACGAAGTTAAATATCTAGGTATCATTCTAGATAAGAAACTAAACTGGAATGCACACATCAAGTCCGCCACAGAACGTGCCTCTAGAGCCATGTGGGCCAGTAGGTGTCTGTATGGCAGAACTTGGGGTCTAAATCCCAGAATGATACACTGGCTTTATACCATGATGGTAAGACCCATTATCTCGTACGCGGCAATCGTTTGGTGGCCAAAAGTACTTGAACGAACCACGGCAAACAAGCTTCAGAAGCTTCAAAGGATTGCCTGTCTCGGTATCACAGGTGCAATGCGCACTTGTCCTACAACAGCACTTAAAGCCATTATTGGGCTCTCACCCTTGCAGTATTTCGTTATGAAGACTTCAGCTAGATGCGCAATCAAACTGCAGCTAGAATACAGGGGTAGATCAGTTAACCATGTGGGACATCTGAAAATACTTAACCTAATCCCAAACTTGAACAAGTTCTGCTCACTCCCAGACACTATGGTTAGGGAGTACAGTTTCGGGAAGCTATACGAGGTAGAAATACTTGAACGTTCCTCATGGACCAATGGTGTTCCGACACTTAACCCAAAAAGCTTAGTATGGTACACCGAAGGATCAAAAATGGATTCCGGAGTTGGAGCTGGTGTCTTTGGACTCAACACCAAAATATCGATACCCATGGGAATGAGTCCCACGGTTTTTCAGGCGGAAATCCATGCGATAGAAATTTGCGCTGATTTAATATCAAAAAAAGGTATGAAAGGCGCAATCATCCAAATATTCTCAGACAGTTAGGCAGCCTTAAAAACTTTGGCGTCCAATACAATGGACTCCAAAACAGTTAAATGCTGTCACGATGCTCTGCAAGCCCTAGCCAAACACAACAAGGTAAGGCTCGGCTGGGTGCCGGGTCATCGGGGTATTGCAGGCAACGAACAGGCAGATAAACTAGCTAGAGCTGGCTCCGAATCTCTATTCTGTGGACCAGAACCCTACTGCACAGTCAATTGGACTTCTGCGCTTAGACAAATTAACGATTGGGAAAAGCAACTTCGTCTCGAACACTGGGAACATGTCCCAGGTTTAAGACAATCCAAACGTTTAATTAAGCCATACTCATACAAAGAAATCCTTGGACTTAGCAAGGATAATTTAAAAAAAGCTTACAGGCTTCCTCACAGGTCATTGTGGCCTCAGATATCACCTCAACAAAATGAGCTTGTGTCCGGAAACAGAATGCAGACTCTGTCTGGAGGATGTCGAGTCCTCTGAGCACATCTTCTGTGACTGCCCGGCTCTTCATTGGTTAAGAAAACGTGTCTTTAACCGAGAGACTCGCTCGCCAGCAGCCATAGCGCACTCTGCTACTAAGGACTTATTGACCTTCATCAGGGAGGTCACTAGTCTCTTAGAATAACATATCCCCAATTGATACAATAGATCTTTCTGGTCGCAGTGTCAGCCTACTGGGCGTGGGAACATACAAAAAAAATCCAAAAAAAATATTAAGATATCTCCTCGTTTATACGCATTCATTGTTTTTTGTGAAATAAGCTCTCACGAAGAAAGCTTGGGTAGGTAGGCAAGGATGGGTGTCCCGCTGGAACACACAGGACCGAATGGCCTTATCACGAAACTCTAAACAAAATTGTAGGTCACAAGTCTGTATAACACCAAAGTCCTGCAGAAATCTTGTTACGAATAGCTCATTCTCCGGCGATGTGGCAGAATTCCTAGCGTGGAAGCGAGGGCGCCAGACACCAGTTGACTATTCACTCGTACTAATTCGTAGGACAGTCCCCTTACGAGTTCAATTAATTCGGTCGGAGGTTTTCCTTTCATATGAGGAAAGAACGCGTTTCTCCTGCACATGAAGTTCCTGTCATTAAAAAAAAAAAAAGGAAAAAAATCGGGACGTGTCGGTCCCATTTATGCAGAAGTTTCGTTGCCTTGGATCGTACCTTTCCAACGAAGCAATAAACACTGACAGTAATTTATAATTATTTTAATTTTTGCTATACGTCAAACCCACTGTTATTTATAGTTACTACAAAGTGACAGCAACACACAACCGGCAACTTGGCCCACAAATTAATATAGATTAGTTTAAAAAATTGACATGTGGAAAATCGTAATTCACCTTCAAGTCTCAACCGAGCTCTAAAACTATTTATGAATATGCCTGCTAAACTGACTGATCCTATGTTTTCTCATCCTCTGCAGAGCCCAAAGAGCCGTTGAGTCTTGTCGATGAAATTCGGGAAGCAGCCGAAGCTGCTCAGAATGAAACCGGCTTTGTGTATGAGCCCACATCTGGCCTTTACTACGATCAACGAACAGGCTACTACTACAATGCCGTGAGTTTTGCCAATTTAAACAATCTAAATCGATATACTAATCTTTTGTTTGAACAGGAATACGGCCTCTATTACGATGGCAACACTGGCTGCTACTATAAATACGACCAAGATAACAACAAGTTTGATTTTCATTCTCAAGTCGAAGTGCAATCTTCAACCGCTGATAAGGTAACACAAGAAAGCAATTGGCCCGCCATCCATCACGAAATCTCTGCAGCCACTGTTGCGCTGCCACCAATAAAATTGTCTCCTTTTTCTATTTTTTTTTTTTGCAGGCACATGACATTGACAATTACGTAATTAGTAATCTCTTAGATAATTTCTCAAACCTAAACATTGACCAGATGCGCTCAAACGCATTAGGTAAGAACTGTGGCCAGAACATGCGATGAAAACGCGGATTTCTTTTTTGACGTTACAGGCGGCTGCAGATGACTATGAGTTTGTAGAAAATGACAGCCGAAAGGAGGCGACAAAAAAAAGGCCGAAGAAGAGAAAACGGCAACCAAAGTCTGAAATGAAGGAAGCTGGTGATGCAGCGGCAGCAGTAGAGTCTAAAGACCGCGAAGACGGCGAATTGAATTCCAGCGCTAGTGATAGTCCTGACTCGATGGAGGAATTCAAAGAGAATGGCCACTACCAAGGTATGTTTGACGGTCAAAGGAGAAATCCGCAGTTTCTCGTCTCATGTCTAATCATCATCGATCATATCTAATCTCTAATCCAAACTGTTACAGATATTGCGAGGAAGTACCCGCCATCGCTGAGGATGATTGTACAGGAGACAAACTTGGATAAGCTTCAAGTGGGCACCCTGCGTCTGATAACGTTTAAGGGGGGAACTCTGGGTCGAGAAGGTGACCACGATGTAGTCATTCCAGATGTTAATGTTTCAAAGGTAAATATGAAACAATGACACGATCGCATAATCATTTTTCTGTCGTTCCCCCAGTTTCATTTGAAGTTCACCTATGACGAGGAGAAGGAAGGATATACCTGTGTTGACCTCGGTTCAAGGAACGGCACATTCTTGAACGGAAAACGAATGTCGGCTTCCCAACAGGAGAGCGATCCGCTCGACTTGGTTCACGGAAGTGTGCTTCAACTGTCACAAACAAAGCTCCTGTGTCATGTTCATCCTGGCAACAGCACATGCGGTCAGTGTGAACCTGGTTTACTGATGGAAACCAAAGAGGGGACTTCCAAGTCCGTACTACTGTCACACAAGCAGCAGCTCAAGAAGCTTCAACAGAGATATGGACTAGAGAATGAAAGTAGGTAGTCATATCCCTATTTGTACTACTCATTCTCTTACCTCGTTTCTTTTAATTTGCAGAGTTTCTTGAAAATCGAACCGCCACGGGTTACAATGACAGAGCCGCCACTAGGCGAGTGGAAGTCGGAAGTTCCACCGACAAGGAAAAGACTGAAATGGCCTCAGTGGATACGTAAGGCTAACTAGTCTGTATTTTGGGAAGTGATGACGATTTCTTTTAATTTCAGTGCGATATCCAGCGAGAACAAAGGCTTTAAGATGCTTGCGAAGCTTGGTTGGAGCAAGGGTGAAGCGTTGGGTAAATCCAACACCAGCGGTCTCCTTGAACCGGTGAGAATTTTTAAAGACGAAGAAATTCATTTTGTGGCTTATATTCCTTTTTTTCGTCTGTTAGATTGCTGTGAATGCGAACGAAGGCACTAAAGGTCTGGGCTGTGAAGACGTTCTGCCAACAGTGGTAGCGTCCAAGAAGAGTAAACAGAATATGGAAAAGTGGCGCAAGGCCCAAGAAAGATACAACAAGGTAGCACAGGTTAATGTGTTCAGTAGCAGTGACGACGACGATGTGGTTAGTTAGGTTAATTTTTTAAATAAACAATGCGCGAAGCACTTTTATAAATATTTGTAGTTTGTCTTGGGGTTGTTGGGAAAGAGAGGGGGTTGGGTTTGATAGGTCTAGAAGGTGTCTACAACTTTTTAAATTTCGGATGCACATTAGATTCATGTGTTATACAGAAATTTGCGTCTGCATAGCGTTCGGAAAAGGCTGGATGTTAGGATTTGACAGTGTGAAGTTGAAGAAAGGGTGGTGAATGGTGAAACTGTTGTTTAGTGCATGTCCCAGACCAAGAAACCACCTCCGTGAATAGCAGCTACTCGAAAATCCGCACAAGCATTTATTTAATAGGAATCCAGTGTGGAAGTTTCACTGTCCCACATAACCGCTTGGTTACAACTGCGAAAAATGAATGCGCATTAGAGTTTGATTTTTTCCTTAAGGTACTCTCTGACTACTTTTCCTACACTAGTTGCGCTATAGCGTTTAACTTCTTTCTATTGGGTGGTTGAATCATCATTTAATTGGATGGTGTAGCTCAAAAATTGTGAAATGTTCAGAAACGATATTTTTTAACGTAAGTGAGCTTGTGCTAATTAAATTTGGGCCTGTCAAACGCGTACTATGGACCAGTAATCCCATATTTTAGTCAACAACAAGGCAAATGTAATAGCGCAATAGCTCACTTACTTACTAGGTCTGTTCCTTTACTTTTAAATTTTACGATTTTTTACTAATTCTTACGAACTTTTACTCATTGCTGTTCCCTAACTCGAAAAATTCGTAAAAGAGAGCGTCGACGAGAGAGCAAGATCTCACCCATCCACTGAGAACCTTACGATTTTTTACTCAACAAATTTCTTGCTGTAAGAAGTGGTAAAGCTGTCAGTCACCTAACAATTAACAGCTGATTTGATTTTTGTTATCCCATTTGGCATATATATTTTGATTTTTTGCGTGTTAAATTGGTATCAACAGGCGGCAAAATAATATTTATTGTTCTCCTCAAGATTATTTTCGATTTCGATAGTGGCAAAGAAATTCTTTCTTGCTGTAAAGAGACAATCTGCTTCATGTAATTTTTAATGCAGCGGCGCTTTTTCCTCTTCTTGAATGCTTGTAGTTTAATCACCACAATCTTTCACATAGGTACTCGGATTCATCAAAAATAAGTTCGATTATTTCCGAATCACTAGAATCACTTTCATAGCTAATTTTGTAAGTAAATTTACAAATTCTTCGAGCTTATCAAATATTTTAACGATTTTTCGTACCACTTTTTTGAATTTCTGAATTGTGTACCTATGGGTCTTTTTCATAGATTAATACAAAAGCGTTTCCTAACTTTTCGTGAGTGTCTCTCTCTCTGTGAGAAAATCTATCCCTACCACTGCCATTTTGACGGTCTTTTCCATTCCTCATGGTTTTTCGTACCTGTCAGTATGACTGTCAAACTGCAATAAAACACAAACCGCACACGTATGCATTAACTTTTGTTTTGTTTTTATTTGCACAATTAATTTGTATCACTACACAATTGATAATTTGTATTTTTTTTTTTTTTTTTTTTTTTTTTTTTATAATTTTTAATTAAATTCAATACTATTTAAATATGAATAACAGAGTTTACTAAGTTGTTAATCTATCAGTCAATAAAACACTATTAATATAATATATTTATAAATTAATTACATTTTTATAACAGTTTTGAATTAGACCAAACAAAAAAATAAAATAAAACAAATTATTAATAATAAAATTGTTATCACCAATATTGTGTCGGATTTGCTAAGTTAGATGAAGAAATTAGAATATTAATAATAAAATCTTGCGATCACTTGTATTCATCTAGAGCTGTTGTAAAGTTTAACAAGACATATAGATTTACAGCAATAAATGGACACATTTGTTTTTTTTTTTTTTTGAAAAGACTGAGCAAAGAGAACATATGTTTAGATATATTTTAAACTACGCGCTATACATTGATAAATATAAGAGTTACCTATTTAGAAATTTCTAATCCGTAATACTTTAGATTTCAATTGGACATGAGTAAATATTGCTCCACTGCGTTTCAATTTCGTTTACCTGGTTATAACGAAAAATCTAATTAAATATCGATTTTGGTGCATAAATTACTTATAAGAAAAATAAAAAAAAAATGGTAAACAAAAAATATTTATGTAAGTACTTAAAATCAATCAAATGGAGGGGTTCGTTATAGGATAAGCCTCTAGTTTAAATAAATAGACTAAATGTATGTCTAAAAATAGCTAATGTATAAATGTAAATAAATAATAATTTATATTTTACAAAATATCTTCAGTGGACGAAGAAATATTTCTCGCGATCCAACTGATTTGTTAAGGAACGATAATTAAAAACAAAATACAAAACATATATTTAAGAGACTTCACTTGGCATATACATGTACAGTGTGTGGCTGGGTGGAGGAAACGACATAATTTACAATTATCCTTTTTGACATTCGCCAATTGATTTGATATCGATGAAGTATCCCGTCTGGCAGGAGTCCTTTTTCATTTCACACCACGAGAAGTACGTACGATTGTTGGTGCCGCATAGTTTTCCTTCCTCGTAGCGTAGGTTCTGCAATTAATTTATCAAAGTTATAAGTATCTTTTTATACATATTTAGGTGTAGAAGATCACTTCACAAAAAGTTCGAGGAAGTCTTGGCTGTTTTATTTCAATAGACGTAGATAAGGAATGTAGAGGCTGCTCCAAACAAAAATTAAAAACGATGTTTGAAAGATATATAACCTCAACAGCCAATATATTCTTATATTCAACGCCTTGTTATTGTTGGATCGGGGCAGGTTCAAGAAGGCATCAAACTTCACTTAGCCTAATCCAAAAGGTTTTAACCCATCGACTGAATACGTCAGTGTATTGACCGAAAAAAACAATATTTTAACGCACCATAATTCTACAGACAGAATGTTTTCGAATTGGGTACATTCGAAGATCTAAGCATTTACGTCGATTAGATTAGTCTGGACTAGATGCGGACCCTGAATGCAAAAACTATATTAGTCGGTAACCTCAATTTGCCTACTTTCCAACTTTGTATGCTGACAGCAGCATTTCACCAATACTTTTGTGGATTCAATCAGAAGCAGTTTTCTTGTTCCTTTGGATTACAGAATGAGTGGATCCCCGAGTGAAACCAATGAAAAACAACATTAGACACATCAAGCTGTCAGATCCACCAACCTAGGTAGTTGTTTGAACGTTCCCAATGTTCTGTCATCGGTGGTTTAAGGTTTCACAGTTTACCAAATGCTTACAATTTCTCTACCAATATGTGAAAACTGCCACAACGGATTAAACAAACAAGAAAGTAGAACGTAAACTTGTTTTTCCGTCGCATTCGGCGATATGCATTACTTAACTTGTAGGTCACGTCTCGTATTTCCAGAGCTTACGTTTATTTTATCGACCTTTCAGTTGACTGATGTCGTTTTCCATTGGGACAAAAAATTAATCTTTTTTTCTAAATCACTTTTCATGTTCCATTGGGCAGATCACTTTTTGCAGATCTCGTTATTTTTCCAGATTTAAAGGCCGAAAACCGTGTTTTCGTCGAAAACTCGTCGATGCATTCACACATCACACCGACCACCAACTAGTTTGACGTTTCAATCAGCTGAGAGACACAAGTCGTTAAACTTTGGCGCAAACTCTTTTGGTCGCATTATTTAACAAACAAAATAAATTTAGTGAATTGAAAAATAATATTAGCCCATCAATTAATTGTGTAAAATGATTTTAAGTTGTGAGTTGTGACTTGTTCGGTCAACCATTTTGCTGAATTTGCTGAATATTGCAAAAGCTATGTTTGTTTCAACAACCCAACGGTTGGAAGTCGTTTTCGTTTTACAAAAACAGATCAATTTCGTTGCATGTTCCATGAGGCGTGTAAAATCTGAGATCTGAAAAAGATTTCTGGTGGTCCCAATGGAAAACGACATGAGCAGCGGCAAAGAACATGACGGATTTATTCACATTTTCGAAAATGTTCAAAAAGAGTTTCCAGGTCACATTTAACACAAAACAACCTCCTAAATAGCCTATCATCCGCGTTAATTTTTCTCAGGCAAACCATGTTTTCTTTGGTCTGCGACTGGTCTAAAGTGATTCTAAAAAAAATCAAAAAATGTAACTCACCGCTGGTCGACGTTTACGCGAGCACTTAAATTTACATGACACACATCTGGGATGATGAGTTAGTAGATCTGTCAAGCACGTCATTTTGGGTCCACAGGTCACACTGCTACAGCTAGTCCGGTCTTCTGTAAAAAAAAATAAAAACCAACAACCAAATCAGTAGAATTCAAGTACAGCTGAAAAGTATAAACCGAAAACTGCATTCATAACAAAACTGCAACGCAGATTGACACGAGAAAAGTGCATTCTCACCAAACCAACAACAGCGGATGGATGCAAAATTGTGCATCGGTCCACAAACATAGCGAAGCCCAAAAACAAAACAAGAGACAGCAAAAAAAAGAAAAAAAACAGGAAACTTATTCCAGAACTTAAGAACCTCGGCTCTGGATATTCGCTCGCGTCATCTACCAAAAAACTAACCGCAATGGCGGACAAAAAAATCAAATGCATCAGAACCAGCAACAGCGCACCACATGCACGACGACGCGACGATGACGACGAAAAAGTTGCCATTCCTGCTCCGGTCCTCCTCCTCTCTAATTTTATTGTTTTCGATTACTTCCATTAATAGCTGGACTTGAAGTTTGGGCGCACAGCACCAAGACGGCGAGGCGGCGGGACCTGGTACGAGGGATGTTTGCGTCCTCATCGTCCCATCCCATCGCCGAGTTATTTATTTCGTCCTTCCGTCAATGTGGTGGTTGTGCAATGCAACGCCATTGCTGCGGCCAGCGGATGCATATTTAAGCCGCGATCTGTGAAATTTGAACACACGTTGCACACGTTTTGGATGCCTCTACCCTCTACCTCCAAAAAATGTTTATTACCCTTATGGCCGGTCGTATGAGCGTGTACACGAAATCGCTTCATATGGTGTAGCTCTTGCATTCAAGAATGCATTCGATGGAGGCTACCCTTGCTGGATGGCTCTAATGGATGTTAATATACCTACAAGCTACAAGCTGGACTCTGTGATAGTGCGCATGCACTGTTGCTCAAGATAAATTAAAATACCATCAAATATAATAAAGTGAAAACACACGCACACATCCACCTGCAGCCATATAGCCGTCTATACACATCATTGCACCTGCGTTAGGGGTTAAGTGCACTGCAGGCATGTCTCAACAAATCTCAAGACCCAGACCACTGCAATTGGCAGGATGAACAACAAAATAAAAAAACACCAAAAACAACAAGGATTGGCGTGAGAATTTTAGCAGGTGCGGATGTTCTTCAAATGTTACAATTTGTGCGAGCAGGTGAAAGGCTTAAAATAAAAACAAAAGTGAAATGTACAAATTTTTGGATCACATGCCCTTGAAAAATGATGCTAAAGTTGTGTGGGTAAGACAATAACCACCGATGATTGCATCGTTGCAGTTTTAGTGTACCGACATTATATTTATATTCAAGAGTTTATCTGCTAAGAGCTAAGGCATGTGGAATCAGTTTGCTGTTTTTTTAGCTGCGTTTGTTTTGTTTAGACTTTAGAGTTTTCATGACGAATTTCAGTTTACTGGATATGAACAAATATGGACCTCAATCCACTAGAAGTGTTGCCTACCAATTTTTCTCTTATATCCTCGAATCCTCGAAAACTTTTCGATGCCTTCACACCGACCACCAACTAGTTTTCGTTTGACGTTTCAATCAGCTGTGAGACACTAGTCGTTAAACTTCGGTGCAAACTTTTGTGGTTATAAATTTAGATCGCATTAATTTACAAACAAAATGAATTTAGTGCAATTCAAAATAACATTAGCCCATCAATTAACTGTGGAAAATAATTATAAGTTGGTGAGTTGCAATATTTGTTCGGTCAGCTATTTTGCTGAATATTGCAAAAGGTGTGTTTGTTCCAAGAACCCAACGATTGGGTGTCGTTTTCGTGTTCTTTTTGCCCAATGGTCATTGGGGATTTATCCGTATTATTAAAGAACGATGGTAGTTTGTACCAGAAGAAGACTTTGAACTTCCGTAAAATAAATGTTACCTAGTAATACTTTTTGAAAGAAAGACCAAAGACCACTCGCCCTCAACCTGTAGTACCTCTTAGCTGAGTTGTTTAGGTCCAGGCCAAGAAAGTCCTTTTAAACCGCTTACCTAGAGCAAACCTTGGACATCTTTCTTGTACTTAATTTATTTCAGAGTGTGTATTTTTACATAAACCACAGATATGGCCTGCTACGTAATCTATTGATAACGGTACATTAACGAATTCTGCTGTAATAAAAAGATTCCTTTCTCTACCAAACATTGAAGCGCCTGCTAAAGAGTCACAAGAAGCTACCATCTGCGTAAAGGTAAAAGTCACGCCTGACCTGGATAAAGTAAGAGAGAGATAAACCGATACAGCTGATATGTGTGAAGACTTTGTACGACTATCAACTATACCGTCAGCTACATTGGCGTCTGCTTTTTTTTTTCCGCGGTTGATATAGGTTTACTCCTTGGAATATCTCTTGACTCATCACGTGTAAGTCTTTTGTAATGTTCGTTATTTATACGCGGTTTTACGCGGTTTTATGTTACGCATATGCGCATGTTGACCGTTGAGTATTATGAATTGTACGAATGTATAACTGGAACAATTTATGTCCACTTTACGGCTGGGATTTTTTTATGTAGCTATGTGGGCAGCAGACGTGATGGAAATGGCAACGATCAATTTAAAATCTAGAAGTTGTTCTTTTTAGAACAATGTTTGCTGAGTACGAATTGAAAACGGACTTTATGCATACATTTTATGTGCAACGTGCTACATGACATCGTCCCACCATATACGGCGTATCTGTAAACGTCAAATGGAAGTCGGTGTGTAATGCCTAAAACACAATCCGCGATACTATAGGTAATAATCATTTTTATGTGGTATTCGATTGGGCTTCTTCAGATTTGCTCTCAGATTTCAGATTTCGTGTGACATAAAAACGTCACTTGCTCTTTTTTGTGTTGATATTCGTGCGATTTTAATATGTCGACACTTTTTTAAGCGATTTCCATTCACTGGTTAAATTTTATATCACTAAAATGTAAACAAACTTCATCAGTTGTCAAACTCAAACGCACTTGTATTGGTAAATCTGAGAAAATAATTACCTAGATTCGCAAAAGTGAAGCGCTATGAAATTTGAAAAAGATACCTTTTTTTGTACCAAACGAACATAAAAACTGCGCCCAATCGAAAACCACATTAATGTATAGGGTAAATTTTTCAAACTCACAGTAGCAAAATTTTCCATACAAAATAGCATTTTGCGACCTACGAAATATTTAGTGTGAAGGTTAAGAATGATTATTAGTAAAAGGCTTTTCACACCAAGCCGAAAACCGTGTTTTCCTTGAAAACTCGTCGATGCATTCACACCGACCACCAACTAGTTTTCGTTTGACGTTTCAATCAGCTGTGAGACACTAGTCGTTAAACTTCGGTGCAAACTCTTTTGGTTGCAAATTTCGATCGCATTATTTGACAAACAAAATAATTTAGTGCATTTCATAGCCCATCAATTAATTGTGGAAAATGATTTTAAGTTGCGACATTTGTTGGGTCAACAATTTTGTTGAATTTGCTGAATATTGCAAAAGGTGTGTTTGTTTCAACAACCCAACGATTGGAAGTCGTTTTCGTGCTGTTTTCGTGGAAAACGAGTTTAAACGACTCGTTTTGAAAACTGATGTACCTACCAGTGGCGTCTCGTCAGGGTGTGCAAGGTGTGCATTGCACACCCTGATCTAACCAAAAAATCACTCATCGAACACTCGAATAATAATAACGCACATAAATATGATGTGCTCAATTACACTTTACACATCCCATAAGCCATAAAACCTCCATCACACACACAGCCTACTATACCAATACTCATATTCATCCTTCCTAATTTGTCTTTCAAAATTCCTTCTTCGTTGAGAAACAAAGAGAAAAACAATAAACTCGCACGAAATCTGGCTGTGCACGTATTCATCCAACTCCAAACTATATACCTTCCTTCAGCTACAAGAATTCATCCCCATCGTCATTCGTCATCCGCACGCCGTACATGCTGTCGCTTTACTTTGATGAACTTGTAGTGAACTCGTGCACTCGTTTTCTGTGCACACGGAATATTCATTATTTTCTTTTGTTTTGTTCTGTTTCCGTAAAGCGTCATAAGTCAAATATCCATGCAATACATCGACGCTCGTGCAAAAAAAAGCAGTGCACGACAATAATTGATGAATGAATGAACGAATTTAGCTTTTCGTTTAGGTAGTATAAGTGGCTGCAGTTTCGTGCTGTGCCTTTGTTTTTTTTTTCTATTTTTAATTTGAACAATGGAGTTTTTTTTTAATAAAAAAAAATCATGAATTTTTTTTTGTATTTTAATTAAGAAAACAATAAATAAATCCGTATTTTTAAAAAATATATAATTTTCAAGAATTGCACACCCATCTAAGTAATTCACGCGACGCCGCTGGTACCTACCTATGGAAAAACTTCTGTTTTCGTAGAAGTTTTGAAGAGTTTTCGGCTCGGTGTGAAAAGCCTAAAGCCCAATGTGTTTATTGGTTCCATTCTTAAAGTTGTTTTGAGTTGTATGCACTTCTGCACATCATAGTCAGTCTCGTAAGTCTGAAAATTAATATAAAATAGAACAAGTCTCTGTGTCGCAGGAGTGTTTCACATTATCGATGTTCATTCACGTCGCTCTCACGAAAACATAATTTCTCTTTCAATTAATTATTATTCTCGAACAGAAAGTCAGAGCCGCCCGCGTAAAGACTTCCACTTCCGCTGTCGGCAAAGTTGCAGCCAGCGTTCGTAGAATTTTGTCCCTTAAATTTGAAATTATTTTTTACGTGTGGATAGTATTTTTTAAAGAACAGGTAATTGTACTTTTGACTTTAATATTTATGAAAAATAAACCAAAACATTTTGAGCAATTTTTGTCTCTGACTATAGACGTTTGACGTTTATGAGCCGACAAATCTAGCCTAGAAAATCTAGTTTGCACCTGCATACTCGGTTGATATTTCGAAGTGTCAAATCTCAAAATGAACAGCAAAAACATAATAACAATTCAAGTTGCCTATAGTGAACGCGTTCGTATACCTAGTCCCGACAAATAATATAATTTCGTTTTACATGAACTAGGTATCCGAACGTTCCCCCTTGACTAGATTTCCCGGCTACCCCTACACAAACGTCAAGTTCAAAAAACTCTTCAAGTGGACAATCTTTACCAAAAGCATTTCATGTTTTCTCTTTTCTTGGAGAAGTTTTGGGAAATATTTTCTACTTCAATTGGAAAAAAACAGAAAATGGACCACATATTTTGCCTAGCAAATTGACATATGACGTAAACAAATAATTTGGTAATAATTAGCTTCAGGCAAGAGGTGTTTCAACTTACGTAGGCTGTAAATATATAGGTAGGTACCCTCGCTAACCCAGAGAAAACATGAATAACAAAACAACATGTCAATAATTATATTAGGTACCATTTTTTGTCAACTGCAAATCAATTTCATTCTGATGCGGGCTCCATTAACGCTTCTTATTTTCTCCTTAGCTAAATTTCATCGTTGGTAACTATGTATACAACAACAATACTCAAAATATTTATCGCACTCATTAAAAATGCCAACTTCGAACAGATGTCTGTGGTGGAAGCGGTTTTCGACAATTCTCGTCTCCTTTGCAATTCGCCCGAGGATTATGTATTTTATTGCATTTTGTTGTCGTTTTTGCTGCTTCCTTGATACACCAACACCATCTCTTGTACAACGAAAGGTGGGCTTCAACCGAGTTCCCCTCTCAATGCGGAATCAGCTACCGGTGTTAAGAGATATGACGCGACTTCAGACTATAAAAATAAAATAAAATCAATCGAAATGTGCAGAGTGTGGTAGCAGAGCACGACGCGCGTGAAATCCGTCGAAAAAGGGCAAGCTGTCTTCTTGCAACCATCAGAGTTTCTACACGTATATATGATGCACTCTGTATCGTGGTACAACGTAACGGAGTTGTTATTGGAATCACACAATTATAATCCACAATAAGGTGTCGTCTTCGTCTCCTCTTCCTTCGGATTAATGTGCGTGTAATAAAGTTCCGGAAAAGAGCATGCATGTGGTGCGCCTTGTGTGCATTTTAGGATGGGGTCTGAGCAAAAGCCGTGTCTCGCGACTGAGGAAAAGAGATAGACACGCTATTAAGTGGACATCTTGAGCCTTCTGATGGTCTGGCTATCCAACCGTTCGACCCAAATGACGATCACTGATAGCAATGTTGCCCTGATCTGTCTGCCATTGTTGCCTATAGTGGATGAAATTTTGGAAATTTACTATTTTAGACGTCATATTCGAAATCACTTACAGATCTCATAACACACATGTTTCGAAGTCTTTTTTTCCAAAACTCTTTCATTCATGTAGAGTTGGCACTACTTTTTGACATGAACTGGCGTTTTCTTGCCGTGGTCAAACATTTTATTTTATTACCCTGGAAAACTATTTACACACAATTTTCCATATTTAATCCGCCTCGTTGCAAATTATAAGCATACATCCAGCTGTCATATGAGGTAGAAAAAAAATGTTGGCTGCATTTTAAACGTTTTTATTCCTTAGCTACTTACTGCTACATGGCAACCCTACCACCTGCAACAATGTAACCGCGACCATATTTATGGAAACAAATTTTTCACACTAATTCCTTGCTTTCTGCCAACCCGCTGCTTCTGCTGATTTCGAGCTGCAAGCGAACCATCACTTTGTTTCCATTTTCGTGGCGAGCTTTCGGCATGATTCGGGCTTTCAGGAATGCAAAACACGATTCTTGAATTAAATTGAATTTATTCGAGATTCGGTCATGTTGGAGGGTTTTGGATTTTCTTCGTTTCTTCAGATTCGTAAAATATATTTCACAGTTAGACAACAGGGAAGTGGTCTTCTCTCTGATGTGCTGCAGTGTGCTGCGCTGCACTTCAGGTGGTGATTGGATTCCCTGATAGAAGGATGGTAATTTGTTGTCCGCTGGAAGAGAAATCGATGTCTGTTCATCGATTGAGTGGATCATTTGTTGTGAATATTCTGAACCGTTGTGGTGATGGTGGGTGGAGATGTAAAACATGACAAGGATATTATGTAGGTGTAGGTGGATATTGAAGAAGTGTTATTTAGTAGCCCACTTGGGGTGTCGTTTGACGATAGATAGGTAGCAACTGGTGAAGAAGTATATACAAACAAGTTTCACAAAGTTTTGAAATTAAGAAGTCATTATATGGAGTTATTTATCACATTAAGCTTTGAGTAAATGGCCAATGAATATTGATTGTAATATCCTTTTTATAAAGCAGATTTATTTCTCGACCCTTATTTGAGCCGATCTGTACAATTAAGGTGTGAAAAGACAGAGAGCACCAAAGACTTGTGGATAGAGTTTCAAATATTGTATAAGGATATATATTTACAAAGTACAAGAACAAGAAGTACACAGAAAGACGACTTTTCAAAAGGTAGAAGAATGTTTTTAAAATCAGCCACAATGTGGCATCAGTGAGGAAATCGATTTTCGTCAAAATGATGTCGTTGTAACTGAAAACTATTCAAGTAAGTGATGGATAAATGACTGCAGGTTAACCACTTGATCGGGTATTTTGTAGACCACCGTCATACAACTCACCCGTTACCAGTTCATACACTCAGAAAAGAAAGAAGATTTTGGAGCAAAGAATATTGAGTTTTTTTTTTTAAAACTTGTAAACTTTCTTTAACTATTATTTCATATAACGCGAACTCGTTTTCAAGATTTTTAGATTCACAGTAGTCTAATAAGATTACAGTTGACGATGATAAAATAAAAAAAATTATAGTTACTGAGCAAAATATTCAAAAAGTCACTGCCCTCGTTACTGAAGAAAATTTGCTCAAAATGTTGGTATTTTCCCTCAACCAATCTACATTGTACATTTTACATAAATATTTGAAGCAAAAAGGAATAAGTCCTAAAAATAAATATTATCCACACGTGACGAATAATTTCAAATTAAACGGATAAAATTCAACGAACGCTTCCAGCAACTTTGTCCATAGGAAGTGGTTCATATTTTTTGAGAGTATGTTGATGAGCCGGGATTTTTAAAGTTTCGTGACATTTGTCAGTAAAAAATAAATAAATAAATAGTTGGCGCAACAGGTCTGTAGGGACCCTGGGCCTATTGGAACGAATGGAAGGGATCTAAAATGTTATGCCGATTCGAAACGGCCGATTGTGAAGCTCTTTCAAGACAGTTATACTCTCGGATGTTTGTCAGACGTTCGCGAGAGGTGGCGCAGTTAAAAAACCCTGAGTTGGAATTTTTTTTTTTTTTTCGGGATTCGAACCTGGAACCCCCCTTTGGATAACTTTTAGTATGGTAGTTTAAAAGGCTTCGAAGTCAGACCGACTTTTGCCCTGATATAGAGAATCAGTCCTCGCCAGAATAAATATCACAAAATAATCTTTTACATTTGGAGAATAAAACATTTTTGTACAATGTAAAACGCAATATTCTATTAAAAGATTGACAAAAGGTTGAAAAAGTGCGTAACGATTGCAATAACTACGATCGGCACAAGTCAGTAATGGCGCCCAACGAGGGGTTTACAAATAATTAACAAGAAATACCTACCAAATTATCATTAAGAACGTCGAACGCAGAAATACCTCTTTAAACCTCTTTAAAAAAAAAGAATTCGTAACCATATGTATATACGAGAGAGCATTGGGTCCGTGTGGTAGATTATTGAGCAAGAAGTGGACGACTCCACTTGTCGAAAACAACACAAATTATGCAATTATCCACTTCTCGAGAATGTCTGACATGCATTTGAGAGTATAAATGTCTTGAGAAAAACTTCTCGCTTCATTGGTCCCGAACCTAAATGTCACACAAAACGATTGACTGATATAAAGGTAGTCCTGACTTCCTATATGAAAATATGGCGCCCACTATTTTTTGTTTACAAAACAACACGTCACATTTATAGAGTCAGTTAAAGTCAATCACATTTCTGTAAACAGTCGCAAAATGAAAGTGCCAAAATGCCATTCCCATCAACATAGCCCCACAAACCAGCTTCACAAAAAATTACACGCTATACACGAGATTCACCGCCTAACGTTGGGAAGGTATACCTAACCATTGTTTGGGTAACGAAGAAATCGATTAATACGAATCTATAATTGCCATTCCCATGCCATTTCCAGAGACATCAACAAAACAGTAGGAAAATGCAAAATGTCTGGAGCAGACGCACAAACAGAGTTTTCTCGCGTCAAAATATGCAAATGCCATTCAAAATCTAAGCGCGCTAGTGTCTAACTATGTGTGAGTGGAATAATTTTACAACACCATGCGCTAATGCATGCGGCTGTCTCGATCTCGACCTAGCCCTGCAGTTCAGACAACTTGCTCTGCACTAATCCACGTCTGCGGGCCAGACAGTCAAATGCTGAAAAAAAAAATAAAAAAAAAATAAAATTACCGCGATGGTGCACAGTGCACACGCGCGTTCTCCCAGCAGCACACCAACTCCCCAGACACAACAATAAAACATTTTGCATGTGCATAACTTTGCGCCAGGCTAAGGAAATGCGCAAGAGAGAGGAAAAGGTCGTGGATCGTGGTGCAACAGCCGCACACTCATAACAAAGTTATAGCTCAACAAAGCTGCTACAGCAAAAACAACAGCCCCAGCAGTTATTCGCATAGATACAATACAACGTATGTATCCGCCACCAAGATCGAAGTGAGATTCAAGCCACTGAACAGAAGCTCAAAATACATTGTAATTCTTGCGTCTGTGGCGGAGGACAAATGAGAAAAACACAAAATTACTTAGGTCTGCTCCACACACGGAACTCTCCCAAGGAGCCCAAGACCAAGCCCAGTCCCAGAGACACAAAGCGCGCAAGGGACGAACGAACATCGACAACGACAACAACGTCTGCGCCTAGTGATGACTCTGCCAGAAGGAGCCAGCCCCAGCCATCCACTGATGGAAAAGCGGCAAAAGAGTGCAACAAAAATGCGCGCGCAATAATTCTGAATGAATAAATCGTCCGCCACGCAAATCGCTTTGTAGCATAAACAAAGTTTGGTTCTTTTGTTCTCGGTGGGATTGCGCGCGCCTTTGTCAGTGTGTCTGGGCAGACACCTTGATACCGTATAGCCCATCGTCCAGGCTACTGTGTTCCGTGGATGACACGACGATGACGATCACGATGATGGGTTGAATCTTTATCGCCGACGAATTTATATACTGAATTCCTGATGCTCAACGTCGAACGACAGGCATGTCCGCGGGAAGGGTCTTCCGAGGCGTATACGAGTATACCTATATATGCGCTCGCTAATGTTGTTGTTAGCCATTCCACGATCATCGTCATTATCGTATTTGTTGTCAGCGTCGGTAACAATTATTACTTGAAACGTCTGGCTGGGATGGGTTTTTTTGTTTTCTTTTTCGCATTGCGGAGGAGAAGGAAGATTCCTGGTTGCGGATTTGGATATAGTAGTGATTATGTGAGTAGTCGTTTGTGGGCTATATCCGGGGTGTTAGATGACGCTGCTGTTGATTTTGTTACTGAGTTACTCTCAAGTAATAGGATATAAGACCCAAATGTTTATGCTTCGTTTTAGTTAGACGGCGGCAGTTAGTTGAACTTCTGGAAGAGGATATGGAAATAAGAGAGTTTGAGAGCAATGGCCTCGGTAAATGCCTTGAGAAAAATTGATAGCCATGGTATTCGAATGTGAGTAGGAGGGAGGGCTCTACATATCGCAAATAGTTTGACACTGACCTATTGTGATGTTCGTTGGAGGGAGATATGTTATCTGCCTTCCCTCACCAATTGAAAAGCTGAGTTTGGTAGCCGGCAATTTTTTACAGACTTGTGTTACGCCAGCTGACCACCGGAGACTTATACGATCGGGAAGATAGTTTTTTTTTTTTGCGGAAAAGCCATCTACATGTCGGGAGCATAAAAAGAAAACAGAAAGAAATAAAATATCACTTAGGATGGACGGGCAATCATCAAGATGAGAACTTACTGGAATTTCTACATAAAGCGGGTGTTTTTTTAGAGGTATATAGAACTTCGAATTGAAATAAAACACAAGAAAATCGTTTTAATGTATATCAATTTGGCTTTATTGGAAGGTTAATTTTATGCCATTAATGTTTAAATATGATTTCGGGCATGTGACCGGTTCGAAAAAAGCCAAGTATAGGGTCCAATTTTCCACCACTTTTTCGAGTATTTGGGGCCGTATGTCGCCAATATCGCCGCGAATGTTGGCTTCCAAGTCCCCTAACGTCTCTGGTTTGATGGCGTAGGCGAGCGACTTCACATATCCCCAAAGAAAATAATCCAATGGTGGCAATTCGCACGATCTTGGTGGCCAATTGACAGGTCCATTCCGCGAAATTATGCGCTCATCGAATGTTTCCATCAATAAATCGATTATGACGTGCGCTGTGTGGCATGTAGCGCCGTTTTGTTGGAACCACATCTCATCCACATTCAGGCCATCCAATTCGGGAACAAAATAGTCGGTTATCATGGCTCTATACCGGTCTCCATTAACGGTAACTGACTCTCCAGCATCATTTCGGAAGAAGTATGGCCCTATGACTCTACCAGCCCAGTTTTTGTGGATGTAACGGCGTCTCAAGGGTCTCATGTGGATTCTCTTCACTCCAAATGCGGCAGTTTTGCTTGTTGACGTAGCCATTGCCATTCAATCAAAAATGAGCCTCATCACTGAACAAAATTTTGCGATAAAAATCGTGAACTGATCCATTTTTTTCGAAATAAATTTGCACGATTTCCAAGCGTTGTTCATTTGTCAACCTGTTCATGATGAAATGGCAAACCAAACTGAATATAAATGACATTGTAATTGCCCGATTTGACCACAAAATGTCAGTTTTATCTCTATTCGAAAACCAACCTCTAAAAATAAACACCCTTTACATTTATGTGATCGACAGCAGCAGCGAATTCCTACCAAATACCGATCAATGAAGGTCGGGTCGTACCTGCGATCACCCCATTATATAGCATTTGGAGCTTCAAAGTCCTAGGGATCAATGCATATTTCAATTCTTCCTAAATGATGCCGGAAAGACTCTGTTTATTTGCCTCAAGGTACGACTATCCATCCACAGGAAAACAAAACCTGAATATAAGTAAGCTACAAAAAAAAAAATTAAGTGCACGACTAAGTCGCCCGAAACAATCACATCCAAGTTACCGCACCGTTTCGTATATCTACGGACTACATTATACCCAAACTCAACGTCCATAAAAACTTCTCTGTTAGATTCTGCTCAAGATCAGAATGGGAGGAGAATGCGGTCGTAAATGAATTCGACAAACCTATCTTCACAGATGGTTCCAAGATGAAGAACTTGCAATTAAGGAGGCGTGTAGATGGCTCTGCTCTGTCCGTGTCTCAGACGGAGGAAGTCTTCCCTCCGATGGGATATGTAAAGTGAAAAATCCTCCTGCTCTTCACCTCAAGTGCTGAGGCTGAGGCTAGATGGATGAATCTGACGAACTGTGTCAATTCAAGGAAGATCTTGCCAACCTACGATGATGCTAGAACAAACAACCCCTTAGCCAGAACGCGTGTAGATGTCGCCACAGTAACGGCATTGAGTATACGGGCCATTGGCCTTGAGGGACACACGCAGCCAGGCTTTGCATCCGCCATAACGCACCCACTGGCGTAGCTGCGCTGCCACAGACAAGAGTGAATCTATTTTGTGTGTGTCCGGTCTTAGCCAAAACCAGACGCAGTGCACTAGGTCATCTATTTTATGATGACCTTTCGGCCATAGCATCCATTTCAACGAGATTATCGAAATTCTCAACTCCACAGGCTGGTTTGAGCTACCTTATCTTCCATCATCCACCTTTATTTCAGGTTCCGTTAGAGTTGTAATTTCAAAACGGCGCTCAGTGCGCTACTTGTGTTTTTCCCTTGTCGGTAACTTGAATACAACTACTTAAACAAACCAACCAACAGCACAGTTTCGTCAAGAGACACAAATGCCTATTGGGTCGGTGAGGCTTTTTCCGGGCCCCTTTAGGATGCTAAGGAAGATATGCTGTGGCGGTTAGAGGCTTAAGGCCAACGACAGCTTTCAAAGTGAGTTTCGTAGGGTTGTTTAACTATCTAACCACTTACGATTTTCGGATAATGTTGGACCTTTTGTTGACTACCTACCAAAAGGACTCACTATTTGAGAATATGAATAGCCCTTTCAATACGTTATACTAGTTAAAATTTACTAAGTCTGCCGCACTACTTCATTTGTTGTTGGGCGCCATTTTTTTATTTTTTTTTTATTTCAAAACATAGAAAGCTAAATCATTGTTTTTGCCTTATCTTTGACGTTTGACTACTCTAATATTACAAATTAATTTTCCCTGACATCTATTGCAATTACCGCCAAATGTACATACACACACCCACTTCCTTATGACATTGCAACTTAAAAGCCTGCCCCCTCAATAACAATATTCCAGGCTACTAGCCGTCTTCTAAACACCAGCAACAATAAAGAACAAGAAATGAACACGATTTCCGCTTGAAAGATACATCCGAAGCTCGAAGCTATCAATTATTATCGAAGTTGCAATACGCGCAGATTGCGCATCGATACACGAGTAGGTACTCCTGCAATTAATATCATTCGTTTCATGTAATTAATCAAAGTGCGGGTCATAAATACCCGTACGCGCGATCTACAGTAGCACTTTAGTTTATTGCCATTCATAAACTGATATCCCATTACTGCCACCGTGCATTAATTCAGCATTAATAACCGCGAGCGCGCAAGGAGCCTATATTCGCTGCAAAACAGTAATCGCTGGCCAATGCAAATAGTCCAGCCAAACGTACTTATTACGAATGCAGAACTCGACACAAATCGATAAATCTTAATAGATACTCGGATGTTGTATATTGTATATATGCTGTAGGATCGTTAGCTCTAGCGAAAGCAAAACCAAAGCAAAGCAGCCAGCGCCCCAGACAATCATATAGTTGCACGGTTGGGATGACCGTTGATCTGCGCTCTTCGGACCTCGGGGGGAGCCAGGTCCGTCGCCCCTTGGATAGCTGTTGATCATTACAAATGGAGTGAATGAATGAAATATATAAATGGTAATTTCGGTGCAATTAATCCTCTGTCCAGTGGCGCGGCAATGCCAACCGATCATTACGATGTCCGATGAATTTGGAATTAGCAACGCCAGGATGCCGATGTAATGATATGGAATTACCCAGCTGTGGGTTACGGAGATCTATCGCCGATTCGTATACAAATGAATAGCAGATCAGTTGGCTTATTCAATTGGAATGAGGGATTAACATGTAAATTAGTTGTTGGTTGGGTTTTCGCTATTTTTACATTAACCGATGGGACTTGGGGAAGTGTTGGGCTCTTTTTTTGGAAAAGAGTTGAAGGTGCAGCTTGCAGCAGAAGAATAACTATTTGAATTGGTATGGGCTTACAGAAAGCTCGGGCGCAATGTTTTTACTAAACGCTCGATGCTGAATGACCAGAAAAAAGGGGTCATTTCCAAAAATCACAAAAGACCTTTAATTTTGTAGAATGTCACATATGAATCAAGTCTGGAAAATAAAAATGCCCTCTAAAAGGGTTGGTTAGATTTTGAGAAATGCTGAACTAGGCTTTCATAAGTAGGTATATCACTCACACTGGAATATGATTAATAAGTTTTTAGCAAAAAAAAAATTGTTATCCCTAAAAAGGGCCTGTGGGTAAAAATCTAAATCTCACAGATGACGTGTCCAATAATCATCTCATCATCATCTATCCCCGTTTAAAATACCATATCGCCATCGTAAGTGTTTGAGAAGTTATGGCCCCTAAAAAAGTAGATATACATACTTTTGATATTGATAAAGTGGTACCTAGCCCCAAAATGGGGGGGCAATTTGAAAAATTGAAAACACCTGTTTAAAAAGTAGTTTATATTCTATCAAAAATCAAATTGTAATGTTTTCAGTTCGTACATTAAAGGGTTTGTGAGCTATTGAAAAGTCTTCCCTAAAAAAAAACTCTCTGACAAGGGCGAGACAATAATTTCCCTACAAAGAGAAAATACACGGAGAATTGACGGTTCGAAATCAATTACCAACTATTCAAGCAATATCACTTAAAAGAGTCTGATGGTGGATTAATGGTGTAGATCAAAGTACCTAGCCTTAAAATTGAAATACAAGCACTTGTTAAAAAATGTTGTTGCTTAAAAAAAAAAAACATGAAAAACCGCCAAAAATTTCGCAACAGAAATTATAAGGGGCAGCCCTTTAATTTAAGCGAGAAAGATTGTCACTCCTGTCACTTATTCAGTCATCATAGAAGCGATAAACAAAAAGATCACATAGACTTATTTATATATGGACTGCTAGTAGCCAACTTCGCGTTGGTTCCAACATTACAGCTAGCGCTCTTGTTTCAGAGTGGAATAAATTGAAAATAAATTATAAGAAACAGAAATAAAATAGGTTTTATGGGCTTCGTTATAAGTATGAGAAGTTTTACCTAAAACTATTTGAAGATTTTGAGTTTTATCTGTTAAATTTTTCTTAGAAAGGTTTTTCCAAAAACCGCCTTCTCCATAGAACTAGTTTTAAGTTTCGATGGCAAACCAGTTTTAAGGTTGGTCAAAAATGAAGCCTTCAATATTTGTCCGCTAAAAATTTTTATTCTTTACTATTTCAACAGAAAAATAACAGTCACAACTTGCTGCCCACATTTCACAGAAATTGTCATAACGTTTAACAATGAGCTATGAGTAGGGCTACCATCCGTTCATTATAATAATGAACATTTCGGTACTTGAAGACTAGATAATAATTTTGTTCATTATAAATTGTATTGTATACAAAAACATACCTATAAATGTTCTGTTTTTAAAGATCGTTCGCATTATTTCTTGCACATTTCATTTAAATTCCCAAAAACAAAAACAGCAACATTAAGAAAACCGAAACTCGATGAACAAAATGAACGTGATCTACTTTCCTGAACGAGAAATCAAGTAATCTAGTACTAAAAAATGTGTTCAATTTAATTTCCTTCCTAGTTTAATAAAAAATCTAATCAAATGAAATAAATAATTGAGATAATTGAAAATTAAATTAACTTAATTTTCAATTGTTCATTATTTATTGGAATTTTGAAATTATGGTCACCGTAGCTATGACGCTAAAAAAATATTACCATTTTGGTGATATTCCTATAGACAAATCATGCCAATTGATCCTATTGGTATAGTTTAATCTCATTCAGTCAAAGCCAATCCCAACAACTGTCAATATCTGTCTATTATTGCAAAATTCATTGAATGCAAATGTCATAATAAATTATGCGCACCCAGCAATCGACTCTTCTAATAACAGTACATATTCATATATGCACCTACCGATGTTCTTTGTGACAGTCGGTCATTGCAATCGAAAAATCTAACAACAAATCGTTCGCGTAGATTGATAGGAGTAAAACCACGTAAGTCCAAGTAAAACCGTTGTTGCAACAAGATTTCCCAACTATGACAACGGCTTGGCAGACAGCAATTTTTCTTTTTTCCACTTCGTGTTCTCTCGAATAATTGCCCTATTTGTGTGTCCCACCTATCTAGACTGGCGGGAGGCATGTGCCAGAGTCTTATGTTTTTACCTTATAATTACGACTTAATTGC
Source organism: Cheilosia vernalis (assembly GCA_949126925.1). NCBI lineage: Eukaryota > Metazoa > Arthropoda > Insecta > Diptera > Syrphidae > Cheilosia > Cheilosia vernalis. Next base: position 51,520,800 of record OX421361.1, read on the forward strand.
TGATCTATCGTGATTAATGTGTGTAAACTCACCTATGGAAGTTTAAAGCAATCATTTGCATTCTTTTGTCAATTTTTTTTTGCCACCTCCCCCCACTGTATTTAATCTGTAAATCTAATTGTTCGTTTTAATTATAAGTTGTGCGAGGTGCACATAGCGAAATAGAATGCAAGGCTTTCCTGAAATGGGACCAACAAATTGCTTTATTGTTGTGTATACAGCTTTCAATCATAGTGACAGAACTTGCATTGCATAAGGTCGAGTTGCGACTGAAACGGATGAGAAATTAGTCAATGGATTTGTAAATTTCATTTGTTTGAGCGAAATCACATTTGTTTAGTAAAGTTTATAATGTTTTGATTAAGGGCACTTTATACGATAACAGAACTCGACATGCGATGTACCAAATCGATGGATACATTAGGTACAGCGGTTTCTGTTGTTTGTGGTAAAATGTAGCAGAGCAGTTCAGCCGAGCAGTTCGCACTGTACAAAAAGTTTCCTCAAAATTGAAGATAGAAATTAAATGCTAAATACATTTTGCTTTGCTTATTTTTGACAGATCAAGCGGATAGAGTACTATTTATGATGTACTAGACGGTCTTTGTTTGTTTTTCCTCTGAACTTTAAACTGTCAGAAATAACACGATGGTGGAGAGAAAAACTACGGCTTAATGTTAGCTTTCCCGCGTTATATTGACTAATTGGCTAATGACATAGCGCAGTACCTAGGTATACAAAATTTGAGTCTCGACTATAAATTTATGAACGCTACAATTTCGAAATTTTGTATGGAAAATATATAGCCACTGTGAACTACTAAAAGTTAAGGTCAAAATGATTTTTAATAAGCCCCATAGTTTTCTACTAATTTTATAAACATATATCAACGAAAACTTCTAGACTGTCAAGTAATTTCCACCAGGAAGTGACAAGTAGAGTGAAATTGTAGTAGTTACTTTTCCTTGCTTTCTATTTCCCGAAATAGATGTGTTCAATAAAACATTCATGTTTCAGAGATTATGTGGCAGAAGCAGTGGCTTTTAGAGAAAGCTGTTGCAAATCTGTTTCTCGCATAATGTCAGTTGACTGACTGTTAACAGAACTCGAGATGTGATGTGTTTATTATTTTGTTATGCCTCCCAGGTAAAGTGCGATCGATTTTAAAGCTATTTGAACAACATTTGAAAGTTGGATGAACTGAAGAAACGTCACCGTAAGGTTGGCCTTGGTAGTACATATTTTCTCTAATATATTGAATCTACATTGTATATAGGTAGATCTAACGTTGGTATAGATTTTGCCATGCAAATCTGATAAATGTCATTAAAAACTATTGTGTTTGTAATAAATGTGTTGCGGCTGTCAAAGTTGCTGTTAAAATTGCTGTGCACATCTTATATGAAATCTCAGATGGAAAGCCGCTGTTCTAACGTGAAACAATTTGATTTGATTTTATTTGAGAATTCGTATGAGATCTATGAGTGCGTTGGCGTTCAGACTATAGAATTTGATTTTTTTTTACAGGTCCTAAGTGATCTCATGATATTCCTAGCCCTAGTTATAGCCATACGTAAATTGCAACAGAAAAAGTTGGAACAGTATAAAAATTGTTTAATTTTTTTCGTTTAGGCGGTCATAGCGAAAATTCTGACAGAAAATTATTTCCCTACGAAAACAATTACAACAAATCAACCACCACTGATTGGATTCCATCAGGAAACAAATTCCTGACAGATGGAACAGTAAAGAAATGAAATATTTCTGTGGAATTGACAGATCGAAAAAAGTTGTTCGTACGGAAAAATGAATAAATCATTTTTCTAGAAAATTTAAATTTAATTAGCTTATCTGTTTTTGATAAACTAACTTTATAATTCATAAGCAACATTTTAAGACCAAGATTGAGTTCAAACATTAGGATTAAGTGGTCAAAATAAGCTAAAGAACATGTTTACGGTTTTGTTTTACGTATGGCTATAACTAGGAAAAATAAAAAAACCTTTCATACTGGAAAATCTATATTTTAGACAAATTAATTTGCACTCATAGTTCAATAATAAATTGACTGAATGTGTCCAATTACAATGCTCCGCAACATTTCCTTGACATGACATGAATTTGCGGTTTCAATACGAGTCTGCGATCATTTTCTATGATTGGCTCTACGGGATATTCCCTTACATTATCAAATCTAATGCCATGACATGTGAGTGTGACCACAGAATAGTGTTTCCATTATGTTGAACTACTTGTCTTAATGACATCGACATCGACTCATTAAAATACCGCACAGCTGGAAAATGTAATTTAATCTGAAAGACAGACAAACATATATAGCCAGAGCGACTGACAAGTAATTTTATATCCATCATATCAATTAAATCCAATATTGCGGTTTAAATTCGCACAAATGTGTGGATGAATATTCTTTTCCTTTGGATAGAGATCCAAAGAATTCGAATAGGTGCCCAGATACAAAACTGCAGTATACTTTGTTGCGACCGCAATGAAACCTCATTACATCGCGGTTATACAATTCGTTAAGGTCTGCCTGTTTGGCTGTCTCGCCGTGTCTCATCTCGATTGCATAACACTAGTCTTACAAAGTAATTAACATCTATGTTCGCACGTTCTGAGGTTCTGACACGAGTTCTCTCAATTCAATTCGACTGTACACAGCCAAGCGCAGCGTTGCGAATGCGTGTACATGTAGGCACATAGGGCTTAGACGTATAGTCGGGCCCGATTACACAGTCATCAGGCGCTGTTGTGATGGCTTTCTTGCGGCCGACAGGGACAGACATTGCTTCTAGGTCGTGAGCAATTACAAATTAAGTGAGTTTTGGTCTCTGATCACGATGATGGTGGACGGTGGAGTTCCTGTGACTCAGTCGGTTTTACGCAAGTATACCTTCTCGTATCTGGACGAAATGGAGGGAACGACACAATCGTGATAGTGTAATTATTACGGAAATGTCATACACGCCGGTGCAATGCGAGTTTTGTTTTGACAGAGACTTGCCTTGAAATTTGGTATCTCATGCCGACCGACCTGTGATGGCGAACTGCGCATCGAATGGGAAAGGTGTGATCTTTCGCAGCTGGCCATTAAGTGGGACACAAGTATATCTTCTGGTTGTAGAATCTCCGAGTCTATTGTTGCAATGGAAATGTCAAGACTGAAGTTGTAATGGGAAGTGATCTAACAAACGTCAGCAACCGGGAAGAAGTATACGCGAGTTGGAAGAGTTGAAACGCAGTCTATTAAGTGAATTGCAAAATGTTTTTTTCTTGTGCAACTCGTTTAAAGCCAAAAGCCACAGAACCAGCAAACCCGAAACTGAAGAGAAATATGCACATTTTGACATTTACGTGAAAGGAAGGTCTACCGGGCACACAGTAAACGTAAGACTATAGAAGAATGTCAACAGATGTTGAAGTAGTGGTGAAGATGCAGGTCTTTTCGTCAACTGTGGTTGGCTTATTTAAAAAAAAATTGACAGTTTGAATTTTCCTTGACCCGTTTTAAAATTCCCTGACTTTCCCTCACATTCCCTGACCAAATTTTCATTCCCTGTCTTTCGCTGACTTTCTCTGACTTGCCAGACTAGTTGGAAAAATGAAAAAAAAAAAGTAAAAAATTTATAAAAAAATTGAAAATCAGGGTTGTTCTTCCAGATTTATCTGGGGAGTTGACCGTCTGGCAACGCTGTCTTCAGTTTAAGCGTAGTACGGAGATGATCCGAAACGAAAAATCCCATTCACAAGTGACACAACGAAATCATGAACGAAAAATTTCGCTCTCATTTTCGTTTTGCAGTACGCAGACGCTGCGAAATGATAGCGGAAAAGTGGTTAGTTGTAGTAGATTGTTTGGTACAATTCTCCACTCTCTTTTCGCACACGTTTATTCTCCGGGACATTATTGGCTTGTGAAAATTGGACATTTGTACTCCAGTGCTGCCAGATTTTATAAGAGGTATGGAGCCAAGATGGAAAATTATGGCGCCAAAAATACCTAAACTCAAAAAAATTAAGATAAAAAATGCAATTTTGATTGTAATTCATTGGCACAATTCTTGTTCTGAATAAATTACTTTCAAGACGATAATGATAAATTAAAAATCGGCGGTCATAGAAAAAATTCCGACAGATGGAACAGCAATAATAATAATAATAATAATTTTTGGCGCAACAGGTCCGTAGGGACCCTAGGCCTAGCTTCTCGCAACCATTCGTTTTGTGTGAGTTTTCATTTTTGGAACGAATGGAAGGGATCTACAATTTTATGCCGATTCCAAACGGCTAATTGAGAAGCTCTTTCATGACAGTTATACTCTCGGATGTTTGTCAGACATTCGCGAGAGGTGGCGCAGTGAAAAAACCCTGAGTTGGAATTTGGGTTTTTGCGGGATTCGAACCTGAACCCCTCGCTTAGTAGTCCAACACACTAACCACTAAGCCACTGCGACCGACGATGGAACAGCAAACAAATTAAATATTTCAGTGGAATGATCTGTTTTTTTTTTTTGTGTAATTAACTAAGAAGTTGATCGAAGTTGTTCATACGGACAAATTTATAAATTATTTTTCTAGAAAATTTATAGATATTTTGCTATTTTTTTTTTTTTTTTTGATAAAATAACTTTATAATTCATATAATAAGCAACATTTGAAGACCAAGAGATTGAGTTCAGCCATTAAGTGGTCAAAAAAAATGGTCGTGCGAAAAGAATACGTTTGTTATTGAAGTGTGTATTTTTTTTATAAATACCTAAGAAGCCAAAAAATCACCAAACTTTAAAGTATAAATATTCTAAATTAGGACAGTTACCAAATGAAAATTTTAGGGAGCCAGCGAAAAGTTCGAGTATCCAAATCGGAGATAAATTGACAGTGATGGTAACACTGCTGATGAAACCCTCCACAAAATATTTTCCGCTGCCTTTTCGCAGACGTTTCGCTGTCCTTTTGGAGACCAGCGGAAAATTTCGCTTAGGATCATCTGCATGCTACGCTTTATATAGGGTACCTATCCCTCTATACTCGTACTAACTCTGCTGGAAGGACGCGCACGACAACATTGGGGTGGATTTTCTTTTGATTTCCATTCTACTTGCAGGCGTGCGCAATCTTAATCGATCAATAAAACGAACGTTTCTATCTATGTGCCCCTGCCCATCCTCATAGGTGTACTATACAGTTTCCGACAAAAGGAAACGCTTTTTGAGCTACATGTATTATTGGAAAACCCTCCACAAAATTTGGTTTTCGATTTAAACGAATTAACAAACTGTATTACAATTTCTTTAAGCAAACCAGAACTCAGTCTCCTTTTGCTTTACAATTTTTGTACTAGATTTTAACTACTTCAGAGCTAGGTGGCGCTTAAGCACAGTCCAACACACGCCATGCCACCTCAAACATTACCCAGTCGCCTTTATATGATCGACCAACTGTCGTATGCCGTATGACAACTGTCAAAGACGCCATCATCTACATACGGCCCATCATCATTACTGAATTGCAGCGGGACGGTGATCCGTGGTGATCTCAGGTTTCCCCGACAAAAATTTAAACAACGTGAACCGCTTTTCGTGGGATCTTTCCCTCGAAAGCATACTTAATTAATCCAATGATCGCGCAGTAAAATAATCAATAAACAACCAAGAGCCTCGATTGCGCATTCTTCGCCAGCACACGACCCAATTATCGGGCAGCATACATTGTACGGAGACAGACTACAGCCGACATTGTTGTCAGCACAATCAGATTGTAATAAAATATTGTACTCTGCGCATGGTAATTCAATATAATTTGCGGATCAATCAGTGTAATTGTGGTTTCGTCTCCTTACGTGCATGAGTTGCACATCGCATTGACGGCCGCCCGTATGACTTTGTTTCAATTAACAAGATTGATTTGTATACGAAGTCTAATCAAGACGACATGATTACACAGAACACTGGACACCGTTGCGGTGTGCGCTGCGGATGCCAAGATCGCATATATGCTCTACTTGAGCCCTCCACTTACCATGCCCACTCGGCTGATGGTGGATCGTTTTACTAAACCGAATGAACTCTGCACACAATAACAATCATAATAACATTCATAGTCAATTTAAGGCAACACACTAACAATGCATTTACAAGCAGACCACTTACCACGACATGGTCCCGGGTAGGCCACCGCGATCGAACGTCCGATCTTGCAGACCATGCGATTGATGTCGCATGTGCTCTTGTACGTGTTGCCATCGACGCCGCATACCGCTCGTGCCGGGTCAATCGGTGCATTGTCGTCAATTGGACACTCAATCGCGCACACAATGCAGTGCGGTATTGCGTAATGATCCTCGACGCACTGCAGCCCATTCAGACAGTTGACCTTTTTGCAGGACGCTGAAATGAAACAAAATGAGTACAAAATCTGTGCTGAGATGTTTTGTTAACAATTTGGAACATGTCACCATGTAGGGGTAGACACAGACACAGCAGACAACACAAAAAAGTGCGGCAGCGATTTGCGCTTACTAATTGAAATCCGTCGTAGAGGCGAGATCAGTGGAGCGTCAACGACACTGGCTGATTGGATTTGCGCTATGCCCAAGTTGCAGCTGGACTTAAATAATAATTTTGCGGGGCTTGCAAGTTACAACAAGGGGAGCACCACTGCCGGACAGTCGGCCTAGTCTAGAGTGTCTATGTCTACCCGGTGTTGACACGAGTGTGTCTAGAGTGTCTAGAGTGTCTGGAGAGACAGAAATAGTGCAGAGACCACTGTCCACAACAATTATTACAGTAGAATGTTGCCAAATATAGAAAATGCACACAAGAATTAGATTTATCGATAAAAATTGGAATGGGAGGCTTGTGAGATACACTGCGGGGGCCCTGGGGGTGTTTTCAGCTCTAATTGTTGACCAAATGAAGGTGTGGCGACAGATTTTCAATTAAAATTCGCAATTAGTTGGCTGGAAAATGTCAACAAACAACAAGTCTGTTGATTGGACATTTTGTTGGTTGTCACGCAAGCTTCGATTTATATACGTGTATACAAAAGCAGGGGGAACGCACGTTCACTTTGGATCTAACGAGAGAGGTGTTTCAATCAAAATTATGTTCGAAACTGTATCAGGCTGCAGAGATTTGTAAGTAATTGGGTTAAACTTTCGAAACTCTAAAATGGGTCGCCGTGAGGCAAACTTTAAAGCCGACATGATTGGGGCAAACAGTTAGTACGACGTCGTCGCCGCCGGTCCGTAACGACGTGTATGTATAATTTGTTTTCGAATGACAATGACCAGTGTACACCTATAATTGCTTGTAAAAGTAAAGCCTGCTTGTAAAGCCTTCTGGCTGTAGGGGGGGTTTCGATTAAGACCAAAGGTGCGGCGAGTTGTTAATAGTAAAAAATAATTTTTGGCACCAGTAGCTGGAGGGCTACCATCTACGAACGTGACAAGATACATCAGGGAGTCGCGTTTAGTTAAGACTCGTGTAAAAAGCTATAAGATCCCCATCATCCCAGTCCTACTTTATGGTGCAGAAGAATGGGCGTTACTAAAATCGGCTGAAGATCTTCTTGGTCGTTTCGAACGCAAAATTCTTCGAAAGATTTTTGGTCCCGTTTGCGTTGACGGGCTCTGGATTAGGAGATATAACAGCGAACTATACGAGCTGTACAGCGACATCGACCTAGTCAGAAAAGTACGCATCAGTCGTCTAAGATGGCTGGAAGAGTCTTCGATTCCAACCCGGAGTGACAACGCAGTACAAGAAGACCTCACCATAGATGGCGCGCAAGTGGAATGGGACCTCAACCAACTTGGAGTGCGCAACTGGAGGCAGTTAGCCAAAGATCGCGCCAACTGGAGAGGCGTATTGGTTGAGGACCAGGTCCACCCCGGACTGTAGCGCCATATAAGTAAGTAAGTAAGAAAAAAAGTGACAACTCCTCTTTAGATCTCCAGAAGCTTAAACTATAGACACTTTCAGGCGCCCGAAAACCTCTTCGCCTTTCCATTAAGAAATGAATAAACCTTTTCAACAGCTCTGATATTAAAGGCCGTCGAAAACTCGGTCCGGGGACCGAAGATATTCAAAATCGACATAGTTACGACTATAAAAATGAATACCATTGATACTAAGTTCCACTTAAAATCTTATGTGTCAGTTTATGACATAGAAAAAGTAGCCCATAAGATATTTAAGTAGAACTTAAATCGCTATGAGTAGTATCAGCAAACGGGTCTGAATGTTTTAGATGTCGATTTAATTTTTATTTTTGAAGGAGGTCAAAAGAGTATTAACTCCTAAAATGTTAATAGATTCTTCTTCAAAGCAGAGCGCGGATTTGAGTGACCTGAATCGAATGAGAATCACAATTATATTTTGTCAAAAAGAAGTGTAAACTTACCTTTATTTAATTTATAAGCTATTTTCAGGCATAAAAACATTTTCTTTCATAAAATATAATTGACTAAAGTTTCTTCTTTATGTACGACCTCTTCTTGTATTCTGTGCGGAAAAACGACCAATCACGAACCAATTCGATATCTAATGTCCTCGTTAAATGTGCTTCGATAGAATAGGAGCAAGTCCTGAAACACGACCACCTTGTTAAGAGCACTAGCGACACATATTTTTTATTTTTGCAAAAGTCGCTAAATGAACGTTCAGCACAAGCTACAGTGACAGGTTTGGTGCAAAATAACGGGTGATTTTTTAAGAGGTTTAGAACTTTAAAAAAAAAACACAAAAAATTCGAAAAAATGAATGAAATATTTATTTGAATCGATAGTTTGAACCTTGCAATTCAATGTTTAAAGATAATTTCATGCAAATGTTGACCGCGGCTGCGTCTCAGGTAGCCCATCCGCTGAGTCCAATTTTGGCATACTCTTTCACACATATCGGCCGGTATCTCACGAATGAATGCATGGATGTTGGCTTCCAGTGCGTCAATCGAAGCGGGCTTGTCCCTATACACATTAGCCTTGACATACCCCCACAAAAAATAATCTAATGGTGTCAAATCGCACGATCTAGGCGGCCAATTGACCGGCCCGAAACGTGAAATTAACTGTTCACCAAACTCGCCTCGCAATTGCGCCATTGTTTCGCGTGCTGTGTGGCATGTGGCACCGTCTTGTTGAAACCACATATCATGCAAGTCAAGAACTTGCATTTCGGAAAAAAAAAAAAAGTTTGTTATCATCGCTCGGTAGCGTTCACCATTGACAGTAACGCTGCGATTCGCATCATCTTTGAAGAAATATGGCCCAATAATGCCGCCGGCCCATAAACCGCACCAAACAGTGGCTTTTTCGGGATGCATTGGTAGCTGTTGCAATGCTTCTGGCTGATCTTCACTCCAAATGCGGCAATTTTGCTTATTTACGTACCCATTCAACCCAAAATGAGCCTCATCGCTGAACACAATTTTTCGAAAAAAGCGCGCGATGAACATTTCGAACCGAGCACGAATTTTGATAGTAAAATTCAATAATTTGCAAGCGTTGTTCATTTGTAAGACGATCCATGGTTAAATTGCAAACCAAACTAAAGCTGTTTGACACTGACACAAGGTACTAAGCACACGTCAGCTGTCAAAACCAGTGTTGCCAAAACCAAACCAGCTAAAAAATCGCCCGTTACAAGCAGAGCAACACAAACATTTGGGAAAATCATATTCTGCGAAAAAATTGCATTCAGGAAACTCAATATAGTATAAGAGGTTTGCTTCAAAATTGGCTTAGTGTATGTTTCTTCTTTCTTCTTTCAAGTCTTCAGATAAGAGAGATTTGTATTTTTCAACGAAACGTGTCGCCGCCAGTGATTCCAGATTACAAGATACATCTTATGTTTCAAGATTTTTTAGCACCAAAATATGTACTTTTTACCTCAAATTCGTAAAATTTCAAGTTCTTTGATATTCTAAATCTAAGAAATTAAAACAACTTGTTGTATTGAAGAAAAAGTGTTCTATTTATTACATTGTTATGTATAATTTGATATGCATACAAATCAAATTTTACTAACGTTTTTATTAACTCTAAAGTAGGGAAATTATTTGTTAAAACGTAGTACGGAGATGGTGCGAAACGAAATTTTCCGGTGGTCTCCAAAAGGACAGCGAAACGTCTGCGAAAAGGCAGCGGAAATTAATTTCTGGAGAGTTCCATCAGCTGCTACACAAGGAGCAGTGTTACCAGCACTGGCTATTTATCTGCGATTTGGATACTCGAACTTTTCGCTGGCTTCGTTAAATGTTCATTTGGGAATTGTCCTAATTTAGACAATTTACTTTATAGGTTGGTGATTTTAAGGCTCCTTTGGTATTTATAAAAAAAAATACATGCTTCAATAACAAACGTATTCTTTTCGCATAGGGCCCCAGTTAATAGCCATACCCACGTACGACGAAACCGTAAACATTTTCTTCTTTTGACCAATTAAACTTGATGGTTGATCTCATTCTTGGTCTTCAAATGTTGTTATAAATTATAAAGTTAGTTTAACAACAAAATTATCAAATTATCAAGGTACCTACTTTAAAATTTTCTAGAAAAAGAATTTATAATTATTCCGTAACAAACAAAAAAAAAAACAAATCAGTCCACTGAAATATTTAATTTCCTTACTATTCCATCTGTCGGAAGTTTTGCTATCGACCGCCTATTTTTTATTTATCATTGTCGTCTTAAAAACAATTTAATCAGCACGAGTGTGTCAATGAATTGCAATAAAAATGTGCATTTTTTATTTTCATATTTGAGTTATTTTTGGGGCTAACATTTTCCAATTTAGCTCCATACCTCTTATAAAAGCTGGAAACACTGCAGTACAAATGTACAATTTTTGCAAGCAAATAATGTCCCGGACAATAAGCGTGTGCGAAAAGAGAGTGGAGATATAGCAATCTACTACAACCACCCACTTTTCCGCCATCATTTCACAGGATCTGCGTAGGTACTGCAAAACGAAAATGAGAGCGAAAATTTTCGTTCATGATTTCGTTGTGTCACTTTTGTATTGGATTTTTCGTTTCGGAACATCTGCGTATTACCTACGCTTAAGTTATAAATTGACAATTGAACTCGTTTTTACCAATACGACAATACCCCATAAGTGTAACGGTATATTTTTGTGTGTATAATATTGTGTTTTTCTCTTTCCATATTTAAAAAAAAATCTTTAAAAATTGCAAGATTTCTTATTTCGGAAAAAAAAAGATTTCCAGACCTTTCGTCAGGGAACACTAGTTGCCGCTTTTCGAATCTCAGTTTCCTCCATTGTCCAAAATTGACACAAAAAGGGAAAAAGTTACATTCAACTTCTTCATCACAACCGATGGGAATTTCCAGCAGCAATCGTATCAAATGTCACCAAAAAGCTGTTTCTTGTTTAATTTCTGGTTTTACTTCGAAAATTTTGGCAAATCCCTATACCAATAAGCCGGGATCCGAAAACCTCGAAAATCAACCCTTAGAAGAACACTTCTACTAAATGCACTATGATCACTTATCACAAATCAACTGACTCCATTCCATAGCCATACCAGCACTCAACTCGTTCATTCATAAAATACGAATAACAGACAGAGTGACATCTGGAACCTCCAACGTCACTGCAGCCTCTCGCAGGATTGCGGAAGTCGTCCAACGTCTCTTCAGAACTGAGCATACTAATAAGAATAACCACTCTCCGTCCCGTACGACGCACATTGATTTGCTTTTTATGTCATCAGCCGTACCACCACCATTCCGACAGTGTCACACGTTCAAATGGTATCCTTATTCCATCGACTTGAATGTAAATTTGCACATTTTACTGGAAACTAATTTACTATGGCGCCTAAGTGTCAATTGCTATGGCGCCACCCATTACACAAACTACCTCTGCCACCATTCCCAGGTATGTTCCTGTCAAAATATTTTCATCAGCTTTATTATTGCGTTACGCGCATGACAAGTCCGCGCACAGCGCGTAATTTTTTGTATGAATTCATACATCGACATTCGCCCTGTCAAATTGAATGCAACATTCGATTCATTTAAGCAATCTTGACCTAGGATTAGCTGGCTCTCGCCGGTAGACAGATGTCTTCAAGTCAGGCAAAAAAAAAAAAAAATTAAAAATCTCTTGAAACTAGTTTCTAATTTTACACCACCAGCGCACACACCGGCCGGTGAGTCTCGAATACAAGAAGCCAAACGGGCAGATATCTCCTTCCTGCATCATTGAAATTATTAGTCGCCCGCCTCGCCCCTGATGGAATCTAACTGACTCTGAAAATAGAAAAGAAAACCTGATTCCAGGGAGTCGGACGGCGCCACATTGGGGAGATCAAATCATTTTGCACAAAGCCACGCAAATATGAATATATGTGCTACACCATAACCGGCGCGTGGCGTGTGTTGTTGTGCGACATGTTACATTATGGGGGGATATTCCCATGTGCATCGTATGTGAAACGCGGGCTGACACTCCCCGCTCGGTGTCATTTGGGTTTCGTGAGAATTAATGGAAATTGCCGCCCGTTGACCTGTTTAACTTTGAACGCCCTCTGTTAGATGTCGCTCATCGTTGACATTCCAGGTCCCAAGTCCTACGCAACAATGCGACATATGCCACTGTAACACGCGCTGTTCTTCGGAAATTCCGTTTGCCTAAACATCTTCTTCGTAGGCCCCCTATACTGCACCTACACACATTCAACCGCCATCCATTCGTTCATCCGCCATATAATCAAGCCAGCCCAGCTACAACAGTTGGAAGCATGTTGGCTCACATGTCGTGGTATTTATCATGCAAATCACATCTCATTTAAATGAGGAGCAGCGTGAACATTTTCATCCTGGCTATTAATTAGCCGAGAACAAGATCACAACAAGATCGGACCGATGTTGAACACATAACACACACAGATCTCGTTCCTCTTGCGCGTTGGGAATGATGCTCGACGCGCTTTCGGATGTGTAATGTAAATTTGAAGATCATTGGTTGCGTTCGTTTGTTTTTTTGTTTGTTTGTGCGGTTTGCGTATCTGGCGGGCTTCTCGAATCGATCGTCGGAGGTTGCGAGGTGTATAGTTTCAACTGATGTTTAAGGGTGGTCGGTCAAATGTTTCTTTAAAATAAAATTCATTGGTCAAACTCTAATGTTTCAATTCCATTACATTCCAACATTGTAGGCACTAACCAATAATAAAAAAATGTATTTTTTAGGTTGTCCATATTTTTTTAGTTATTTAAGTTGTGTAACGTAGCTTACTATAGAGCTTTAACGTATCTTAAAGGGTAAGAATAAAGCCTTAATTCGTTCTTTGTCTTTTATTTTAAAAACTCTTTTTTTTTTACATTTTCTTCCATCACAAAAATTGATTGCCCTTTAGATTTTTTTCATTTAACTCGATTGACTGAACTTGGAGTTTTCCCAAAACAAAATGACGATGTATCGAAGGGTGTTGCCAAATTCGGAGAAGAATTTCGAAAAATAGTTTAAAAACTTACTAAATTTCATTTAAAGAAAGCATGCATTGCTTTCTACGCCTGCAATAGAACATTTGGTAAAAGATGGGTCTTGCAAGCAAAACTGACCCTGTGGATGTACACAGCCGTCGTACGACCAATCCTTACCTACGGGTCAATAATTTGGTGGCCGGCTCTAAGTAAATCTTACAACATAATCAAAATAAACAAAGTACAAAGAACTGCATGCACAGGCACCACAGGCGCTCTAAGGACAACACCGTCAAACGCCCTTACAGTCCTTCTGCATCTGTTACCTTTAGACCTACACATTACAAGCATCACAGCACATAGCGCGATCAGACTCAGAGAGTCGGGATGCTGGTCTGCGAAACCCTACGGCCATAGCAACATTCTGCTTTCTCTATCAAGAGAACTTATACCACCCTCAACGGACTATATCACTCCCAAAATGTTATTCACTAAACATTTTAAAGTAAAATTCCCTTCAAGATTAGATTGGCAGGATGGCCGGTTGAACAGGGACACGAACTTAACAATCTACACAGACGGTTCAAAAATGGACTGTGGAGTAGGTGCAGGTGTTTTTTTCTGAGTCTCTTAACATCGCCAAATTCTTTAGGCTACCGGATACGGCCAGTGTGTTTCAGGCGGAATTACTGGCCATCCGCGAGGCCTGTCGTCAAATCAAACTTCAGACAAACATATTTCCGAGGCAAAAGATAGACATTTTTATTGATAGTCAAGCTGCCATCAAGGCTATCGCCTCAGTCAATATAACCTCAAAATTAGTATTAGAATGCCGCAAGGAGCTGGCCTCGCTTGACCAGTTCAAGGTCACCCTGATATGGGTTCCAGGTCATAGCAACGTTTACGGAAACGAACATGCTGACGAGCTGGCCAGGCGAGGCTCTGCCCTTCACTGTTCACTTGCGGAATCGGTGCACATACCGCTCGGAGCAGTCAAAGCAAAGATCTCCTCAGAATTCCTATCGAAGGCAAACCTCAGATGGAGGAGGCTGACGAACTGTATCGTATCCAGAAGGATGTGGCCAAACTACAGCACGGAAAAAACTACCTACCTCCTAAGCAAATCACGCAAAGATATTGCCAGAATAACAGCGATAATCACAGGCCATTGGCCAATAGGGGAACATGCATTAAGACTTGGCATCCCACATAATACACATTGCCGTAGCTGCAATGACGCAGCCGAAAAGGAAACACTCATTCACTACCCTAGCACAAGCTAGGGCCAGACAAAGATCTCTTGGTAGACCCTTCTTCGACTCCCTTGAACAGGTCTCGAAAAGTGGTATTAGGGAATTGATAACCTTCTTGAATTCCACAGGCTGGATCTAAAACCTCCTATTGATAATCTTAAACAACCGGGCCAAATGAGTTGTGGTAACAAAACGGCACTTGATGCTACTTGGGTTTTTTAGTTAAACCGCCACTCCTACCTACCTACCTACTAAATTTCAAATCGAACTCAATCGTTCCAATTTTGTCTGAAATCGATTTTACTGTGATCCCTCCTTTTGCTTACAAGATTTTCTTTTGAATTTCTACTCGAATTGAATAAGTTCCAATTTTGGCTGGAATCTGTAGCCTAACATGCAGTTCACATGAAATCCAATTGTTCATAATAATTTCTCACCGCGAAGTAACTTTCCACGTGCAAATTTCACTAGGTAGTAGGCAGTTCGAGTGAAAAATAGCTGCTTCAAAAACTTGGTTTTTTCTCTCCATTGGAATATCACTTGGCTTTAATTGTACGTTGCATTAATTTGTTGACATTTCATTGTCAAAACTGATTCGCTGTAAAGCGGTTTAGGAATTCACTTGAATTTCAGATGCTTTTAGAGAATACTACGATTTTCACACTTATGAAAAGTGTGACAGTTCGCTGCTAGAATTTTCAGTTAATGGGAAAATTTAAATTATTTAAATCCATTGAGAGGCATATACATATGTAATTAAAAATAATGCTTTGGTGAGACAAAGAGCAATTTTCAATAATATTTCGTAGATCTAAATAAATAATAAAGAAAACAAAACTTTTTAACTCAGTCACCCTGCATAAATTTCTCCAGGAAAAATCTCCAAAAAATTTGTTCCCTATCGATTTCGATGCACTTTTTGGAGAGGAATGAAATTTCACTTCACTCGAACAGTCTTATGCTGCATTCACACGGTCGCACATTCCTATAACGGAAGATTAAAGGGATGATAAATACTATATGACCGTGCGACTGAAAGGGGCAGCATCACTTTACACGCAAAAAAAACGTGACACGTATTTAGGTTTTCTTGAAAATTTCTATTAAACTTGAACAAACTCCAAATTTTGCATCAGCGGGTTTACAAAGCTAGATGCCACTTAGATTGCTCATTTCGGACTTCTATTTAAAAGAAAACAAATAAATAGTTGGCTCATCAGTTTCGTGTTCATTTACACTAGGGTACGGACTAGGCATAGATTCTAGCAACCATTCGTCTTGCGTGAGTTTTTATTTTCAGGAAGAATGAAAGGGACCTCCAATTTAATGCGGAGTTCGAACTACTAATTGAGTATTGAGAAGTTCTTTCATGGCAGTTATAGTCTTGGATGTTTGTCAGCCGCGAAAGGTGATGCAGAGAAAAAATCTTAAGATATAATGTTTGTTTTTGCGGAGGTTGGGACCTGAGACCCCTCGCTCAGTACAGTGCCGTAGCCAGGATTTTGTTTCCGGGGGGGCTTGCTTCCAAATCTTATGAGGAATTCTTAAAACAAAAAACTATATAGGTAGGTACATTCCAATTCATTGATTTTTTATTATTTTTTAAATCGTGTGTACTTAAACGAACATATTTAAATTATTTTTTTGAAAGCAGATGACGTCTTAATTTTTTTTTGATATGAGATCAATCACCTTATCTGAATCCAAACGAACAGATATCATAGCAAGCGAGCTTAATCTGGCATTCCCCAAAACGCTTCGGGACACTGTTTTAATACATTTTATATAGTTCAAAAGCTTCACTCAACACTAGCTGTGGTCACGGGAAGCGTGGCACAAACCGACAGCAAAAAGGCTTATACCTCCAAAGTAAGTCTTGTCACATATGTCAAGAAATCGTCAGCATTTTTTCTGATGTTCTTAAGACAATCCAGAACTTATTTTGTGCGTTCGATTGCGGAAATGAAATCGAAGGATTTGTTCTGCATGAAAACTAACAAGGCAGCGTTAAACTGAACAGTTTCGTCTGATACAATCAGGCCTACTAGGAAGTCACTTTTTAGGACCGCTGCCAAAATTGTTGATGCTTTCGAAGATATCGCCCACGCTGTGCTCGTCATTTCTTCAAGACTTATTGAGATGCATTTGAAGAGCTCTACAAAGGATATAATACTGTAATGCCGTTTAATGAATCTCGTCGAGTTTTTCGGCTCTCTGGTGCGTGTTTTTCAATGACATTTAAATGGTTGCGGAAGAAATAAGCTTCAGCCCCTCAAGCCCCCTGGATACGTGCCTGGTTCAGTAGTCCAACACTGCGTCACTGCGCCAGCACTTCTTTTGACCGTTTAAATTGTCAAACAGACCTTTTTGTTTTGTAAAACACAAGTGGGCGAATTGTGAATTTTTATCTTGGCATTTGGTTCGTGGTTGTTTCGGGGAAACTCTTTTCATTTTCTTTTTCTCTCGGCGATTTTAATTTCGTCGTCAGTCACGCGAAATAATTCATAAAACAAACACTTTCACGCCCATAGACCTCAACTCGGTGTAAATGTAAATCAGTCATCGTCATCATCAACATCATTACGGTCCTGAGCAACAGCATCAACGTCAGTGTGCATCGCACACTCACCGTTTTGTTGTCGTTTAAGAAAAATGCCAACGCAATCAGGCAACTTGCCAATTGCAACCACTTTCGCAGGAAATGCGATTTTATGCTTAAATGGATGAAAGGATTCCGTTTTTTTTTTTCCTTTGCCAATAAAACAACAACAATAGCAGCAAATTGCGAAAACACGCGCAATTTATGACAAACTGGAGCGTGTGAAAAGTTTAATTGCTTTTTCAAGCTTTCTATCACAGGTAGGATATGTAGGTGATTGAGATTTACGTTGAAGCGCTGTCGGCTGTCGTCACTTTAAAGCGTTTATTGTTGGCCTCTGTGTGATGTTGTTTCTATGGTTGCAGCGGACCTGACCCTGCATAATCAGGTTGTGCCATTGCTTCCTCCCAAGGGCGTAATCCTATTTAAATGGGACTGTGTCTAAAGAGGGAAAGCGCTCCGACATAAAGCGCTGGCTGTCAAAATATTTTCGTTCCATCAATGATATTTATTTATTTATCGATATTTCTTAAATAAATAAGCTCAGATTGGGTAAACTAGAAGAATCGAAAAGCAAGCACAGAGTCGTGAAGTAACATATAAGGGGAAATTACGGCCCCCACCCCCTCGCAACAGTCGAAATAGCTTCCACCAAGAAAATAAATGTTTACTCACTTTGACAATGTCCACGATAGGCAACAACCAGAGCAGTATTATCCGTCCGGCAGGCACGTTTCTTCAGCTGACACTCGGTGTTGTAGGTCCGTCCATCGCTGCCGCATACCGGGTGAGTGTAACGATCCTCGTCTATCTGTTGCGCCCCAAAGACACACGCGCACATGTCGCAATATAAATTCCAGACCATAGATAGATCAGCATCAACATGTTTGTTTGCCGAAGATTGGTCACAATCCAATTTAGAAGCAGGATACAGGATGTACGTATACGTTGGGATGCACATGCAAATTAGATAAAGGGAAAAGCCTGTAAGTTAGGTGTACACACACACACACCCAGACACAGAGTCTAATCAAATGCGGATAAATGAGCTAGTTAGCATTTGAGGCATTACAACTGTGACCACGAGCGATGGGTGGACGCATAAATAACAAGGTCTCGCTATATGGAGTCACAGCCGTGCAGCTCCAACGCCATCACAGCGCTAATCTAAGACTTACCGACAGCTCCTGATGCGGATACGGGAAGCCGTTGCTGAAGAATCCATTGTGAATTTTAT
The DNA here is from genome assembly GCA_949126925.1 of Cheilosia vernalis. Taxonomy (NCBI): domain Eukaryota; kingdom Metazoa; phylum Arthropoda; class Insecta; order Diptera; family Syrphidae; genus Cheilosia; species Cheilosia vernalis. The sequence continues at coordinate 51,539,360 of OX421361.1, forward strand.
CATCGAATGTCCGATCATCAGCGTAATCCTGCCCAAGGTGTAGCGCCCTGTTTTTGTTGTTGCCATTGCTGGCCGACGGATGCAGCAGTGGCGTCGATTTGTGTTGCCTGTATCCCTGATGGTGCAGTCGTCGCCGTTCGGCTGTTTTCTTTTCGTTGCGGTCAGACGTTGCCATCGTCGTTGCTGTCCCATTGTGGACGGAATTATGAGTTACTCCATTCTGATCGTTGATCTTGCGCTTCGGCTTGGCGTGCTTCTTCAAATGATGTCTACCATGTTGCTGTTGCTGTTGCTGTTGCTGATGAGGATGATGGCTGTCTGCAGTGGTTGTGCTGCTGCTGTGTTCTCTTAATGAATTGCTCTCGGCCAAATCGTTGTCGCTTTCCGTGCTGGGCCGGACCATATCATCGGCTGTTACAATCAGTTTGTCGCCTTTATTCCGGTCGGTTGTGGCATGACGGCGTCTGCTCACCGAGGATGTGTGATGTTGCTGCTCTTGTTCCCTTTGCTCATGGTGATGATGTAGTCGACGATGATGAGCGACTGAGAGATTGACTTGATTTTTGGTGGGATTTGTTGATTGGGGTATTCTTTGGTTTTTTCTTCGGCTATTCGATTGGGAGATGGGATCTCCCAGACTCGTCAGTACCATGGCTGATACTGCGGACGGATTGTTATGAATTTCACTACTTAAACTACGTACATCTCTAACGGTTATTGGACTATGAAAATTAACTAAAGATACATGCTCCTTGCTGCGACTGACATCGATGACATGCGGCGGCTTCAAGGAGCCATGATGTTGATGCTGATGCTGGTGCTTCCTTCGGTGGATCTTTTTGTGCTTTTTCCCCGAACCGCATTGGGGGGCGCAGATGCATTTGGGGCGGCCCTTGCGCTTGACGCAACGTTTGTTGGGTCCGCAAACGACGCCTTTGCAGCTCTCTGGAAGACAAAGTAAATTCGAGTTTATATTACCAGAAATGTCGCTTACAGTAAAAGAGACGTAAGGTCAGTGTTTGAGCGAGACATATAAGTAGAACCAGAATCGCCTCTGCCGAGAACGAGACGTACGTTTCGAAATATTTTTTTGTTATAAAATGAAAATCGCTGTAATTCCGAGAGCCTATAGCTCGTTTAAAGATGCGGCGATGTAAGTTCAGGTCGACCGGGAACGACTTAAGTGAACTGAATATTCGATGAAGCCATAAAAGGGCTAAGCTCGGAAATATTTTCTCCGAATACATATTTTATTGTCGAGGAGTGAATTCAGTTCTTCTGAACTATGCTCATTCTGTTGCCAGAGACGTGTATACAACACAAAAACTTCCTAGAATGGCATTTATTTTGGTCAGGGCTGAAGCTCATGCTCCAAATTATGAGAGTCATCAATGTTTTTGGGCGATTATAGCATGGTTGGTTGGTTGGTTGGTTTAGGTGGCTGTATTTCCCGACGAGGGAAAAACACAAGTAGCGCATTGAGCGCCGTTTTGAAACCACAACTAACGGAACCTGAAATTAAAGGGGGTAAAGGAAGTTAAAAGAGCTCAAAACCAGCCTGTGGAGTTGAGGAATTTGATAATCTTATGGAAGTGGATGCTTTGGATGGCCGAAAGGTCATCGAAAAAGGGATGACCTAGTGCACTGCGTCTGGTTTTGGCTAGGGCCGGACACTCACAAAATAGATGAAACACCGTTTCACTCTTGTTAGTGTCAGCACAGCTACGGCAGTGGGTATTGTGGGGGATGCCAAGCTTGGCTGCGTGAGTTCCTAAAGGCCAATGACCCGTACTAATTGCCGTTAGTCTGGCGACGTCTATACGTGTTCTGGCTAAAAGGCTATTTGTTCTGGCATCATCGTAGGTTGGCCAGATCTTCCTTGAAATGACACAGTTCGTCAGGTTCAACCATCTAGTCTCAGCCCATGAGGTGAAGTGCAGGAGGATTTCTCTCTTTACATATCCCAGCGGAGGGAAAACTTCCTCCGCATGAGACATGCACAGAGCTGAGCCAGATCTGGCAAGTTCATCGGCCTTCTCATTCCCTTCGATGTTCCTATGGCCGGGAACCCAGACGAGAGTGATATCAAACCGATGACAAGCCCTGGTCAGTATCTCTCTACATTCCACAACAAGTTTGGACGTTGACTTAGTTGAACCGACAGCCTTAATCGCGGCCTGACTGTCGACGAATATGCCTATTTTTCTTTTGGGGGTCGCACTGTTATGAAGCAGTCTGCACGCCTCCTTAATTGCAAGTACTTCTGCTTGAAATACACTGGCTACGTTGGGTAGGCGAAGGCTTTTAGATATGTTTAATTCTGTTGAGAAAATGCCTGCTCCTACTCCACATTCCATCTTGGAACCATCTGTGAAGATAGGTATGTCGAATTCATTAACGACCGCATTCTCCTCCCATTCTGATCTAGAGGGGACTCTAACAGAGAAGTTTTTATGGAAGTCGTATTTGGGTACTATGTAGTCTGTAGACATACGGCCTAAGCCGTCAGGAAGGGAAAGAAGGATGCTGGTATGGCCATAAGGCCTTTCGGACCAACACTTAGATTCCTTCAATCTAACAGCGCTACACGCTGCAATGTTTTTAATATGCAGATCCACTGGCAGGAAATTAAGAATGACATTGAGGGCAGCGGTCGGACTTGATCGCAGGGCTCCTGTGATTCCTATTCCAGCTGTTCTTTGGACTCTACTTAATTTAAGGACGTTATATGCTTTGCTTAATGCGGGCCACCATACCAGTGATCCGTAGGTGAGGATGGGACGTACCACTGCTGTGTACATCCAGCGAACCATCTTTGGTTGAAGCCCCCACTTCTTGCCGAAGGTTTTACTACAAGTGTAGAAAGCTATGCTTGCCTTCCGCACTCGGTGTTCGATATTATGCTTCCAGTTAAGTTTGGGGTCAAGCATGACTCCAAGGTATTTAGCGCTGGTGGATAAAGGAAGACTTTGGTTGTTTAAACGGGGAAGTGAGAATGTTGGTATTTTGGTTTTGGTGGTGAAAAGCATCAGTTCAGTTTTACTTGGGTTAACGCTAAGACCACAACTTGTAGCCCAACCGCTAATCTTACCCAGGGCCCTTTCCATGATTTCACTTATCACGTTCGGAAACATTCCTGACACTAGAACGACCACGTCATCCGCATACGCAACGACTTTTATACCTTCCCTGTCAAGGTTTGAAAGGATTCTGTTAAGTACCATAATCCATAAGAGAGGCGAGATCACCCCACCTTGAAGTGTTCCTCTGCTTACTGATTTGGTTAAATGAGTGTTACCAAGCTTTGCTTGAATGATCCTTGTTTTGAGCATGGAAATGATCCATGAAGTGACGAAATCCTCTACACCTAGTTCTAAGAGAGATTCCTGGATCGATTCAGTGCGGACGTTGTTAAAAGCGCCCTCTATATCTAGGAAGGTAGCTAGGGTATATTGGTGATGGGAGAGTGATCTTTCAACTGTACGCACTACTTCATGAAGAGCGGTCTCCGTCGACCTGCCCTTGAGGTATGCGTGTTGTGAACTACATAAGGGGGACCTTTCAAGGCCAGTTCTTATGTGAAGGTCAAGTACGCGTTCTAAAGTTTTGAGTATGAAGGAGGTTAAGCTAATAGGTCGGAAGTCCTTCGCGGACTCGTGACCTCTTTTACCGACTTTCGGTATGAAGACTACTCGGACATACTTCCAAGACTGAGGTATGTGATTTAGTAGGATGCTGCTTCTGTAAATTTCAACTAGCAGGGCCACAATTATCCTGTCATGTTTTTGAAGCATGATGGGAAGAATGCCGTCCTGCCCTGGTGATTTATACGGAGCAAAACTGTGAATGGCCCAGAAGATCTTTTCCTTGGTTATAATGCGCTCTATTTCTTCCCGATGTAAGGGAAGGTTGACCCGAAAGTTGGGCAGGGTAGCACAGTAGTCTGTACAACCAGGAAAGTGTGTGTTAAGTAGAAGCTCCAAGGATTCGTCAGTGGATTCTGTCCACGTCCCGTCCGTTCTTTTGATGAAAGATGGACTGGAGTGTCCTTTGGAAAGAATCTTACTGAGTCTTGCAGATTCCTTAAGAGTATCGATAGATTGACAGTATTCAGACCATGCTTGTGACTTAGCTGATCTGATAGATTTTTTGTATAACTTTAGGCAGTCCTTATATGGTTGCCAGTACTTATGCCTATAGCAGATATTGAAGATATCCCTAGTCAACCTTCTAAGGATGGTTAGGTCTTCATTCCACCATGGCGGTAAGGTTTTTTTACTATATTTTACTGGACACGATGCCTTGAAAGCTGTATTCATCGCCTTTTCAAGTGCAAACGTAATTGTATCCAGTTCTGCACCCGATTCAATTTTTAGGTGTGGTATATTAGGGAGTTTAGAGTTCAATACTTGACCAAATTTCTTCCAGTCAATTCTTTTAGGATTTCTGTATGGGACAGGAGTATCTACCTTGATACTGAGATTGAAGAGAATCCACTCGTGGTCCGAAAAGGACTTTAATTTGGAGACTCTCCAATTCTCAACCCTAACGATGTCATTGTTTGTTTTGAGTGTAATGTCTAAAACCTCTTCCCAACCGTTATAGTTTTCCGTACTTGGAAATATAAAGGTAGGGGTGTTACCCACATTACATACACATAGATCGGAAGTTAAAAGGAAATCAAATAAAGACTCACCTCGTTCATTGATTTCCTTGCTGCCCCAAAGATGATGACGCGCGTTAGCATCACAGCCTATAAGCAGGCAACCTTGCCTCACTTTTACCTCTGCTGTGAGTTGCTGCACTTCAATTATAGCATAGGCTCACAAAAATTTGCGAGTTAGAGCTTTCATGTTTTACTGCCGCCCGAAGCAAAATCATGTTTCGTGCGCCCAGTGTTGTTAGCTCTAAGTGATCGGTTTTCCTGAAGTATTTTCTATTATGTTCAGTATTCAAAAAATTAATAAAACATGTCTTCTATACCCACATTGACGTTTAGTCTTTAGAAACTTGTATAATAAAAGTTTAAAGCTCATTGCAAAAAAGGACTCCCTTCTCCCTTCACAAATAGTCCAGCTTTACACTTGTCCTACTTTGAACATTTATACCCCTCGACTGCCTGAGGTATATTTTAGTTAATCAGTTGCAAATGCAGATTTAAAAATTGCAAACTATTACCTTCAACATTTCCCTTCTGGTTTACGAGTAATTATTTGAACGGCGCGACGTCTTCCTTCTTTATATTTCCTTCAATTTGATTTTTAAATTTTTAAATACCTTTAAAAAGAATGAGACATTTTCCACGATATTCAACACTGGTATCGTCTATAGTTGGGGTTTGTGAGTTGGATGCACTCGAAGAAGAAGGAGAAGAATGGAAGTTCGTAGCTTTTAAAGCTGTCAATCATAGTAGAATTACGTGGCCTTTACCTTGTGTCAAATATTAAAAAATGTCAGAAATCTTATTGTAAATTTCTTTTTCACCAGTGACACATGACTTTTGGTAGCAAATCTCAAAATCTGGCCTCACATGACAATGTATTTACCCTGATGTTCTTCTTTCATCTGAAGGCTTCGTAAGTAGGGAATTTCTACAAATTTAACAAAACAACCTATCAAGCCGGCATTTACCTGAAGTTGTCCCAATTTAGTTTGAAAATGTCCTCGGATGGCTGTTTAGATTTACTTTCACACTATTTAAAAAAAAAAATACATTAAAACGGTGCAGAGCCATGTAAACTCTTTCTATAAACTTAAATCGATATCGTAGGCATACATCACGTGCTACCAGACTTTGGATGCGTAAATTCCCTCACTGAAAGCTTGAATTTCCCTCCATTTAAAAACATTAAACATTTTAAAAAACGTATACAGTTTTCTCACTCACCAGAAATAACCGTAAGTAAATATCAAATTTTTGTTGACTTACGTAAATAGAACCATGTCAGTGGTGTGTTTAATTTTCAAGTACAAAGGAATTTGTAATGCATTGTGACAAAAATGAGAGAAATAAACCCTTAGCCTTAGGTAAACAAATGATGAGAGAGAAATCATATTATAAGTTGCGTAACCAAACCAATAAAATTGATTCAGACCAATAATGCATTGTGACTTAAAAGTTGCGTGGAATTGCTCAAAAATGTTTGATTTTCCGAAAATAGAAACATATTCCTGGCAGTGATGATACACGTAGGGAAAAATCCCTACATGTAGGTATTTTTGACAGATTTTTTTATATTAAAAACTGTAAACGTAGGTATTTTTTAAATGTTATAAGAAATGCCTGATAAACGAGAACGTGTATGATTTTTTTAATCGCCCAATGTTTTCGTATTTCTATGGAGAAAGTGGATTTGAATCTTGTAAATTATACGGTTTCGAATCGCGTTTCTATATATTTATAAATTGTATTTAGTTTTCAGACACGAAGGAAATAAACTCCATATCAGGATCAGAGTCATATACATCTAATTCAGGTGCGGGTGGAAGCAAAAACGTAGTAACTTCAAAAAACGATTGAGCAATAAAATATCGCAAGCAAAAACTCCAAATATTATGTAGGCAAGCAGATTTGTAGGGAAAATCTTACGTCGGTAGGGAATTTTTGGACCCGTGGTAGGTATTTTTGTTTTTTGGATGTACCATCCAATCACTGTTGAAGGCCTGATTTACTTATTTAAAAGAATTGAGGGATTTTTGAATGGTTAAAAGTTGTCCTACATTTTTCGTCGATTTTGTGTACTAATTTTTTGTTAAAAAAAAAAACTTAAAAAATTGTTCGACACGAGTTTACTTATTTTTGAAGTAAAAAATATTATAAAAAGAGTTAGCTTCTTCGAAGTTTAATTTCAGCGAAGACTTAATTCAAAAGATAAATCTCCAACGATCTGCCACCACTGCACCCATCGGGGGAATGATCAAAATGGAGTTAGTGTACCGTTTCAAGTCATTGACTGTAGTCGAGTGGTACCTATTTTACGAAAATTATAGGTCGCGTCAAAGTTATTGTCAATTAATACGAAGGAAACACCAAGAGATGAAGAAGAGATGAGCTGAAACAACTAGTAGAAAACATATTTCCGACATTCAGAACGACCAGATTTTCTGTAGCTGCAGCATAGTTTTGTTCTAATAAGTATTAAAGAGTTTATAATACAGTGCAGAAAGAAAATATGACGTATTGCAGAATTGTAATTTTTTGGTTATTAAAAATGTTTGTTTTTTTTTAAGTTCTTAAAAGTTATTTAAGTTTTCGAAGAAATCACTGCTATGACGTATTAAATCTGCTATTTCTTGCCTCGATCTTTATTCTAACGTTTACACAAAAAAAGTTAGCTCATCTGTGACAGAGATAGCTGAGCAAAATGTCGTTGAATAAGAATGTAAACTGAGAGTTTATTTTTTTACGTTTTGTATAAGGTTTATTAAAATTAACTTCCATTTGTTAATCATTGCTTACGCACATGACAACTTCAGGAGGGAAATTTGTAACTTGCAGGCAAAGAACTGTCGTTATCCTCGAATTCAGTGATGAGTGTCTGAAAAATGTATAAAATCGCCACATTTTGTTTTTGTCCTTTTTCCATGTGTAACGACCGACGCCGCCACAAGAGCTTTTCATATTCGCTTAATACTCTACTCATGAACGTCACAATGAATGAACGCTTCGCGTAACAATGGGGACGTTCAAGTGTCTATAGTTTAGTAAATCTGACAGCTGTCTGACTAGATGTATCTCGGTTTTGATTGGCTGAAATCGGTCGTATGAGCTGCTGTTTCAGTTCACGTTTATGGAGGGGTAGCCGACGAATCTAGTCAAGAAATTCGTGACTGAGTACTAAATTGACAGTTCAGATATGTGGATGACGTAGGAAAAGTGACGTTCCCGACCAATTCAGTTCACGTTACATCTTATCCCGACTAATCTAGTCGACTTAAGATAACTAGATTCTTGAATGTGCCCAATATTCTTTTCGGTCACGCTGTCTTATTTTATAGCAAAAACATTGAACCATGCGAATGTCACTTTCTTTTCATTTGCATTTCTTTGATTCATTAGTGAATAATCACAAATTTTTCAGAAGGGAACAAATTTAAAACAAATTTCCTTACCCAAACACGGCGTGCACTCAGTTCCGCCCAGCGCCATTGCGAAGAAGTAATCCACATGCGATAGATTCCTTTCGGTATACGAAAACTGTGGATTCGCGCCACAACACTGCGCCTTCGTGATATTCCTCGAGTATGGTGAGTCACAGCTGCCATCGTTCCTGCGCTCCATCCAGCATGTTCCGGCTGTGCAAAATAAGAAAAGAAACAAAAGGAAAAATAAAGAACTTCGATTAAAATCCAGGTCAGCATAATTAAAGTAATCAATTAGTTAGACCGCGGGTAGGTGAAACAAAAAACAAAACGCTCTCAAGTGACATAATTACAGTGGCAAGTCGCACGCGACATATAAAGTGAAAGGCCTTGCTGCTGGGAGCCGGCTGGCTGGCCGACTTGCTACCTCTGCAGTTGCACTTGGTGATGGTGGTTAGTGCATGGAACTCCATGTCTACGCCGCCGCCAACGACGACGACGGTTCTCCATATATCTATACAGGCACAGGTACCTACCTACTCCTAGGCAAAGGCATTCGCAAGACAAATTATTTTATGGTAGGAAATGTGGACGACGTGTTGCGTCGGAAACCAATGCGAGTGCACACCCGATCACAATGTGCCGGCGATTTATGGGTTTTACGCTCCCCATGAACGACTGCAGAATCGAAGACAAGGTCGCGCCAGTTAGCCATAATTGCATCAAACATGGATAAAGCGTCGGACAATGTAATAAATTATCAGCGCTACTGTGGCTGCGTTCGTTTATTACTTTTTTTTCTTTTTTTTTTTGTTGATTTGTTTAACGTTTCTCGGTGTCCGTCAAGTATTGTGCCGGTGTTATTGTGACATTTCAGTCTCGATGGTGAGTGATTAAAAATCTAGGTCCAAGTGTCTATAGATAAGTGATCTTTGGGGGACATTCTGGCCTGCGCATTCGTTTTTAATTAACGACCAGGACGAACTGTTGATATCGTCTAGGTTTGGATATAGTTGGATGATTCATTGAGCGGCTATATATAGAGAAGGACGAGAGAAGGGCCTCGGCATATTTTTAAATCAGCCAATTTACATGCGTGCTGTGTATGTGCCGATGGTCAGAGATGATCCTCTGTAGTTTATACAACTGAATGATTCATCGGCACAAGCCGCCTTATGTGACAGTTCATTTGCGCAGTCTTGCAGAAGCTACTACTTACGAAAGAGACAACTGAAATGTAAAAACCTTTTTGTAGCAATTGAAACTGTCTGTCGGGTGGTGGACGAACTTTGTGTTAATTTGTCGCGTTATAAACTGAACCTCACGCCTTTTTAGTCAATGGTGGCGGAATTTGTTTCGACAGAAATATAAAATTCGGAATTAGTTTTGCTGTTGGTGTTGCTGTGGTTCCAAAAACTGGGTTGCCAAACGAGCTGCCAATATTTTTAAAATTTAAGCTTTTTGACATGCAAATACATACATTACAGTATATTTAGTTCCTCACTAAGCACGTCACTTTACATCGACATGTGCCACTTAGTCAGCGCAAATGCACAACCAAAGTCACCGCACAAGCAAGATGTCATTTCGGACGACCTGCCTCTGAATCTTTCGAATGCACAGATCCACTAAGCAAATTCGTTCGTCAAATCGTTTGAAAAACAAATTAATGGGAAAGCAAAAAGAGAAAAACATCAAAGCAGAGTCTTCTGTCAAACATTCACCCAGCGGTTTGTAACGAGGAATAAATCACCACGAGCCGCCATCACAAAATATCATCTTGACAAGATATATATTTCTTGGCCCCTTTCCATGGTTAGTGTATATATGTGTGGCTGCCGCTGCCCGACAAGTCCATCTATTTCCCTAACCGCAAAGTTTCATATTTTCTTTCGTCTTAAAAATAAGTTACATCCGAGATCCGACGTGGCCGAGAGAGCGAGAGAAAGATCCAAGTGAACCTTGAAGGAAGCTGCCAAAGGAGCACACCGAACTGACTGTGCATCAATATTGAACCTGTTGGCAATCAATGCCAAGGTGCCGCTTAAAAATAATCATCCACAGATGCGGGTGCACTGCATGTGTCTTATAGGAGGGTGTGCGCTGCGCGATTACGATCTCAAGAATATACACCAACCCGCTGCTCCGCACGGGTCGTTGATCGTTTAAGATTCTAAACATCTCATAGATCGCTTTTGCTGTGTATATGTCCGGCCCTAATGTGCAACGGCGCCTGATGCACTTATGTGTACTTATACGAGCAAGATACAGATCGATCAGCGCGCCTGCTCCTGGCTATTTCGGGTCATTCGGAGAATGATGCACCTCTGCCGTATATGGCGATCGTAAATTTTGCTCCGCCAAGACGGGCGTGATATTTATCTGCGACGAAAAGTACGCATCATTTCCGCCCCCGTGTGGTCAATCTTCGCAGTAATTTCATAATTTATCGACGTTTAATGAGAGTTCGTCTCGCCCGACTTGATCAGCAGCACACGAGGAACGATGAGTGCCGTTTAGTTCGATTATAGAAAATGCCAAAAGCGGCGGGAAAATATGTCTGCCAATGGCATATGGGGCTGACTAATTTCGGTCGAATAATTGAATTCCCATTGTCATCGAGTAGCCAAAAGAACCAGAACTGTATACAGTATATACGCGGGCGTGACGAATGAAGTGCGCTCCGATCAGACATTAGACGGTGTGATGGTTATGGTGCTGCAATTAGGGAGTCTTGTTTATCTTTTGGTCTGGCAAATTAATTTATTTTCGCTTTTATTGGCGGGGTTTACTCATCGCAGATACACACGCGGTGATGCCATTACGTAAGGAGACGGCTATGCGATGGATGATTAATGGTTTTGGCGATCGTTTTGCTGATGAAAGTCGATTGTCGGCAACAATGTTGCAGCATGTTGTTTGGTGGTCAGCTGGGTGTGTTGCGAAAACAGCCAGACATAGGCTGTGCTTCTGCTAATATACGAGCAGCAAGTGTCAATTCAGTCTGACACTAATCAAACCAATCTTGTAAGCCGTCGGCCTATAAGTGAGTGGTCACATATTTTTTTCGTTCTTTGAATTTCAATTTAAAATTGGCAACGGAAATATGCACTTTCAGTTGATACGCTGTACACGTTCATGCAATGCTGTCAATCGTTGTTATTGGTCACAAAAAAAAAAATGCCCATGCACGCTTGTTGGGGACAAGCGCAGACGGCGCTAAATGTCTATCATATCAAATGGCCATGTCATTCTTTCATGTATGGCAGTGTCATGTATTTATATAGTGCTCACGTCAATTTTTTTTAGAAAAATTTGTTTAAATGGGCTGCAGAGCATTGCTAGGCAGAAACAGGATACCATTTCGTCTACCCAGGGATTTGAAGAAAATGTTTTTTACACTTCAAAAATCATGCAGGTCTCTATAAAGAAGCAGGAAAAGGTCTGAGAATAGACTGAAAAGCTTATGACTGCTGTGGCTTTACCAAACCTTGACTTAACTACATGTACGACAACTGAAGGTTAGGTTGAGGTTAGGTTGAAGTGGCTGTCGACACACTTATACCATTATGAGGTCCCTTGTGATACCACATGAATCTAAAATTCAATTCTTCCTACTCGTTGAACCAATTGGAGCTTCTGAAGACAACTGAAGAATACTCGACCTTTTTTTGTATCGAACTTACCGAGTTGTCCCGGTTCCAACTCGAAAGTCACACTGCCCTAAATGTTTTAAAGGAAGTTTTCCTAAAACGGCTGTATTCTCACCTAAGTAAAAAATTACACTCGCCATGAATTTTGCTTTTGGAAATTAAAACAGCACCGAAGGTTCTTTTGGCATTAGAACACAAAGTTCTTTAACTAAAAGCGAACTTCTGCAAGCGGTATACATTTTTGTTGCACAGAGTTGCCATAAGACCACTTGCGAGAACAAATCGACAGACTCTTTCTGTTTCGATTTACTATAAAGCAAGTTGAATGCAGGTACGTGATCGTTTCATCTTGAGAATAGTGAAGAAGAAGTCAATGGAAACTTTCGAACTTACTCATAAAGTATCCCATAGTTTGTCACTTTTCTTCTCGTGCACACATCAAAATAACTCTAGACAAGCTCCATACCTCTTTAAAGTATGACAGACGTGAGTATATGCAAGGAATCTGGGTAAAGATAAGATCCAGCACTTTCCACTTTACACCTGTCGTATACTCATCCCATCACACATCATCTAAAGTTTAAGAACAAAACCTCAGTAAGCAGGTAGTATACTTGATAAGTATTCAAGCGAAAATCTCCAAGTAAATAGCGGAAAATAATGACAAATATTTACCCAGCAATTATATTGTGCATGGCTATGCCTACTTCAATCACATGCAAGTGCGAGTTATGCATTTGAATTGCGTTTGTAATTGAAGAGAAGATGCATCTAACTAGATGCTAAGACTAAGCCTGTTAACCAAATATTGGACGATAATTTATTCAGTTTTGTCATTTAATTGCTAACCAAACAGTGGTGACAGGAAAGTAAATACAAACAGCGGAAGGGGAAGAGAATAAGCGTTGCATTTGAACTGACTGAAAATGAAGGTACAAATGGGCGTGTTTGAATATTGTACTGATAAGGTACGTTTTGGTACCCAAAAGTACTAGATTTTGACAGCTTCTCGAAAGCATCTGCATTTTGTTTGCAGTATAAACGTTTTTTTTTCACTCCATTTATGATAAGAAAATCTGTCAAAATAATCTTCAAACTGACTTAAAAAATCGACAAACTTATTTTTTAAAAGGTTTCCTTCGTCTATTGAACCTGTGTCCTTGAAGTTGTAGGTCCCCGTAGGCGTTAAGTAAGAAAGCATTGAATTGGCAAATAATTATGTAGCTAGGTTCGAAACAAACCTTCCAAAACTTCAAAAATATCCGAAATCCAACTCGAAAAATGCCCGTTAATTGAGAAAAAAACTTTGCCCAGTCCCTGCCGGAACGAGCTTGCCCGTCTGGGTGAACGTTTCAGTGTCACACTTCTCTGGGTACCAGGGCATAGTGACATAATAGGCAACGAGCGGGCAGATGAGCTGGCCAGAAGGGGGTCAGCTCTGCACAGCTCACTCGCGGCAAGTGTCCACGTCCCACTAGGAGTGGTCAAAGGACAAATTCATTCATATTTCCTGCAGAAAGCCAAACTCCAATGGGAGGGGTTGACCAACTGCGTCATTTCAAGGAAGATATGGCCCATATACGATCAGAACAGAACAAGGAACCTGCTAAACAGAACCCGCCCAGATATCGCCAGAATTACGGCAATAATCACGGAGCATTGGCCAATTGGAGACCATGCGGCCAAGCTCGGGATCCCACACAACACCCACTGCCGCAGTTGCGGGAATACACATGAGAAAGAAACTCTCTTCCATTTCCTCTGCAAATGTCCGGCACTAGCGAGAGCCAGACTGCGCACACTGAACCAACCTTTTTTCGACAACCTTAGCGACATTTCGGGTATAGGGATATCAGACATAATACGGTTCCTCAACTCCACAGGCTGGATATAGGCACCGAATGCTTCGCACCCTTAACAAACATCACAAACTAGGTAACACGAGTCGTGGTAACAAAAAGGCACATCACAGTGCTACTTGGGTTCCAAGCGGGACCGCCACTTCTACCTACCTACCTACCTACCCTGCCATTTAAGGCGCTAGTTATAGCCATACGTAAAATGCAACCGTAAAAATTTTTTTTTTTGCTTTTTTAGAGCACTAAATCCTAATGGCTGAACTCAATCTTGATCTTAAAATGTTGCTTATGAATTATAAAGTCAGTTTATTAAACAAAAATAAACAAATAATCAATCGTTTCGGCGGTCATAGCGAAAATTCTGTGAGAAAAATGTTTCCCTACGAAAACAGTTACAACAAATCAACCACCACTGATTGGAATCCATCATGAAAAAAATTCCTGACAGATGGAACAGTAAAGAAATGAAATATTTTAGTGGAATGATCTGGTTTTTTTGTTGTGGAATTGACTGTGAAGTTGATGGGAAAAAGTTTTTCGTACGGAAAAATTAATAAATTAGGTATTTTTCTAGAAAATTTTAAGATTATTGTTGTTTATTTTTTTTATAAACTAACTTTATAATTCATAAGCAACATTTTAAGATCAAAATGGAGCTCAACCATTATGGCTATAACTAGGTCCTCAGTTTGTTGAAAGTAAAATTTCATTTTCTATGTGTCACACACTTTTTTTTCTGTCACAAGATTGGTTCTTCTAAAATGTCACGTGTTTCCAAACTGTTGCCCTAAACTTCGTAAAATTTGTTCGTTTAAATTAAATGCTAACAAAATATTTGCTAAACAACTATAAAAACTCAGACAGGCAACTATTCCATTCACTTTATTTGTAAACACTGAAAAACTGGGCGCATGCAATCAATTCTAGGCCAGTTAAAAATAAAACAAAATCTGTCAAATCCTGTCAGACTAGAAGTGCGAACGTACCCATTAACAACACCTTGATTAAAAAGAAAAATCCCAGCCTGATTCAACCCGTCCCACCAAAACAAAATAAAAATAATACTCGCTGAATTCCAGCGAATTGTGATTCGCAATCCGCCACCCACCATCACGTTATGTGCATTAAATAATTAAATCAATGAATAACTCAGCACCATCATATAATCCGTACACTAGACTCACCTTCCACTTGGTATACCGTCATCCAGAGTGCAATGAAAAGTGTCAAATAAATCAACTTCAATCTCGCACTGGCATACTCCAGGCTGAATGATTTACTCCAGCTGCCGTACCGCCATCTATTGCCGTCCGATACGAACGGTTTCATCTCACTTAGCCGAAGATGAATTTTATTGCTATTTATACACCACGCGCGCGATTCACGTGCGACTCGTCTCAAGAAATTCAACAAAATATCACGAAATACAACAACAGCACTTACAATAAACGCGACCGCGACGATTGGCGCAAAACTATCACTTGGCGGCGGCCTTAGATGCTCAAAACGTTCCACTTGCACCGAATAGTTCACTTGCCGTCTAACGGCATGTAGCACGGGTAATCTTCTTTTGTACTTGTAGTTTGACTTAAGAAACGGAACCATATTCTTCCGGTTTCTGTTGACATGTTGTATGTGACAGCGATTCGCAGCATTGACACCGTCAAGCAGTAGCGTCTTCGAGTCGAATGGTTGTTGTTCCGATTCCGATGCATCATCGGTGGACAGCGGCAGCAGCTGCATGGCGATTGTAGGAGGCGTTCCTTTGCGGGTCAAATTGGCGCATTATATCATGGAGTAGCCTTCCGGAATCTGAAGTCAAAAGAAATGCAAAACTGTCAAAAAATTGGCAAATGCTTTGTTAATCGCTCTAAGAATAAATACAACAAACACACACACGCAACTGACCTGACGCAATAATTTAATTTCCAATGTCTATATAAATCACGCAAATGAAACTAGCAATATCAAAGATGGCGCTGGCAAAATATGAGGCGACGGTTGGTTGATGGCCGGCTAGCAGTGGCACCAGCGCAAATCGTCGCCAGAGTTATCAAAATAAAGCAAGCGAATCAAAACAAAAATATGAGACAGCCGAGAAGAGACACCCGCGCTCGTTTATGGAGTGCATCCAACCTGGAGCAGCATTTGAGAGGTGGAGTGGAATCGAGGCGCCAAAATAAAGAACGCGTAATTTGACATTTGAGTTCGGCGTCGGATTCGTCGTCGTATTCGTCGTCATATTCGGCGTCGTATTCTTCGTCGTATATTCGACGCCGACGACGTCGCCGTCTGAGAAGCAAACTGGAATTTCGGTGAGAATTTTAATTGACAATAAAATCCCCGTGTATTTATTAATATTTGCACTTAATTTCTTTCTGAGTGGGGTTTTACCGTAGGTATACCGAGAAATGAAACGGCTAGGAGAAGCGTCAAACTCAAACTATGTGCATTTGCTTTTGATGGCATTTTCTTTCGTTTTTATGCTTATGATCGTTCCACTTTGTTGCGTAGTCTGCCTATTGGCAGGATTAATAGTCACTTGAGATTGCTTGTGTTGTGACAGATGAGTGAATTAGTTTGACAGCGGATATTATGTGCAGTAAATTTTGCGCCAGATGATCAGTTGACGTAAATCAGCTAAAGATGAATGGGTACGAGTATTTGGATATATTTGGAACTAGATGGGAGAGTTTTATGGCGGAGATTGGTCTAATGTGACGAACTTTTTGTACACAACGATGTATGGATGACTGAATGGGGTCCTGTTGCTTTGGCTCCACTTAAATATTGACTTCTCAATAACCTCAAATTGTATACAGAAACTTTTGTGACTTTTCATACGCTTCAAGCTGCAAATTTCAATAGCGTGGGCTCTTGTCAGAATATTCACCACGATACTGTCAGAAAACTTACACTTAGGCTGATCTTAAAAAAAAGATCGTTTGATCGTGAGTGGGCTCGCTGGCAATCATCAGCAATTAGTGGCTGAAAATTTATCCCCCCCACACGCCAAGTGAACTGCAATTGACATTTTCTTCGATTCCGCGATAGCTTTAGAACTGTCTTTACCTGACAAGAGGCAGAAGAAGAACCACCACATTTCAAGAGCTATAGTAAGACACTCGAAAACCGTCTCGTCCTCAGGCTATCGCTGTCATTCTCTCAACTATGCATTCCAAGTTGGCGAACTTCACTCTCGAAATATACTCTCCAATTCTCTTTATTCGTGATTCTTTTCGAATTCTACTCGTTTCACTACCGGGCACGTTTCGCGCTAAGTCCATTGTTTCCAAAATAGACTTGTGTATTATTCTGCGCCACACAAAATTAACTGAAATCCCTCCTTCACAATGCATTGACCCTTGAATTGCTCTCGACAAACTACAGCAGAACACGTGAAGTAAATAACCTTATCAAACCTTCCCAAAGTTACTGACCTTTCCCGCAGATATGCGGTTAGATGTGACGTTCAAATGTCATTTCCCAAAATATCCCACCAAAAAATTAAACAAAAATATTCACATGACATATGCACAGATATACAGCTAACAGCATAATGCCACATAATAAGAATTGCTCTCGACTCTTATTGGTAATCATCTTCATTTGAGCAGACATAAGTCGGTTGAAAGTATCTCCGAACACAGTAGATAATGTACTTGAGATGCAGAAGCAGAACACATTTCACTTAGAAACCTACCCCATGCGACTGGAGTGGAGCAGGAGTGTGTACCTGTTGCACATCGAGGAGTGTCTTCTTGATTGTCGAGAGGGCTGCACAGTGCACACTGCACAGCACTGGCTTTCAATAAAATGATTGTTTGTTGTCCTGCTGGATGTTCTTCTGAAAACACAATCTGTCAGACTTGGAGGGTCGAATCTGTAAAATGCTTTCGCCCCATGTACGTGACTCGAGATTGGCATTTTTTTTGTCGTTTTTCGACGATTCTCCGTCGTCGTCGCGGCATTCATGTGCTTCACTTATAATTACCACTTTGATAGCATTTCACTTATTATTTCATTTTGTTTTTATTCTTTCCGTTTTCATTCGAAAATTAATTCGTCTACTTCAATATTTATCGCATGTTGAAAATTGAAATACATTCCATAAATGTTTCGTCTATATTTAGCGGAAGACGCAGAATCGCGCTCGAGGGATATTTGTGCAGTGATAGATGGTGTCTGGTGGGGGTTTTCGAAGGTCGATGGCGTCTAAGGAATTCATAAGTGGATTTGCGTTCGAAAATTGTTAGAAGCTATTTTCAATCGAGCAATAGTGGATTTATTTGTTTTTTGAATGGTGTGGATTAAGAATCCAGGTGAACGTTTAAATGGCGCCAATGGCCTGCACTCGCTTTATTATGACGGAAGAGTTTAAATAAATTTTGCTCTTATGTAGACAGCTAAATTTACATCGGCATCCAAAGATCCAACGATTTCGTTTAGGACTTTATTTTGTCGTTTTTCAATACGATAGGAAGTGGCAGCGAAGTCTGAGATGTGCCAAAGTTTTGCTGACGACTGATTGACGTCAGAGCTCTTACGAACACCTGCAGCTACAGCTTTCGAAGACGAATGGTTTGATTGAAAAGAATGATCACTGAGTTTTCTACGAAACAAAGAAATCCGTTGGAAGTTCAAGAATGAAAGCGGTAAACACGTAAACTCCTCTTTTTGTGGGTTGCAAAAACCGTTGTGTCCAAACTTTTTAACAATCCTGCGAACACATTTGCAAAATCTCCTCTTCTATTAAATTTACACTTTTACACAAAATCCAGATCTATTATAATCCCGCCTTTTAAAACCTCTTTCGAACCAGTAAGGGGAAATTGAAAAGGTGACTCCGCAAATGGCGATCAATTGATTTGATGGTTGCATTACTGCATAATGTATAAACGAATTTTTTCAGTGTTCAGTGTACTAACCATTCATCCGAGTCTTGTAAAATGTCAACAAAAACATATTTTCCAACCTTTGCAGATGAACAATTTGTCAATTTCACTTGACAGTATTAAATACCTTTTCGTTAATTGCATTTTTCCTATATTCCCCATTTAGTTTCTTATTTGCCCCGTTAATTTGCTATTTGTTGTCAACTTGAAAACTACACATGAAATTTTGTCGGTAACGGAGTAAATCTGGAAACTAAATTATTGACTTTTCCGGGTACGAAAAATTCAAGTGGCTCAGTTTTTATGTCAATGACGAACAATTTAATAAAGCTTCAGTAGGATCAACTCTGTTTAAAATATGTTATTTCTACACAAATAACAGTTATGTATTTTGTTTCACTAAATTTAGCGACTGCAGTCGATAACGTAGTTGATGTGTGCATTTGAAGTTCGTTCAATAAGTGAATGACAGAATAATTACGGTGCTAAAAAAGTATGCGTAAGTTACAGTTATTACGTAAAAATGTGTGCATACTACTTGACTTTTGTGACCTAACACCTAAGAGCCAATGGTCTGTTTTCATTTGTCGTAATCGATTTTCGCGAGCACATTTTCAGCTTTTTAATGCTGACTGAAACCTCTTCTCCCAACGATCCACTCAAGAATTTCTCAGGTAAATTTCGACAGCACTTTCCGTTCGGCAGTACAATTAATCGGACGATTACAAGTCTCAGTCTCAGGACAAACTCCTTTGTGAAAATTATGGTTTATTAGAAATTTGTACCGCAGCACTTCTAGATACCTACCTATTCTATTCAATTCGATTTATTTCAATTGAATTTCGATTTTCGAACACCAAATGTATAAGTGCAGCGTTCTGGAGCTTTTACGAGCTTTCATTTAAAGTTTGTTAGGTAGACAGGTACCGTTCGGGGTATAAATAGAACAGGTAACAGGTATTATTTGCATTTTATCATTCATCTGTCAAAGAATTATGTTTTTCCATAGAAAATTGTCATGAATGGGCAACATTTTATCTACTCTAATCCAATATACTTTTTAAAATAATGGGGACGTTCAAGTATCAAGTTTTAGAAAACATTTTCTATATTGGGCCAGTTTTTATTAAACAACTTGACCATTAAGTACCTACTTCGTCAGCTCGTTTATGTGCACTTTTGAGTCCCTCGACCCGCAAATATTTTACTTGATAACTTTAATTAAATGTCCAGGCTAGATTACAAAAAAAAAACTGTAACCTGTAAAAATTTGCTTTAAAATCGAATTTCTCATTTTTATTTTGCACTCAGTCGTCTAAGAACAAAGAATATAAAAATATCCAAACAATTAGTCTATACTCTCCACTACATTTAGTTTTGGTAACTAAAAATACAATGTCTCATGACTCAAAATATCTATTTTGTCATGTATTTTGGAGACGCGCATAAAAAGAACACCCCAACCAAAATCCGTAGACAACAGTGAACGGAGATAGAACAACAAAACTAATTTATGATCTCTTCGACCTGTTGTATTAATTTAGCTATCTCCTATCCCGATACAAATCATATTTCTGCACGTATAATAAAATTTAAAATTTCAGTGTTATGCTGTTTTTTTGGCACATCTTAAAAGAATGATAAATAAACACAAGATACAACTCTAAATATAAATTATTTCATTCACAAAAGAGCCGAACGTACAACAGACAGAATATTTACAGATGTGCATAAGCTAAAAGCGAGGCACCGAAAAACTATAAAATTATAGCGAGCACACTGATAGATGTCTGCATGTCAAAAACGAAATAAAAATTTTGGCCTCTTTCCGAAAATGAAAAGTTGGAAAGATTGAGTGGCTTGTCGTTTTCTTTTGCGGCAATTCAACAACACGACTCATCTGCTCACATGGTTGTTTGTTTATTTTTTTTTTTTTAAAAAAGTTCATAATAATTTTAATGTTCAAAATTAAATCGAAAACACACATTTGTTTATTTATTTGTCAGTTAAAATGCGTTTGTGACAAGAGTATCAGTAATAGAATAAAATGGGATCTTTCTCATTTTGCAAGAAAAAAAATATGTACCCATTTCACGTGATGTTACTACGCATTTAGTAGAACTAGAGTATACCTGGTGGTATAGATTCTTCCGATTGTACACAAACATATTGAAAAACAAATTCAGCAGAATCTCTCCAAAACCTTCCCAATAAAAAAATGCTCAAATTTGACAGGAAAAAAATTAAAATCTGTCTTTAAAATAAGTTGCACACAAAACTAGAATCTGTGGAAATAATAAAAATTCGGTGGTGGTAGAACTTTCATCTAGAACCTTTCATATGTTGCAAAAAGGTAAGTTACATATTATCTATTATTTATTTGTGACATTGATTAGATGTCAATGATATAAGTGTCTCAAAGTAGACCGAAGTTTACCCACTTACTTGGAAGGATATTTTAGAGTTTGACAGATTTTTAGTGCTTGGCTTGGGAAAGTACGCAAATGGACCTGTTATGATAAATGAGCTGGTTTTTTGTGTAGCAAACATTTTTCAAATGAGAGGGAAAAAATCACTAAAAGTGCGGGAACGTTCAACATTTTACGAAGTTTTGAGTTATCAACGGTGGAAGTATAAGCTCGGCGGATTTGTGAAATTTATTGACAGAAAAGTAATGGGTACACATGTTAGGGTAGGGATGACACATTTTCGAACAAATATCAAATATAGAGATTTGAAGAATTAACGCTTCTTACTTAACTTAAACTGTCATCTGTCGCTGGAAACAGACTTGTTTAACTGGCCTGCCGTTTCGAGGTTTCCGCAACGATTGGCATTGTATTATTTTATCTAAGCGTTAGAAAATTTCATATTTTCACCATCGTTGAACGAAAAGAGCTAGTTTTGTATGAAATTGACATTTAACTACCAGTCTATACATAACTAATACGTCAGTGATTCGAATAATAGCCCATAATTTTGTTATAAATGCAATTCGCTAAAAATAAAACCATTAGAATTGCACTGCATTGTTTTTTCAATAGCTGTCAAAGTTTCATTAAATTTCCTTTAAGTATTATTAACGACGTCAAAGTGTATTTTCTGGACTCTTTCAATCAGTGTAATCGTAGTCAGCTCAGTTCTACGTTTTTTATGCAGAAATACTGTAAAAGAACAGTACAAACACTTAATTGTAAATGATTTTACAAACAGCATACTGAATTTGCAGGGAAAAGCTAATATTTTTGACGATTGTTACAAATCTGCTCCACAGAAGCAGGTGCACAAAATCTTGTATAGACCTTACAGCTATTCTGAATCAACAGAGGTGGTACGCTGGCCGCTACTGTTTTGAAGAGGATAAGTCAAGACGCACATTACAATTTTTATCGATGAACGCTAATAAAGTAAACAATAAAAAACCAGATCTATTTGAAAGAATGCAAATATTTCATGTTAATTTTGCATTCTATGCACATTCACATTTTGAAGCGAAAATGGCAAGTGTCTTAAAATTGTGAGCAGCTAAGTGCTTGGGAGCGATTATTTAGTACATCGAACATTTCCTTCAAATGAATAGGTAGATAGATACTTCTTATTTTTCGCAGCAGCAATTTGTCATAATTTTATCCGTCAGTCGTTGCAATTGTTGTTTTGATGTTAAATTGGAACAAATTTGTATAGGTACGGAAATTTTGTTTGTCGTGAATAAATAGTGATAGCGCGTCAAAAATGTACTAGCCCATCTGTCTTTTGAAGCAGAAATGTATCCAAGCAAGATGGCACCCATCACTACCCAATCAATTTTAAATGCAATCAAATTTGTATGATTCAAACAAAAACTTACCGCTTGATTTATCAATCGAGGGATATTTGTTAATAGAATTTGACTGAATTTAATTTAACTAGTTTTTAATCCTCATCAAAGATCGTATCTAAAAATATTCGCTTTGAGTTTTATTCTTTGTCACTTGATTTTAAGTTTGTTCACATTTTTAAGCAAGAGATTTCCGCGGGTTTATTTTTTGTTCGTTGAACTTTTAACAATTTAGCTAAGGTATTGTGATGTTTTTCTCTAATAATCGCACGGCAGATAAACACAAATGAACCCAAATGAAACGCATTGAAAATGTGCCCGTTTTTAAATGTTATTCACCGGATTTTCTTCTTGTGGCAACTCACAACTGCCGCCTGAGAAACCAGCCCTTAACTAGGTCTAAACTAGGTAATAAAAAGAAGAACCGATAACCGAATGACAATTATTATTGACAAATGACAACGTATGTGATGACTGATGAGTATAGCATTGCTTACTTGATTTATTCGATTCCGTGAGAAGCAAAAGTAAATTTGCGTAAAGTGTTCAATGACAAAAATTGATAAATGAAATTGACAACCAAAGTTTTGTTATTTACAAGTTTTCAATGCAAGCTGTTGTGAAAGTACAGATCTTGCACAAATGGTAAAATGTGTAAAATGTCAATTTTGTTTGAAATTCACTACTTTTTAAAAGTGTGAGAAGCGACAAAATTTTTTCTTTCAGGTAACATATTTATTTTTTGGCATTTTATATTTGAAGACAGTGTTGGGCGATGTGTAGCTGAGCTTGCAAGTTAAGGTTCACTATTCGACCACTTTTTAAATTCGACTTATGACTGTTACTTTCAAAGATCGATTATTTTTCAGTAAACAGGCCCAGTCCCACTCCCAACGAGTGTACCTAATTGATTATTTTTTTTTATAATAATCTTTGAGTGATATTGGGTCTTTGTGTTGACGGGAGTGAATCTATGAGTTTTGTGGGAATCGTCCTGGTCGAAAATGTGTGGATCAGTCGTCTTAAAGGTGGCTACGATAAAGTGTTTTTGACTTCAACCTGAAGGGACAAGGTCCAGCTGAAAGACAGTAGGTACCTATTAAGTATAAGAGCGCCACTTTGACCAAGCTCTGAAAGCCACTTCATTGACAATTATCGTGACTTTGGAGATGGTTACAAGCAATTAGAGGTACGATACCATATTACAGGTAAAGGTTCAACACTAACTATCCTAGCCATGTTGGTATAGGATCGTTTAGATATCTCTAAGGACGGAAGCTATCTTTCTAAATAAAACGTGTCGATGACAAGATATATTGCGGCAAATTGGAACCAATTGTTTTGCCGTCTTCCTTGTTCGGGTTTAAAAAAATAAACAATTTCTGCAACATCTCCAATGGACTCTTAATATAGCTCTTTACAATCTCTCGTTTGAGCGAACCTTCTTTTGAGGCGAACAAAAGGAACCTCCAATTTAATGCGATCGGCTTAATTGAGAAGATTTTAGAAGCCAATTACATCGACGCAACTCTTCGGAACCCTCGTTGAGCCCCGGACCCCTCGCTCAGTGGTCCAGTGAATAGTGTACCCCGATAACTCTCGCAGACACCCCTGGTCGTTTATACGATTATTTTTCTGCGAGACAGCCTCTCTCAGGATGACTGTGCGTGTGCACTCTAGGTTTCAAAAAACTGTCAATCTCGAGCTCATTTCTATTCCGCTCAAGTGACCGGCGAAAGGCCAAAAATTTTATTCTCCACTGATGCAAACTTTTCCTACCTTCTGCTCATTTAGTCCTAATTAAAATTTTACAGATATCTACAGCATTCCTATATCTAAGATGCTTCAAACAAAATGTAAAAATTCGCGTATGCCCACTCTCCTCGCACTGGTGTAGCCTGTAGCTATCTCCGATGGAGCTATAGCTGTTCACGAAAAATCTCTTCTCTTATAGGCCGGTTGCAGTTCCAACCGTTTGCCTTCGCCACGACCGACGAAAATCACCACCACCACCAATCTGGCCGGCACAATATCTTTTGCAACATTTCCTCGTAAACAATTAACGACCAACACTGGAAAATACCGAAAATTGTTGCTAATGTATATATGCGATGGTCGATGGACGCGACAACCGCTGCGCTGTCTACTACAGCGATCGCCTGTGCCGTCACAGACTGCTGTTCGATTATATCCGTATATTCTGGTCAATCCGGTGATCGCGTGGCTATTTTTATCACTGCTACACTCAAAGAGGGCGCGCTCACATTTGTGTCCTCTTGCCGTCGCGTCATCATCGTCATATAGGCCGGCTACAAGATTCTGCTCCACAACTGGCACAACTGCATTTCCTTGCATCCCATGCCCATTCCATGTTGCACTTGTTGCACATGCTAAACAGGTATTTTCAACCGAAAAAAAAAACACCAAAAACATCTGAATATGGCCAAAAAACAACAACACAGCCGACGAACAAAAAGAAACGAAAAACGACGAAAAGTTTGCTTTTTGTGCTGTTTTAATGCGCGCAATATGTCCTCCAAGCAGACGGCTGGCGGCGGGATTGCATCTTCTGACGCGGTGCATTCCAGTACGCTATATAGCCTGGCCCGCCAGCCGCCACCAGCAGCAGCAGCAGCAGCATGAAAAATGCAACGTGCAAGGTATGGAACAGAGGCATACACTATACACATTCACATCACATCACACAGACCTGTCTCACAGTCCCAGAACAGAACCCAAACGGTGCTGAGGCGAAAATCGGACCATGTGACCGTGTATACCCGCGCGAACTCTCCTGCGAAGCCCATTAAATTCTTGGCGGAAGTTTGTCTTGTGCCATCGCCATATATGGTGTGAGATGGGTGGTTGGGGTGGGGGGCCAGGCATGCGGCAGTCGACACGGAGCAGGCTGTAAGGGGCGTCTCGGAAGACTTAGACGTTGCTAAATTTTTGAGAATGTTTTTCTCCCCTTTTGTTATTGCCCTGCTGCTGGTGCAGTTGTGGTCCTATCCAGTTTTTCCTTTCAGTTATTTTTTCGTCGTTTTTGTGTTTTTTTTTTTCACTTTTTTTTTTGTTTATGTTGCCAAAGTTCTCCAGTGGAACGAACCTATTTATGTAGGTTTTCCTGTTGTTGTCTTGTGGATGGCTAGAGAAGAACCAACCTACTACTGGCTCAACAAGTGTAGTGTGTAGAGTGCCTATGGTCGCGCAGTCTGTGTACATTGCATGTGCGCCGCACTGAGACATGCGGTGAACGTCTACGACTCTGGGGTATTACGACCTTTGCCAGATTTTCACACTCAGCTAAGTTAACCTCACAGACGGCGATTCGCCTCCGCATTCTTGGCTATGGCAAAACAATTTTTTTCTCAGCATTCCTTTTATTGCACCTAATGAGAGGAGATTTACTTGTCAGTTTTGCACGGAACAGACAGTGGGATGGGAGGGTATTGGTATGCAGTTCAGAACTTTGGGTGACTAACATAGTTTACTAGCCTCGAGCAGCAGTAATTTGTGCGTTTAATTAACTGTGGTGCAATGTGTATCCTACAGAATCGGAAGATGCAAGGTTTTTGACCGAGCTTGCAGCGTCGCCCATATCCCAGATGATGAAACGATTGTTCTTTTCTTGAGATCTGTGCCAACATTTTCATTCTCGAACGATTCGCATTCCGTTCGCATCGAGTTTCCCGAAAAAAAAGATTCTCTTCGCCGGCGAGTTGATCTGAGAATCTCTGGCGAACATTTTTTGTGTAAAATGTCAGAAAGTTAGAATCGTCAGTGAATAAAATAAGAAAGAAAAAATGGGAACATCAAGGGGGAGTCTCTGAGAAATAGCCAAATTTATGGTAGTGGTTCTGGTGCTAAAGAAGATAGGCCTCAATTCTTTGCTGAGGACTTTTCTTATTCCGCTGACATGTTGAAAACTATTTTCAATAAAGGGTTGTATACATTTATTGTCGAATTTCTTATGTTTAATGATAACACGTTGTTTTAACAGACTTTTTTTATGTTAGGTACCACGCCTCGTTCTGCACATCAGTCCACAATTTGGGTAAATATTTTCTTCACACAGCACTCATCGATGTACCTACTAAAAGTTCAACAAAAGGTGTCATAAATGTCCAGATAAGGAGTTTTGAATTATTGTTATTTCCTAATGTACGAGGTGCCACGCCTCGTGGCCTCATACCGCCCATATTTTCCACGATACACATAGAATTGCAAAATTTCACTGTAATTGCTTTAGTAATTGTAAAAGTTAATGTATGGCGTGGATAGATTTTTTGAAATAAATAAAAATGGCGTCTTGAGATATTGGAGGTGCCACGCCTCCTGTGTACAGAGCTAGGACCCACTGGAGTTCGCTGAGCGATGATTTATGGATATCAGATCGGATAAAACTTCTGCGGACACGTTTAAAGGACAAGCAGACGTCCTGCACTATATTTTATCGGCCTTACCAATAATCAACTTTAGTCTGGCACTTTACGAAAAGACTCCACACTTTCCAAAATCCCTTTACCAATAAACAAATATAGTTGCCAGACTATCGCTAACTGTAGGGTTAAATGTTAGTGTTGAGAAAGCCATGTTTATCTCGGACATTAGCTAAATAAATCCTCCCATATGTCATTTTGAAGACAAGTGTTGCCCAACCATCCAAAATCGCGGTATTAAATTTCGAAATAGGAGAGAATTTAATACGATGTTGTTCAGCCTGAGAGTTTACAATTATTAATTAATTTTAGTAAATTGTGAATGCTTTCTAATTTTATTCGTTGTAATACAACAATGCAAATGATTTTTAAGTCTATCACACACAAATTTGTACAAATGTATGCAAAACATTGAAAAATATTGCGTTTTTATTTTATTTCTAAACATGTGAAGCATATATTTCTGTGCTTTTTTTTTGTTTTATCTTGTTTTGCCGCTAGTTCTTGCTTTATGATTGGTTTTCCTTTTTAAATAGTTGCTAAATAGTTGCTTAATAAAAACTAAATTGTATGTAATTTTGGGATATTTCCAAGACTTTCTTGACAGTCGTTGCAAACAGAAAAAAATATCTTCTTACCTAAGTTTGGACGGCTCATACAATTTTTCAACAATTCTCAGTACCTCAGGCGAATCAGGTAGATATTTTGTTGCATTCAAACCCTATTAAAACTCTTTGCAAAAGGAGTTTGTTTACCGAGAATTAGGATCTCTAATGAGACAATGGTTGGTGTGAAAAGGTTCACTTCGCGGAAAATATAGTTATAAAAATAGAATTATCAGAACTCAGCAAAATACATGCAAAATAACAAGTTTATTATCTTCTGGAGGGGTAACAGCCTAACAAGTAGTACGAGAATATGTGTGCATAAAAATGTGCGTTTTATATTTTTCAGATCGAATTTTAACTTTTGTCGGTTTCTAAATTTCCCGAATTCAGTAATATATAAGCCTTACAATTTTTTATAGGTTAAATTGTATTTATTTTCAAACCCGGAAGCGATAAGTTCTTAACACGCTTCCACTTGCAACGACGCAATTGGGACGTTTAGACCACTAATAAGTTTTGATTTGCATCGTCAGCCTACGAATAAATGAAACCATTCAAATAAACTGTGCTCCGTTTGTTGAATAATTTGAAAGAGATTTTATTACGACACAAATGCACTCATAGAGAAATCGCGAGGTAGTATTAGAAAACAATGGAAAGCGTACCATAAAAGTACTGAAAATTGTGTCCGATCGAACGATAGGGCATTACTGATTTGCATGTGATATTTGACAGATCAGCGGATATTTTGTGCATTTCCTATTTTGTGTTTTGTTTTTGCTTATAATAAGTCTCAAAGAGCATTGGAAAGATATGTGTTGGGCAAATTTAATTGCAATTTATGTATTCCTTCTTTTAGAATAAAATCCTCCTTGTGAAAGAGACCATTGACCTTGTTTTTCACGAAAACAAATTATGAAATTTGAATTCTGCAACGACAACAAATGTAATAGATTCTAAGAAAGTTGCCAGACTAGTTAATGTGGAGGTTAAATTGTTTATTGGTACCATTTCACAAAAGCTGTACATTTTTACTAAAGCTGACATCTAACTAGTTGTCGACATTAGTGATTGATTATTGGTAAGGCCGTATGTGTTCAGATGTTCAGCGCCATCTATATTCACAACTGTTTTGAAGGTTGAAGCTCATTCAGACTGAAAGCTTGTGAGTTTTGCACGCGCAATCGTACAGGCTGAGTTACAGATTTATGTGTTATTAACCCATCAGCACCAATATTTAGACTTTTTCTATAAACGGAAGGACGAAAGGGCGAATTGTCAAAATGAGTACAGACCTTAAGATTGTACAGTAGTTGCATAAATAAATAAAACAAATAAAAAACAAATAGGTAGTTAACGCAACTTGAACGAATCGTGCCCCGATCTTCTCTCGTATGGGTCTATGCGAATCCTATATCGGACCTTTGTCAGACTTTCATGGTGCAGTGGACACCACTTAACGATGTAATTTCTGTTTTTCCGGTGCCGAACCTGAGACCCCACAATCAGAGGTACATCTAATCGCAGATCAACAGGGGCAAGAAATATTTATTTATAGATGCAGATGGTTGTCAGTAAAATATTTCGTACAAAATTGGATATTGCTCCGTTTCTTGATGTAGATGGCGTTTGATCCCGTGGGATATTCTTTAGCAAAGTCGCCCTGTTATCAAACGAGAGCAACAGAAATTATGAAGTGTGTTTGAGGTTAAAAAAGATGCCGCCAACATTTTTATTGTTGATTCAAATTTGCTCCGCCACAGGAAGGGCATCCGCATGTTCATTCACAAAACGAAGCCCAAGTTCACAACTATATAAATATGCATGGTGTCCTCTATTATGCATTTCGTTCAGGAAGTAATCTATTCCCGCAGTAATAGCAAAGAATACCTCCAATCTCGACGGGGAATCTTTACGAAACACTATAAAACGAAAAGTGTCGTTCTGAGTCATCTATTATTATTATTGCCCACCGAGTCTTCCTTGCACCGACTATGCCAAAGACCAACTATAAAGCCAGACCACATCCCTTTCACAAGGTCTCTTGTTTTTGCTCCTCGTGTCGCGTTCCTTTTTTTTATTTATTTGTGTTTTCATTTTTGTTTTTGTTTTACGTTCACATTGATAATAGTTGCAGTGGAAGTTCCGTGCCGTGTATCGCGGATGCACGGGGGCACACCAAGTAAAGGAGTCTGCATCTGGACCAGGTCTTCTTACTTAAGATGCGTTCTTTGAGGTTTAGACACTTTTTTTGTTTCCTCTCTCTCTGTGGCATCTTTTGCTTAACGCCAGACATAGACAACCTTCGCATTAATGGTCGAGAAATAATACTAAAGGTAAAAAATGAAACGAAAAAAAAACTACCAACAATCCAAAGAGGAAAGGAACGACTCGGCTTAGAATGACATAATCAAGTCCTCCTCTTCGTTGTTGTGTCGGTGGCATGGCGGCGCATTATTATCGTGGCGTTCGTTCTTTGTTTTTTTTTTTTTTTTTTGGTTTTGTTTCTTGTTTATGTTTAGTATTGCGCGGTTAGGTAACACCACCACCACAAATCCAGCATCTGGAATGAAGATTCTACTTTGGTGTTCACTTCCTGCTTTTGGATGAACCGAAAATAGTGGCTGGTGCTTGATGCTTTTGTGGCCCTTCTTTGTGGCTAGGAATGTCAATATTAAAGTTGTTGTTGTTGTTTTTTTTTATATACCAATTGGCTTTGGAGGGGATTCTTGTTTTTGTCAAATTTCAGGGGGATAGGTCTATGGAGATAAACGGAAATGGAGCATACGATTTCGCTATGGCAGTAGGCGTACGTGAGAATTCCTGGAGGCTTAGTCATTTTGGCTGACTACATAATTGTAATTTGTGCGGTGAGTTGTTTTTCAGTCGTAAGAATGAGACAAAACAAAAAAATGTGCCAGTGGCGAAGTTATTTGCTGATTTGGCGCTAAAATTCGGAAATTTGGTTACTAAGGTGTTTGGCGTTTTTTTATTTTTTTTTATTTGGCTTACATCGCGAAATGTGCTTCTTGGAAATTTGGAGACTTTTGGGAAATGGTCGCTACCAGGAAAAGTGTGAATGATATACGTTTCCGCATGAATGGAAGGTGATGCCATTTGGTAACACAGCGGTTTTGCGAAAGGAGTTCTGTGGCAATTAAGTCGCCGGCCGGCATAAGTGCGATATTTGTGAGAGTGACTGAGCTAGCTATGGCATGAGTCACTTATCACTTATGCATATGACTTCAGTCGGCTTTATGGCAGGGTAATAACCAACCAGTGTTGTTAGTACTCTCTTTTCATTTATCCCACGAATCGTTGTTATTTTACCCGTTTTTTTCCCAATTTCACATTATGTACCTACTTAAATTCCCTTGAAAATCACTCGATACTTCTTTGCGAACAATTCGAATTTTTAAAGTAAAATTTTAGTATTTAAATCGAAGATTGTTAACATGACTATTTTTGGCGGCACTAGAAAATTTTCATAAAAGGCAATTTACATGAGCAATTTTTATGGACACTTTTCCATTGTAATTGATGAGATTTTTGCAGCAAAAATTTATAGTTTAAATGTTTTTTGTTAGATTCCTAAAAATTCCACCATTTCGTTCTGTTTCCTTTTACCCCGGTCGGCTTTTTAGAAATATAAATGGTACATAGACTAGTATTGACTGATGGGCATCAATTATTTAACGCCAATACTTGAAATTAGTTAAGAATATTGAAAATTTAGAAAGGCAACACTTTTAGCTTGGTACGGCGTTGTGTCGAAAAAGACTGCCGGAATAAGTTTCAAAAATGTAATACGAGTCTTTCAAACACAAAGTGAGCTACTCCGACATATTTGGAACTGAGGTCAGGTGCATTTCAAAAATTTGAGCCTTCCCTCACGCTGTAGAACAAATATGTCAATACGCGACTAAGAATAGGATCAGATACTATGAAACAAATTGCATCGAATCGTCTGAAGACACTTTCAAAGAGGACAATTATGTCCCCTTAGGGTAAGCCGACGAAAGGAAAGGAAAAGATCTCCGGCGAGTGTGTAACTTTCACCATTAACGACAAAAGAAAATAACTTTCGACAAATCTATTTCACAGCAAACTCGTAAAAAGACGGTAAGTAAGTGATAAACACCCATCAACAACCAAGGTTAAGTTATCATGCAGCTTTCCCTTCATGTACTGAAACCTCAACGTGCGCATATTCTGAAGAACAAACTCTGCTTAATGTCTTGTTGCATAAAGCTGCATAATCTCCACTCTTTTACAAGAAATATCTAAAAACTGCCCAGAAGTTGGTATTTGACAATGTATATGGCTTGGCACACTTGAAGAAGACAGAAACTAGACAGAGCGTCTTTACTTTCCATTTATATTTACCAAAGATGCCAGAAACTATTGGTGCCAGATTTGCGTAGGTAATCATCAACAAGTAGCCAAAACCATCTTGGCCTAAACACCTCCCAAGAGAAAGATCCCGAGGTATGATTAGATAAGATTAACTGGGGTAGGTGGAATCAAGTTGCCAATATCGCTGCGGCCACAAATGCGCCTATTGTGATTACTGATTACCTCCATTTAGCGCTCGCTCATGATACCACATTCATTTTCACTCATCTTCATTTTGGTGATTGGAACAAGTATAGAAACAGAAGAAAGAAGGCAAATAAGATCACGCTTAGAAAGATGCAGCATGCAGTCAATACCTTCTCAGGAAGATCTTAAATTCACGCCATTAAAGCAGCAGCCGAAGGTCTTACATAACGAGAAAGGTCTAACAGGCAGCAGGCCCTTTAAAGCAATGGAGAACGTCAGATCATCCTAAATAGTAGAACATCTATTTTGGCAGCATTTCCTGCAGCTGCTAAATGGGCATCCTAAAAAGAGAGCAAGAAGAGAACTGACGTCCAATCAGTGAAGAACCGATTACAAAGAGAAGGGTTTCCTAGTTATATAAACGCATATGAATAACCGGCAGATATGGTTTAGGGTTTTGACAACTTTCGTAAAGCATTCGTTAAAACGCAGTGGTAGAGTGTCGACGCGACACTAATCCAACGCTGCTCAAACCCTTACAAGTTACCACTATTTGTACTCGACACGTTTGAGGTGGGCACAGTGGTTCATTGTTTGGAGTGCCATCTAAATGTTAGTCGAGTCCTAAATAAGTCGAAAGTAGCCTCAAAACTAGGGTAAGCGAATCAGGACTTGTAAGTTATAAGCGAGCCTATGTAAACATAAGGAAAACGTATACTATACCTGTCTCTTATTTTGGAAAGCAGGCTTAGTTCTTAAACTATTTTGGGTTTCATTTCGGTTAACTGAAGGACCGCTTCCATTTATTAACTTTGCTAAATAGAGAATGCGTTTTATGGTGTAAAGCCCGACACGAATTTTTTTTTTGCATTTTTCCCGCTTTTAATATGAAACTAGAACAGTATGAAACACTAGAACGAAAATTATTCCCGATGGGAGTGAGTGCGTACAGTACTAATGTAGACATAATTATGTATCACAAAAAAAATCATTGAAAATGTAGCTGCTGGCAGCTTTGTTTTGACATTTAAACATATGTAATTTGAAAATAATTTTTTGGAGCATTTGTGGAGACTTTGCAAGCAATTGCTAACCTTTCGAAATACACTTCTTGTCTCTTTTACATCCTGCTGACTTTTCAAAATGATTAATGTCATAAAAATGAGGAAAAAGTGTGAGAAAAAAGTAGTGTCAGTCGGGCTTGAACAATAGATAATGAAGACCTACCTTCCTGTCAAAACTAAATAGAAACACTACATAAACTATGCCTTGTCCTACATAACGTGCGTCAAAAGTTCCAATCTGGTCGAAAGCGCTCCAATTCTTTGTTTGGTAGGTATATTCAGTTTAGAAACAGCGACGCGATGCGGCGTACCAGAATTCATTTCGGTTCAGGTTATTGGTAGGTGGATTGAGTTTTGAAGGCTTTTTAGAACCGGAAGCTATCTACTTCATGAAAATTGTCTTATGCTCACCATTCTCGCCTATAGAAATTGTTTTTTTAAATGGTCTGTTACAAAAATTTAAGAAGTAAAGTGGAATACTGGGCTGGGGTTAGATTCTGTAAGGCGCGTTCATACGTTTTCGTTTGCACGAAGAAATTCCCTTGTGTGACATATAGGGCAAATCATTCGAGCGCACGAAAACGTTCGATCGTTTCGCCTTACACAATCTGACCCCTGTTCTTCCAATGGGCCCAATTATCGTTTATACAGAGAGATTAGCCTTTCCCTTTCTTATTGCTGCTACAGCGCGTTTTTGCAATCTTCTAAAAATGTAAACAGTGCACCTGGGCTAACTTTTTTTTAGTTCATTTTTGAGCAACAATAAGTCACAATTTCGAAAACTGAACATCAGTTTGCAGTCGCATTCCACAAACAGTTTTGTGACATAAGAAACGATAATCACAAGGAACTCGGAACTATTTCTTTTGTACCTATCATTTAACTGTTCTTTCAATAGGAGACTCTTAAAAACTTCATTTCACATCGGGTATCTTAGAATTGCAATTTTTTTGTGGAAATTCTTCAAACAAAATCCACAACTGATCCACATTGTGTGCCAGACGAGATAGCCATCAGCGAAATCATTCATCTAAATCACGTTTTTTCCCATAAAATAAAACAAAAATATAGAAGACATTATTTATTTACCTTATTATCCGTCGAACTGCAATACAAAAACATGAACGACTCAAATAAATTTCCAAAAACTCGTAACCATTTAAGAATGTGCAGCACGATCTACAAATCAATCAACGTGAAGACTGACGACTCCAGACTGTTTCACTTGTTTTTTTCTATTTCTCTTTTTTTTTTTTTTTGTTCACCTTATTGTTATTGATTCTGTATTAAGTTACATTCACTTTTTTTTATAATTTTAATAAAAACATCAGACGGATCTGCAGATAATCTCCCTTTTTTCACTTTTATTCACTAAATAGCCGCCAAAACGTCACAAAAAAGAAGAAACGTGTGCGTGTGTTGCAAGAAAAAAAAAAAGAGGAAAGAAACTATACAAGCTGAGGACCGGCAACTTCTACTACTTTATGGAGTGCGTCGCTCCACACGTGTATACATCACACGCCAGACGAAAGAATGATGAATGGGACATACCACATACGACGGCACTCGATATACACACTATCGATATCTCTATACCAAAAACGGATTAAAAATTCGCAACTTTATGCAGATGGTTTAGTACCTAGTCTAATCTGAAATGCATTGCACGGAGATAATGGATTTGGAAACAACAACAAAAAATGGATATCTTACTCCAGAGAGATCACTATCTATCTGATCGTAAAAATATTCTCATTTTTCTTGCAAATATTGTTACCGAAAACCGGGGCGGAGAGACCGCGTCGTCGCCGTCACTAAAACTGTTCACGATAATAACCGCGGAAAGATTTCGCTAAGTAAACATAAAACGGGGTTCGTGTATGCAGGTGCAGTGCACCGAATGCACTTTTATCAATCCTTGCCACAATTGCAGTTCCGACAGAAACTCAAGCAAATACTTTGGCTATCATGTCGGTAGGAAAATAACAGAAAAGTTTTTTTTTTTTTTTCTTATTTTATTTTCGTTTTCCTGTGCTATTAGTATTTTGATATTATTTTTGCGCCAAGATATTTAAATTACAAAAAAAATCCGATTGAGCTAGCAGACAATTGCGTTCACTGCATTTGATGATCGAAAACAAACTGAATCCACACTCGACGACGGACAGACGAATAAATTTCCTCGCGTAGCGTATACGATTCTTTTTCAGCAGCACACCACTCTCCATGGGCCCCAGATACACCAGATACACAGAATGTCAACAAAGTCGACTGGCGCAACATTAGTATGAAAATCGTAGCAGCGGCAACAGCAGAGTTGCCAGTTTAGGGGGAGTCTTGTGGGAGTTTTTCGTTTTTCGTTTTGTTTGATGCGTGAACAGCTTTATGAAAGTGAATTAAGAAGAAATTGTACTAGATAAGATAGAATAAAATTAATGTTGTCGCTCGGAAAAGCATATCCTCCATATCTGATTATAAACTTCAATCTTCTTTGTTCCCTCGTTCGGATATAAGGGTATGCCATAAAGGTAACTTACGTGTCGGCTTAAGCTGGTGTCACTTATGTTCAGTCATATGACTAACTTCAATTCTTGTGCCCACGAGATACGATTTAAATGTAGTCGCTCACTGACTTACGCTAGATTGCATACGCCCACGGAATATTATTGTGGTAGGACCCTTAGAATCGAGAAATAAGGTTATAATCTATTTACAACCAAGGACAAGGAAAATGCCATCTCGATTGACATCAACTGAAAAACTTTTCATGTTGCCAATGACTAATTAAAAATGAGCCACTTAAAGTCAGTCAGCTGTCAAAATTAAAACTTACTAACTTACTGTGGAAGCTTGCACGTCCCCAATCAAACATTATATCGCACGCGTAATTTCCAAAGGTGATGTAATACCTCCAACTCAAGTTGTAAAAAAGATGCGTCAAATTGCTACCAATGAATTTGGTGCTGGTTATCCCTTCTTGGAATCCCCCATCCTAATGATAATTGACCCGCTTTTCTTGCCATAACTGTCATCTTATTTTTATGATGAAGCTATACAAGGAGGAGTAAATCTTCAGAAGACAGAAGACACCAATAGTCTGTAGGTACTCCACGTTAGTAGGTGCTAGGTGCATTCGTGTCGATCACAATGCTCGCGTACCACTGCCCCCTTGATAAATAGCGCCATGTCAAACTCCATACAAAAAAAAAAAAATGGCATTTCACAAAAAGTGTTAGACGTCTAGCGCACGTGGTGAAATGTGAATTTTTTTTATATAGTGTTTGGCATGCTGCTATTCATATTAAGCGAGCAGTGGAACGCAGGCAATGGAACATAACGTCTTCCAAAGACTGACAGAATTTATTATGGGTGCTGCCATTAAACAAAAAAACGATGAAGATGAGCTCAAAGTACGCGATATGTTCCGCGGAATGCATTTCATTAGTTTTAATATAAGTTATGCGTAGATATGGGCCTTGGACTAGACGGTTTGATAAAGTCCGAAATGGGTATAACATCGCCTATGGAGATTGTCCCTTAAGATTTAAAAACGTTTGTAAAAGCTCGAGGATGAATTCACTGTTTACTTTCCAATCTCTGTTTTAATGCTGAGCCTAAATTTGTTAAGCATTTTAAATGAATCATTAAAAGACCCTTATAAATAAAGCGCTATAGATGATAGTTTCCCTTTAAGCTTTACTGTCTAAAGGACTATCTACATAGAGAGCGAATTTCGAACAACTCAATTTAATTGTATTTAAGATTTGAAAATTGCTATTTATTCCACCAAAAAAACATTGTTTCATCAATCTAACATCTAATCTAATCAAAAAACTGTCTCTCAATTGATTTAAGCAGCTGAATTTACAATTTTCCCCTCGAGTTAAAAATTCTTGCAGCAAACTGTCACATTTTATACACAATAAAACAGTCGCGATCCACAAACCCGCCAATGAAAAATTCGTTTGTACTCAACCTTCAAAAATAAAACTTAACAGCGGATATCTGCGACTAGAGTTTCCATGTGAATGAAGTGTCAGAAACTAAGAATATTCGCTGGTCCTCAATTCACAATTCGCTCTCATGTGAATATTCCTTAAGAGTACAAAAATACGGCTTCCGCATTCTGACGTTTAGTACTCATCTTCGATTTCGAACTCGATTTCCTATTCACTTTTCACTGTAGTGGCCAGTGTTGACTTTAGTCGCTAGGGAGAAGCATTCTCCCTTCCAAATATAGAAGATTAAAAAAAAAATTGTTCAATATGAATTGAAATGGCAACCCTGAATTTTAATGCCCCCCATCTCAAGTCGTACGCTGTCGACAAAAACACACACACAGAGTTCAAGCGTTTATCTGTTGAGTTCACATTAAGATGTATCCATACTCATTTTATAGAATTCGAATTCTAAAGAGGGGGCGATGTTCCTCAACTTTGCGCAGTAAGTTAGCTACGTAGCAACATGAAGCCGATACAAGGACGTCAACAAAACGTCCACCCCCTTAACCAAAATGGCGATACATGTTTACGAGGTTAATTTGTGCAGAGTGCAATCGTCGTGCATGCGATGGGAATTGTGTGTAGTGTGCAACGCTTGCGTTACTGCTAAAGTTAACATGTAGTTGTAGTAGTGCTGATGGGTAGTAGAAGATGGGACAAAAATTGGAGGATACATCTCGGAGGGTGGCTAGGCTGGGCATATATAAAATGTCAGATGTTAAGTGCAGAAGTAGTTTTTAGATGGAATATTTATTTTTAATTGGAATGGTATTCTTTCAGGATGTTTTTGAATGGCATTTGGATCGACGGAAATGAGGTCAGCGTTGGTAGGTAGGTATATTGCTGCTGCTGATGATGATGACGATGGGCATGGAAGATGGAAGTCGATGAATGAATAATTTGAGAATAATTCGAGAGTGCGCAGGAAATCCGTTTCATCAAGTGGGCGGCGGTTGGGAAATTCAATTTACCACAGAGAACTTTGGTTTTTAAATCTATCTGTGCATTACAACACATCCGGTGGTAAATTATTCAATGTTTTTACTATTTTAATTGCCCAACAAGAGACGGACTTTCGGGTGAAACAATAACAGAAATGATTTACACAAATAGTGGTAACTAGTTTCATTTTTATATGTTTTTTACTATTGCATATACACATATTTTTAAAGCGTTTTTTAATCATTGACTGATGATCACCTATTTTACGTAGGCATTGTGAGCTGAAGCATTTAGCAGGATAGTGAAGTTATTCAAAGTGTCCTTCACAATTGCATAGCTCGGCATTTTAAACTGCATGCTCTTTAGGAGCGTTGGCCGCCATTTTCCATTTAAGAGAGAGAGTTCGTCTAATTTGTGCGCTTTCAACTTTTCATTTTTACCAAACTCGTTGAAAATATTTCCATTGCAACGTTGGTCATAAGAATTTGTAGTCTCCTAACGATGTTTTTCTACTTGCTTTGGACATACCTATATCTGAAAAACGGAAAGAAATAAAATTATTCTATTATTCTCGTTATTTTAAAATTCGGTTCGAATGTGAAACGACCTTGGGCAAAATATTGTCAAGACAAAAGTTATAGGCAATTTGTTGGTTTAGTTTTGGGCGGTCAAAAGAACTTCTGCTACGCTACTGCTACTTTTATACCTTACTCACACCGCGTCGAAAACCGTGTAACTCTCGAGAACTAATCAATGCATTCACACCCAAAACCAACTACATAGTTCTCATTTGACGTTTAGACAGTTGTGCGACACTAGTCGTAGCATTAATTAACAAATGAAATGAGTTCAGACCATTTAAAAATAGTGTTGGCCTATCAATTAAATGTGGAAAATGATTTTAAGTTGTCATTCGTGACATTTGTTCGGTCAGCTTTCCCTGCTTAATTTTGCTGAATTTTGCAAAAAGTTAGTTTGTTTCAACAACACAGCGAGTGGAAGTCGTTTCATTACCTTAAACGACTCGTGTTGCGACGGATCTGGCAACGTCAGAAGAAGCAGGATGACAAGCTGTCATCTGTCAAGCGTGTGCCACGAGTTTTTCCGATTTCTTCGTTGTTTTGCGGTTAGGAGAACACTTGTGAGACCTTTTGCTGAAAAAATTGTATTTGAGAACATACTTAAGTAAATTAAAAGTATAAAATTAGAATTATTGAATAATCACTTGTGTAATTGCAGCAATTTTGAACGAATAAAAACCGAATTGCGCTAAATAATTGCGCTTCTTTTGGAAACATTATTCCCTGCCGAAAATTCGAGATCATCCCTCGACTACAATCTCGTTTTAAAAACTTAAATATGCATGGGAAAACTTCCGTTTCGTGAAACTCCGGTTTTCAGCTAGATGTGAATAAGGTGCAAGTCGAAATACAGTGTGGCGCAAAAGAAACACAGAAAAAAATTGAACTTTCAATCCGCGGTACTAATAATCATTTTTAGTGTCCAGGCTATATTTTTCGAACTCACAATGGCGAAATTTTCCATACGAAATTGCATTATTGTAACCAAGGAAATATTTAGTGTGAAGGTTAAAATTTATTATTAGTAAGGATCAATAACTTTTTTATTTTAATGAAATTGTTTTAAGATTTTTGACTTAATAATCTAGACTTGGGAACTTCAGATTTCTTTTGAAAATCAACGGTCATTTATTGTAACCCTTAACGTTTTTTGTTTTCCTTGTGAGAAATGGTACGTCAGAAGCAGTTACCCACCGAACTATAAACTGTCTGATTGCATATTTTCAACAGCAAAACGTTGCCCCTGCCCTTGTTCTAATTGGAAAACCACAAGCCACTCACACTAAAGAAAGGGTTCCCCAAGTGCAACTTTAATGCTACTTTGGGTTATCGCCGAGATGGATTCAATGAATTCTTATCAAATCGAAGATGTTCGGTCATAAATTGCAGCTAATTTAAGGGATGAAATCCACTCATTATCAGCTGCGACTCGATTTTAAATCATACATAATCCGAAAATGAGTGAAGACGTGTCTTTTTAACCAAAATTACGTTTTCAATAAACAAAATTGCCGAAAATGGTCTGAGAGCAAAAATTTGAAGTTTCAAAATCGTCGGTCCGAACATTGTGTTTGTTTATAAAGTGTTCAAAGGATCGGCATCGAAGAATCGTTATGGTAGGTGACAAGCATTTTAATTGCAGAAAGGTAATAAGATCGATAAGTTGTCAAATCCAAAGGTGTGCCTTTTTACACAAATGTTCCACAGAGCGGCCCCGAATAACTAAAATGAGAGATCACAAAGTATTGTTTTACTTGGTGTCTCAAATGCAAAAGGCGTTTATAAACGCATGGGGATAGAATGTATTAGCCCAAGTGGCATATATCATCCTTTGATATATCTCGTGTCATGATTTTCTTTCGACTACAGGTGTACAGGTATACCAGTCCAGTGGTGCACCACGCACCATAGCTCCATCTGCCTAACTGACAGATGTATTTGTGTCTACCTCACTCAAAAGTATTCGTTTTTTCCGGCAACGACAGTAGATTTCAGTCTGGTAGTGGCTTTCTTCGTGCGCGGACGTGTGCGAATTTTTTTTTACAATTTCTGTGAAAAACGAAAATAAAAGGGTAAGTTAATTTTTTTATTTCTTCAGTTGAAGTGACTTTTTTCTTAATTTAGCTTTAATAAAATGATTGTTTAACCTTTTATTTTTGTTTTATAATAAAGTGTTTATAACGTAGATGCGTTGTCTGCAGATTATTTAAATTTTTACCTGAAATTCCGTAGTAGTGCACAATGCACCACAGAAGCTAGTGTTAAATGCACCATGTTGCATCTAGCACCTACACGTTATAACTTAGACTAAAGCGTTCCTATTTTAATTGAAGATGCAACGGAAGCCCGTTGCGCAGCGGATAAAAGGAACCCACACAAAAGACCAAATGAAAGCAGCGTTCTCCAGTATCGATGGCGGAATGTCTATTCGGAAGGCTGCTAAAGAAGTTGGTATTTCGTATCATACTGTTCGGAGATATTTTCAAAAATCTAAGAGTTCTGAAGATTCGAACATGTCTTTGACAACAAACTATAAGCATAGAATTTCACAGAGCCACAGGAAACATCACAAGATGTATATATAATACTGTTCAAATATTTTGTATGGCATCACAACCACAACCAATGCCGAAAACTGGCCTTTCAGCTTGCCGTTGTAAATAAGATGGAAAATATACCAGACAGCTGGAAAACTAATTCAATGGCTGGCTTAGATTGGCTTAGGGGATTCCGGACAAGGAACCCTGATCTGTCCTTAAAAAAACCTTATTTTTGTTATTTTTGTTTTATTGTTATTTTTATGTTGATGTGAAGATGGAGTCATTTTTATTTATTTTTATTTATATGTTCCTTAAAGTTGCAATGAACTGTTTTTTTTGTCTAATAAAACTATGTTTATCTATTGAAATATTTGTTTTAATTTTTAACATAATAGGTGGTGCATTATACACATACAACTGGTGCATTTAGTACCTACCATGGTGCACCATGCACCATTTCTCATTTTTTGAACAATTCATTTTAACTCAAAATGTTCACATGCTTTCAACAAATTTACTCTATACATATTTCCATAACAAATTCATAAAATGTATGTCAAAATACCAAACAAAAAAAAACTTATTTTAAAAATGTTATGGTCGTTTGAAAAAAGGGTGGTGCATTTACGACCACGTCACCCTATGGTAATTCATCAATTGAGAACAGCTGGGCCGATTTGAAAAAAAAAATTTTCAGCGGTTCGTAATCATAAGGAGAAGGTCTTTAGGAAAAAAAATTTTGGAAAAAACATCCGGAAAAGTCGGGAAATTTGAAATATCGAAAATTGATTTTTTGTATGGAAATGTTTTGTGCGCAATTATTCCGAAATAGTGTTTCGAATTAAAAAAAACAACTGATAGCTTGCTGCGATCTTACGATAATGTCATCAACATCGTCAACAGTTGGACGGAATGTTGAAACAGTTACTGTCAAAATTCTACCTCCGATTCCGGCTGGTATAAGTTTCGTACATTTTAATTACGAATCAGGTTAGGGAAGTTTCACGATATCGCTACAGCTTGTCTCAAACCTTTTTCCCCTCAAAGGGCCGATATGATTTTGACGGAGAAGCGAAATTTCTCCCTCGTCGCTTCTCCCTCCTACGCTTTGGCAGTAATGCCGAAAATTGACCTGGCTATGTAAAGCTCGTGCTGTATGATGAGTGTATGTCGACTTGAAATTTGTGTTTCTTTTTTCAAGGTCTGTGGGAGTGTAAACATTTTTTGCATTTTTTCTGTGGGTTGTAGTAATAAACTGGGTCTTCGTCGCGTTGATTTATGATTCCCTATTCCGCAGTTTCCGAAATCCTCATTTATGTTTTATTTCTACAGTCGTCCACTTTTGGTAAGTCACCGGTTTTTCCTCAGCTGTCATTGTTTCGCGGCCTCGTGCTAACAGTCTCTTAACCTCCCGGTGTTGAAGCATGTCGCATGTCTGTAATTAGTATTGTATTAGAAATACTGTAAAATAGTTGAAAACAAATTGAATTGATTATTTTGAATCCGTAATTTTTTGAATTTTCTCATTTATGCAATTCGGAAAGTGGAAGTGCTGTCAATACTCCAATACACTGTCAAACATAAACATATTGCCCTTTACAGCGACGTCGTACCTTGAGTCACACAGTCTCTGCCAACCGATGGTGACATTTGCCGAAGAGCCTTGCACTTAATGCCTGACCTGCTCAATAAATTCCACTTAACAACTAATGTATAAGGTGCCTTCGCAACGGGTGAGCTTAGAATTCCATCTAAGACGCAAATATCTTGCACGCGCTTAAATGGTCGTCTTATCCAGTCCACTAAATCTCCTCGCCCCATACAATGTGGTTCAGCCATTTAACGATCGGAGCCCACAATGTATTGCCAGTCGCCGCACTTGCCACATAAATTAAATTCAATTACCTTTTGTTTTCGCTGTACCATTAGTTATTTTTCTATACCCAAGTCCAAGTGTATCTGCGGGTCTAACTGGCTGCGCCAGTAGCTGCGAACTCTTGTTTATGCATCTAACTCACGAATGTGGTGAATTTCTTGCAACAGACGACAACCGGCGCGACCCCATCGAGTTTAGATATATGTGTCG
The DNA here is from genome assembly GCA_949126925.1 of Cheilosia vernalis. NCBI lineage: Eukaryota > Metazoa > Arthropoda > Insecta > Diptera > Syrphidae > Cheilosia > Cheilosia vernalis. The sequence goes on from OX421361.1 coordinate 51,582,469, forward strand.
ACTTCAAAAGAAGAAAAGGAAAAAAGTACAAGAGCTTAGAAGACCTGCCCACGAGGTTCCTATGCCTAGGAGAGCCATAATTTAGATCTAATTACCCGATACACAAAAGGTACACCGTACACGTTGCAGCGCTCGCTCCAATATCAGCCTAAACGCAACCATACCGTGCCAGAGCAGCAGCACCGGCGCTCCGGGAGTGTAGTAAGTTCCAAAACGCTGCAACGGCAGTAAATAGGATTTTATTGACTGTTTGCGTGCTCGTCGCTTATTAAGTATCCCTCGCGTTCAATATACCATCTCAACCTCATCTAATGAGATTTTCAAATTTTCCAAAGAAAAGCATTTATCCCGCGCTCGCCGTGGAATTATCGCATGCCGGTTACGGCGCGTGGAAAACACAAAACTCCATTCGTTTGCCATTGAATGATGTCATCCGGCATCGTAATCTCGGCAACAGAACCTTAGAAGCGTACATAGAGGCAAGAGAGGCACTCTTGATCCGGCCAGCCAACGTCCAGCCGAATGGTGTATTAAATTCACTTTTAATGAGAACTCTTCCGACGACGCAAGCTCCCAGCTCGCACAGCTCGTCGTTGTTGTTGTTGTCGTGGGGCGCGTGGTACTACTGGTGTGCACCTTTGATCTCAACTATCCACCACATACAACAAGTTCTCTAATCTACTTATGGCTTAGTGCAGCTCATGCAATGCATGTGGCAATCGTCGCAGTGAGGAACAGCCAGAATCCATGCCCGACCGGGAGGAGCAGGAGAGCCATGCGGTGGCCGTACAATGGCAGACACAATGGCTAACAGGGAAAAATCTCCACTGGCTGGTTGGAATTTCTATGAATGAATGCACTTCAAGGAAATACGGCTTCTTATCACTGGCGGCGGGGCTGAAGTTACCCCATGACACTCTAACCCAAAACTAGGTATCCAATCAAAGACAATCGCAAAGATTCAGTTCCCTCTCATATAGGGGCTGGATCAGTGTCTGTGCGTTAATAGGCTTAGGCGTCGTGCAACATAACTTTAGAAGGCGCATTGATAAACATTGTATAAACATCAGCAGCTGGCGCGGTTATTTGTGCCTTGATGTGCGCTGTGGCCCGGGGCTAATTGGATTTGAATGGGGGGCTGTTTGCAGCGCGGGTGCAGACAACGATGCGGTGCGATGGTGCGGCGGAGCCTATAGTATTTTTCCGTGTGTAAGCTGGATTCAGTCATCGTAAGATATGTGTTTAGTTGTAATTCGTTGGAGGCATTTGAATTTATGCACGCCGTTGAGTGGTCAGCGGTAGCCTTGGTGAGCCCTAACTTACATGCCAGCTTAGCAGTGCCAGCGGTCAAGTATTTTTTTTTTTTTTTGTTTTTACGCGAATTAAATCTTGTTTACGTGTTCATTTGGGCGAAAGTGGCGGAATCATTAGAGAAAGCAAAGCTCTGCCAAGAACCGGGGTGGTTTGGATGGTGGTACTTCGACTTGTTATTGAATATTCGTTGAGGCACTCGGACTAGTTGGCTCTTGATGACTCGTAGGTCTCCATTGATGACGGCAACAATCTCAACGGGACGTGAAGTAGTTCGCTATCCTGTGATGTTTTCATATGCAAGCCAAAGAGAATATTTATTCTCTGAAAGAGAAAATATTTAGCTGATGCTAACGCTGGTGTTCCCCAACTGAAGAACGGGGAACTTCTTAGCAAAACTCTCCATTTGGTGACGACTTTGGTACGATGTACAGTGAAAAGAATCTAGTTTATAAACAAGAAACGTAAACAATCCTTGCAAAGTAGGGTGATATACATATATAGCGGTTGCAACAATAAAGCTTTCCAAGTTAACCAAATTCCAAACCCTCTATAGGTACTTCCAGTATGGCGAAAGGTATTCCACGAAATCAAATAAGGAAATTACGACTTATCAGTAGATACTATATTCCCGTAATATTGGCAGCGAAAGGAAACCTGTCAAAAAAGTAGTTTCAAAGAAGCGAAATGGACTTCACTCAGAGGAAAGCTATAGAAGGTCTTACAAGACTTAGATCTGCAATAGCAACAAATGAGTGCAATTATTTACTGACATTCAGCCGTCAGCAGTGATGCAAACCGACGCACGGCTAGTTCTCACAAGGTAGAAACAGGCACAAGATACTGACTCCTATATTACTTAGGTAAGGTTAGGTTTACGGGTTGTAAGAGCAGGCTAAACTCATATTACTAAGTCCGATTGACCTGGTCCTCTACAACCACCAGAGGCGGGGTATCTTGCCCCAGGTGATAAAAAAAGAAATAAGAAAGTTGACATTAAAAAGAGCGAGCTGGTTGCAAATGGCAACACGGTTGCCAAATTTGGTAATATTTTACCAAAATTTGGTAGCTATTTTCTTGATTGGTGATTTTTGGTAATTTTTATCTGGTTTTGGTTACTTTTTGATTAAAGGTATTAAAAAAGTATCTGATAATAAAAAAGTTAATTTAAAAAACCAACAAAAACCCGACCGACTATAAAGAAAAAAACTAAAAAAATATTAACCAGACACTATATCTAACTAATTGACAATCGGAGACTATACCTACACAGCTAAGCAAAAATCTGAGTACCCTCCGACTGCCAAATAGTTAGGTATAGTGTCTGGTTAATATTTTTTTTAGTTTTTTTTGTTTACAGTCAGTCGGGTTTTTTTTTTTTTTTTAAATTAACTTTTTTATTTTAATTTTTTCAGCCTATGACACTCCGGGGAAGAATACGGATAAAATGACACCTCAATCTTCAAAATCGGTTAAGCCGTTTGGGCTACAGGGTGTCCCATAGGAACGTACATAGGATACGAGCGAAACACATAACCCTCCCTGTATCCAGTCGGGTAATTAGAAAACCACAGGCATTTAAAGTATTAGGTACCTACTATAGTACATAAGTAAAGTCCTATTTCTTTTATTTTATATTGCAGCCGTTGTTTAACTTCTGGAAGACTGAAAATGCTCGTATCTACCTACTTGCATAAAGTACTTAAATGAATTTAAAATAATTGAGCTTTAAAAATGTATTTTATAAATGAAACTAAACTGAGTTCATAACTAGGTACACTTTATTTTCCACAAATAATTTTTCACGCTAAAATGTCAAAAATTTAGACTTTTAGTGAGATATTTTAGTACCACCTACAAATCAGTCTCGTTCACTCGAACTGCGTGCTGCCTGCCTATAGTGAATTTTTCCTGTTGAAAGTTCATTTTGACATTTCTACTTGAAAAATTTGTATGAAATTTGATCTTGACGTGAAGAGCATACTAGGCTTAACCATAGGTAGATTTTTCCACTACCATGGGATATTTTTTATTATATTAAGTTCGTAGATCAGAGAAAAGCCAAAGGATAGTGATAACGATAAGTCATTATTCATATAGGATGAAGGCGATATGTATGATATTTTCGTGTTTTATCAAATTTACAGAATTCTGGCAACTTTTAACTTGGGTTGGTCACTTTTCCTTAATTTTGGTTGCTATTTTTTTTTTGCAAGCGGCAACCATGGGCAAAGAATGACTTTCCCAGGACTGTACTCAATCAACCCAAGAAATAATCCACCAATTCCAAAATGACTCTATAAATACACGCAGAAATAAAGTGCACGACTGGGTCGAACTTAACTTCCTCGTTCATCAAGAGCTTGGTTGGTTGTTTTTTTATTTTATTAGGTAGGTAGCTAAAAATCTGAGAACCGATGAATAGTGTTAAATAAAATCCACTTTTGGGTTATTCATTGTTCAGACTATGCAGACAAAAGAGAAACAATTTTCTTAACATTAGGTATTGTTCGGGATATAAGCTTTACTTGGTTTTTAAGGTTTTATCCAAATCGAAAACGGTAATTTGGGTGATTCGTATTGAACATTTAGGACACAAAAATTCTGAAAACATGCATTTTACTCTAACTACGCATTTTGGTCAAAATCAGTACAGAGCAGTTTTCAGGTAAACAAAAGAAAACCGAGTTTTAAAAAAACTGATTTTTCAAAAATCCATTGTTCGATAATATAAACAAAAGCTGTTAAGTTAGAAATGACCGTATTACCCGAGAAACTATTTTTTGTTATAATCGTATCCACCGTTTTCGAGATACCTATATCCAAATTTCAAATGTATAGGTACCGTTATTCGACTTTTTAGCAAAAAACTGAGTATATGCAGCCTCAAATATCAATTTTGGTTGAAATCGTTAGAGCCGTTTTCGAACAAATAAAACTGCTTAGAAAATTTTGCAAGAAAAAAAAACGGACCCGAACTGTAGGCCTCCAAACTCCAAATCAGAAGACATATGGACAGACAAACAAAATTTCGAGACACAATTTTTTGAGTTCCTCTCTATCATCGTAATAACAGAGTTGATTAAAATCTCGAGTTCTAAATTTTGTACGAATACAATATATTTCACTTAATACGTAATCCAGAAAGTTAAATATTACGTTGATATATTTGACTTAAATGTGGCATATATTTCGACAAATTGTGTGTTATAAAATTCATCCAAAAAAATGCTTAGTACAATATAATGTCCTTTGAATCACCAAAACGTTTTAAGCTATGTAAAATGTGTCAACTCAGATATGGTGTTTTGTTAAATCAACGTAAATAGTTTTTCAGAAATTATTTATATATTTTGCCAGCTGCTGGGGCGAACTTTTGTGGCCCAATAACAATCTCCAAGAGCTCAATCGGTTAGGTGGTTCTGTCAATGAACAGTATAAAAGTTGATATAATTCAGTATCGGAACGAAGTTGATTGAATAAAAACGTTTCCATTAAAATTTGTGATTATAGTGATTAGTGATCGCTGACCATGTTCAAATGCTGACGAATTTCCATCCAATTATATAAAAAACTAGCGGATCCCGGCCCTTCATTGCTAGGTGTTAAAATTAAAACAAAATCAAAGCACATAATATGATATTTTGCTTCGTTGAGTCAAGGGTCTTCGATAAATGTTTATGGACGAAATTTTCGAAGCTTCACAACGAATTTTCCACCCTTACTTCAAATCAAGCAATAAAATCCATGCAAAAAATTAATTTTCGTTTTCCAAATTCCTTTAGGGTTTTCACAAAATTTTCTTTCGTAAAAAACTTCTCCTAACAATTACGAACAACTGAAAAAAAATTGTGCCAAATCGGTCCAGTTGTTCTCGATTGATGAATTAATATACATTTTTTACACCATTTTTATATACAAAGATTGTTGTAACCACATTGTCAAGTTTTGTAGTAGTTTCGTAAAGGTGGAAAATAAATTGTTTAAGTCTAAACAAATTAAGCAGTGTTTCCCAACATTTTTAGCCACTTAACAATAGAATGTTATTGCCAATCGTCAATTAGAACAGATGCTGCTAAATCCTCCCACAAAATTAACCGAAAGACCGAATCACCAAGCTTCACTCAGCAAGTGGAACTACTCCAAATGGGCAAATGTTGAGCTAGTTAAGAAATGTAACAGAATTTGAGTTTCACAGAAAAGGATGTGCAAGGCAGTCAAATAAAATTGAAAATACACTGCAGGGTGAACAAGTGTTTTAAACAATGTTTTTTTACGTATCAAGCTTTCGACTAGATTTGACATAATTGCGTTGAGTTCAAAGTATAGAGGGGGACTAAGGTGAAAAGTTTTACGTCGTCATTTTGCAAGGTAGAGACCTGGTGGACCAAGTCTTTAGCTACTTCGAAATCTAAATCTATTATCAGACCGTTTAAATATAGGTATGACCCAAAATCGGATCATAAACAGCTCATTGAAATCAGCAAAGCATTAAATCTTAGTAAATTCCAAACAAGTAGGTTTTTTTTTTTGTACCTTTAAATATTTTCCAAGTCCTGCTGTTGCCCCCACCGGCTAGCGCAATTTTCAAATGTGAAATCCGGAAATCACTCGAGACCAACATGAAGTTAGGTAATTATAAGTAGGCTCGCCGGACAAATCCCACTTTCCCATAAAAAAAAACAAGGATAGACTTTTCAATTTCACCCGTCAAACTGTAAAATCCTCCGCTCGCCACCATCAACATTTCAAATTGCGATTCATTTGCGTCCCACTAAAACTAAGGCCACGTCAAAGTAGCAAAATTTCCATCCATCAAAGCCGCTTAACTTAACTCTTAACCCAAAGCCGAAGACTGGTGCTTGCAGTCAGACTGTCTGCAGCGATATGCGATACGGCCGCAGATGTAATTGCACGTTGCACTGCAAATGATTATTACGGTTTGATTAAAAATGAATCAGGCTCAGAGTTGGCTCCTATCGTACACACCATACCACTCCACGTACACTAATTACCAATTTGAAATTGGATTTATTTCGATTATTGCGGGCAGCTCACAGCACACAGTATACGCCATAGACACAAGATACTATACCTCCATCAGGCAAGTCATATCCGGTGAGTGCCTATGCCTACTGCAGTGGCCAGCACTGGACAACGTTCACTCCACACGTCCACAGTCCACACATGAGATGGTGATTGGAGTTGACGGCTGACTCGTGTTTCGCTGTGGCCGATGTGCCAGCCAGCAGAAAAAACAACAGCACTGCTACAACAAAAAAAAATACTTAATCTATATAGTTGTAGTTGTAGTTGTAGTTGGCCTCATGCCGATGGTCCGCTACCAGGAATTCAATGACCAGACCAACGCTCTCTAGCCGTGTGGTCAATTCAATTTTAATTACATTGAATCCGTCGTCGTCTGCGTGCTGTAACTGGGTTAAACAATTTCATCTGGATTTGCGTGCACTTCCCTGGAGAGGAGTGAACTCTTGCTGCGCACAGAAGTTGATTTTTCAAAAATTGGCCAAAATGTGCGGTGGGTCTCCCAGAATTTGTTCTATATGATTTATGCCATTTACACACAGCACCAAACGGCCGGTGATGCGAAGTATTCCAATAATTCGCCGGAAATTTGAATAAATTTAATTATCCCGTTTCCGATTTGGAATGTTCGTGCTGTGCTCGCAATAGTGCGGTAGGCAACAACACATTCGTGAAATCACAGTTCAAATGAATTTTAAATCGAAAATAGAAATGCAACTCACAAGGTGATTGATGTAGTGGCTTTGGTAAGCGATACATGGGAACATGAATAATTAGGGTTAGGAGGAAATGCAAGCAAATACCTATGTACCTTGCGACAAACATGCGATTTCGCGGATGCCTATGCTTAGCCATGTGCAGGTAGGTACTGCTTCGAGTTAATGCGGTTATTAGGCACTACTTGGCATGTTTTGATTACAATGGAAGCATAGGTAATATTATCCTCTGCGTGATTCTCATAATAGGTTTGAAGGACTGAAAATATTATAAATGTTGTTGTTGCAATTTAAAGAGTCCTTTCTTCTAAAAATGTGAAAGATTACTCAGTTAGATATTCGAGGTCGAAACCCTAAAAACCGTCAGTTCACACTGCCCACGTCTCTCAAACATTTGACAAACATCATAAATCAACTAAATCTTTTTTTTTGGGCTTGTTTCAGGAATTGGCAGCAGTTTTTTCAAGCGACAACCCATTTGACAGCGGATTTTTACCAACTCATTTGGTTAACTTTTTTCTACGATTTGACTTACCGTCAGGAAAACGCTTGTATTTAGAATGAAGACGTTCAGGAATTTATTTAAGTGAGTCTGACAGCTGGCTCAATTGATATGTTTCAGTTTTGATTGGCCTAGATCGGTCTTATCATTGACTTATTATAAATGGACTGCTAGTAGTCAACTTCACGCATGTTCTAAAAATAGTGACGCGCCACAGTTTGCCAGCGGAAAATAAAGTAAACTTCAAACGACCTAATTTATGTCGTTTTTCATTGGGATTTTCGGATTTTGATCTCAGATTTCAGATTTTTCGTGCCCAATGGAACTTAAATCGAGATTTTTCATTCTTCGCATTTGTGGTAGTGCGTGTTTTAAAAGTCAGCTGTTCTTAAATTGTAATTTACGCTTATAGAAATCCACTCAATTTATGTTGATATCCATTGCAGCGGCCAAATGTACATTTTCTCTATTTTTCGCAGACTTGTCTTCTAAATATGTGATTAATAACACACTTTAAAATTTGACAAATGTTCTGGCTGGTTTTGGTGTAATTGTAAGTAGGTATGAATCTCGCTCATGTCGTTTTCCATTGGGACAGAAAAAACACTAATTTTCCACTCCCACGATACAAGTATTCGTTTGATTGAACGATACATGAAAGATACCTGTAGGTAGGCATTTTTGTTTTCAGTTTATGGGAATAAGTAAATAAATTGTTATTTTCGTTTTCTTTTTCAAAATAATAAACATTCCTTAATAGTAATTGAAAAGCACTCTTTGTAGCTTTGCATCTTTCGAATAGATGACGCTCTTTTGTTTATCTTTTACTATTAAAATGAGTCTCTTCGCACAAGATGTCGCTCTTTTGTTTACATGTTTCTATGGAAACATACTTTTTTTTGAAAAAATGTAGCTTTTTTGTTTACGTTACTATGGAAATTTAAATTTGACGGCGGCTATGCTTCTTTGCTAATCCGCTCGAAAACTGTGGAGCTTGTGCTGTTTTGGAACATATTTTCTCGCAGAAGTATATGAAAATGACATTTCACTAGCAGTCCATATAGTATGTCTATGGGTCTTATGAGCAGCTTTTTTCAGTTGACGTTTATGGATATATGTATTCTAGAATTTCGTGAATGAGTACTAAGTTGACAGTCTGTATTGTTGATTGCGTAGGAAAAGTGACGTTACCGACAAAATTATAAGTAGTTTTTGCGTTCAGGGTACATCTAGTCCAGACAAATCCACACGACTTGGGATACATAACTAGAGTTTGGGATGTGCCCAATATTAAGAGCGTTCTGAAAAAACTAGTTTTTTCATTATTTACTTTACAAAATGTAGTAGATTGAAATAAAGTGACAGCCCGATTATACTGCTCAATTTCGAAAAATGTCAGTGCGACACACAGAAACAGAGAAAACAATTAGGAATGAGGAAGTACTTCCGAGCTCGCTTAATTCATCCCATAAATTTTCATATACTGTTTCCGATTAATACCTACCCTGTTCACACCGAACCGAAAAGAGTGCAACTCGTGCATGCATGCACATTGAACACCAACTAGTTTTCGTTTAACGTTTTAATCAGTTGTGCGACACTAGTCGTGAAACTTCTGTGTAAACTAAAGGTGTGTTCGTTTCAGCCATCCAACGATTGGAAGTCGTTTTCGCGATGTTTTCGTGGAAAATGTTCTTCAAAGACTCGTTTTTTTTTTTTTAGAACCCGGTTTTCGACCCGGTGTGAATATGGTACAATATTATACCGATGCATTTACATAAGATTCCTCTAGAGACGTTCGCATTTTGTTCTTCCGCGTGGATATTTACCGAATCTCTGCCGATTACAGATAAATATACCTACCTACATCTTGTGTTAAATGACAGTTTGCAGGATCTGTAAAAAACACCCACCATTTTAAAAATAGATGCCAGCGTAATCTCGGCATTCCTAATTTGTCATGCAAATCGTTCAGCCATTTAATTATAATTTTATCATCGCATCCATCCAAGTGACTGATAGTGATTGATTGTCGCTCGGCTGGTGTAATAACTTCAATTAATTGGTTCACACAATCACATCACGAACCAGACGCCCGCTGACGGACGGGGGACGGCCCACGAACTCAACCCCATACCGGACGTCATGTCATCTCTCTACTCGCGTTGCAAGCCCGCAAATTAATTCGAATGGTCAAAGCGCACAACTTAATAACAATTAGCAATTCTGCATCTCAAAGAGCAGCGCGCGCGCACGCGCATGCATATATATACAGAGATGCAAGTATCCCAGCCAGTCCCCGCAGCAACACCCTGATCGGCTGGCATCAGCGTGTTGGTTTTGTTGTACCAAGTTGTAGTTCAATGATTTACGAGCGCTCATAAACAGAAGAGCTCTGCCTCTGCACGTGATATACCTACGTCTGTGGGGAGAATAGTCTGGGAATTTATAATCAACCCGCACCGCGGCCGCACGCTTTACGTTTATACAGAGAGTTTGGCGAGCCGGGAGCCACGCTGCCGCTGCCGCATGTATATATCCTCATCAGCAGCAGCGCCAGACACCAGAAAATGCTTTGGTATTTGCCAGATGATATATAGGAGAATTATTTATTAATTTGTCTAAGTGAGACATTTTACGAGTGTATTATGAAACAGCAGACTTGACGTCGTCGTAATTATCATGCAAACAGTGTGTTAGAAGCATATGCGTTTTGACTGACGATGCAATGGGGCTGCTGAAACAAGCCGGAGGACCTTTGACGAAAGTTTTGAGTGAATCAAAGCGTTGACTGTGCAAACGAGGGGGGACCGCCGCGAATACAGCTTGCAATTGGTATAAGGAGATGTTTTAAGGACGACCGTTTAAAACCTAAATTCCAACTCAGGTTTTTTTTTCACTGCGCCACCTCTCGCGAACGTCTGACAAATATCCGAGAGTATAACGTTCCAAAAATGAAATCTCACACAAAACGAATGGTTGTGAGAAGCTAGGCCTAGGGTCCCTACGGACCTGTTGCGCCAACAATTATTATATTATTGATGGTCCTAAACAGGCAGCAAAGCCTTCTAATTACAGTGCTGATGAAAAGCTGATATGAGTCACCACACCAGTTAAGTTTGAAGAACTCATCAGCTACTTTGACGTTTGACAAAAACATATTGCCCAATTCCGTCATGCAAAAAACCACCCATCAGGGGCAAAGTAGACGAGGTCCAGACTTTGACGAGAATAACAGTTCTGTGTTTAAATCGATTAGCACGTCTGCAGAACAATATTTAGCTGATCTAGAGACCTAGAGACCTTGAGTCAAGCCTGCATTTTTCAACTGCCACCAGAGTCCAATATTTTTGAAAGCCCCTTCAGTACATTCTCGTAGATCTTGAATTTCTTATGGCGACTTGTAATGTTCCCACAGTCCTTGTTTGGCACGACTTTGAGAACCCATCTGTTTCTATTTTTTTTCAAATAGGTATGCAAAGCCATCTACTTTAACATCTTTGACCTTAATTTCAGAAGCATCATCGACTTCCTTAATTCTGCAAGTGGATTGCAAGCTTTTCCCACTAAAAAGCTGTATACTCCTATTCTGCTTCCGTAGGAACCGAAAAGACGTCGTTAAACCCCAGACCCATCGATGGTAGGTAAAAAGCCTATCACGTGAACTGTGTTCGACTTATTAGATGCAATTTCTTTTTAAAGATTCAATGAAACGCACTCACGCTCTCACAGAACGTTATTCAGCCCGCCAGCTTAAAATCTGCCAACTTCCGCGGGGACAGGACACAGGACTCCTTATTGGAAAACTGCATCATGACTTCCTCTCCAGACCAGACAAAAAATACACAGTACCTGTGTCGCATATCTCAAAAGTAGTCGCAGGTCTCAGTCTGCCAGAATCGGTACACGTGCCACTGGCCAGTTGGCATTGGCATTCCCACAGCACCAGGAAATCCAAAGGGATAATGCGGTCTTTTCCAATTAGTTTCCGTAAACTGAAAATCCTCGACCAACAAAAAAGTTCATCTATCTCCAACGTTTCCCATTTCAATTAGAATAAAACCCAGCAACAAAAGCAGACATAGAGGTAGGTCCGGAAGTAGAAGAAATCGCCAACCAACAGTGACAATGGAGGGAGGAATAACCCTAAACAAATTGATTCCCACAAATCCAATTGATCCCTAAGTATATGTCTGAGCGACCTTCCCAACCTATGCGGGGATTTAGTCTTTTCATTCTTCTATTTGTCATTCCGTGAGGTTTCGAATTTCGATGTCAACAGACGGGAAAGTGTCATTAGATAAGTTGACACGGGAAGACAGGCGGCGTATACACACTACACAGGTTACAGTGTAATTGAGTTGAAGCATATAATATGGCCGAGGAGAGACGTATGCGACACAGGTTTCCCATTGAAAGATGCCGCCACGAAGTCACAAGTCACAACTCACAATAATCGCGTAGGTCTGACTCGAACCCCGCTATATGGTTGACGACATTCAGTTCGGATGGGTTATTGTTTCTTTATGGGCTTTCAGCTTTCCTTCTGGTTGGGTAGCGGGGAGGGATGGCCCCCTTTGAAGTCGACGGGAGTTGGATTTGTTTGGTCATCTGTTTTATTTGATACCCGATCGAATTACACGTTAATCCCTTTGTTGATTCAGAATTAATACGCCCTTTCAGTGCTCGATGGGGGCGTCTTTAGATGACGTATCGGGTATTTTATGGCGGTGGGGGAGGGCTGTGCAGGCGACTCTGCGTTAAATGGTTTTGCCAGGGAAATGATATTCCGAATGCGGGCAAAGGGATTTGTCTGCGAATATGATTATATCGGAATTGATCCTGGTAAAGGATGTCTGGCTTTTCTTATCGCGTGAGATTAGAAATGAACATCGTGAAAGTGAGAAGGCCTTTGTATTCAGATATTAACCGTGTTTTCTCTGCATTTGGAAAAGATATAGCGACTGAAGCCGTAAATACGACTGGTTAGCTGTGTTTTATGTTCAAAGGGATGTACCCAACATCGTCGCTTTGACATCACTGATGAGTCGGTAATGGAAATGCGGCGACGTCTTTGAGGTTATTAAAGATATTGTTTATATGTAGATGGGTTGCCGACGCAGTGAAGTGGATAAAATTGTTTTCTGTGTTTTGCTTTGTATCACGCAAAATACCTGAAAGTTGGTCGACAAAAGAAGGTTGGTCCTGTCCTGTAATGTTTTCCAGTGTAACTCAGTGGGACCACGCTGTAAACGAGGTCCCCGCCTTAAATTGCTCACAAATAGAAGGGACACGAACCTTCAAGTGCGTAACTGGAGGCAGTTACCTATGTAAGGACCGGGCTAACTGGAGAGGCTTGTTAGCTTCTTTTTTTTTTTTTTTTTTTTTTTTGAGGTTAATTCCGAACACCTACTCCGCCTAAGTAGAAAATTGCGGTGTTGGGTAGCGATTTCGAATTCCTGATCCTCTTCCAAGATCTGCGTTACAGTCCGAATACTCTTGTCTATGGTTACGGTGACCATCCGTTCATTTTAATAATGAACTGTTCTGTATTTGAAGACGATGTTCATTATGATTTATTTTGTATACAAAACAAAATGTTCGGTATTTTAGAAGTTGTTCATGTTTTGTTCTGTAGTTCATTTTAGTTTTTAAAAATAATAAAGTAAACATTAAGAAAATTTAGTACAAGTAAAAAATGCGTTTTATTTTAGTCTAATCTCTACCTAAAGCGTAGTCCGCAGCGAAACGAAAAATCCCATACAAAAGTGACTCAACGAAATCATAAACGAAACATTTCGCTCTCCTTTTCGTTTTTCAGTACGCAGCTGCTGCGAAATGATGGCGGAAAAGTGGGTAATTGTAGTAGATTGCAAGTTTATTGCCCGGAACATTAATTGCTTGCGAAAATTTTAAATTTGTACTGCAGTGCTGCCAGCTTTTATAAGAGGTATGGTGTATGGAGTCAAATTGGAATATTTTGGCTTAAAAAATACCCAAACTCAAATCCGAAGGTCAAAAATGTTATAGTCATACGTAAAATGCAACCAAAAAAGTTGGAACAGTGTGAAAAGGAGTTTTTTGACTATTAGGCGGTCATGGCAGAAATTATATCAGAAAAATATTTCCCTAGGAAAAGATTTACAACAAATCAATTGGATTCCATCAGAAAAAAAAGTTCTGACACATGGAACAGTAAAGAAATTAAATATTTCAATGGAATGACTTGTTTTTTTTTTGTGGAATTAACTGAGAATTTGATTGGAAATAGTTTTTCGTGTGGTAAAATTTTGATAGACTAATTTTCTAATTCATAACCAACATTTGAAGACCAAGATTGAGTTCAACCATCATGTTTAAGTGGTCAAAAAAAGGAAAAGAAAATGTTTACCAAACTTTAAAGTGAATAGTAAAAATTAGGACAACTCCCAGATGAAAGTTTTAAGGAACCAGCGAAAAGGCAAGTGCTGGTAACACTGCTACCTGTGTAGCAACTAAAAGAAATCTCCACAAATTATTTTATGCTGCCTTTTCGCAGACGTTTCGCTGTCCATTTGGAGACCACCGAAAATTTCGTTTCGCACCATATCTGCATACCTACTGCTCAGGTTGACGGTTTCGTTCTACGTATGACAATAACTCGAGACCTAGGTTAGGTTAGGTTAGGTTGAGTGGGGTTGTGAGTTCATCACAAAAAGACCAGGCACCATAGTGGGCCCATCGCCATCCCCAGGGAACCGTCACGGTTAAAAACCTAAACCAAATCGCCCAAACAATCAATTTCCCTGCAGAATTTAATAATGGTCCCAATATTGTTTGAGGAACCAACCTCCTCTAAGTGATTAAAGAAGTACCTGCCATGGTGCTTCCTTCTACTCCGAGCGATTGCTTGACACTCACATAAAATGTGGAAGATGTCTTCCGTGACTTGTAGGTCCTCACAATACCTGCATATGTCCGAGCTAGCTAGTCCTAGTCTCATGGCATGCTTCCTTAGAAGGCAATGTCCAGAGAGTATTCCTACCGTTAATCTTAGTTTGGTTCTACTGAAGTTGATTAATTCTTCAGACTTTCTCCAGTTTAAAATGGGCCACAGTGCCTTTGAGACCCTGTGACCATCTAGCTGTGACCATTTTGTGGCTGCTAAATGGGAAGTTTTTTCCAATACAACCCTTCTAACCACGGCCATTGGTGGTCTTATGCCCTCAATCATGGTGTTAGGTGGGAGCTCCGCTCCTTCCTTGGCCAGAGCGTCGGCCTTTTCATTACCTTCAATATTACGATGCCCAGGTACCCAACATAATCTGACACGGTTCTGCGAACATAATGCCTTGAGCATTGTGCGGCAATTCCTTACTAGTTCAGATTTAGTGGTATGTGACTCTAGCGCTTTAAGCGCAGCCTTACTATCAATGTAGATGGCGATATTCTTATTGGATATCGATCTCATCTCAAGTACCTCCGCAGCTTTCAGTACTTCCAGAATCTCCGCCTGGAACACACTGCAGGTGTCCGGAAGTCTCAGCGCCAGATGTAAGTCCAGTTCATTGGAGAATACACCAGACCCTGTGCCCTCACTAGTTTTGGAGCCGTCAGTATATATCGAGGTCTCATTTACCCTCGACACCAAGTTCCTATACCAATCCTCTCTGTCAGGGTACAACACATCGTACGGTGTGTCAAAATCTAGTGTACCAAGACCTTCATCCGACTTTTCCGGTATTTCGGAGAATGATTCCTTCAAAATACTGCTATATCCTATCCTACTGTTCTTAAAGAGCCCAATATTAGTGAGCCGTAGCGCACTATTTCCTGCAATTGATTTTATTTGTAGGTCCAGGGGCAAAAGATTCATAAACGCCTCCAGTGCAGCCGTTGGTGTGGTACGCAAAGCAAACTCGAGACCTATGTAAGTAATAAGCTGACCCATCGTTTTGACATAACCAATGCTTTTTTCATTTTGCGCACCGCACTAGTTGGCCAGTTTAGTGACAAATTGTACCCATAAAGCAGTAGTTGCACTGCTCACTGTTTTCATAAACCCAAGCCGACATCAATAAAGACAAACTGCTGTTTTACATTTAAAAAATAAATAAAATACTCTTGGCTGCAAACGAAAGTTTTCATCTCACGAACTTTAGCAAAAAAAAAGAAACGCACTCAAAAATTTGATGACGATTCTTACCTTCTTACTGAAAGCATTCCAAATCGTTAACGCCGCTGTTAATAACCACATCAAAATCAATTAGTTTTATTGGATCGAATCTTTAGGGAGATCTATAAATTCCTTAGCAAATGGCGAGTAGACATATTTATTATTATTTTGTAATAAAAATCCGATTTACTATAAAACATTTATTACCCACATCTTACTAAATATACACAGGACACAGCATAGGTGTATATTATGGAAGTCTGGAAATAATTTTGCAATATTTTTATTCATAAAGATTTGTATTACTTAACAGCCTTGTTCGCAATTTAAGTGCGATTTAAGTGCACTTTTCCTGTTGATCCTGCAAAAATGCGGAAATAAATAAAAAAAGTCTTTTTTATTTTAATTGCGAAAAAAAATTCACAGGTAGCAGTCGACTACATGAACTGAAACTATTCTCTTGCTGGAAAGCTAAATTTATTTCTTCTACCTAGAAGCGGTAAGTACACCAATGAAACTATGAAACTCCGATATTTTTGTACATTAGTCGTCTGTTTTAAAGAGAAGAAACTTCAGGAACAAAAATGTACAATCAAAAAGGCGAACTGACAAATTTTTGATGTAGGAGTGTAAGTGTGTGATTGAACATTTAAGAGACCTCTTCTCTAAAAATGCCTCTCGCACCGGTGCTACATAAATGTATCTATGAATTATTGTTGTAAATAATGCTATGTATTATGAAATACTATTTTGAATTGAATGAATAAGGTTGGCTGTCATATTTGACATGCACGGAATAAAACATCACTTTCGAGGCGACAACCAACAGCGTGGTTTCTTTCCCTCTTCTTATTTTAGGGGTTAGGCAAAAACATATCAGTGACAACGAGGATGGGATCATGATTGTGCGACTAAATTTGCACTTTGTCACTTTTCTCTAGACCCTGTCACAATTCTTTGGTATTTTGGCGATTTTTAAAGTGGAAAAGGAGCTTCACATACCTATTTTTTTAATGCTCTTCTTCTGAGATTAAATAAGCTAAAAATAAACGCAATAGCCCACAACACTATTATACTGTTTAGCTAGTCAGTGCTCAGTGTTTTTTTAAATATAGTGCAAAAATTCCAAATTTGCAGAATAGCTTCAGACGCAAACGCATGCGACTTTTCAGGATTTTCGTAAAATCAGTCCAAAAAGTGCACCTACCTACTTATTCCTGTATCCTAATTTTTTCTGTTCGTTGTTTGGCGAAAGCTAAATAAAGGCGGACCAAGTACGATACAAAACACAACTGCCACTAGTAATTGAATAAATAAATTCACCACGAAAATATTTCAGTGCAGGCACAAACCGAATATTCAACCACAATATCGTTAAAATACGATGTACATAGCTGGGCTGGTTTGAGTACCAACTGTGTAAGGGTTTGCATATTTGATGTTACTGTAACGACGAAAAGTATTCGTTCTTGGGGAAAAAACAAAAGTTCCTCAAAATTATCCTAATCTTGATTTTATTCATAAATGTCTGCCACATCTGCTGTCTGCTTTATACTTAGCTTTATATATTACATATGTCAACTGCGTAAATTTTTACCAGAAAGTAGATTTCTGAAAATATGTTGGTAATTTTAAACTTTCGAAGGCCAATACTACGGTATGAATAAAAATCTACTTTGCTAAAGTAAGTTGCAGTTCCTGTCAAACAGAGATGAATGAATAAAAGAGATGGTTATCTTTCGTACGTCTATCCCCCCAAAACCCATTTGTTTACATTGTTGTTTTTGTAATTTCAACCCCTGTCTGTGAATACGTGTGACCAACAAAAAAGCATGTTGCTAATGGACGACCGCGAATCATCTTGCTTTTATGAGTATCGCGGTGTTTAATTGTTTTGTGTTTCGTTTTTAGTTTGTTTGGTTTTTGTGGAGGTGTTGATTAAAATTAAAAAAAATAGTGAAATACACATTAGAGAATACCTAATTCTTGCATCAAAGTCCAATTCATGAACTCACATATACTATAATAGAAATGAGCAGGTGTGTGTGACTTCATGAATTTTTCTGGAAAACAGCTTGTAGGCAGCCGCCCTTCCACTGGAAAGATATATATCTCTGTATTCCATTATCTTTGCTGTCAAACCTAAAGAGTAAATTTAATTTTTTTAATTTTTCTTAAGATAACGTCTTTTGGGGAAATTGAAATTAAAAAAAAAAGGTAATTTAAATGCTAGCTTCAATTGCATCTGGAAACATGATTTTGGTTGCCAAATAGCTTGTGGATGCTTCATTTCCTCTTCTGGTGCCGGGAATTATTTCCTTTGTTGTTGGAAGTATTTATTTGTTCGCACACTTAAATAAAAACTATAAACTACCGAGAGGTTATTTAACTGTCGACCTAGAAGCCCGGATCTCCGCTATATATACGAGTACCTACCTCAAAAATGATTCTGTCGAAGTATTTCCATCTGAAAGAAATATTAGCCAAACAGTCCCCAGTCCATACTTCGCTTGAGACGAAACAATTGCTGCTTTTCCCGTACTTATCTTGTGGTTTTCCTGAACAAACAGAATTGAACTTAACTATTCACAATATTTAGATAAATTGAGAGTATAGTTTTAGCAAAAGGTCTCAGAATTTTCACAGCCGATCGAAGTAAAAGATCAGCGCCGCCTCTTTTCGAAAATGCCAAAAGTTGGAACGAACTCAAATTGGTTTTTATTCATACGAAACATATCAAATGCTTCGATTTTGACATTTATCTTGAGTAAAAGCAATTGGAGACGTTCGGATACTTCGTTTATGTAAAACGTCAACTAGATTGGTCGTGACTATGAATCCGAACGCGTTGACTAAGCAAGTTGAATTGTTTTTGTATTCTCGCGGTCAGCGTTACCTTTGCTTGATTTTGCCCTTCATAAATCTTTAAAAAATATTTTCAAATAAGTACATTAAAAATATAGCACGCCTGACAATCACTACACTATTATGGTGTTATGCGAACTAATGTTTGTTAAATATCTTGTGAATATTCTAAATTACCAGAGTGGCCTTAGAAATCACACCTTTTTCTCTCATCGCGCCTTTTTTCGACTCCTCAGAATTCTGCAACGGCCACTCTGTTTATTTTAAATTTGACTCTTCGAAATGTCAACTGAGCACGAAGGCAGGATTTTCTTGACTAGATTGGTTGGCTTCCCCTCCATAAACGTCAACTGCGAAAACTATACACGTGAACACTCTGGGCCAATAAAAACTGAGACGCATCTAGTCACACAGCTGTCAGACTTACTAAACTACGAATCCGAACGTCCCCATTGCTACGTTTTATTCATACAACCCTTTGTCAAATTATTCTTAGTCTTGTATGAATAATGTGCTTGTGGAACAACTGATAGAAGAAATCATTTTGCACGATTTTGTAAGTAAAACCACAGTTTTATCACTTACTGCCACCATATTTTTTATTTCAAGAAAATTATAGCTTTGACATTCATGAATGTGACTGTGACTGGTTCAGTTCGATATTGGCATCTGAAGGATACTATTGTCCGCACTGTACACATCAAGTCTTCGAGAGAGCTTCAACGTGAACACACCAACCAAGTGTGTGTACTAGCAATGTGCGTACGGGCCGTGTTTTATTTTATTTATTGTAATTAATTTAATTTTAAGTGATTGAGTGGTCTGAAAACAAAAAGTGCTCTTTACCTACCTATACTGTGTGTGTCTGTCCCACTGTACGAAAAATTCAATTCCCTCCCCTGTGGCCTGTCAGTTTGTGATTTATTTTTTTAAATTTTTTCGCAAAATATTCACAAGTTTATAAGATCAAATAAAATGGTGCAACATTGTGTGCAGATAATCATCCTGGCGTTTGTCGTCTACTCAACAAATGGATTTAACTTCTCGCCAAATCCGAATATAGCCTTTCGAGAGCCGAACTTGAAGACATTTATCCCGAAAGTGCACAGCTCATACTTTGGATTAGCTTTAGTCTTGAGAAAGTCTAGGTAAGTCTGGGGTTTTTAATTGGGGATCTGCATTCGATTAAATATGCAAAAGACACGTACGAAGTGAGCACGACCTTTTTTGTATTAATACTTTGTCCGGAGGAATAGCATTTTCTATTAATGGGATGCAACTCTTTTCATATCTCATTTCCGCGGAGCTATATTTATTGGCTTTATATGTATTTCTGGCACCTGATCGGTGGTAGGTAAGTTGTCGGTCATTGTCATCGTTTCAGTGGGGAAACATAACGCTAATTGAAGTGGGCAGCTTGATGGGACTTGTCAATCGTCAATAGTTTTGATTTGGATTTTATTTCTGAAAGCATATGAAATTTATTGTGGAATGTGGTTGTGGATGCTAGCAAACACACCTTTGTTGGCGAAGAAAATTAGGCAGTTGGAAGAGTCGTTTTCACGGCGGATTCAGCTTAAATGAAGGTCACCGAGAAGTGGGATTTTTAGATTTCCCGTGTCAACCTTAAAAAGGAAAAATATTTCATTCAGTGAAAAAATCGGGATTCAAAGAAAGTGATCTAGAGTTGAAACGAGATTAACTTTGTGTGCCTAGATCAAGGAAATGTTTTCCCTCCTGCACACATCCGATTCATTGTATCATAGATCAGAACATCCGACAGGACTTTGGTTTACTGAAATTTTTGCCAAAAAGCATATTATAGCAAGATTGAGTTAAAGGTGTTATACTAGTTAAGCCACCTTCTCGCTCTCTCGCTTACTAGCTCTCCGACAAAATTCAGACTGCCCAAGTTTTCACTGTAATAGCTACAACAATAGGCTTGTTTTTTGAGCTTCTATCTCAACAAAGCAAAGTAAAGTAGGAAAATGTGCACTTAAACGATTCCCAGCAGCTTTCTGAACAGTAGGTTTTATCAAAAAAGGTGGCAGTGTGGGCCTGTTCAGTAGGTAGCATGATACAACATGATTGGGCACATCACAAGAAGTAACTTTTTTCAGTCAAAGAAATACAATTTTTTTGCATAAAATTTTCCAATGGATATTGATCCTTCTTCATATTTTGGGGTTTAAAAAATATAAAAATATATATCTCAATTATTAATACACTAATATCTTACGATTACAAGTTTAATAATGTATATTTTTCTAAAACAATATTTGCAGCTTACATAAAAAATAATTTATTGCATATTTTAATAAAAGCCCTTATATTTATTTGTTATTTTGAAAATTAGTTCACTTATGCATTTCTTTATGAATTTCCACCAATCACAACCAACGAATAGTATGTACTGTAAATAGAGAAACTTTGTGAACAGATTCATATTATACAAGGAGGGCAACAAAAATGTTCTCCCCCTGGTGTTCAGAAGTATACATTTACTCCCAAGTGAATCTTGCTGGGAATGAATACCTAGTGTGAGTCGTCGAAGTGTCAAGTAGAGCGTAGTTGTTGTAATTGCGTGCTGAAAAGCTATGTATGAAAATATTTTCCCAAAGAAGTTGCAAAATTAGTCGATGAAGTCATAAGGTGGCTGTTTCTCTTCATCGCTATCAGTAAAATTTCAACTTCAAGTCGATAGAATCCGGCTGGGTATTTGCCACCTCGTAGTGCTGCGCCATATCTGTGTATGTGTTTCGAAAAACAAAAACGCGATAAAACCGTTGTCGTCCTAACTATGTGAACGCGTACAAATGGCTACGCGAATTTGGATTGGTGATAGGATTGGAATTCGAAAAAAGAAAAATTCCCACTAAAATGGATGGATTCGTTGATTCTTTGGAAACTGTTTACTGACTCTTGGTCGCAATAATGCGATGATGAATTGTGGAAAGAACGGTTATTGGTCACTTGTGCGATAGGTGGAATTTTGGTCGCGTTATGAAAATGCCACTCACAGTTTTTCTGAACAATGGGTCTTTCTATCGAAGTTATCTACAAAGTAATCGTTAAGTATATAAAACAGTTAAAGCTGTAATATTCAATAGGTCTATTCGCGTACTTTCCCGAGCTGAGCACTAAACATAAACATCTGTCAAACTAAACAAAATTTAGCGTATTTCTCTCAGAGAGAGAAAAATCTACTCCAAAGTCCAAAGTACGTGTATAGATTTCTAGCTACTTCGAGCCACTTACATTTTTGACATCCACAACGTTGTGTCTACATGGATGCTACAACTGACAAATATATATCAGGATAACAACTTACTAATTCGTCTCCTCTCTTATTTCCAGACTCATGTAGGTACCATCGGTGTTTTTGGCACTTAAGAGCTTCTCTCCCCATTATCCTTCCTATTACTAAGAAAGATACCACGGTTGTCATTGGCCCTAGATTGCGCGACAACCCCTATTAAAAACAAAAATTGGCAACACCACCTAAGTCATCCCTTCTCGTTTCACCGTTTTCGATCACCCCTTAGAATTTTCTTTTAAACCATCATTGCAGAAATTTAATTCATAGGAAATAAGAACAAATCAAAAACAAACTGGAAATTTCTTCAAAAGAAATCAAAACCATTCGTTAGAATTAACTTGAAACAATCTGAACATTTATTAAGTAAAATAATAATCATTAAATAATATCAATTTATATTAACTCATAAATACTATAATAAAAATAATAATAGTTGGCGCAACAGGTCTGTAGGGACCCTGGGCCTAGCTTCTCGCAACCATTCGTTTTGTGTGAGTTTTTATTTTTTGAAACGAATGGAAGGGATCTACAAGTTTCTGACGACTAGACATGTCTCGCCATTATATACCTAGATTATAATATGAAATGTGGCAAATCCGAATTGAATGTCCTTTTCTCTATTACACCGGCTGTCTAATTGATGGCCACGGTTGTGAGATTAGTTGGCGCTTTTGACGTGGGCTGGAACAAAAGGTGTAGAATTGAGAATTTTATGTCAAGAAGGGCTACGATTGTTCGCTGCACCTGCACCATGCCCTCGGAAGTGTCTAGTCCTGTGAGTTATCAAATTTAAAATATGATTGGTGTTGGAAGTACCAAACTAGCATTTCCAATCAGTGAGGATTTTTATGAACATTGAAGCCCTGATTGTTAGACCAACTCTCTTTTCCTATCTTACAATTTCAACGATTTATTTAATCAGGACATTCCTCAAATCTGCCTCAACCTTGACTGTTTCTGTACAGTTATATCTTTTTCAAATACGAACTATACCTTAAATATGGTTTTCGTTTTTGTTTTTTGTTTTTTTTTTCAGCGTTATTATTGGTGCTCCACGAGCTCAGTCCACACTAGAATCGCAGCGTAAGATTAACGAAACTGGAGCCATATATAAGTGTCCCTTAACCGGAACCTGTGCACCATACATCTTTGACAGCAATGGCAATATATATACTCAAAAGAACAAATACACATACGACTTTGAGAAAAAGGATTACCAATGGTTGGGCGCATCTATAGATGGTGGATCCAAGGACACCGACAAACTGGTCGTGTGTGCACCTCGATTGGTAGCAAACCTGCCGAACATCTACCTCCTTCACGGCATTTGTTACTGGACGCCGGATACGCTAAGTGATCGACCACAAATTGTAAAGAAAATTGCTCCACTTCGGCTAAAATGTAAGTTGGGACTAGTCTTTAAAAAAAAACACCTTTAACTCGAACTTCTAATGAACTTTCGCAGCAAATCACGTAAGGAAATCGAACGGCAGCGGATACTATTACTGTATGTATGGCGAGCAGGGAATAAGCGCCCATGTGACTGATAACAATGAAGAGATTCTCATTGGCGCCCCCGGCATTCACACTTGGAGAGGTAAGGGATTCTACCAATCAGAGGTTGTAAAAGGATAGTCTAATTGGTTTTATTTTCCAGGTTCTGTAATTCGATACCATGTCAAAACTCGAGCGGCACGACAAAGCACGGCGCTGACATACACAACAGAAGTCCCAAATCCAGAGTTATGGAAACAGCAAAATGATTCGTACTTTGGATACGCGGTCAGCTCGGGAAATTTCGACAGCACACAGACGAACAAGATATTCTATGTTGCAACAGCACCGCAGGCTAACGAACAGTCGGGAGAGGCATACATCTTCGACATCGTGACGGGCTATGGAGGCTACACCATCAAGAAGTACTATACCTTTTATGGAACCCAGTTTGGTGAATACTTTGGATATGCTGTTTTGGCTGAAGACTTGAATGGCGACGGACGGACAGATGTGATTATTACCGCTCCTCAATTCAGTTCGAATGACAATGTCGATCAGGGTGCGGTCTATGTATACATCAACAAAGGAAGGGTAAGTTTGTGAAAGATCTTGCGGCTGGTTTATGAATCTCATATGAATCTCTCCCCGCATTCAGTTTTTCTTTGAACTTCAAAAGAAGATCATATCACCTATCAATGGCAGAGGACGCTTTGGAACGGCTATTTCCAAGCTAGGTGACATCAATCATGACGGTTATAATGGTATGGAACTTCAGCTTTCGCTTTGGTTGATATTTTAAAATCGGTCTTATTTTTTACAGATATCGCCATTGGAGCTCCTTTCGCCGACAATGGTGCCGTATTCATCTACCTGGGTAGCTCGAAGGGTCTTCGCGAAATTCACAGTCAAAAGCTGGCAGCTGTTCCAGCAACAACCTCTTGGGGCCCTCAGATGTTCGGTCATGGCTTGTCACGAGGATCCGACATAGACAACAACGGCTTCAATGACTTTGCAATCGGTGCCCCTAACGCCGAGTCCGTGTATATCTATCGTGCCTATCCTGTGGTGAAAATTCTAGCCACCATCAACTCCCTTAGTCGAGAGATCAAACCAGATCAAAATCAATTCCAATTAAAAATTTGCTACATGATTTCGACAACTTCAACGAAAGTCCAGAATCAAGATCTTGCATTGAGAGTTCTTGTCGATCCACAGGTTAAGCGTGTGACTTTGAAGCAAACCAATTCGGGTGAACTGGTATTCAATGCGACGGCAATAACGCAGAACCAGTGTCGTTCCTTGGATGCGACGGTGCGATTCAGTACGGCTGACATATTTAAGCCAATTGAACTGGTGATGCATTACGATTTGGTCAATGGGGTGCCGAACTCGGAAGGTAAGTGTTTCTTTTGTTAACTATTGTCGAGGGTGACATTTAAGATCTAACCCCATTCTTGCGTCGCAAAAGCATCATCTAACCCATAAATAGATTAAAGGCAGTTTTGTCAATTCTTTTATAATGTAGTAACAATTGGTACCTATACAATACAAAGACCGCTATTGAAAGTTCCTTGTTGGTACCTATCAATTGCGAAGTTGCAAACTTAACTTACATTTGCCTTTGTTTGTTAAAACTTTTTCTAAGGCCTCGAACAATTTTGTAAGACAGATATAATAAATGATCGTTGCTAAGTTTTTGACGTTTCCTCTTTAGTTTGGGATTTTAAGAACTTGTCAGCAACTTTCTGTTTACAAACAAAAAATCGGAAACAGTTCTGGAAAAATGGCGATTGCCTTAAAAATATCTACTTACCAACGTTTATTAAATTACAGTTGACTGACATTAATTGTACCCTTGCAATATTCAACGACTTCTACACTTTTATGAGAATAATATGGTATTCGATTGGGCTTTTTCGAATTCGCTCTCAGATTTCAGATTTTGTGTGTCTAATCGAACATAAAAACGTCACTTGCTCTTTTTTCCCGACTGTACACAGGGAGGGTTATGTATGTGTTTCGCGCGTATCATATGTAAGTTCCTACGGGACGCCCTGTAGCCCAAACGGCTTGACCGATTTTAAAGGGCGGGGTGTCATTAAATTGGTATTCTTCCCCGGAGTGTCATAGGCTAAACATATTATAAAAATATTGATTTAAAAAAAAAAAATAAATAAATAAACATTTTTTTCACACAAATGTCTGAAGAAAAATGTGAAAATATTGTAACTTTGCTGGAGAAGAGTGTTCGCTAATCTGTTGCTTTAATCCCGGCTAAGGGCTGGTTCTGGCGACAGCACAGTACAAATAATTAAAAATCAAAAATGAAGAAATTTAGAGCGATCTTGGAACAAAGGTGAAAAAGAAATTACTTGGATCTGGAGTCCCTAATGTTTATAATAAGACTCATTGGCCTCCCACCCCATCCATGTAAATACACTGGCCATTATTTTTAGGTATCTACCCTTATTGAATTTACAATCTTCTAAGTGATTTACGTCATATTTATGGGTTGTTTAAATAAAATTTAAAAATAAACCATCATATTTAAAGTTAAAATTTTCAAATTATAATTATGTAATTAAACATGGCTTAGATTATAATATATATGTATTTAGCATTTTTTTTTTTAGATATAGTTAAGTTTAATAAAAAAAATAATAAAGAGAAAAATTAATGGGTAACTAATTAAATTAAAAATTTTAAAACTATTTAAATTGCTTTTTTTTTATATATTATATAAGTTCGTATAATAATAATAAATTATAATTATTTACCTTTTGATTCTTTTTTTTTTTTTTTTTGTTGATATCCGTGCGCACGAAATCTTGATAAATGTTCAGAGGAATACTGTTTAAATACACGAACTTACACACTAAATTTTTAAGAACAAAAAAAAAATAACAATAATAATTGAGGCACTCAGCGCCAAAACGGCCTAAGCACAAAATATTCGAACTGCGTAAAGTGGGTTTGAAAATAATAAGAAATTTGAAACACAGTTTTCTTTTTTTTATTGTTCGTAAACAAGTTGAAGTAATATTTTTTTTATTTTGAATTAGTTCAATATGCGCAGTCTCCGACTGCCAATTAGTTATACTTGAAAGTATCTTTTTTTAATCTTTTTAAATCTTTTTTACAGTCAGTCGGGTTTTTTGGTTTTTTAAATTAACTTTTTTATTTGTGTTTATGTTCGTGCGATTCGCATTTGTGTAGCCTCCCATTCACTGGTTAAATTTTTTTATATTAAAACATTCAAAATTTTTTGTAACGATTCATTTCTAAAATTGTAGGTACTTATACATAAATAATTTACAAAAATGCATTGAGGCCCATTTTATTCACTCGAAGTTGAACACAACTTGGGGGTTTTTATGTGGAAAACTCCCCGAGTTGTGTTCAACTTCCAGTGAATAAAATGGGCCTAACCCGATGCAATGCCAAAAACCTAAACGACGTCCACCAGTTGTCAAACTCAAATGCACGTGGATCTGAGAAAAAATCTAGATTCGCAAAAGTGCTCTGAAATCTGAAAAAATTGTTGTTTTTTGTGGCAAACGAACATAAATATAAAGTGCTCTGAGACCAAAAAAAAAGTACTCTGAGAGCGCCCAATCGAATCCCACATTATTTATTTATTTCCGTTCACACACTTCTCCAAAACAAGTGTGACGCAAAAAAGAAAAAAAGAAAGCAAAAATCAACAAGAGGAAAATGCAAAAGAAAACCAGAGCAAAAGAATAAAAGAAACAGCAAAACCTTTTCAACGTTAAATTCAGTTTTCTTTATTTTTCGTATTCTCTGTTTCTTTTCTGATGATTGACTGACCCCCGTTCTTCTGTTTCACTGTCTTATATTGTCTCTTCTATGTATAACTCTCTGACATCGCGCGACAGCCAAAATGTTCTGCCTATCCGTTAATACGGTCGCCAACCATGTACTTCGAAGTGTAGTAGAAATTCAAGGGCATCGACAGTCGACATGGGCGGACGCAAAACCGAATTCAAGGCGCCGGCTGAGATGCTGTAAGGTGATGGGGGGGTCTGGTGAAACAGGTGTTACAGCTCGTCCATCCTGATTTAAAGCTCGTCCTCGAGATTTCTTGCCATCGATGGATTGGAAACCGCGACCGCGTTAACACTCTCACCATGATCCGAAACATCTGCATCGCTGTAGCACAGGTCATCGTCATCGTCGTCATCGTAAAGATCGCACCATCTCTTCATTTTGTCTGAGCTCTCGACGGACTCAAATGGCTTTTGAGAGCGCTGTTGTCCCGGAATATCCTTTAGGACGTATCGGTCGTTTGGCAGCACTTTCGTCACTATGTATGGGCCCCTGTAGATTGGATCAAGTTTTCTGGACTCACCTGTTCCTGTAGGCTCACGTTCAATCAGGACTAAGTCATCTACCTCGTATGTGTTTGGCTTTTTGTGGGTCTTGTCAAAACGTTCCTTCTGCCTCTGCTGGTTCATAGCAATATGTTGCAGAGCAATGTACCGCTTGCGATCCATTTCATCTTGGTTCCAGTGTCCAGTTCGTTCTAGCTCCAATAGTAGCTTGTCCCCAGCAATTCCTCTTGGCGTATAGGCAAACATCAATTCGTGCGGCGTCACTCTGGTAGTTGCGCTTCTCGTCGTGTTTAAGCTCCACTGAATGCTTCTCAACTGTTGTGCCCAGTCCTTGCCCGCTGAATGAGTGCACTTCAGCGCTGCTAGTACCGTTCGGTTGGCCCTCTCCACCTGCCCGTTGGCCCGTGGTGTCCTAACGGCCGTCATAATATGCTGTATCCCGTGAGTGCGACAGTATTTTGTGAAATCACTCGCCGAGAATGCCGTACCTCTGTCTGTGATTAAGCGCTGCGGCATCCCGAAGTATTCGCTGACTTGGTTGAGCACTGCTATCACTCCCTTTGTGTTGGTGGTCCTTACAGCTTTCAAGATCGTGTATTTGGTAAAGTTGTCTACTAGTGCCACCAAGTACTTCGTCCCTCCCCGTCCAGCTACGAATGGTCCAAGATGATCCATATGAATAGTATGAAAGGGTATAGGTACCCTCTCAATACAATGCAGCTCGCCTTCCGCCGTTCCACCCTTCTTCTTAGTGTAAGCGCATTCTACACATCCTTTTATGTAGCCCTTGACAAAGCTTCTCATCTTAGGAAACCAGTATGTCCGTCTCAGCCTCTCCAGTGTTTTTTCATAGCCCATGTGTGCAGCCTCATCGTGGCACATTCGTAAGACTCTCCATCGTACTCCTTTCGGCACAACCCACTTCCGCCGATCGCCGTCGCATCTGTACAGTCGCTTCCCCTCCAGCTGGTATTCTTTATGCAACTGCTTTTGTTTACTATCGGTGGTTGCTGCTTGCAGTTGTTCAATAATGTTGCGTAGGTCTTCATCTTGCCACTGCATGGTCGCTAGCCAATCGCCATCGTCGATGCAGATATTTAAAATGTTGATAGATGCTTCCTCCATTTCTGGTGCTTCCGCTACTGGCTGGCGACTCATTGCATCCACGTACCTCGCTTTTCTCCCTGGCTGATGAACTGTAGTGAACTCAAATTCTTGTAGTTTGAGCCACCACCTCGCGACTCGTGGTATCATCCTGGCCTTATTTTGAGTCGCTACAATGGCCTCACAGTCGGTTATTACTTTAAACGTCTTTCCCAAAAGGTATATCCGGAATCTATCGAGACTTTCTACCACAGCCAAGACCTCCAACTCGTAGCTGTGATAGTTGGCTTCCGCTTCGGTTAATTTCCTGCTGAAGTATGCCACTGGCCTCAGGTAGTCGTCGTTCCTCCCTCGCTGCATCAGTATACCTGCGAGTCCCACAGTTGAAGCGTCGGTATGAACTTCATGGTCACACTGTGCATCATAGAGAGCCAGCAAAGGTGGATTAATTAATTTGGATTTGAGCTTGTCGAATGCCGCCTGCTGTGGCTCCATCCACACAAAAGGATTGTTTTCCTTTAACAAATCGGTTAGAGGCATAGCGATTTGGGAATATTTCGGAACAAATTTCCGGAAGTAACCAGTAAGGCCCAAAAATTGTCTCACCTGATGCACGTTTCTTGGTTGGGGAAAGTTTTCCACCGCCACTGTCTTCCGCTCACTTGGTCGTATCCCGTTTCCATCCAGTTGATGTCCGAGGAATTCAATGCTAGTCCTCAGAAACGCGCACTTTTTGGTATTAAGAGTCAAACCCGACTCCTTCAGAACTCCAAGAAATTTGCTCAGCTTTTGTAATCCTTCTTCTATTGATTTGCTTCCGATAATAACATCGTCTAGGTACACTGCAACATCCCCGCGGTTCATGCGTGCTTTGATCTGGTTCATGCACATCTGGAAATACGCTGGAGCATTAACTAGACCAAATGGCATGCGCACAAACTCATACAGCCCGTTCTCCGTAGCAAATGCGGTATACTTTCGGCTTTGTTCGGCTATTCGTACTTGATGATATCCGGCAGCGAGGTCCAGTACTGTGAAATACTTATTTCCAGCTAATGTTGATAGTATTTCCTCCACGGTAGGCATCGGGAACTTCTGTTTCACTGTTACTTTGTTAAGCGCCCGATAGTCGATGCACATCCTGTCTCCACCATCCTTCTTCTTCGTAAGAACTATCGGCGCACAGAAGCTGGAGGTCGAAGGTCGAATGACTCCCTGCTGCAACATTTCAGTTATCTTTTCTTCCACTATCTTTCGTTTGGCGAAAGGTAGTCGGTAAGGCTGTACGCATACTGGATGTGAGGTAGTCAATTCGATCGTGCACTCACCCCAGTTGTATTCGCCGAGTTCGCTAGCATCCAAAGCGAAACAGTCTCGATAAGTGTTCACTAGTCCACAAAGTTGTTCCTTCTCCTCATCTGTGATGTGCTCAGTAGCCATATCGTCAATCGTTATTCTGCTTCGCACCTGTTGCTCCGCTTCGTGTGCAATAATCAACGTGTTACCTCCTTCACTCGTGGTACAGTCACTGATTTTAAGTTCATTGTGTGTCTTCTCGATTTTGACTTGGGGTTGATCAAGCAAGCGCCGACCGACAATCATTTTGTATGGCTGACTTTCGTCTGGGACAACTAACACTTCGCACCAACTATTCAATGCATCTACCATTATTTCGGCATACAATCTTCCTACAGTCGTGCATCCTCCTCCACCGAACCCATTAAGCCTCCTGGTGTCCTGGTCGTAGCGAAGCTCATTGGCTTTTGCAACTGACTGTTGCAATGTAACGCAATCGCTGCCTAGGTCTATAAAAGCCTCAATTGATTGCCCATTCACTTTCACAATTTTATGGTACACACTTCCGTTTTCACACACCCACAACTGGTTTGACTGATGGCTTCGGCTTGTAGCCGGTTCCGCTGCTCTTCCCGCTGCTGTACAGTTGCGACTGATGTGTCCGCTTTGATTACAGTTGAAGCACTTGATCGTAGTGCAGTTCCGTCCGATGTGCCCCATCTGGTTACATTTGAAACATTTGATCGTCTCTGAAGCCGGGTTTCCACCATTTCCTTCCGATGCGGTCGGTCTGGATGCTCCTGTTGTGTTCGTAGTGCGCCCTGTGGTTGATGCTGGTCGTCGTTGGACTCTCACACTCATGGTCCATCGAATTTTCTGTAGCAGCTCCTGTAGCGTACCTGGCTGTGCCGCTTTCAAAACGTCACGACACTCCAAGTCGGTAATGCCCCGTACGATATATTTTACCACTGTTTTCTCCCCCAGTTGACCTCTCGAAGCAACCGCCTTCATGTCATACACAAACTCCTCTATGTCTTCATTTGGCCTTTGCTTTTTATTGCGCAAAATTTCATGCAAATCCGCAAGATCATCTTCGGCTGGGAAGTTTTTCACGAATTCGCACAGAAACTCCTCTAACGTTGAATAAAGAACCCCATTACTCCAAAGCTTCGCTGCTCCTGCCAGCTTACTGGTCGCTGCCATCATAACAAGCCTTCCATCTAGCTGGTACACATCCCTGATTTCTCGAACTCTCCGGACAAATGCTGTCGAAGAAAGTCCTGCTGCGTTTCTTGGGTTGAATTCGCAAAGCATTTCGCTCACATCCTTTACTGTGTATCCATTTTTAGATACAGCTCTGTCCTCTCTACAACTCGTCGTTCGTGGTTTTGGCGCTGGAATCTCCTCCTTTTCGGTCTCCTTCGGTGATTTCAAGCTTTCCAGCGCTGCCTTCATGGACTTGATCTCCTGTCGTAGCCTCTCTACCTCACTCCGCTCGTCGTCACTCGATCCAGTATTCTCGTCAGCCTCGTCCTCGCTTATATCATCTGCTTCGGAGTCTTGAATTAAATTTTCGTACACCAGTAGTTTGTGCAGCAACTGAGACTTTTTCCTTGCCCCTTTCAAGCCACGTTT
Source organism: Cheilosia vernalis (assembly GCA_949126925.1). NCBI lineage: Eukaryota > Metazoa > Arthropoda > Insecta > Diptera > Syrphidae > Cheilosia > Cheilosia vernalis. The sequence goes on from OX421361.1 coordinate 51,614,267, forward strand.
CTTCAGCTCACGGCGGAGCTCGTCCCTCGTGTATTCACTGAATTTCGCGATCAGTTGCTCAGTTTCACTCATATTCGTCCTGATTTGGCCACGTTTAATTTTGGTCAGAATAGCGCAGTTGATTGTTAAATTTTAATATTAATTAAAATCATTGGGATCCCATCCCACTTCTGATGTTGTGACGCAAAAAAGAAAAAAAGAAAGCAAAAATCAACAAGAGGAAAATGCAAAAGAAAACCAGAGCAAAAGAATAAAAGAAACAGCAAAACCTTTTCAACGTTAAATTCAGTTTTCTTTATTTTTCGTATTCTCTGTTTCTTTTCTGATGATTGACTGACCCCCGTTCTTCTGTTTCACTGTCTTATATTGTCTCTTCTATGTATAACTCTCTGACATCGCGCGACAGCCAAAATGTTCTGCCTATCCGTTAATACGGTCGCCAACCATGTACTTCGAAGTGTAGTAGAAATTCAAGGGCATCGACAGTCGACATGGGCGGACGCAAAACCGAATTCAAGGCGCCGGCTGAGATGCTGTAAGGTGATGGGGGGGTCTGGTGAAACAGGTGTTACACAAGCAATTGAAATCTGATAAACTGAAAATATTGAGAAAAGTTCATAAAAATAATGATTTAAGCATTTTAATCTGCCAACTTTGTAAACTCTTATTTTCTTATTTATTTAATACATGCCTTCGCAATCACATTCTTCCGCCCGATGAAAATCGACTGTCTCCCTCTTATCTCGTGCCAGAAAATACAAGTTCGCTTATTGTAGGCTTAATTTAATTTACGATGGAGATTAATAGGGACCGCCATTAGGACAAAATTCCTTCTTATTTAAATCACTTTAAAGTTCTATATCCCAAGGAAATATATTGACGTTCGAAATTTTCAACTTTCAGAATTTTGCGAAAAATGTGCCGCTGTTGATCCAGCTGATCCAAAAGTTATCAGAGAAAAGATTATTTTCAGCACTGGCTGCAAGAGTAACATTTGCGTTGCTGACTTGGAAGTCAAAAGCTCCGGCTTACAGTAAGTACCTTAAGGCCCATTTTATTCACTGGAAGTTTTCCATATAAAAATCCCCAAGTTGTAACTTCGAGTGAATAAAATGGGCCTAAATTAATTAGTTTGGCGATTTTGTATTCATAGCAATATCTTAATCTTTACAGACCCACTTACATCCTCGGTAGTAGTAGAACAATAGCTGTTACCTACGATGTAACAAACTTTGGTGAAACTGCCTATCTACCTCAAATCAACATAACATCATCGAATAAGATGCCGTTCGCTAAGATACCCTCTTCGTGTGATCAACACGAACACGTCCTTTTGTGTGACTTAAATCGAGGACAACCGATGGCTGTTGGTAGCAAGCAAAGTATAACTACCGTCTACGATGTTAGCCGCATTGAGGGCACATCGATGACATTGACTGCAGCCGTCTCTAGTACAGGCAAGGAATTAAATCCGTCCAATAATTTAGCTAAGGACCTCATAGCTCTGCAGGAGTTCACAGAAATCGAAGCGATTGGGTGAGAATAATTGAATAATATAATTTTGGTTCACCCAGTTGTGTCATTTGAAAAAGGATGTGACAGCTGAATTTGCCCGTATTATATGATTTTACTTAAAATTTTTCCAATGCTACTAGTAGTAGCTTCTAACATGTATTGCACTCTACTACAAATGATAGCAGGTAATGTGCGGCTACTTTTACGCAGCAATTTTATTTCCTCTGTCGAATTATATAATACGGAACTCATTTCTACTGTCACGGGCAATGATCGACTAAGGAAATAATGGCAAAAGTTTTTAACAGCGTATTAAACTATATTTTTATTTCTTTTTAGTAAACCACACACATCACACATTAATTTAGAGAAAGTATTTAAAACGGCCGAGATCATAAACAATTATGAGGTTAGTTCTTGACATTACCCCAAAAATTAATTGATCATAAGTCATAACGAACACTCTTTTTTGTTTAGATCAAAAGTAACGGACCAAGTCGGATTCAGGAACTCGAAATCGCATTCGAAATACCAATTGCGTACAAATTCTATGAATCAAGTTTCACACTACCAATTGTTGACATAAACAATATCACAGTCCAAGGAGTTTACGATCGTCAATTGCTTGCCGTTGAACTTTATCAGAATAAGACCTTGCTGCTCGCAAATCCAACCGAAATATCCTCGACATCAACTCGAACTGTAGTTGTACAAAACGGAAACCAAATTGTGTACGAGTCGACGAATGTTAAACAAGCTGCATCCAAGAGTGAGTATATCAGATCTGCCCAAAAGAATCCACTCAATCTTCTCAGCGACGAACTCATGGGAACTTTGCCCGTCAACCGAACTATCGTGTTCAGTTGCATTGACCCTGAAATAACGTTGTGCGCAAGAGCTGTCCTTAAAGTGTACAACTTCATGCCCGATATGCTTGTGACGAGCACACTGAAATATCACGTGGATTTGAAAGAAGTCAACGACGTTCTCATTGAACCGTGGGAGTTCTTTGTCATCGTCACCAAATTGGACATCTCGAAAGTCGGTGATGTCGATGGGTATGTTATCCTAAAAAATCCCCCCAATCGATCATAATCTATAAATCGCTATTTCGGTTGCAGAAAATCCACAAAAATCACGCGAAAGATCGAATACAATGTGATATCAAAGCATCAGTTGTACAGCACACCCATTTGGGTGATTATCCTTGCGATTTTGGGAGGACTTTTAGTTCTGGCTGCAATAGCTTATGGCATGCACAAGGTAAGTTTGAAAACATATAAAAAACAACCACAATAATTGAATCTTTTTTTTTTTAATTTTTACAGGCTGGTTTCTTTAGAAGAGCAAAGAAAGAGGAAATGGACAAACTTGTCCAGGAGCGACAACAAGCCGAAGACACCGAAGATGAGGGCTAGAAACGATACGTCTAACGTTATTTGTGCTGTGTATATCTTCCTGTGCATAAGCTCTGGAGTAACTCAGGGGCAGACACGCAAAAATCACTTAAATATACCAAATGTTTATACGGCTTAGATATTAATTTAAACTTTAGTCCATAAGTGAAAGCTGCCATGTAAATTATTTATCTTGTTTAGTCGGTATTTTGTTAAAAACGAAACAAAGAGATATGTTATGAAAAATTGCTTAGAGTGATAAATATTATTTCAAATGACTGTATTAGTAGAATCCTTATCCTTATTACTATAATAAAACTGTAACTTTTTTCCGGCTGTAAGTAGTTTGTGTGCAATGGGCTCAAAAAGTACTGAACGAAATTGATTTCGGTTTTCACAATTGCATTGGAAATTGTCGATATTAGAATTTAGGATAATGTTTAATCATTATCCGCTGTCCGGAAGCGGAGATTTAAGCTGATATCTAACAAAAGTTGTAATTCTCGATTGCCTTCTAGCTCCTAGCTTTGGAATGACTCAACCGAATGAAATAGGATTTTTTATAAAGTTCAATTGTGTACAAAGATTTTAAGATATAAATCATCTTTGTACATAGTCCTGAAGCTGAACAATAAGCATTAAATTATAAATTTTATACAATTCAAAAAAGTAAAATGTTCGATTGAAGCTAGATCGTTGGATTTGCCCGGGATTCAGTGGAGGAAATTTTGTGTGTGTGTGCGGCAAAACCTGTTTCTCTCTCTGTACGTTTTCTGCTGTATGCTTTTTGTTTCTCTTTTTTTTTATACACCTTTTGTGCTTTGTGTTGTTTTTTTTTTTTTTTTGTTCACTTAGATCGAAATTGAACAAGAGAGTGGAGTTGTGGGTGGAGTATTAATGTGGTGCATGGGTGGGAGGGAGTCACACTCAATTGTGATTTGATGCGCTATATTGATTGTGATCTGATTAGTGAATCATGTGCTATGTGCATGCATGCCACGAACGAATCCCTTTTGTGCTCGGTATTGTTTTTTTTTTTATCAATTTTTTAAAATCATCTTCTCAACCGATCTCAATGAAATTTTGTTTGTGTTCATAGATCATAGTTGTATGTAGCTAGAAAGATAGGATAGTTTTGGACCCGATAGGTGGCGCTGTTGTCGTTTTTTTTATTCGCTAGAGAAATGTAATAATTGGAATGTAATGTGGTATTCGATTGGGCGCTCTGAGAGCACTTTTTTTCTCGCAGAGCAATTTATGTGTTCGTTTGGTACAAATAAAGCAATCTTTTTCAGATTTCAGATTTGACAACTGGTAGAGTTTATTTACATTTTAGTGATTTTTTTCTCCAGCAAAGAAAGGCATTGCATCGAGTGAATCAATTTTTGTAAATTATTTATGTATAAATATTTAATAATCAATCGGGACGGATATTTCTAATGTTTTAATACAAAATTTAATTTAATAAAACAACTAAGAACTGCCAACCTAATTCCAGTGGTGGCGTGAGCGCAAGGAAAACCGTGCCGAAGGATGAAAGGTTGGAGGTTAAACCAGCCGATTACGAGCTCCCTCAGGTGCCCAGGCGAAGACCTGATGGTATATAATGCCTTACCCTGGTATGGCGGCGCTGCCGGGGCGGACATACTTTCCGACCATACTCGTGGGATCCAAAATAGATAAACCAATTAAAAACACAAAGGATGAGGGAGGTGAGGGTGCGATAAGTGCCCTCGGTGAGTCGGTGGCCGACACAATAATCGTGGAGCCATACGATCTCACCAAAATACAAGAGGCCCTAGAAGCCGGATCAACAGAGGAGGAGATCTCGAAGGAGGAAGAGGAGAAGCTTTTGGCTGAACCCTCAAACGAGATAGCCGAAGAAGAAAAGGCGAAGAGGAAGAAGGTGCCCCCAGGTCTGTTAAGGAAACGGGAATACCTTAAGGCCAAACATATATATGGCATTCTCGTGGCCAAAGAACAAGGCTCCTTAACAGAGAAGGAGCGAGCCTCCTTGGAATGGGCCAAGGAGACCATTGCGAAAGACGCTCTTACGAGGCCTGAGCCTATAAGACCGTCTAACGCGATAGGGCTGACTAGGAAGTCAGGCTCAAAAACACCACACAGCGCAAAACGGCCGAGGGACGATGTCGCTAAGACAGACCCCAAAGCCAACCGTAAGCCGAGGGACGATGTCGCTATGACAGACCCCAAAGCCAAATGTAGCTCCTCAGTGAAAAAGGTGCCAAAGACGGAACACCGGGTGACCGACAATAAGCCGGGCCCGAGTGGATTCCAGAGGAAACCTATTGCTGAGAGGCCACAAAACAAAAACAAAGAGCTAGCCTTGAAGAGGTTGAGGTCGCCAGAGGACGCCCCCAACATCCCGAAGAAGGCAAAGCGGCACGATACACGGGCGGGTAGCCCCAAAAGGGCACCCACGTGGGGAACTAGCCCAAGCGGGAGATACAGCGAGGTAACCAGGAACCCGCTTCAGTTAGCTGTGGTGGACTCCAGGAAACCAAGCGGCCAGTACTCTGCGGAATGTGGCAAGATAATTGAGAACGCTCTAGGCGTAGCGATTATCTCCCACATCCGAGCCAAGACAGGTGCAAAGGCCCCCGCTTACGGCAAGATGAGATGGTTCAAGGGCATCACTTACATCGACTGCAAGGACCAGGCATCGAACGACTTTGCCAAGACCGTGCTAAACGGCGCTCAACTATGGGAGGGAGCAATGCTAAAAGCTGTACCCATAGAGGAAGTACCTATAAAGGCAAAGGGTAGAATATCCATCCCTGAGATAGGTGTAAAACGTGAGGAGGTCCTTAGCGTTTTACAAGCACAAAATCCCCAGATTCCGATGAGGGATTGGGAAATTGTGTCTGAGGAGGAGCCGAAGAATGGTGCAAGAGGGTACATCATCTTGTTTGATGAACCACCTGCATCATTGAAGAAAGATATGCAGATGCCGCTATCATTTGCAGCAAGCGAGGTTACCCTCAAGCTCTTGAAGCGGACTGCGGATAACGCACGAGCGCCTGAAACTGTGAAGGAGGCGACTACATCAAAGCATGAAGGTAGTCCAAATCAACCTCCATCACAGTAAGGTAGCTTCAGGCAACCTGAGGATGTTCCTCGAGGAGGAGCAGCTGGATCTGGCCCTAATCCAAGAACCATGGATCAATAAAGATCAGGTGATGGGACTAGGGTCGGAAAAATACGACATACTTTATGTCAAAAACAAAGGTAAAGTAAGATCGTGTATTATGGCAAAAAAAGAACTTCATGCACTAATATTGCTTCATTTCAGTACAGGTGATCTGACGGTGGTGGAGATCAGAGGCAAGGGCGAGAGCTGCAGGGTGGCGTCAGTATACATGCCAAGCGACGATGACACATCAGTACCCCCCGAACCGGTAAAGGCGCTAGTAGCGGCGTCAGAACAAGGTAAGAAAAACTTAGTCTTAGGCTGTGATGCTAACGCCCATCATACTATTTGGGGTAGCTCAAACATAAATGCCAGAGGTGAGGCTTTGTTTGATTACCTTCTTTGCTCCAATCTTCTCATATGTAATCGGGGTAATGATCCCACTTTTATTACGGTGAATAGAAAGGAAGTTTTAGACGTAACCTTTGCATCCCATAACAATTCTGTCCAAATTGCAAATTGGAGAGTGTCCAGCAAGGCATCACTATCGGATCACTGCTGGATACTCTATGACTTGCAAATGGTTTCGCAGGGTAGAAAACAGTTCAGAAATCCTAAAAGGACGAACTGGGAGGTATTTGGCGAGACGGTGCAGAGTTACAGGAATCTCTGCCCGGTAAAAGATTTCACATCTGTTAAGGAAGTAGACGATGCAGTCGAGTCCTTAACGGGTGTGCTCTCCCGATCATTTGAAAAATCCTGTCCGAAAAGTGGAGCGAGTGGGAAAAAGCGTCCACCCTGGTGGAGTCCCAAGATCGCGGAACTCATACGAAGCTCAAGGTCCAGGTGGAACCTCGCCAAAGAGGGACGTATTGAGTGGTCAACGTATAAGGAAAGCGTTAGAATCCTTAACAAGGAGATCAGATTCGCAAAGAAAACGTCATGGAGAACTTTCTGCGAATCCATCGAATCCACAACCGAAGCATCTAGGTTGAGGAAAGTCCTTTCAAAGGCACCGATGCCGATAACTTCGTTAAGAAGGGGCGACGGTAGCTGGACCGAATCACACAAAGAGACGCTGGAAACACTGACGGAAACTCACTTCCCAGGATGCACAGATGTGTCGGAGAGTTACGATACAGTAACACCAGGCACGAGGGAGGGAATGGAGCAGGAAACAATCGCCGAAATTATAGACGAGAAGAAAATAGCCTGGGCTATCAACACATTTGCCCCGTTCAAGGCACCCGGAATAGATAATATTCGACCAATTATGCTACAGAAGTCAGAGGAAGCTATTATTCCATGGCTAAAACGCATATACACGGGCTGTCTAAGGCTATGCTATGTTCCCAGGGCATGGCGTGAGGTGAGGGTGATTTTCATTCCTAAGGCAGGGAAAGCTAGTCACATCACAGCCAAGGACTACAGACCAATCAGTCTGTCGTCATTCATGCTGAAAACAATGGAACGACTAATTGACCTGCACGTACGGCAAGCGATCGGCGATAACTACCTATCAAAATCGCAACATGCGTACATGAAAAGCAGATCTGTTGACACAGCGCTACATAAAGTAGTATCGGTAGTGGAGGAATCTCTACACCATAAAGAATACACACTGAGTGCGTTCCTAGACATTGAGGGGGCCTTCAACAACATCGAAGCGGACGCAATCTTAAGCAGCTTGCGCAGAGCCCACCTAAATAGCAGCCTATGTGACTGGATTGGACTAATGCTAGGCACACGCAGCATCAAGTCACAGCTAGGGGACGTGAGCATTGAGCGGAAGGTCAGTAGGGGAACACCTCAAGGTGGGGTCCTCTCACCGCTCATATGGCTCCTCGTAGTTGATGAACTGCTAAAAATACTGGAAACAGAAGGCTTCATTGTGAGCGCATACGCAGACGATGTCGTTATTCTGGTTCCAGGTAAATTCACTCCAGTCCTCAGCGAGAGACTTAGCTACGCACTTCTACTAGTCAATAACTGGGTCACGGGCCGCGGACTCGGAGTGAACCCATCGAAGACGGAAATCCTCCTGTTCACGAGAAAAAGGGCGATCCCCGCCTTCAATCCCCCAAGGATGGGCGGGGTAGACCTTGAAATTTCAAAAACAGCAAGATATCTGGGAGTAATCTTAGATTCCAAGCTCAGCTGGAAGGAAAACATAGAGGATCGCGTCAAAAAGGCATACGTGGCACTATATGCCTGCAGAAGAGCATTCGGCAACACATGGGGATTCAGGCCGCACGTGGTACACTGGCTATACACAGCTATAGTGCGGCCCATCCTAACATACGGTACAGCAGTGTGGTGGAAGGCTATTGAGAAGAAATACAATCTTTCAAGCCTAACCAAAATACAAAGGGCAGCATGCATTGGGATAACGGGTTCCTTACGAACCACCCCCACCGCAGCTATGGAGGTGATGCTAAACCTCATCCCTCTAAATATTTACTGCAGCAACAAGGCGGTGAAAACCGCAATCAGACTAAGAGAGTCTGGACTATGGTCATTTAAACCCTACGGGCACGCATCCATCGAATCCCAATGGAGCGCGGCGAAAGAGAAGGTGTCCACAGACTATCTACCCCCCACTCTCGTTTTTGAAAGGAGATTCAATACTAGAATTCCAAACAGAAGCGAATGGGTGAACAAAGAGGTAGCAGTAGAAGATGAGCTAGCCCTATACACCGACGGTTCTAAGATGGATATCGGTACAGGCGCGGGCATCTTCAGCGAAGCACTGGGCCTACGAGAATCATTCAGAATTAGCGATGATTGCAGTGTCTTCCAAGCGGAGGTAGCCGCTATCTCCCAAGCGGCAAAAGACCTTAAAAGAAGACACATTGTCGGTAAACAAATCACCATCTACTCTGACAGCCAAGCGGCAATAAAAGCCATGGAGTCAGTAGTGGTGAAGTCTATAGCAGTATGTCACTGCAAGAAAAATCTGGACGTAATATCACAAGCCAACGCGGTGACCTTATGCTGGGTGCCGGGACATATGGATATTCCAGGTAACGAACAGGCGGACGAGCTTGCAAGAAACGGGTCGGAAATGCATGCATCTCTGGCCCTAAAATCAGTAAGAACTCCGCTCAGCACGCTTGCAAGGAAGATTGACATTGAATCCTGGAGTAGAACTAACCTACGCTGGACCAATCTCATTACCTGCAGGCACACAAAACAACTGTGGCCAGAGTTGAGTGAAAAGAGATCTAAATGCATGATCGGACTAAGCCGCAAAGATATTCGCATACTCACGGGGGTCATTACTGGACACTGTGCGATAGGCGTACATGCGGAACGGCTGGGGATAATGCATAATGATTTTTGCAGAAGCTGTAGGGACGTAGAAGAAATAGAATCTGTTCGTCACCTACTCTGCGAATGCCCAGCCCTTAAAAACAGCAGACAGAGGATTCTCAACAGTTACTTCTTCGATGACCTAGATGATTTGAGGAATGTTGATCTCAATGCACTCCTGAGATTCATACTCAAATCTGGGTGGTTCTAGCAGACACACAAACCTCATATCATTGGTTAATCGTAGGACATACTTTAGGATCATGATACAACGGAGCTTTAGGAACCCATGAGATTCATACCAATCTATGTGGCTCAATATAAAAAGCGGTTTCTTTTTCTCTTTCGACAGGTAACACTGGATGGTTCCCGTAATTGGACACAATGGACCCAACTGATGGTCTAAGTGAAGCTGTGGCAAACTGCCACAAGAGCACCCATTTACCTACCTACCTACATACAAAATTTAACCAGTGAATGGAAAAGTGCCGAAGACTGTACAGTGTACATATTCAAATCGCACGAATAGGTATCAACACAAAAAAGAGCAGGTGAAATTTTTATGCTCGACTAGGCACACGAAATCGGAAATCTGAGAGCAAATCCGAAGAAGCCGAATCGAATACTACATAAATTTGAGAAGTGGAACTCTGGCGAAGCAAGGCGAGCACGGGTCAGCTAGTATATTATAAATATTAATGTTAGAATTGAGTGGAAAAATTACTCATGGAGCTAGTGACATATAGTTCGGTTAAATTAATTTTGAGCTGTATCCGTAGTCATAGTTTATGGAGTTTTCTTTTTTTTGTAACTCGAACAATTATTTTAGTATTTTTTATAATAAACTAGCTGTACCCGGCTTCGCCCGTGCAAAATGTGGTTTCAGAACAGTTGATGGAAAAAAGATCTAAGAAATTTGCTATCTTTTGGGGGCCATTTTTTTTTGCAAAAAAATATAAATATATTCTCATAACGCTTGAGTTGGCCAATAACAGGATATTTCTTCCCACTGCATAAAATAATTTGTCTTGCTTCCGTAATTTTAACAGGTATTCGTTTCAAATGTTAAATCATTTTCTTTCAGTTCCGTATACATTTCGCACCCTATCTCTTTCAATCCCACGCCCCACACGCCACATTCTTACACGCCAAAAGCGGATACAATTGTATCAGTTAATACATGTTCAATGAAGTATTGAAACTAAGAATTTGTTAAGAAACGCATATCATAATTTTAAAATTGAAAGCTTTCTTTTACAAAAGAACTCACAAATAATAGTGATAAGGCGGACTAAAAAGCCTAAATCCTGAGGTAAGACTCAACTATTATTATTATTTTATCCTTTGAAAGTCTGAATTCCTTTGTTTTCAAAAACAAGGTATTTTTTTATTATGGTCATAATAATATGTCACCAATAATGTTTTCAAAATGTCGACTTATTTTATTTAAAGGCCAAGGAGGAAACATTTTTTTTTTTTAAATCATGAGCTTAGTATATTATGTTGTAAACTCAACAAATTGGAGATTGTGGGCCTAGGTATCCTCTATAGGGAGGCCTGTGAAAAATGCACAAAAATATATTAAGAAGTTTCTAAGATTTTTGCATTTAAAGGCAGGCAGTCAAATGCATTCTAAGTCGAACAGAACTACACCCATTTCTTTATAAGATTATCAATGTTAATTTATAAAAAAAACTCACAAAATCGCAATGAAGAAATCCGAATCTGTAATGCGCAATGGCCGGCAAACGTTATTCGAACGAATTCGCCAAGTGCAATATGGACGCTGAAACAGCAACGACCGAATGGCACAGTCTACGTGGACAGCGCCACCACACATGAAACAAAATTGGCTTCTGGATTGATCGATAATAGATGGCGTTACGTTGCGTGTCTGTCTGACAGTTCAATTGTGATATGTTACATTCAAATTTGATTCTTTTTCTGGTTGTTGCCAAAATAAATAAATACAAAATGAAAAAAAATAAAAAATTTAAAAAAAATCGAAAAAAAAACCTATCGAACACGCTGGGTGGTCAAAATAAGACATTTCGAAATTTTAATATTTTTCTCTTTTAAAACCCGTGCTGAGAAAATACCTTTCCAACAAAGTATAAATCATCCAAATCGGTTCGACCAATCTCGAGTTATGGGATAACATCGCTTCGGACACTTTCTTTTATATATATAGATTGTCAAACTTTATTATGTGAGCACAAACAGACCATTTTGTGACACAATATTAAGAGCAATATTACAGACTTGAGAAAAGGTGAGTTGAGGTAGAGCTCAGTGGTTATTCTGCAATTCAATCCCCGAAAAATATACAAACAAATTATGGAGTAAAGCTGCCATTGGGAAGCTCCTTACCGCATTGATGATGCCATTCGGATTTTTCATCAAAAATTGATAGGCTTCTTTCATAAGTCTTCAAAGTAAAGCTCACACGATTGGTTGTGAGAAGCTAGGCCCAGAGTTCTATATGTTGTGCATGTTGAGCTTGAAGCTAAGTATCCTGCTCGCGCTAAATTTTAGCGTCCCTAGTCTCCACTCTGCTTCTCCACAGCAAAGATAAATTGTCGCTAAATTTAGAAATATGGTATAGATGGGGCAAAGGCCATAAGTTCATGAGAGAATGTCGGTAAACGTGAATTTATTATTATTATTATTATTAAAGATCACAATCACAATGTATAAAAAAATTACATTCTAATACAGAGGGCACTAGCTACCAGGGCTTTCGGCTACTGTGGAGAAGCTAGAGTTATAAATAAGGTTTTCTAAATTGATTAGTTTAAATATCTTATTCAAAAGTTTAATATTGTTTTCTGTGGGATGCTGAAGTATATCGGTAAATGTTTTGTTGTTTGTTTTATGTTTTATTAATGATTTTATGCCGGTGCAATATTGGGTTATGTGCGGAATGGTGAGGGTTTCTGTATTATGTGGATCAGTTTTTATTTTTATTTTTTATTTTTAAATTTCATTTCAATTAATTATATGTACATCAAATGAGAACATTCACCGCTCTTGCTAGATTACTCGATATAAATTCAAAAAAAAACATTAAATACTACCACCAAAGCCTAACGTTAAAATCAATTTATTCTTAAATGAGTCCCTAGTAAGATCAAACTCAAACAAACTACTATAATTATTAGATTCTCTTAGGCATCTGGTAATTGGTTCATTACAACCATAGTTAACACTATGATAAGGAACATAAAATAAAAAGCGATTTCTAAGCATTCTAGAAGGAGCATAAAAAACAATTAATGACAAAAGAAAACGGCAGTCGATATGGTTGTTTATCAAGTCCCAGGTCTTATGTTTGTTTGAATTTATAACTATTAGGGGGTTATGAGGAATGGATTTGTGGACTAGAAGCCCTATTCCCTGCTTGAATGAGGTGTTACCGGAAGTATTATAAAAGTATGGGTTGAACTGTTTAGTAGCGAACCGAATGACCGCTTTGAATTTAACCTGTCATGATATAGAGATGAGCTAAGTCGTGATTTCGCAATCACAGGTCAAACTTCGACTGTGCTTTTAAAATCACTGTGAATTTAAACTGTGATTGTGAATGCGACTCGCGAACTCACTGTAGGTATACTGCAATGCCATGTTTGATGATTTTTTTTAGACAAATATGTATAGTCTAATAATGTCTAAGGAAGAGCTAAATACCGGGGGCATTGCGATGACCACCATAATGGACATTGAAGGTGCCTTCGATAAGATATGCTTTGAAAGTCTGAAACAAGCCTTGGAAAAACGTAGGGTTAACCCACTGGTGGTAAGATGGCTGGACAATATGTTGAATACCTACAAGGGCAATAAATATTCAGACGGGAACCTCAAAACCTAGAGGAAGGGTTAGCAGGGGCTGCCCATAGGGAGGTGTTCTCTCTCCTACACTTTGGAATATCACTGTGGACTCTCTTCTCGACAGACTTGAGGCGACTGGCACTCACACAGTGGGATATGCCGACGACATAGCAATAATGGCCAGAGGCAAATTTATAGACGTCACCGCAGATATCATGAGGAATGCGCTCAGAGTGGTTGAGCGGTGGTGTCTGGAAGAAGGGCTCTCCATTAATGCGGGAGAAACAGATCTAATAGTCTTCACTAAGAAGAGGAAAAATCTGGAATTTCGACCCTTAACGCTCTTCGGATCGGAACTAACAACGACCACGAAGGTCAAGTATCTAGGAGTCTATCTAGATACTAAACTTTCGTGGAACTACCATGTTGAGGAGAAGGTCAAGAAGGCAAAAAGGGTATTACATCAGTGCAAACGTGTATGTGGACAGAGGTGGGGACTCTCGTTTAGATCAGCATACTGGATGTACACGATGATAACTAGACCCATTATCACCTATGCCTCGGTTGTATGGTGGGCGAAAGCTTCCCAGAAAACAGTGAGGAAGCACCCGGATTAGGGTCCAACGCTTAGCATGTATAGGAGTTACAGGTGCAATACGGACAACACCAACATGCGCAATGGAAGTGATCCTGGGGATCTTACCGCTGGACTTATTTATTAAGAAAACAGCGGCCCTAACGGCACTTCGTTGGCATCGAGATGCGAAATGGCACAATCGTGGTACCATCTATGGACGTAGGAAGATCCTGGAACTTGTCAAAAACGAGATTAGGGAGCTGAACATGCCTATGGATGGGATTACAAGGGTGCGTGTTATGGAAAGGAATCACAAAACTCGTATTGAGAACGGATTACTTCCAGAAAAAAGAAGTGGTGAAATAGTGATTTTCACAGATGGATCCATGATGGATGGCAGAGCGGGTGCCGGTATCTTTTCAGAAGAGCTGGAACTAGCCCGTCACGTTATCCTCGGGAAACACACTTCTGTATACCAGGCATGCGTTGGACTACTTGCTTGATGGTCAGGTGGAGGGAAGAAATATCCTTATAGCACTGGACAATCAGGCGGTGATCAGATGCATGGAGCAAGCAAACATTACAACATCGTTGGCACTGGAATGTGTACTCAAGCTCAATAAGTGTTCATCTAAAAATGAAGTAACACTGACTTGGGTACGAGGACACATAGGGATCGAAGGCAACGAAAAGGCGGACTCCCTTGCAAAACAGGGGTCAGCTGAAAAGTTGCTGGGACCAGAACCATTCTCTTCAATTGGCAGAGGAATGGTTGAACAACTGATTTACAACTGGATCACGGCAGAACATCTGAGAAGATGGTCAACCATGGAACAATGTAGACAGTCTAAAATGGCAATTAAATGGCCGACCTGCTCCACTCAAAGAAGGGTTCTAAGCATGAGTCGAGGAACACTGAAATGGGTGGTGGCTTTATCAACAGGACATGGTAATTTCGGGTATCACTTAAGGAAGATGGGCCTTAGAGAGGACGATACCTGCAAACTATGCCTGGAGGAATCCGAGACAGCGGCACATATACTGTGTCAATGTCCGGCATTGGCTGGCAGAAGAATGAAGATATTGGGGCATCACTGGGTGGAGACCCAGTCGATGAAACAGATCTCACATAAACAGATGCTAGCGTTAACACTAGGAATCGAACCCAGGGAAGAACTCTGGAGAAATCCAGAGAGTCTATCTGGCTAGGATTTATAGTGGCAGAGAGACGAAAAGAGACCCGTCAATGGTGGTCTGATTCGAATATCTCTCAAATATATATATACCTATATATAGTCTAATGCCTACCTATTTGTTATTAAATATGCCAAATTAGATAGATTCCATTTGACCATAACCATTTATTTATTATTATAAATAGTAAACTCAAACACATACTTATAAATCGAAAATTCGGGAATGATACTCACTTTTTCTTTGAACCTCACATTAAAATTACAAAATTCAAAAAGGAACAACAATCCAGATCTGCATACGTAAAAAAAAAAAAAAAAGAAGTATGTCGTGGCCAAAATTACCCCAATAAGATCCTATAGGAAATAAGCAATATATACTACCAGACTTATTTATAAACTCATCGTAGAGTCTGCTTATCTCTACGCACCCTCTAAAATGCCCTTACGCAGGAAAATGTTATTTATAAAGACTAGCTGACCCAGCGAACTTCGTTCCGCCCAAATTCGTTAATGTAATGAAAATAATAATTCCGAGAATGAGCTATGCCTATGCTGCTCTATGTAATTCGGTCAATTCAAATTATTAATTTAAAAGTTTATATTAAATACAATATAAATAACTGAAGTATTGCATTGTCGATGTGTTTAAAACAAACTGCAATGATTGACGTGTCTCCCAACTTTCCACTTTTTCACTCACACGTGAGCACGCCACATACGATTGACCATTTGAAAAATTTGGGATAATTTATGTCACAAATATCCTGCGATTGTCCTTGCGACTTATTATTTTTCATAGTGAAAGCGATACGCATGGGAAGTTGAAGGCGCTTGAACACCAATGGCAAATCATCGGAATCCGCAGAATTATATAATGGTTGCTTGAATTTTTAGGTCAAAATCTTCGCTTCCATGACATTGGATTTGAGATTCTTCACATTCAAATCAAACTTTCGTTTAAATTGTGTAGCGATGAGCCCCGAACATCCAACGAATTTAAAAATTAAACATTTGAAATAAGTTTGGTTGTATTGGAAGTAGCACTAACCGTTTATCTATCCAGTCTATTTTTTTTCAAAGTTCGGTTCCCATACTAAGTTCCATTCCCAATCTCATCCCCTTTAACTTTTATTTTCACGACAAAAAGTAGCATAAATGCCATTTCAATACGAAGCCCAAAATTGTAAAAATTTAACGATCCATTGTCTAGTTATGAGTGCATACTGCACACACAGACGTCAGTCTCTTTTATATATTGGGGTACCCGCCCGGTTTGTGCGTGCCTTTCGTGTGGAACTATCGGATCCAAAACTATCCTATCTTTAAAACTGGAACCAACCATACCCATCCACAAAATTTCATTGAAATCGGTTGAGTGGTTTCGGAGATGGACAAAATTCTTTCTTAGATTTCCTATCTGTGTTAAGATCTACACAATAATGATCAGGCCATCGTAACAAACGCTTCTTTAGTATGGCGGACTAAAACAAAAAAAAAGAACGCCATTGCTAAGCTTCAAAGGGTAAAGCGACTTGCATGTCTCGGTATATCCGAAGCCATGCGTAGGCGTGCCTATCCTACTGCGACTAATAGAAGCCTTAATAGGACTAACACCTCTACACATATACATAAACAAAGGGCAATTCGCAGCTCGGCAAGTTTAATCGAAATGAAAGAGACAATTCTCTGCGACCATCCTGAGTTAAAGGATTTTTTCTCTGAAATAACAGTACTTGGCATAATCTGCGCGGTAACAGACCGCTTTCCAAAGACTTTATGTTTCAAAAAACGGTTCTCTACGGAGATCCCTACAATAGCCCACCTACTTGCCAAAATGGTCGAAAGTGGTTTACGGATGGTTCCAAAATGGAAACAGGAGTGGATGCTGGGTTCCCAAGGACCTAACCACATATACAACACAGGTACTAAAGGCATATACATCCATATATTCACGGACAGTCAAACAGCTATAAACGCCCTTAGCTCGCCTATTATTGCCTCCAAATCAGTACTAAGCTGTTTCAACGGCCTTCAAACGCTCGAACGTAGAACCCTTCTACTAAACTCCCCAAATTACACAAAATGTAGCTCATATTGGGAGAATATCCCAGGTCTAAAACAGGCCAAGCGTGCTATTCAGCCGTTCAAAAAATATGCCAACAGAAATTTAAATCTAAGAAGGCATGATATCGAAAATCTGGCTGGTTTCCTCACAGGACATCACAAAATCAATTAAATAAAATTAATTTAACCGACTCCTTACTTTGTCGGTTGTGTCTTGAAGAAGACGAAACAGCTTGGGCACATAATATGTGAGTGTCCAGTCTGATGTGAAATCAGGAGAACTATCTTCTACAGGGAGCTTCTGAGCCCTGAAGAGATGAAGTAGTCATCTGCCAGCAGCTTGATTAACTTTGTTAGAAAAGTGGAGAATCTGCTCGCCTAAACATTATTCTGGCTCTATGGTACAATAGATTTTATAGGTCGACGTGCCCTTCATCGCTCAGGCGTAGGCAGAAGGTTTTACATAAATCTTTACTGTAACTCTCTTCTACCGTCGCGTCGACTCTCTTTCGTGACGTGTCGTTTGTAGTTTATGTGCATGAAGAACGAAAGAAAAGTATTTCCCGGAATAATTGTTTGATAATTTAATGCCGTAAAATATTTTTTTTTTTAATTATTGTTAATATTTTAAAAAAGTAAAAATGCAAAGATAAGCACCCTAAAAATGTCTTTTTTTACACTTCTTTTGTTAAGATTGGTTGACCGTGTGAACTGCAAAAGGGAGAAACGCACTACAGAAATTACAGAAATAATATAGAGGGGATTTTTCGAACGTTGCTTTAGGGCTGCGTAAGTTAAACGCGAAAATTTGCGTTTAGAGCCTGCGTAGAGCTTACGTAAATAAGTTTTTGCATCAAATGTCATTTGGTCGTCGTCGAATTGTAAACAAAACCAAAAAGTGAAATTAATTTTTGTTTATTCATTCATTTCGAATGCTGTGCAAAATTTCTGCCAAACGAATTTCGTTGTCATATGCAATTATAAGATTGAAATTATATTTAATAAATTAAAATATATGAAATTGTGCATTTGTGACATTATTTCTTCTACTTCAGTTTTGTTGCTTTTTGAGAATGTCTTTAGGATGTGTGTGAATATGTCTACAAATGGCCTGGCATTGGATTTCGCGGTGGTTGGTAGAATAGAAATAGGAATATGGATATAGGAAGATACATAGATATATGATTGCAGTTTGGTATTTCACCAGTACATTCGAAGACTTTTCGGAATTGTTTTAGATAATTTGTGTAAAATGATTTCATTTACAAAGCTAATCAGAGCTGATGTCGGTTTGAGGGAAAAAAGGTAATAGATTTCTTTGTTTTCTGTAATAGTTTATCGATATTCTTACCTATTTAGACACAAACCTCGTTTAGCAAAATTACCGCGAAAAAATGTTTATAAATCACAATTTCATGAAAGCCACGTAGAGGCTGCGTAAATCTTTACGCGTTGGTTAACTAAACAACGTCGTGGAGGCGTCGTAAGCGAATCTAATAAATACGGCAGTACATATACAGTGATACACAAAACAAAAACGCAATCACTCCCATTCCCTCTACCATCATACTTTTTCAAGTTTCCCTTTGTAAAATGCTTCCACCACCTACCCTGCTACTGCTGCTGTCCTTACCTGCTACTGTGAGTGGCTGCTTTCTTGTGCTTATGCCTTATTTCACTGTTTCGCTGTGTGTCCTGTGATTGCGATTAGTGTCGCGACTGTTTCTGTTTGCTGTGAGTCGTGATTTTCAAACTGTGACTGTGATGAGTAATGGGATGATTGTTGTGATGGCAAAAATATAAAAAGGAAAGAATGAAAAGTTGCAGTCACGCTTTATTTGAAAGTCGCTCACAGGTAGTAATTGCGATTTTGCAATCACTGTGATTAAATCACAGGTAGTGATTTTATGCTCATCTCTGCATGAAGTAACTGAAGTAAAAGATTGGCCAGACCAATCTCAATTGAAAATTATTAGTTACTCGCGGTGGCTAGATTGGCAGGTCGTACAATCCGACAAAAATATGCGCAGCCTCCACTACCAATTAGTTATACTTGAAAGTGTCTTGTTTTAAATATTTTTAAATCTTTTTTACCAGTCAGTCGGGTTTTTTCAGGTTTTTTAAATTAACTTTTTTTTAAATGCTCTTCTTCTGGTATAAAAAAAAATTCTTAAAAATAAACCTTCAAAGCAGTAGCCCATCATAACACTATTATACTTTCTAGCTAGTTAGTGCTCAGTGTTTTTTAAATATCGTGCAAAAATTATAAATTTGCAGAATAGCTTCAGACGCAAACGCATGCGACTTTTCAGGATTTTCGTAAAATCGGTATCCTAATTATTTCTGTTCGTTGTTTGGCGAAAGCTAAATAAAGGCAGACCAAGTACGATACAAAACACAACTGCCACTAGTAATTGAATAAATAAATTCACCACGAAAATATTTCAGTGCAGGCACAAACCGAATATTCAACCACAATATCGTTGAAATACGATGTACCTCGCTGGGCATTCAACCAATTGGTATTTAATGGTTTGAGTACCAACTGCGTAAGGGTTTGCATATTTGATGTAACTGTAACGACGAAAAGTATTCGTTCTTGGGGATAGAACAGAAATTCTTTAAAATTATTCTAAATTTGATTTATTTAGCTTCAATTGCACCTGGAAATAAGAATTTTGTTTGCCAAATAGCTTGTTGATGCTTCATTTCTTCTTCAGGCGCCGGGAAACGTATCCGATGTTGTTGGAATGTTTGTTAACACTCTACTAGACAATTAGTTAAAGAAGAACTATGAACTACCGAGAGGTTTCTGATCTGTTGACCTAGAAGCCCGGATCTCCGCTATATGTATACCTACCTTACAAATGATTCTGTCGAAGTATTTCCATCCGAAAGAAATATTAGCCAAACAGTCCCCAGTCCATACATCGCTTGAGACGAAACAATTGCTGCTTTTCCCGTACTTTACTTACCTTGTGGTTTTCCTGAACAAACAGAATTAAACTTAACTATTCACAATATTTAGATAAATTGAGAGTATATTTAGCAAAAGGTCTGAGTCAACTAAAGCCCATTTTATTCACTCGAATATAAAAATCCCCAAGTTGTGTTCAACTTCGAGTGAGAAAAATGGGCCTAAGACTCAGAACTTCCACAGCATTTGCCTTGTCTGATAAGTTTTATTCAAACTAATCGAAGTAAAAGATCAGTGCCGCCTCTTTTCGAAAATGCCAAAAGTTGGAACGGACTCAAATTTGTTTTTATTCATACGAAACATAGCAAATGCTTCGATTTTGACATTTATCTTGAGTAAAAGCAATTGGAGACGTTCGGATACTTCGTTTATGTAAAACGTCAACTAGATTGGTCGTGACTATGAATCCGAACGCGTTGACTAAGCAAGTTGAATTGTTTTTGTATTCTCGCGGTCAGCGTTACCTTTGCTTGATTTTGCCCTTCATAAATCTTTAAAAAATATTTTCAAATAAGTACATTAAAAATATAGCACGCCTGACAATCACTACACTATTATGGTGTTATGCGAACTAATGTTTGTTAAATATCTTGTGAATATTCTAAATTACCAGAGTGGCCTTAGAAATCACACCTTTTTCTCTCATCGCGCCTTTTTTCGACTCCTCAGAATTCTGCAACGGCCACTCTGTTTATTTTAAATTTGACTCTTCGAAATGTCAATTGAGCACGAAGGCAGGATTTTCTTGACTAGATTGGTTGGCTTCCCCTCCATAAACGTCAACTGCGAAAACTATACACGTGAGCACTCTGGGCCAATAAAAACTGAGACGCATCTAGTCACACAGCTGTCAGACTTACTAAACTACGAATCCGAACGTCCCCATTGCTACGTTTTATTCATACAACCCTTTGTCAAATTTTTCTTAGTATTATATGAATAATGTGCTTGGAACAACTGATAGACGAAATCATTTTGTAAGTAAAACCACAGTTATATCACTTACTGCCACCATATTTTTTATTTCAAGAAAATTATAGCTTTGACATTCATGAATGTGACTGTGATGTGACTGGTTCAGTTCGATATTGGCATCTGAAGGATAGGTACTATTGCCCGCACTGTACACATCAAGTCTTCGAGAGAGCTTCAACGTGAACACACCAACCAAGTGTGTGTACTAGCAATGTGCGTACGGGCCGTGTTTTATTTTATTTATTGTAATTAATTTAATTTTAAGTGATTAAGTGATCTGAAAACAAAAAGTGCTCTTTACCTACCTATACTGTGTGTGTCTGTCCCACTATACGAAAAATTCAATTCCCTCCCCTGTGGCCTGTCAGTTTGTGATATAGTTTTTTTTTTAATTTTTTTCGCAAAATATTCACATGTTTATAAGATCAAATAAAATGGTGCAACATTGTGTGCAGATAATCATCCTGGCGTTTGTCCTCTACTCAACAAACGGATTTAACTTCTCGCCAAATCCGAATATAGCCTTTCGAGAGCCGAACTTGAAGACATTTATCCCGAAAGTGCACAGCTCATACTTTGGATTAGCTTTAGTCTTGAGAAAGTCTAGGTAAGTCTGGGGTTTTTAATTGGGGATCTGCATTCGATTAAATATGCAAAAGACACGTACGAAGTGAGCACGACCTTTTTTGTATTAATACTTTGTCCGGAGGAATTGCATTTCCTATTAATGGGATGCAACTCTTTTCATATCTCATTTCCACGGAGCTATATTTATTGGCTTTATGTGTATTTCTGGCACCTGATCGGTGGGGAGTAAGTTGTCGGTCATTGTCATCGTTTCAGTGGGGAAACATGACGCTAATTGAAGTGGGCAGCTTGATGGGACTTGTCAATCGTCAATAGTTTTGATTTGGATTCTATTTCTGAAAGCATATGAAATTCATTGTGGAATGTGGATGCTAGCAAACACACCTTTGTTGGCGAAGAAAATTAGGCAGTTGGAAGAGTCGTCTTCATGGCGGATTCTGCTTAAATGAAGGTCACCGAGAAGTGGGATTTTTAGATTCCCCGTGTCACCCTTAAAAAAGAAAAATATTTCGTTCAGTGAGCTTTCAATTTCATTTTACGTGCGTTTAAAAAAAAATCGGGATTCAAAGAAAGTGATCTAGAGTTGAAACGAGATTAACTTTGTGTGCCTAGACCAAGGAAATGTTTTCCCTCCTGCACACATCCGATTCATTGTATCATAGATCAGAACATCCGACAGGACTTTGGTTTACTGAAATTTTTGCCAAAAAGCATATTATAGCAAGATTGAGTTAAAGGTGTTATACTAGTTAAGCCACCTTCTCGCTCTCTCGCTTACTAGCTCTCCGACAAAATTCAGACTGCAATAATTCAAGACTTAAATAGCTATGTATGAAAATATTTTCCCAAAGAAGTTGCAAAATTAGTCGATGAAGTCATAAGGTGGCTGTTTCTCTTCATCGCTATCAGTAAAATTTCAACTTCAAGTCGATAGAATCCGACTGGGTATTTGCCACCTCGTAGTGCTGCGCCATATCTGTGTATGTGTTTCGAAAAACAAAAACGCGATAAAACCGTTGTCGTCCTAACTATGTGAACGCGTACAAAAAATGGCTACGCGAATTTGGATTGGTGATAGGATTGGAATTCGAAAAAAGAAAAATTCCCACTAAAATGGATGGATTCGTTGATTGTTTGGAAACTGTTTACTGACTCTTGGTCGCAATAATGCGATGATGAATTGTGGAAAGAACGGTTATTGGTCACTTGTGCGATAGGTGGAATTTTGGTCGCGTTATGAAAATGCCACTCACAGTTTTTCTGAACAATGGGTCTTTCTATCGAAGTTATCTACAAAGTAATCGTTAAGTATATAAAACAGTTACAGCTGTAATATTTAATAGGTCTATTCGCGTACCCGAGCTGAGCACTAAACATAAACATCTGTCAAACTAAACAAAATTTAGCGTATTTCTCTCAGAGAGAGAAAAATCTACTCCAAAGTCCAAAGTACGTGTATAGATTTCCAGCTACTTCGAGCCACTTACATTTTTGACATCCACAACGTCAAAACTAAAACAACTGACTCAGTTGTGTCTACATGGATGCTACAACTGACAAATATATATCAGGATAACAATTAACAACTTACTAATTCGTCTCCTCTCTTATTTCCAGACTCATGTATTGGTACCATTGGTGTTATTGGAACTTAAGAGCTTCTCTCCCCATTATCCTTCCTATTACTAAGAAAGATACCACGGTTGTCATTGGCTCTAGATTGCGCGACAACCACTACTAAAAACAAAAATTGGCAACACCACCTAAGTCATCCCTTCTCGTTTCACCGTTTTCGATCACCCCTTAGAATTTTCTTTTAAACCATCATTGCAGAAATTTAATTCTTAGGAAATAAGAACAAATCAAAAACAAACTGGAAATTTCTTCAAAAGAAATCAAAACCATTCGTTAGAATTAACTTGAAACAATCTGAACATTTATTAAGTAAAATAATAATCATTAAATAATATCAATTTATATTAACTCATAAATACTATAATAAAAATAATAATAGTTGGCGCAACAGGTCTGTAGGGACCCTGGGCCTAGCTTCTCGCAACCATTCGTTTTGTGTGAGTTTTTTATTTTTTGGAACGAATGGAAGGGATCTACAAGTTTCTGACGACTAGACATGTCTCGCCATTATATACCTAGATTATATGCAAATGTGGCAAATCCAAATTGAATGTCCTTTTCTCTATTATACCGGCTGTCTAATTGATGGCCACGGTTGTGAGATTAGTTGGCGCTTTTGACGTGGGCTGGAACAAAAGGTGTAGAATTGAGAATTTTATGTCAAGAAGGGCTACGATTGTTCGCTGCACCTGCACCATGCCCTCGGAAGTGTCTAGTCCTGTGAGTTATCAAATTTAAAATATAATTGGTGTTGGAAGTAGCAAACTAGCATTACCAATCAGTGAGGATTTTTATGAACATTGAAGCGCTGATTGTTAGACCAACTCTCTTTTCCTATCTTACAATTTCAACGATTTATTTAATCATTCCTCAAATCTGCCTCAACCTTGACTGTTTCTGTACAGTTATATCTTTTTCAAATATGAACTATACTTTTTTTTTTTTTTTTTTATAATTAACACGCACTAAAGAGGTTATGACTACTCTTATGGTGTAGTTTGAAGTACACAGCGCGGGCGTTAAGGAAATTGGGATAGAGAAGATAGGAGATTCCGATGCACATTGGTTTTAAATGTCTGCAAATTGCACTGAGGGGGAAAGACCGACCGACCGGGCAAGGCATTCCACATTCGTGTTGTACGGCTTATGAAAGAATCTCTATATTTCATAGTACGACCGAAAGTAGGCTGAAGGGTAAACTGATGGGTATTCCTGGCTTGTCGAGTATTGCGGTTGAATTGTTGAAGGGGTGGAATGCAGCTGGAGATTTCGCTTGAGCACTGTTTGTAGAAATAGCGATAAAACAATGAAAGACATGTTACATTTCTGCGATGTTCGAGCGAATTTATAGAATTCGCTATATTTGTGTCTCCAATGAGTTTTAAAGCACGATTCTGTATCCTATCCAGCAGGTGCAGTGATGTTTTGGGCGCACCAGACCAGATATGAGAGTTATACTCAAGTTTGGGGCGAATGAACGCCTTGTATATGGCAGCCAGATCAGAAGGGGTAAAATATTTCTTGCACCGTTTGAGGAAACCTAGACATTTCGCAGCGTTCTTGGCGACTTCGTGTATGTGGTCATTCCAACGCAGTTTGTCATGGACACACATACCGAGAATGGAAAGTCTTTCGGTTTCGGCGATGCAAGTGCCATTCATGGATAATGGCTGAGGATTCTGGTTTCGCTTTAATGACAGCAGACAGCATTGTGTTTTGGAAGCATTAAATTCCACTCTATTGGCTAAACCCCATTTTATAATGCTGTCGAGATCGGAATTTAATGAGCTTAACATACGTTGCCGTTCCAGTTCTACGGCCGAAGAGCAGGGACGTGAGTCTTGGAATGAATATGAGAAGCTGAGGGTGCTGTCATCGGCGAAGGAGTGGATTGGATTAGAAGTTACAGACAGGAGATCATTTATGAAAATGAGAAAGAGAGTCGGAGGCAAAACGGAGCCTTGGGGAACACCAGCATTTATATGGTGAATTTCAGACTTGAAGCCATCCAATACAACTTGAATTGAACGGCCAGAGAGGTAGTTTCTAATCCATTGAAGAAGAGACGCATCGATCCCATATGCACGCATTTTCGACAAAAGAGCTTGGTGCCAATCTCTGTCAAATGCCTTTGAAATATCAAGCGCAACAATCTTCGTTTCACCAGAGTGATGTAGAGATTGGTTCCACTTTTCGGTGAGATAAGCCATCAAATCACCAGTGGATCTGTTGCCACGAAAACCGTACTGCCGGTCATTAATGAGTTTTCGTGATTCAAGATATTTCATGAGCTGACGATTTATCAGCGTTTCCATGACCTTAGAAAGAATGGATGTAAGTGCTATGGGTCGGTAGTTGGTGGGAGAAGAAGATTCGCCTTTTTTGGGGACGGGCTGCACAAATGCTGTTTTCCACCTTCTCGGGAAGAGTCCAGAAGAATAGAACAGATGGAAAAGCTTATACGCAGTGGTTTTGCCAGCGTGGAAGAACACCTCTTCAGAACAATTGGGGAAATACAATCTGGACCAGCGGATTTATTTATGTTGAGATCATTAAATACTCTTGCCACTGTACGAGTGCGAAAATGGATTTGTCCCATGGTGTA